>CM053995.1:9417533-10024117 GCA_028641955.1 Protonibea diacanthus
ATATATATATATATATATATATAGCAATTGGACTAATTACAAGTCTGACACAGAATAGTAAACAGTGGATGATTACAGCCAGAGGGAGGCAGTAGTGCAACCAAATGGATACCAGCTGCCGTAAAACCGAAAGTAGGAAGATGAAGAGGAAACGCAGAGTATGAGGCCACTTTGCAGCAGTCTCCAGGGGCCGCTTTCCTTCATCATGTTGTCTTGTCTGCTGTCACGAAGCCTGTGCCAGGTTGTTGCTGAAGTGAACCGCAGGTCTTACCCGGCCTTTGGTTCAGCTTTTCGGACTTTTACAACCTCAAGTCCCCAAAGAGGAGAGGCATCCGACGACGGTAAAATCTGTTTCCTGGTCAGCTGTGTTTGCATTAATCATAATCCTGCTGGCCTACGTGACTTATTAATCTGCTGTCATAATATTCTTTATTATAGAAAGTGCTCAAATTGTAAAAGAAAATATTTGTCATAATTACCGTAGTCTTTGAATTATTCTGCCAGACAGGTGGAAGATAATTCAGTCAATTAAGTTCCTGTGTAATTTTGAGATAGGCCGTGCCTGTAGTACATTAACTTTCTGCTGTTTTATAGCCTTTTCAAATACCAATGCACCAAAGACACTACAAATATAAACACTACCCTTCTCTTAAGACATTACAGCTGTAAGAAATAAACACAAAAGAGGCACAGACTGTTCCTTTAAAACTGAGAAAAGTCAAACACTTCATCTGTACACAGGAACTTCAGTCTGTCAGAAAACAAATCAGAACATTCTGCAGACCTCTTGTAAAAAATCTCATACATTTCATTTGCATGCATTTCATTTTCAACCTCTCACAGATCACGCAGGTGACATTTTCTGTCCTCCTCTGGAGTTGTGTGATTTGGCCTCTGGCGGTGGAAACTGCCAGAGGCCAAATCACACAGTTTAACTTGGCACAAACGGACCTCTGCGCCCTGGATGATCATTTACATCCTTTATCAGAGTGCACATTCTTAATTTGGGTTTACACAAAACTTCTGCTGCTCATTTTTCAAATAGGATTCTTTTATTTTGTCCAACACCACATGATAGTTTACCTCTACTGGACACCTGTCTTGTCAGATATTTTGGCCAGCTCGATTGTCTAGGAATAATTGTTTGAAAGACCTGATGCTGCACTTCACATGGCTCCTAGCCCATGTCACCAAATTCTGCAAATTTTAAAAACCTATAAAATAGTGCATGGTTGTATTTTGGATTATGTCACATTTTGTTTGCTTATAGTAACTTCATAGCCCTGAACCACCATCTAAAATAGGACAGACACAAGATCCCGACATAGTTTAACCTTTAACTTTATTAAGGACAGCTCTGAGCTGGTGCTCTGCCTGCCAAGTCTGATATGACTTCTACATGATCATGAAGAGTAAATCCTAAATATATACAATGCTCAGTGTATGACAGATATGTTGAACCAGAATGAATAATCCACAACTCAATGCCTTAGCATTTGTTTAGTAACTGAAGTTACTTTGGGGATTTATATTAATAATAATACAGAGTGTAATCAACAACAAAAAATGTAATAATATGGGTTAGGCAAGGCAAAACACCCCAGGTACAAACTATGTGAGCATTATTTAATGCCTCATTTACATATTTAAACACAGCATTTCAGAACAGGTCTTAATGAATGTAACCGACAGGTGAAGTTTCACGATAATATCTTTTAGCTTCACCTGTAGTGTCTTATATTAGCACCTTCACCAGCTGCAACGTTAACACGATGTACACATGAATGCATCAATAATGATGATAATTATATTTTGCTATTTTTACCTGGAAAAAGAGAAGAGATGTCCTTCCCCCCCGCAGCAGCCAGCCATGTCAGCCTGAATGGAGTGAAGAATGTGTTTGAAACAGGGTTTTTTTGTTGACTCCGACGTTTTTGTTTCAAATGCATAACAATGGTGTGTGTGAGTAGGGAAAGCTCCAGTTCATCCTCACAGCAGAAGACAGTAACGTTGGCCAGCACTTAATTAACACAGATACCTGTTAAATCAATGGATGGTGAGTTTATAGCTTTGTGAAATAGTCCCAGTTTGACAAAAAGTGAACTTTATGAGATTGTTTGTAATATTTTACGTTTCCATTTCAGGTTCAGTGGTGACCTACTCGCAGCTGAAGTCCATGCTGTCCAACCATGACGTTCAGCTGTTTGACGTGAGAAATCCTGATGAGTACCAGGCTGGGCGCATTTCAAGTGCTGTCAACATCCCATGTAAGTGGTAACTTTTAACAAAAAAAAAAATGGGGGAAATAGTTTTTCTTTGGGTGTTTTCTTTAGTATTATTTGTGTTTATGTGCATGAATATCAGTGGGCAACCTGGAGGAGTCTCTGAAGTTGTCCCCAGAGGGCTTCCAGCAGAAATTTAATGTGACGGCTCCTGGGAAAGATGACGACAACATCGTGTTTCACTGCAGAGGTGGTAACAGGAGCGCCAAAGCCCTGGACATTGCCCGTCATCTGGGGTATAACAGGTAAATAACCGTATAGAGATGCACCTGCATGCACCCAATAATCATATCCATCTGGTAGTACAATTATTACATGACTCATTGAAGATGAGCTGTTTAGAGTGGGAGGATGTTTATTACCTGAAGAGAAACTAAAAGAAAGTGTCTCCACTGTTAAATTCCAGATAAGGTTAATTGAATTTTTAAGCATGTTAGATAATTTGATCCCTGCTAGAACTGTCCATCAATATAAATGGAACATGTGTTGGTGTTTAATCTTTAATCGGTCCTGGTACTGAGTTCAATGTCCTCGGGCGCTGCTTTGGTTCGTTGACCACTGGATGACATTTTAGTAGAAAAACAAACAGCAGCGATGAGGAGACTAAGTTCTTCTCTTTTTGCTTCTTTTTCTCAGGGTGAGACATTATAAAGGAGGGTACAGTGAGTGGGAAGAGCGAGAAAAACAATGAATTCTGCACTTCAAAACTACAGAAAATAACCGAGAGATGACTTATGTGCTACGCTTGAGCAACATTCGGTTACGGTTTTAAATCATTTTGACTTAATAAGTTACAATTTAGACTCACGTTGAATGTTTTTGTAGGGAAACACCACTTCTTTGCCTTTTTAGTTACTGATTCATTGAAGATTAGATATACTGTGTATGCTTTCAATTCTAAGAGTCATGATTCATGACAAACTGATTAATGTGATTGTGTTGTGTTAATTAAATTATTAAATTATAATTACTAATAAGGAAATTTCAACATGGCTTTGTGTCTCTTTGTAAACCTGCAGTTTGTCCCAGTTCCGCTCTGCCCTTTCAGCCTTCACATTATTGTTCACCAGCTAGCTGCTGCCTGCCTTTGTTGCTGGACAGGTAGCGTAGAGTCTTTCATAGAGACTTTCAGTGCTCAAAACATCTGCCCGTCGCAGCTGAAAACCGTTGATGGTGATTGTAGCAAACTGAAACACGAGCGCAGAGACTCTAAAAATAGAGGGACTGGACTGTTAGGTGATAGTCCAGTCGGTTAAAATGAAATCCCTTTCACATAACACAGGCGTTTGAGCCATTGTTGAAATAAACATATTGATTAGTGCAGCTTTAACAAATATGATAAGTGAAACGATGAAATATTATCACTTTAACTGATGCAGCTCACTTTATCCTAAATGCAAACACACTGACAAAACATCTCCCTTCTTTCTACATCTGCTCCTACCTGAATTCACCATTTCAGTGTGCTCAAAGAAAAGCGCCTGTAATAACAGTGTGATCAGTGTACAGATACTACTCTTGTACTCTTGTGTGATGCTTGTAGTGTACCTTTAAACTGAAACCCTGCAGAAGGTGCATCCACACAGAGCTAACGTGCAGTTATACATAACCAAATGAATGTTCACCAAGTGCAGTCTTCAGCGTCTCAATGCTGCAGCTGAGGGATCCCGGAACATTCATATAAATATATAAAAAGAAAAACATCTAATCATTTATAATCCATGTGCCAAAGCATGATTATCAAACAACGTGTCACTGCCAATTAAACTAAACACCAGTGAAACAGACAGTGAAATGTTTTTCTAAGAGCTTTAATAGCTGCTTTGTATTCTCTCTGGTGCTCACAAATCCGTTTTTACCACCTAATTCCTAAATTAGATTTAAGCTGCCGCATTTCCTTTGTGCATTGAATTGTAGGAAAATTATGTTAACCAACAGCTCACTCAGAATTAAGCATTTGTTTGTGTGCGTACTGACTTTTTTGAGTGTATTTCACTCAACTTTCCAAAAAAAAAAAAAAAAGTATGGAGCATTGTGTTCTATGTATTAAAGCTGAAAAGGTCAGGAATCATCAGCTACTTTGATAATTAGTTGATTATTTGAGTCACTTTTCAAGGAAAAATCAAAAAGTTCTCCGGTTTCAGCGTCTTCACTGTGACATTTTTATGTGTTTCTTTGTCCTTGATGATAATAATACATGTTTTGGATGTATGGGCGGCTAAAAGAAGTAAGGCTGATGTGATGAGGCTTAAGAAAATAAATATTTTTCTGACGTTTTCATCGTTTTTACTTAATCCTTAAACTTTTTCACCTCCATTCACTTTTCATGTTTTTGCAGCTGTGAGCAGTTCCTCCATTTCCGTCACTTTTCCATACTCAAACATACACACTCAAAACAGGCTTTGAATTCGCATGTTATCTCAATTTGGGACACAGCAAGTGTCTCTCTGTGTGGATATAAGTTCACTTCAGTCTCTGGACCAGTAGATGGCAGCAACCCTTCAAACAACTAACTGAAAACATTTATTTCCTTTTTTTTTTATCACTGTCCTTTATCATAATTGTAGCAATGCCCTCCCAGTCCTGACCTTCACGCTGTTATTGGTCTAGACAGGTATAGATCCTGTGAGTAACAGCTCCGAAAGCAGCTGACAGGAACCTGATCTGCACAAGGTCCATACATCACTCATTCAGAGAGAAAAGCAGGTGCCACTTCGCCCACCACCTTTCAGTCCTAACACTGGGGTGATGCAAAACATCAACAGTGCAGCAGGTGTGTGTGTCTCTGGGTCTGATCTCTGTGGGAAGCGAAATGGTTGTAATGACCCACATACACAAGAGATTGGAGATACCCCCATTCAAAAACACCTTTATGTATTTTATTTTTTGCACGTTTAACTCCCATAAATCACAGAGTCAGTGAGGAAATAGCCGTGCCAGAAATAAATTACACACTTTCAGTAGCTGCCATTCATGCGAGAGAGACTGAGATTGATTTCCTGAATGTTGCATAATGTACATAAATGGACTGCAAGAGAAATCTGGATTTATTGGACATGTTTTGTATGAATCCTCTGTGCACCGTAACATCGCGCAAAAGTCAAAATTCAGCGTTTCTTATGGATGTCACACACTATCAATTCTGTCAAGTTTCAAATGTATGGATTTATGCCAGTTGGGGTGTGTATTATGATTCTCTTCAGCTCTGCACTGCACAGGATGATAGCACATTTGCCAACGTGCTGCTGTGGAGAAGAAGAGGAATGGGTCAAATTTCCAGTGAGCACCAAGGACATTCGGACACTTTTACATTACTTTAAACGCAAACTGACTGCAGGTTGATGGTGAGAAACGATCAGTCAGGGCCGTTTGTCAGCTGCGGTCACGTCGAACAGACCATCAACTTCTTGCGCCTCACTGGCTTTTTTAAAAATGTGCTTTGAGGGAGAGTTTGTAATGTAAGGCTGAGCATCTGCTGTCATTTAAGTATAATTATCTGGAAACACGAGCTAGGCTGTGTGGTTTTCATTTGCCTCCCAGCTCCCTGATTAATGGAGTGATAAAAAACACATTGTGTATTAAAATACAGCCAACAGACTGTTGAATTTTCTCTAGGTTTTACAGTAAATTTGGACTCTTTGCAGCTTGGAACTGGTTCATAAAGAGATAAACAACAGCTTCCCTTGGTAGACCTCACATTGGTTTGGTCCAGATCACATTTGGCTGCTCCTGCAGGGCTTATTAGGCTACTTTTATCTTAAAATGCCATGTAGAATATGGCACAACAAAGCACAGTGGCTGGGAATTTGAGAAGTAAGACAGGAGCCCTAGGTAATTTTTTTTTATCTGCACTGGGGGTTGGGTTTTTTTTTTGTTTTGCATTTCTCTGCGCGGAAAGGACTCATAGGATGCCAGACCATAGTGTCTATACATTTTTTTCATCCTTAGAACCAGACTGACCTCATTTTCGCTCTCTAGATCTTATTGGTTCTATTTTATCAGGCCAACATTAGGCTATTTTTATGCGAATATCACTTCCAGCAAAAACACGACCCAGACTGGTTCAGGGTCATGCTGAGGAACAGCCATGGGACAGACTTGTAACACATTTTGCATATATGATTATTTGCATCGTAAGCTAAACACTAAGGTGAAAGAATTCTGAATTGAAACACTTCTTTTGCTGTTGATTTAATAATTGGTCACCTTCATTTGCTATGCATCACTTAACGCGCAGAGGGAGACACCTGACGTCTCCGCGTCACGCACGCTCGCCCGCGGTGTGGCTGCTAAACCAAAGTGTAAAAAAAAGCTCAACGTGTTACCTGCCGTCACAGAGCCACAGAGCTTTGGGGGAGAGGTAAAGCGAGTGCGCCTCGGGTTTGTGCGTGAGAGCTTCCCACATTCACAGTCGCCCGCGCGCAATGGCACCGAGCGCTCCTCCCGCTCGCCTCGCAGAGCTGGGCGAGATGACGGGATAACTTTTAACTGAACTGGAGGATGCTTTTTCCTTGATGGCATCTGATGAATTCTTCACTGGGGAATAGTAACAGGTAAGTCTGTTTACTTCTGTATACGTGTGTGGAGGTGAGGAGTGGAGGAGGAGTGGTGGCGACATCCTAAAGCATCATTAAACTCCTTTTTTGAAATGTTGTTTTCTTGTTTCTCCTTCCGTGTTTGTGCCTCAAATTAAATCCTATCTGCCGCTTTGCTAATTGGGAACTCGTCTCTGCTTGTCATTGGACCATATTTGACCCCAATCTTCGTGCAAGTGTGATTATAAAGCCTGATAAGGTGTGTGTGAGGTTTAATTGAATTTTACGATTAAGGATCGACTCTCGCAAATTAAGATTCCCTGGCAGCTATAATGAAATTGGATGAAAAACACTTGCTGTCAGTTAGGCTGCATAACCCCCAGTTAATTAATCTATAATTAATCTTCTGATAAAGTCATAAATCTGCAGTTAAATATAGTAACAGCCCCCTTTTTACCATTACATCCTTCCTATGGCTCCAGAGGCTTCTTATATGCAACACAACACTATACTGTATATGCTATATGGGCATGTGCGTGTGCGCGCGTGTGTCTGAGGGTCTAATTATGCCCATTTTACTCAGGTTTAGCAGGTCAGAGTCCTGCACGGTGACATTAAGTGGGGATCAGGTGGTGGTTAATGTTAGAGGAAGGTCCGCTGGACAAGAGTGAAATCAGTTTCAATCATTACTTGATCCACAAATATAAGAAAACCAAGTCACTGGAGCTCTGGGTAACCTTATATCATATAGCCAGTGCCCTCAGATTAAAAATTCATGTGTGTGTGTGTGTGTGGGTTTTATTCCTCATGCCCAGTCTCACCTAATTTTGTGATAAACTCTGTCTGCACTCCCATTAGGAGACTTCAAGGTGATTGGTATTGGTGGCTGGTTTTTCTTTGCTTCTTCAGATTCTCTTGTGAACAATCATATGATACCGGAGCCATTGAGGAACCGAGTGGAATTATAGATGAGGAAATCTTTAAAAGCCTCCTGGATATGAGCCAGGTCTAAAAATGGTCCTATAGTTTCTCTGTTTCTCGGTGTCTTTCTCCCTATTTCTGTCACAGAAAGAGAAGGGAGGAGCCGGATAAGATGGATCTGTTTGTTTTTTAACATCTAGGCACAGGTGTGAGCATCACCACAGCACTGTCATTTGGACTCTGGCCAGATAGGGAGGATTGGGAATAAATGAGAGGAAGGATGCAGAGCAAGGAGCAGAGCTCGGGATCAGAGCCAACCGGGACCTCTCAGGGTGGCTGTACTGACTTATTACTCCTCCCCGATGAGCTAACCTCACTGACACTGCTCAAAGGCACGCTGCCAGCCTCTCATTAAACTTACCATCTCTTCTTTGAACAGTAGTTTCTGTTTCTGCTAGATGTTCGGAAAGCCATTTAAGAGAAAGGAAAGAGGAAACATATGAAAGGCTGACTGGAACAGTGTATTAAATTATCGATGGGGTTTGGAGTTAAGAGCATGAATTTCTGCTGAGTCTTTATGGGGCTGATTATGTAGGAGCCAGAGCGCCGTATTTTGAGGAGGCGTCAGTATGAGCCTCCATTTTTCATTCAGTAGGAAAAATAAAACACACACACACAGCAGTGAAGTATAGTAAAGAACATTAAGCCACTGCTGTGTCTGAGATGTTTCCCCAGTAAGGCTTCTGATCTGAAATGATCCTGCCATCATCATCTGGCTGCTTATGATGTGCGTTTTCATCTGACTAATGAGATGTGAGACATGTTATGTCTGAGATGTGATTAATGTGTTAATGACAAACTATGATGGGTTTTTTTTTCCCCCCCTCCGGTAGGTCTGCCAAACATCTCACCTCCCATGTCACCGGGACGCCTCCATGGCGATGTTTAGCAGCGCAGAACGGCTCTGGAACGAATCAGACAGTCTCGGATGGGATGAGAGGAACGAGAGCTCGGAGGCGTCGGGGCAGGATGAGCGCAACTACTACGCCATGCTGTACTCGCTCCTCATCCTGGCCATCGTCTTTGGGAATGTGCTCGTGTGCCTGGCTGTGCTGAGGGAGCGTTCTCTCCAGACGACCACCAACTATCTAGTGGTCAGCTTGGCTGTGGCCGACCTGCTGGTGGCCTCGTTGGTCATGCCCTGGGCTGTGTACCTGGAGGTGAGGAGGTCAGGGTGTCTGTATTTACAACATTTCTGTGTGTTTCTAACCTTTTTTTGTCTGATATCCAGGTTATATTTCTTTTCATCAAAGGTAATCCTAATTGTACGCACACTATGATTCCTTTTTTCTTTAGAGCTACCCCACAATCTTTGGTACCAACTCTAGAAGTACCCATTGTGGTACACGTACCCCTCATTGGGAATCATTGATCTAGAGGAAGGAAGGGTAATGGATGTTTAATGGACTTGTATTTATATAGAGCTTTTCTGGCCTACCGACTACTCAAAGTGCTTTTACAACACTTGTCACATTCATACATTGATGAATGGCTGCCAAGTAAGGCGCCGACTGCTCAGGAGCGATACAGCGCTATAATACTAAGCCTACCCATACACGTAGACGCAATTTGTGGCAGTTTGGGCTTCAGTGTCTTACTCAAGGACAATGAGACTGGACTGCCGGAGCTGGGGATCAAACCACACAACCCCGTGGTTACTAGACAACCTGCTGTACCACCTGAGCCGAGCAGAGAGGAAGCACAGAGAAAGATGCTGTGCTCGGCAGTGAGTGAGGAGCTGACACCGGAGAGGAGAGAAGAAAGGACAGGAAGTTGTGGGGGAGACGAAAGTGGACTTAACAAAAAAAAAAAAAAAAAAGGAGCGACAGTCAGAGAGAAAAAGGATGAGGGTCATTTGGCGCTTATGACGTAGTGACAACTGTGTGGGTGATAGGGAGACAGTAATGATGATAAAGGGTAGTTAGTGCTTCACTATTCATGCAGATTATACATAATTGCTGAAGGACATATTGAATATTAACAAATAATGACTTCATCTTCCGCAGGTAATTTGCTGAATTTCATATTCAAAGGAGCCTGCAAATTATAATTTTTAGCAAACCTCTTGCTATTTATTTTTTCTGTTCATTTTTATTTGCAATCCACAGATTGCTTGTGACCCTCGGGCGTTAATTATGCGTCAACATAAAATACACAGCACAAGTGTCCACAGCATCCCTGAAGCTACATGCTGCGTCGCTCCAGGGCAGGCGTTCACCCACACGGGGTCGAAAAAATCCAGTTATGTTTAACAATTAGCCACCCAGCTGCCCAAAGTTTGCTCACTGTCAGCAGAAAGTCCGATACGACGGCTGGCCGACCAGAAAAATGAGCACAATCAGTGAGCAGAAGCAGACCAATTGAAGACGATTATATATCGTATGGTAGGCAGACTTAAGGTAACCAGGAACCTCTACAGGATTCAGTCATGCGAGCAGTCATGCTGTAGGAGCATGTGTTACGTTTTTCATTTCAGATTCAAAGGGGAGATTTACAATCCCATTAGGAATAGGTCATGATAAGATAGTAAGACACAAAAAATGAAATATTCATTCATCTAGCAGAAATGTAAAGGTCAGTAATATCTTAGATGAGGCTGGGAGAAAGCATATTAGTTCAGAGTCAGGAGCAAACACTCACAGGACTGCCACTGTGAGCACCGTCACCCCCGCGAGCTCTAATATGAGGGACGTGGAGGTTAGCTCGTTGCGACCAGAGGGTTGCAGGTTTGCTTCTGCAGACACATCTTGGCAGGAAAAGTGAGTATCACTCTCCCCTCCCTCTGAAGGTACTAATCATGCGCCCTTGAGCAAGCCACCTTATCCCTGGGTGGTACAGTTGATGTATGACTCATACTTGAAGGAAGTGGTTGTATTGGCAGCAGTGACTGAGCGCTCACTTTCTGCAGTTCATCCTAAATGATGTTGATCTCCTCCAGAGAATGTATGACCTGACTACAGGAACAGCTCGGAGGTTGCTCCTCTTTCAGGTTCAAGACTTTATCGGGAGTGTTTTATTATGTCGGAATGCAATAAGATCTAACGGAAAACATCAGATTAAGTGATACGAATGTGGTCCTGCAGACACTGCGGATTTATTCTTGGGTCAACATTTTGTTCCAAAAAAAAAAAAAAAAGAAGAAGAATCTATAAATGTAGTCATCCAGATGACATAAAAAGAAAGATTCTACCCCTTCTAACAATTGCCGCTCCTGCTGTGTCTTTTTACCGAGACATTTAGCACACTTCGCTGCTGTGAAAATATGGATCACATATATATTCAAACACAGTCAATAAGAGGTGTCTGCAGAGCCCCACTGAGTCACCGCCATCATTCCCACACTGTGCAGACAATATTCAATATGTACCCACGTTTGCTTCAGTCTTTTTTGCGTGTGGGGGTGAGTGAGTACAAACTGTGTACATGCAGAGCATATATTGTGTGAATTGGTGTTATTTTTACACTTAAAGACCAAATGTCCTTACAGAGATTCAAAACGTGATAGTGGCATGTGAGAAAGAGGATATTTTCCCTCTGCTCTCATTTTTTAAATAGCTTGTTTTGGGTAAGAAATTCTGGCCAGAAATTTAAAAAAAAAAGGAATTTAGTAGAAAGCCTTGATAGAATTGTTTCCCAAATTTTTTGAGACCAGAAAGAGAAATTTGGTGTCTCCCTGGGACCCAAACTAGAAAAATACATCATGAATTTCCATAACATGTACACTTATCGACTACTGATGAAGGACATAACAAACCATGAATTTAAAGGGATTTAAAATGTATTTATTTCATGATAAAACATACATAACATATTCTAAATGTAATGTTAGACCCAGTACTACAAACTCATTGTTGTAATCATCACAGAATACTGCAGTTAGTATGTAAAAAGTACCGGTATACTTTGATTTTGTAGTTTGCAAAACTGCAACTGCATTTTGTTTTTGTTTTTTTACAACTGTTAACAGCTCCTCCATTTCCTTTGTACAATGCATTGTGGATCGATAGCGTGCATCAACAACACACTCCAGCGTTTGTGAGTGTGCATACTCACTTTTTTTGAGTATCCTGTACGAGACCACACCATTTACTTGAAACCTTCTCAGAAGTAGTATTGTATGAGGAACTGGGGCTGTATAACATCAAAAATGCTGGTTCCTACACTTCCTATAATGCAGTTCAACAGTATCTTTGATTACCCCCTCCCCCTGCCCGCTAAGCGTCCACGTCTTTCAAACCCAATGCCCCAATTTGTGTCATCCTGATGATGTGACTATGACATCAGCTGCTTTATTTCCTCCACAGCCGCAGAAGACATTAAGCAGCTGTTTTCACGGGCTGAGTGGTACTAACCACGACGTGTAAACAGATATTTATGTGTAAAATTAGTGTAGTGCTCTTTTAAGAATGGAATTACTATTGGGATTTGGATTGGGATTTGTGTTGAAGTTAAGTATGTTGTCGAGAGTTAGGCTTGAGTTCGAAAATGAATAATAGAAATGAATGTTTCCACATTAGTATGTCTAAAAAATCAAATGTGTATCTGTTTGTCTCTTTTGTCTCTGGTCCACGTGATAGAGATTGCTGTCTATTTACGTCTTTGTACGTGTGTGTGTGTCTCTGTGTGTACTCTCATGTGTGCATGCCGCCTCTTTGTGTAGGCAGGCGTGTATTCCCATCTCGGACTTAACAGATTTAGTAGCGGGCGAAGGAGCTTGGATCCCATTTATCTTTGTCAGACAGTTATTACCAGGCATTATGGAGCCAAAGTGAAAGCCTGTCGGTCTGAGCAGGACTCTGCTGAGAGGGGTGGAGGTAGAGGGGATGGCTTGGGGTGTTATTGGTTTAGCTTGGGGTTAACGTCCTTTCTGAGAGTTGGAAACACCCCTAAGGATAATTAGATCCTTTGTTTGACACGCTCCCTCGATTATACTTTACTGCTAACAACATTATGCATGTTGTCCGTCGTGATGGATCATCACAGAACATTTACACTTGCAGTTTGTGTTATCTGAGGACAAGGACTGTATGCTGACATATATAGTTGCTAAATCATGCATAAATTTGCCTAATGAATATCCCTATTAGCATAAATGCTTAGCTAAGTTCAGTATATCAAGGCAGTATTTTTGGCGACTCGGGTTTATTTTTCTACATCCTTCCACATGACATAGACCAAATCTCACAGTTTGCACAGTTTTTTTCCTTCCTCCTTGCCATTTCTGTGATGTGACGAGCGCGTGCGTCCACGCGTGCGCTCGATAGGTGCTTCACACTTCACTGTGAAGAGTGGGAAGAGAAACGTGTGCATTGTTAATATGCCTGTCTGTCCTGTGCAGGTGGTCGGCGGTGCCTGGCTTTTCAGCCGGCTCTACTGTAACATCTTTGTCACGCTAGATGTGATGATGTGCACCGCCAGTATCCTCAACCTGTGTGCTATCAGCATTGACAGGTGAGTGTGCAGAGTGTGTGGGCGTGTGTGTGTGTGTGTATGTACCCTCTTGCTGCAGTTACTGTATATGACAACAGATAATGCCATGACATCTCCAGTATAAATGTCATCCGTGTGAGATTTTCATATCGCAAGGTCTTCTTTTGTTCACCTCGCCTCATAGAAATTTCAAAACTTCATAGAGAAAGACACTATTCTGCCATTTAGTTCTGATAGATGTGTGTCACTGAGTGTCAAATTGAAAGACAGTGATGAGGTGACAGGAAAGAGGACGTTTTTTTGTGTGTGTGTGTTTTTGATTTGATGTTCTAGGTTCATCAGTTTGAACCTTTACTGGAGATGTTTATATTATTTATTTGCTTACTATTCTTCTTATGTCACGATTAATATTTAATATATCTCTAGGGCCTTTGAACTTACAACCCCCAGGCATCAGGAGCTCACCTATATAGAATGAATAAATTACTATACGTGGAAGGGCTGAAGGTGTTGTGGGGGTTTTTTGTTCGGCACGTATCGAGGAGGGAGTCTTCCTTTTCCTCACCGGTTAGTAAGATTTTCCGATGGATGCATTCATAAAATACTAGTGTCATAATGTGCAGAGCTGGATTATCAACAGGAAAGAGCAACAGCTGCCCAGGAGGGTCCCAGGTTCACTGTGCATGCTTGGTAATTTGATTACCTGCAAAGGAATCTGAAAAGTGCACCAACAAATAAGTTGCTAATGATCAACAAATTATGCGGCCCGGTGTTATAGAGCGTCAAAATCTAGTTTGAATTATTCCAATTTATCGGTTGACAATGATCTGACAATATGTGGAAGACGTGAATACTATGAACCTACACAGAACTATCACCTCTATCTGCAGCTTTCCTCCAGCTCTGCAGAGCTTCATCATTTCAGCTCGTTTAGCTGTCCGGCCTGCGACTTTACAGTTTGGCTCACTTTCACCGCTCTCATAGTGTTGTTGTTGGCCGTAGCAGGCAGCTGTTGTGAGTGAAAAACCTCTAAAAAAAAAACCTTCTGTCCTTCTGTACACAACCTGTTTGGCATCAACAAGCCAAATATTCCCTCAGGAGTTGGTGAAGACCAAAAGAGAGTAAATATTGGCGCTATATTGGAGTGAGTGAATGAATGTTGGTCTGTGATTGTTGGATATGTAATTGAACCATGTCAACTTAAAAGGTAAGTCACTTTAGTGTTGTAGCTTCAAACTGTACATCCATTTTCCATAACTTCTTATCCTTATCAAGGTCACTGGAGCTGATCCCAGCTGGCGAGATGGTGGACCCCGCCTCTCTTTTTGAGAAACAAACAATTCTTGCTCACATTCAAACCTATGGGCAATTTAGAGTCACCCAATTAATCTATAACTGCTTTTGGACTGTGGGAGACATGCAGATACGCAAACTCAAGCAGGCTGGAGGGTTCGAACCAGGAACCTTCATGCTGTTAGGTGACATTGCTAACCACTGGCAGCCAGGTTTAAACTACAAATTAATTAATACACAAAAAAAAAAAAAAAAACACTGCAACCAGGACCGGGACTTAATGGGAAATTAAAGTCAACATGCTACAGAATGCAGAAATGTTCGCTCATGGGCCTCCAAGTCCATGAGGTTATTTAATTGCACATGGTTGCATGCCTGTTGGCATATATGTTTGTCCTGCAGACAGCAAATAATTTGCTTCTGAGGGATGAAGTTCTTTGGAGCCCCGTGGATCCCTGTGATTGATTATGAGACAAGTCAACAACGCTGCTACAGTATCACACACTTTGTGAAGTGTTAAATTAAAGAGAAGAACCAGGGGCATTCTGTGTCACTGATAGCGTATGACAGACTCGTGTTACGTTTGTGACAGCGTTGTTTATTTATAAGTTTACAGCCATCATTTCTGCGATAGCAGGGAAGCTTTGTCGCCTGTTAAAACGAGTCAAACCAGGCGACTAATGAATCGCTCATTTTCACGTCAGACTTCAAGGTGAGGCGTCTTTGTGAGAATATTTACAGCGCAGGTCGTGTTTTGAGCAGTGACTCAGACGCCGAGGAGCCTTGTTTTCATCCTCAAATAACAGCGGCGCTCGATCAATAAATCATGTACATTATTTTTTTTTTTTGCCGTTTGACTCTCTCGTCCCTGGTTTTATTTAAGCAGACAGCAACGTGGCAGGAGGGTGAAGACGGTAAAAAAGCAGGGGAGGGAAAAGTATTTTTAGTGAACGTCTGTTCTCTGCGTTTCGCCCTGCATTTTGCCCAGAGAGGAACCAGCGTAATTAGTCTGATGAGGATAAACAATCATGGCAGTTATCTGGCTCTAAACAACATAACATCGCATCCATTTTGGGTCGGGGTCCAGAATAATTGCTGCTTCTTCTGAGCCGTTGCTGAACCCAGTTTTCCTAGACTCGTTATACAGTCTTGGCATATACTATGCTGATTAACTCTTAAATCAAAGCTCCGCTGGGTTTATTGCTGAATACCCAAATTGTTTCTAAACAGAAATGCCCAGTTTGCTGCTCCATTGTTGCTCTTTATATTATCCATTATCTCTCAGCAATGCATTTCATGGCATCCCCAAAGACCAATTCTCTTCAGGAGCCTCTTTTACTCACTCTTATTACCCGTTTTTACTGTACTACATCAGCTCTTTTCTCTTCATTCAAATGTCACCACCTCTCCCCGGTACAAAAGGTTTTGACAGACTCTAATCTGTCTGTGTGTAGGTACACAGCAGTTGTGATGCCCGTCTTGTACAACACCACCCATCGCTCCAGGAAGAGAGTTTTTGTGATGATTGCCACCGTCTGGGTCCTGGCCTTCGCCGTCTCCTGTCCCCTGCTGTTTGGTTTCAACACCACAGGTCAGGTCAACAACATTTTGACTTCATCTTCCTGTCTAGGTGCATCAAAGCAACGAGTCAATTTATGCAGGGTGAAAAGTAGAATGCAAAGTGCGAAGGCGCTGTTTTGTTGTGAAAATCAGGGTCAAAATTCAGTCTACTTGCCTTGTTTGGGGTCAGCGGCGGGACATGAAACGCAATCTAAAACGAGATTTAAAGGTTCACTTCACCAATTTAGCGTGTCAGATTCAATTTACTTCTCATGGCGAGTTCTGTACTGTCCTACTCAGCCTGCGAAAATATTGTATAATGTCTTCCGAGCCTGCCTCGAGCTTGAGCCTGAGAAAATAACCACCGATGATGAGACTTCGGATTGCAGCTCGACTAATGCCGCTCTTAGGAGGAGCTCAAGTGTTTCGCCTCCGAGTTGTAATTCAGAGTTGCATATATTGAGAATTTCTGACTTACTGCACTGCAGGTCAACAAACCTGGAGCAAAATTACCCGAATACATTTGATTCAAGCTTAAAGAGATATACACTGCTTGTTTGCGCGTGATTTCAGTTGTTAGCTTTTTAACTATTTCATTTTTTTTTTTTTTTTTGATGAAGCACGAAGGTTATGAAGTGGAGGTCATCTTCACAATAAGTCACAATTACAGGAGGCTTTTTGTCAACATTGCATGAATATTAGATGCATTGAATTCAGGTTAAATGAGCTTACTATGGGTGTCTACTTGATCATTGTGAGGGATGTTTTCAGGGATTATTCATATTCCTTGTGGGGTTGTGGGAAACATCACCAGTAGCTACTTTAATTTCTGTAGCCAGCAGCACAGACGCATGACTGCGCGCACACAATGAGGAGCATTAGTCAGACGCAATGTAAAGACACTCAAATAGACACAGGCTATCTGGTTCAGTCCGCTTACAATCGATGCATAACAATGGCCGGTGATTGCAGGAATCCCACTGTTTTGTCAGTACGTACGCAACCACAAATCAGCGCTGCAAGGAAGGGACCAATAGGTTCACATCAGGTCCAGGATTCTTCAAAAGAAGTGCATTGATAAAAGAGCCGCTGCTTGACAAGACAAATACTGTATAAGTGGCAAACAAAATGGGTAAATAACATGAATCTAGACACTGGAGATGATTTCAAGTGTGGCTCGAAATAGATTGTATCTGTCTGTCCTTGTTCTCTTCTCTCTGTGTACTGAGGTATGTGGTATTGATTCAGGGGAACATCCAGGGAGAGGCAAATCACTTCACTTTGTTCATGCCACTGACATGCAATATGCATTTCACAGCTGTGGTCAAAGCCTGTGCCGTTTTTTTTTTTTAACTCAATTTACAGTACTGTTAGCTCTCCTGATATGTAGACTTCATTTTTGATTGAATATTTAATCTAGAGACTATTATCATACCAAATGGTCTCTTATCTTGAATTTATGGTGCAATTACTGTCAAATCAATTATCCCTCTATCTCACAATCATGACGTGCACTGTTTGAGCGCAGCACTGTACAATTCGGTATGCACGCAGAATATCAAGGAGGACAAGCCTCTGAGGTCATTTTCAAAATGGAGAGCATGCACCAGGTTCAGAGGTCGGCTGTAAATCACGCCAGCTGTCTCTTTTATTATCCTGTGATTTTGATGCGGTTTTGCATAATGATGTTTTCTTCTTGACTCAGATGACCCCATGGTGTGCTCCATCTCCAACCCCGACTTTGTTATCTACTCCTCCGTGGTGTCCTTCTACCTGCCGTTTATCGTCACCCTGCTAGTCTACATTCGTATCTACGTCTTCCTCAGGATGAGGCGGAAGAGGATCACCTTCGGCCAGGTCAGCGGAAAGGTGCAGCCGGGCTCAACTCCGCCATCTGTGGTGAGGATTTTCAGCTTGTTTCTGTTTCCCTCTGTTTCCTTTGTTTGTTGATGTTTTCACTTTGGCTGAATTATTTCTAATAAGTCACTCTTCATTAAGGGTTTGTAAGTTGGAACTAATGCCTTTATTCATTTTTGATTATTTACAAATGCTTTATAAATCAAGTGTAAGTGTTTAATGAGAACATTTTTTGGGTTGCCAGGTTTGGTTTGGTTTATCCCTCTCCTGTATGACATTTGCTTTGTGTTTTTAGATACTGGCACAGAGCTCCAGGAACAATCAGTTACTCATCAGTGATTAATCAGTATTAATCACTTATTATCATTCATAACTTCTTCTGACTTGGTGATTATTACTGTTTATCCATGACTCATTAACATTTACAACAGTAAAGTTAGTATTTTTTCTTAAAGACTTAATTATTAACTGCTAATTTTGAAGTGTATTACTGTTTATTAATGACTTATTAGCATTTATAACTGCTGGCTTGATGTTTATAATTGTTTTTTTTAAGACATGTTGGCTTATTAGAAGCTATTGATCATTTATTAATGATTAAACAATGATTATTGACTCAACAAGATTTTTTTCAGTCAGACTGACTGAGAAATCACCATTATAAAACCATTTCCTCATAAGCTGACTCATTTTAGATGCTTTGTAGAAGTTTCTTTCCCACCAGCAACACTATATTACTTATGTAGATACAGTCTCTCTCCCTCAGTCACATTATGGATACCCATTATGACTTGCAAATTACATTTCACCTCTATATCGCACCTTTTCTGTGGGACTGTCTCACCTTTCCTTTTCCTTGTATGTGCGCAAAACACCCCCCAAAGCCTCATAACTGGTTTCATTACAGTTTAAAAATACATTGCTGATGTCAGAAACACTGGGTAGAAAAGTTTTTTCTTGTATGCATGAGTTTCTGTGAGTCAGGGTACCAAAGAACGAGAATTCAGATGATCAGCTCAGTACACAAGTAGCCACGTTGCGACTGTAAAACAGAGGATTAAAATAAAAATAGATTTAAGCGGGGGAGTTTTAAGGTCATTTACACAGAACTATATCAGTTTCTGAGGAAAGAGAATGATATATAGATACAGTAGATAGATCTGTCACTGTAGCATCTTCATATCACTTCTTCTGTGTGACCAGAAGTCAGCAAATGTGAACATTTTTTTATACTCTTTAATATTTTATGAGATGAACATTTTGTGCCAGAACTCTGGGATTTTAAAATGTTAAAAGTAAATGAATCATAATGGAAGTATGCTCTTGTTTGACTTTAGGTTTAATAGCTATTTTATGTCGCAGTTGTGTAAAAATGTTTCTAAGAGGGCACAACCTTGACGTTAAGCAGTCAGCTGTTGAGCCTTGAAGTCACATTCAGCTTTTTATTATCCAAAATGAATTTGACCCACTTCCGACACGTGTGGAATAAAAGTTGTTTCACATTGAGTGGATGATTATAAAACTACTGGACGTGACTACCAGCTATGGTGCATTTTTGCTTTTCAAGCCAGATGCAGTGGAGAGAAAGGAGAGGAGGAGGAGGTGGAAGGCCATAGGAAGAGAAAAATATGTTAACCAAAGCATTTTATCTAATGGTGTCGAAAAATGTAGAAAAGAGAGTTAAAAGAGTGAAGCACGGGGAGTGGAGAAGAATGAAAAAGACAGGGAATGGAGGGATGGTGAGTGATAAACGGATGAGGGGGAAGATTGGAGGCGTAGAAAAAGTAAAGAGAGTAAGAAGAGTGACATAAAGAGAGCAGACAGAGGCGGTACACAAAATGGAAATGTGATTCTAATGACAACATGATGAGAGTATTTCCATTTTGACGCCCATGTCATGACGATACAGTGGTTCACTGCACTCTTTGTAATTTCTTTTTTGTCAATTGGCAGCGGAGGTAGAACGGCATCAATTCTCTCTGATTGCCCGTGCTGATGCTGTGCCCTCTGTCATCACATCCTTCAAGAAGCCTTCCTAGGAAGAATATGATTTAGCAGTGCAGGAGGGTGTCTCTGCATACCGCACTATGCAACACCAGAGGTCAGGTCTATGACTATACAAAATGCTAGTTACAGTACAGATCTATGGACTGCACAGCACGACCGACAGTTTTATGAGCTTTACATGTGGGAGGACAAAATGGGAGCCATAGCGAGTAACATCTTTACATAGACCGTATGTAAAGATGGACAACATGTCCCACAAAAATACCCCAGGTATGGTTGCATCGTTTGGAGGCAGAGTCTGCATGAGGTCCCGCCCATTCAGCAGCCGACTCAATCACAAGAAAGGCTCAGCTGCCAATCATCCAATCATGATATGAAACCATTAACAAACCATAATCAGTGGACAGAGCTTTGAGGCCTGTGAAGTTATGCCAGCGCCATGCAGGGGGCACCTCCATGGAGTTCGGGGAACTTACTCTACTTCCCCCGTTGATTTATTACCTCAGTTAACAGTTTTCTAATGAGTTTTAATGAGTCTTCTAGATTCAGCTTCTTCCTCCATACATCATGATGTTCATTTTGTAAATTACGGCCCCATTTAGAGTAAAGTAGCTGATAAAGCAGCGTATCACCTTGTGATTGACAAGTCATTCTCAGTGAGTCCTTCCAGCACAACTCACCAGCCTCATGAAACTCAGATCAGATCAAACTGGACAGTGCAGATCAAATATAAATCAGGACTAGGTTACTGTATTTCATATTTCTCACCTCACATGTTTGCAGGAGGCAGAGCGACATTGTTTCCCACAGTGGTTAGTTAGCAGCGTGGCCAACTACTTTGGTAACACAGGACCTAGAACAGGTTGAATTTGTGTCCCTGTCTATTGGAGCCAATAGTTGTCAGATATTGTAAGATATATGATGCCAGTGCATCTGTAGGAACAAAACTGCTTGACTTTGTTGACTTCAAAGGAGAAACAGCAGGGCAAATTGCAGCTGAGTTTGTGGCGGTCATCCAAAGATGTAACCTGGAAAACAAAGTCATGGCATTTTCTGCCGACAACACAGATACTAACTTTGGAGGAATGAATTGGATGGGGAGGGTCAATGTCCATACCTGCCCTGCAGCGACAGGTGATTGACTTAGGTGGTCCTGTCTACATCATTTATAACATGGCCAGAAGAGCGTTGGTTAGGATTTGCATTGATGTTGCATACCTGCACACCAAGATATTTTCACCATTAGAGAAGAAAGACTTAAGAGCTTCTGTGAGTTTGTTGGCCAGGAGTACCGTAACATTTCAGGACACAGCAATATTCGCTGGCTCTCCATGCTCCCTGCTCTAGAAAGAAAATGTATGTGCCTTTGAAATCTTTATTTCTTTCTGAAGACAAATGCCCTGTTGTGCTGTGAACAACGTTCAAAGATCCACTGTTTGAACACTGGTTGGCCTGATCGTGTTCAGTGATGCAGTCAAGATGTTTGAAGACCAGAGCCGCTGTGCTATGGAGTTCGCTGTAAATAAAAAATAAAAAAAACCCATTGAGGCACAATTGATTGCAAGACATGATGACAAACTCATTCCAGCTTTGGTCAGAGGTGAAGCAATGTCTAAAGAGAGCTTCAATCATCTTTCACCACAGCTGTGAACTAGCTGGGAAAACACACAAATCATCTAAAAATCTCTTTTTAAAAAGGCAACCTCAGCATGAAGAGATCCAGAAGGCAGTAGCCACGCTGCAGAACAAATACCCCAGTGTGACCATCAATTAGGATGTGTTGCTTGATGAGCTTACTGACCTGCAAGAGTTCCTAAAGTGGGTATTGCTTGAAGAACTGAAGAGATGGAGCACAGTGGTTACCCACTTCAAAGAGAATTACACCCCACACACTAACCTAACTAGATTAGCATCTTTTGTCAAGTGCTTACCTGAAAGCAATGCACCAGCTGAGTGAGTTTTCTCCCAAAATAATGATATATGGACGTCAGCAAGATTTTCCTACCACCAAGGTCATGCTCATTGTGAAGACAAACTTCAACCTCCCCCGCCAGGAGTTCACGGAGAATCTATTCAAGCACAGAACAAACCTGAATATCCATTATTCTGAGAAACACCAATCTCGTGTTATGTTGCTCAGTCTTTCACATACATTATTATCTCATCTGCAGCTCATCTACTCTTATTCTACCCAGACAACCAGGACCGCTGGATGTCTGTTCAGATCAGCTTCTGTAAACTATGATTACATTTACATTTAGTCATTTAGCAGACGCTTTTATCCAAAGCGACTTACAGAGAAGGCAACAATCAAGGTACAGTGCGCTAAGAAGCGTTGCCTTCTTCTGCGTTGCCTTGAATGAACGAATGGCAGAGCCTCATTCATTGGAGGAGTGCAACGGTCATGTGGTAGCATATGCCTGTATAAGGGCGTTCAAGTAGGTAGGTGCATTTGCTGACATGGTTTACAGTTACCTAATTAGTACCCAATTTTATCAGTTGGCCAAAATACATGACACCGTAACTCTTAACATTGGATATTCTAATAATATATTGACTATAAAACTGGTTTTCATTTCATAAATCTGGTAACCTTATCCATCATATCCATCATTCTAAAGTTTGCCTCAGTTACTTCAGGCTTTATCTTTTAACCATGGGCAAGGAGACATCGGGGCATGTTCTGTGCATCTGTATCTCCCCTGTCTTTAAAATATTCTGTATAAGAAGACATCTAGCAACTTGACCAGCTTTTGCATATGCAAGGGTTCCCTATGGCTGCATTCATTCCACTCCACTTTTTTCCCCTTCATTGCACACAAATTCAAAGTCAAGTCTTCTATTTTAACAGCAGGTTTCAGATAATTGGTTGTGGTTGAGCCTCAGTTTGGGATCTCATCCATGAGTAGAGACAGCTATAAGATCCAAACCCCTGGAGGAGTTGAAGCTGAAAGAGTTATAATGGAAAAGTGTTTTGAAATAACATAATAGGACTCTGACTCAGTCAACTGAAGGAACATTTGATAAGAAGAAGGAGGCTTTCAGAGGCGGTTATCTTTATTTCGGAGCTTTAATTGAGTTGCACAGTGTTTAGCTCAGGAGCGAGAGTAACTGAAAATATATAACAGATGTGAATCCTAATTGTATTGATTTTTTTTTTGTCTGTGACACTCCGGATGTGTTTGAAGTTTAATAAAAAACATCTTCTGAGATGAACAGAGAAAAATCGATGAGTTTCCAAGTGAACGTCAAAGATGTCCTGCACCTGTGGATTAATGCAGTAGGGTTCTTGAGATACAATGTATGTGAACAACACAGCTCTGGAAAATATTTTCTGTCTTCAACTTCCCTCTGCTCCCCTAGGAGACCTGTCTACAAGAGGAGACACCCAAGGCAAAACAAGACCTGTCACCTATAAGGATTAAAGTGGTAGGTGTTATTTTTTTGTGTGTGTGTTTTAATTTTTTTTTCAGTGCTCTGGTTGTGCTGAATGCAATGCAGCCTAATGCTTGACTAACTCTCTGTATTGACTGTGTTGGCGTATTGTGACATGGTGGCACGCAAGGCGGTTCTGTTTTTAGCTTTTCTTTTCTAGTCTGTCTTGTGTGTATGTTCATGCACGCTTGAGTTTTTCGTTCCGCTGTGTGGTCGCAGCCCAGGGGTCTGAGAAGAAGCTGAAAATTGTGATTCTGAAGCGTGGCTTGTTGCCTCGTGTCACCTGGTCACCAGTCAGTTGAGCAAAGTCGGCGGGTGACGCACTGCAGCACCTGCATAATCCACAGACTGTTCAAAGGTGGAGTGGAGGGAATAACAATCTGTAATTTTCCCCTGAGGAAAACGTGTGATGAGATGAGTGTGTGACTAAGAGAGGACTATTAAAAAATCATGTTTCTGGCCATATTGGAAATACACATTACACAACACAGGAAAAATGGCTCATCGGAGATGTATTTACTGAATTTCTTTATGCCTTAGAAAGTGAGCATATTTGCTGGTAAACTAGGTCAGTAAACAGGCCAGTAAAAATGAAATATTGAATTTAAAGGCAGTGCCCAGAATACTGTGTATTTGTGAGTTAAAAATTTGGAGTTGGAGGTACAGGAAGAGCTTTGCCACCACTATCAACCTGTCTGAACAGCACTTCTGCTCTTCTGAGATGTATTAGCCATTATCTCCAACTTTCTGAGTCATGTTCACCACTTTCAACCTGTCTGAACAGCACTTCTGTTCTTCTGAGATGGATTGGCCATTACTTCCAACTTTCTAAGTCATACTTGCCACTCTTGTCAGCTTACTGGAGTATCGCTCACAACTTCTAATATTTTCCACGGGAGGTCAAAGCAGGATAAGAAAAAGTTAATCTTTCAAGGCTTACTGATGATGATTACTTAAAATTCAGATATTAAAGCTGCAATAATTGATTTGTTTTGTTAAAATTAAGAGAAACAGAACAAGCTGAAAAACAACATTAACACTTTATATGGTGTCCTTTTAGCTCTGTTTTGGTCTTCACCAACTCCAGAGGAAAATATCAAGCTCTTTGGAGAGCTAAATACTTATTATTTCTATACTTGTTATTTCTGCAGATAGCTGCTAACTTTGTCTGCCTTTTGGTGCTTGGCAGGTAGCATACAGTATTGTAGGTAAGTCCTGCCTGTTGGGGTTGGTTAGCGTGAATCAAAACATTAAAGCTGCAGGCTAGAAAACCAAAACAATGAGCTGAAAGATGCTAAAACACCATGGCAGGTCATTTTAGGATCATTTTGAAGCTGGTTCATCCCTACAATCATCTACACACATTATAGAATGTCATTTGATCCATAGTTGATATAAAAATAGTACTAATAATCGTGTATATTTGTCCCGACAGCAAAGTGTAGAGCCTTCAGGTCCCTCCAAGCCCAGCCTGCTGTCAGGGTGCCTGTGGCGCAAACGTCCAAAGACGGGGCCCGTGGAGAACTCTGTGCTTCCACCTGTGGACACGCACAACTGCTGCAGCATCAGCCATGCCTCCTGCGGCCGCACTGAGCTAGATCTGGAACAGGATCGAGGAGACGGGGAGGCGGAGGGGAACAACCAGCACGAACAGCTTCCTGTCAGGATGAGCTGCGAAGTGAAGGATCTGTCCAATGGACGAACACACACGTCATTGCGGCCGGTGCCTCATTCTCATACCAACAATACACGATTCAGGAGCATGCACGCGAGGGAGAAAAAGGCAACTCAGATGCTGGCCATTGTGCTTGGTGAGTGGAGACTGTGCTAAGTGGGATAAGCTGATGTTATATGTCATATAGATGCATTTAACATTCTTCTCATGGCCATATATAGCTGTTCACCTGTACCTGGTCATGGTGGAACTAGCACATTTACTTACTCCATGTGTATTTGCTGCGTTTTTTGCAGAGCTACAATAAATCATGCTGAAGTGTCAAAGTCTGGCGGGCTTTAGGTTCACAGTGTGTGTCCAGACACGATGTAGCTCCTGACACAGTTTCCACACGCTCCAATTATCAGGCAGGTTTTTATAAGCCTGGTCAAGTTAACTCTGGCACAGCCTAGATCTCACTGACAGAAATGTAATCAGAAGTGTCTGATTACATTAAGCAGTATCAGTGAAAAGTGTGGCACGCTCACAGAAAACGATCCAACTTCCCACCTGCTCTACAGCCAACTGACCACTGCTTTACCGTGATGTTGTGACCCCAATTATAGTGCTCGAATCTAATGAGTGTTTCAACTGTGGTGCAGCATTTATAATTGTGTATTCATAATAATCTATGTCCTGTTGAATGTGTGACTTCAAGTCTTGCACAAAGCACAGGCTAATTGGAAACCAGAAGTGTTTTAATTGATCATCAACTAAGCTTGTTGCTATGCCCGTCAAGCTCTTTATTCTAGCAAGAAAACAGCAGGTTTAACATTTGAAATTCTTTGTAACCTTTAAAGCAATGGCTTTACAAAAAGCAGGCCAACTGTAGGACCAGTTTCATATTCTGTTACTGTTACCTTTGTATGAGAATCATATAAAAGAATCTTTAATGAACATGAATATGATAGTCGAACACATTAGAAAGACAAGCAAAAGTCCTAAAGCTAGATGAAAAGTCAGCATCTTCACCAGTCGATGAAAACATTAGGAGATGAAATATGAAGCAGCTTTGTTCTCGTCTTACAGTGCAGAGCTAATTAGCCTTAGAGAATAATTAATCGAAACAAAAGTTTCGATTAAAGTTTCAAGTCCCAAAAGTTTGGCTGAAGCTGATAAAGAGCAGTAATGAGTTGCTGTCTAATTCTAAGTAACTTGTAACTTTTCACTTGTAGTACTAGTAATAAATGTTTTGTGAGATGCGGTTAGAATGTAATATTACTATTATACATTGATGATACAAGAATAACAATTCAATTTGCTCTGAAAATGACAATTTCTTGCTCACATCGTCTCCATTTCCATGGAGATACACAGACTGACTAATACCTATGTATAATGGAACCCTGTTTACTACTAAAGCATCCCTAGTAACAACCTAGCAACAGAGACGGTCTCCTAAAGCGCTCCTAAAGATATCTGCTGAAAAAAATATTTTTTCCATGGACAGATTTAACTGTTAAGTCCATGAACTTGATGTGTATTTTTAAGCTAGTAGTGCTGTCAGCTGATGAAGGGTGTGATCTAAACATTTCTCTCCTCAGCGTTGTAAAGACCAAAAGTCAAAACGTGTTAAAATAAGATCAATGTGATCACGTCTTAAATTCACAACAAGTTTTAATCAGACAAAATATTCGGCTTCGGTCCGTATTAGTCAGCCTTTAACATTTTCTGCTTGCTGGGCAGACAAACACACTTTTTAATCCGCCTGGTATAGTACAATTTTGCTGTTGTGTGAGTATTAATCAATTCAATCAATAAATCTAAATTTTGATATATAAACATTTTGGATGTTGGCCTGGAACAATATATTTCTGATATCACATGTAACCCCTCATAATAGTGTCATTAGCTAATGAATGTTTATTATAAATTATTAGTTAATTTTAGAATTAATGCTTGATTACTACTGTTGCTAGTAAGCTACTTAGCCGATCATGCTGACATTTGCAGCTTATGTTACAGCAGACAAACACTGTGTAATCCATTTCTTACAATGTCGCTCTTGTGTTTTTTGGTTTCGTCCTTTCTCTCATATCTCTCTGCTCTCTGGCTGCTCCAGGGGTGTTTCTCATCTGCTGGCTGCCTTTCTTTGTGACTCACATTCTGAACACCCACTGCAGGACATGCTACGTGCCTCCTGGGCTTTACAGTGCTTTCACCTGGTTGGGGTATGTCAACAGTGCCCTCAACCCTATTATCTACACCACCTTCAACATCGAGTTCAGACGGGCCTTCATCAAGATCCTCAGCTGCTGAGAGAGACGACGCGACCAGGAAATTAAAATGGAAATGAGGCGGTGCGCTCGTGCTACAAGTCTGTCGTGGTGCATTTTGGTAAACAATGACAACAGATGTTCATTGGTCATGGTCAAGGGAAGCAAACCTTCTCTGTGCCCTGCAGGAGTAGCAACAAGGTGAAGCAAGGAAATGAACAGACTGTGTTCAGCTGTGGTATGCAATAATTGCAAACAAAAGTGGACTTCAAAATAGACCAAACATGTTTCTCAACAGGGCTGGGACTTTATTTGAACAGTATTAGGGCTTGTGTCCATGTAGTGTTTGTTTTTAATGTCAGGAATGTGCCGACAGCTCTGAGAGAAAAACGACACGGCAAACAAGGAGCTAAAAGCACAACACTCACCAGCAACATTCAGTGTCCGTCCGTCCCGCTCCCGCAAAGGAGCTTTGCTGTCTCTGTCATGATAGTTTCTGTGTGACATATCATAAAGCTCAGGATGCACAGACGCAACCAGAAAAAGGCTTCTCCTCCATTTTCTCAGTTACAGCGTTGACAAGTCCCACAGCATCGAAATGCGGTTGGCTGAAAAAATTGACGCACCAGCGCCTTTCTGAAAAGTTCAGAGATTTTCAACCAGACACTGGGTGCAGCGCTTTTTCTCTAGGCGACCACAGGCTGCTGCATACGCGCTCTCCTCATTTGGGACAACTGAAAAAAAAAAAAATACTATATGGACACAGACCCCTACTCCTCAAATATGACCTACATTTTCACATCCATCCAGTCTTATTGATAACACAAGGTATTTGACTTTCTTGTGGATATGTCTTGTACAGTATGTGTACTGCTCATTGGCACAATTCCTCAGTGCAGGACTCGATACAATCGATTGAGCCACGATGGAGCTTTAAGGCTGGTAAAATGACCGTGGCGCTGCAGGGCCGCTCCTGATCCACTCTTGGTCCTGAGGCCCGCTGCCACTGCACTGTGTGGATTAACTGATGTTTCCCCCCCCCCCCCCCCCCCCACTCACCCCCTTCTTCTTCTTCATCATCATCATCACCACCATCAGTTACTCACCAGTGCATGCACAAATCAGATTTCTAGGGTGTCCACGTGAATGGTACTGGAGGGGTCGCATCGGTCCCTGCTCCCGAGGCTCACATCATTTTGAAGATTGTCATACAGTGTATATTGATGTGGAGGCATTGTGCTCAGTGTGGATTCATTAGAATTAAACATGTGAGATTTTGATGTAATGAACAGTGGAAACATTTTCAGTGTTTTTTAAAAAAAAAAAAAAAAAAGGGACTGCCCGTCGCGGCAAACCTCGCCATGATGTGGAGCTGCCTGCTGGCTGCTCTGAAGCTTGGGTGAAGGCAGGAACTTTGTGGTTTTAACCAATCAAGCAGGATTGTACACCGCGTGGCGGGCAGGTCCGTCACGGACAGAGCATTTACTGCAGTGTGTTGTAAATAAAATAAAAAAGTCATGAAGTGTTTTCAGGCTCGCAATCATCTGTCTATATACGTACAGTCCTACACAGATCATGTATACGTGTGTGTGTGTGTGTTTGATACAGATATGTTGGATAAAAGCAAGCTATCTGCGGGGAACATAAGAGGAACCAAGCTGAGTGAACAGGATGGGGGGGGGGGGGGGGGGATTTAGAGACATAAACAAGCACAACAGTGACACGCGAGGAGGATGAATCTGGAGAGAAAAACAGAACAAGATAAGGGATGATGGGAGAGCTGAGTAGGAAGGAGTAAAGCCAAAAAGGAAAAGAATGAAGTGAAAGAACAAGGATCAAAGATGAAAGTACGGGGGGGGGGACTGTAGATGGATTGAGGATAGCTGCATGAGGGAAAAAAGGGGGGGGGTGGTCTTTCTCAGCCTACATCTCATGCTCCCTTATTTCTCTGAGAGGCATAAACACCTGCTCCCCTGACACTTTGTGCCATTGCGTCGACTCAGCCTTGTTTCCACCGAGGCTGCTCATAATAATGATGCGCCAGATGTGTATTTGTGCATGTCTGTATTTATGGATGCCTGCTTTGATGTGAGAGGAACCTCCAGTTTGTGATCATTATAAAGCAAACCTCGATAACCCTTAGCACTCATTTATGTTTTCCTCCTCTAAAAATCTATTCTCCTGCAACCGAAATCAATATTTAATACAATGCAGAGACTAAATGCATATTTGCAGGTATGATTGGGACATAAACAAACGGAGGAGATGAGAGGAGGTGTTCTGCTCTTTAATTGAATTTGAATATAAATGAATTTATTAATTTAAAGATGCATTTTAGGGCGCACATGTGCCTCTAGATTATATCCAATCATTCGCAGGCAGTAATTAAATTTAGCCCTTTAAATGGAAATCAACTGCATACACACCTAAAGCTCCGAAAGGCCTGGAGCCACTCTGAAGAAAAATATGAAGCAGCTTAATGCATCAGACGTACTCGTGGCATTGTTGTGCATTCTTCTCAGAGGCGAGGCCAAGAAAAATGTTATGTTTGTCCTTTAGATGTCATCAAAAACAGATCATCCCTGTGGGAGCGTGTATGTGCTCACCCAATGTCATGGCGATCTGCTTTTTACATTGAAAGACATCTTGTGTGCTGTACTTCACATTGTAACCCCGAAGGTGATGCAGAAGCTCCGTCAGGTTACTGAGGATCTAAAATTGAGAATATTTCAACCATCTTCCAAGTCCCACTTTATTTTATGGCTCCATAATATCAATGTAATACGCTTAGAATTTCCCAGAAACATCTAATCTAATTTGGTAATGATTATGGGGAGAATACACAAAGGCAAGTGTACAATTCAGCATGTGGAAATTTACAATGATAAATGGAAAAATGCCCTATAACTAGTAATAAATCTCAATGTTTGTTCCAGGATTGGAAATTATTAGGAAACTGCAGGCTTTTATCAAAGTAACATGTATGAATTTATCTTTTACACAATACATGTGAAGGCACAGGCACACAGGTACAGGGGCAAAGCTCTGACCCACCTTCATAGAGTTTCTTGTTCAGTCCTGACAGTGTTCAAAGTCTTTAATGCTGGACTCCTGCTGGTTTGTTGCAGCGCCTGCACAGAGCTGCTGGGATCTGTGTTCTTTAGAGTGAACGGTGCATTAACCTTTTCTGTAAAGCTCTGTCTAACTTAACATAGAGAGGTTTCTTTCATGCTCAACCCCCAAAGAGTCAGACTGAGAGATAATAATCCAGTTTGAAAGGAAAGGTTCAGCAGTCTCCAAAAACACTGAAATTCATCTTCAGCGAACCATGAATATACAGATGAGTGACAAATTAAAGGGAATACCTGAACAAATGAGCGGAGAAACATAACGAATGCAGATTCTTCCACACAGGTGCAATGCATGGTATAATTAACCAATTAACACCCGATCATGCTTTATGGCATGTTTAAAAATGCTGAACAGGACCAGTTGATTTTGTGAGTGACTAGCAAATATCAATAAGATATCAGTAACCAAGGTTGGAGATTGTGGGTCGACGGCGCACATTTGATGATCGTGATGAAGGAAAGAAGAGAAACTCTTCATCGGATAATAATTAGAGCAGGATGTTAGAGTAGGGTTACAATACATAAACCTCAATCATTACAAAGATGTGTGCACATTTGAGAGTTCAGCTGTATAAAAACCGTCAGCACCGGTGTATAGAAATGTGGAAAAAAATGTGCATGTGTGTCGTACACTAAGAGGAGGTACAGGCCTCAATGCTTGACCCCTACAGTGACATAATCTAGTGCCTCTGTTATTTCGCCTGGCATGGTTTGGATCTACTTGACCCTCTAAAGGGAAGGGTTACTGCAAATGAATACAAAATTGCTCAGAGTAATCACCTTTATCCTGCTAGAACACATTTCTATCCTGATGGGCGTGGTCTCTTCTGGGATGAAAATGCCCCCAATAGGACATGAGGGGTCACTGAATGTTTTGATGAATATGAAAATGATGTGAGTCATATGCTATGGCCTTCACAATCACCACATTTCAACCCAGTTGTACACCTATAGGAGATTTTAATACCACAAGGCATTGCATGCGCCTTCTGAGACAGATTATGCATTATTTTATTTTTTTCCTTTTTAACTTGTCGCCCATATCAAACATCAAAACCAATTTGGTTTAAATATCTAACCCAGTGCTTTCCAAACTGAGGGCTGAGCCACCACAGGGGGTGTGAATGATGGGAAAAAAATATGGAGCAGAACTAAAGTTGAATGAATCTGATTGCTGTGTGGCTGACAGACAAACAAGAGCGCTTTCATGTTGGGAAGCTTCGAGTTACGTGGAAAAATGTGTAGTAATTTTTTTGACAGGCAGGAAATTAAAAAGGTTTAATGCTAATAAAGCAAATGTGTCAGTCAAGCCATCTTTGGTTCGGAGTTTACAGTCAGTGTAGCTGAAGAGCTTTGTGTCTTTTTTGTTTTTGATAGTGTTATTTCAATAAAATAGCATAAATGTGACTCACTTTGTTACTTATTGCACCCATATTGTTAATGAATAATTCAAAATTAAAGTGGTGTAAGGCCATAATCCTCAAACTGGATAGGCTGGGGGTCCAAATTATAAATAGCAGGAATATAATAAAGTTATGGTGTATCATTTAAAGAGTTCATAACTATGAATGGGAACCACTACGTCAATAAAAAAAAAAAAATACTGCTCACTTGCATTAAGCTTAAGACATTAAAAACTCCTGAAATGATTGCACCACGTAAATCTCTCACTTTGCTCCCGCAGCTGATCTAAAGAGCACAATGGACACATATTTATGCCCATCCACTTTATCAAATGATGCAAAGGCCAAACTCACTAAACTTGGAAAATATAACAGTTACCTCGAGCTTGGTTTCAATGAGAACAACGATGGAAGAAAAAATGCATCATGTGTCTTCAGGTACTGTCAAATGAAGCTATGAAGCCAGTTATAGTTATGAAGGTATGTATGTATGTATGAAGTTATAAAATATAAATAATAATAATAATCTCAGTGAAGACTCTCTCTCTTTGATATGCAGGGACGCTGATTGGATTGCTGAAGGAGTGCAGGTGCCAGCCTATCTCAAAGTTACCTGGTGACCAGAGTTGAAGAGACTGAATGTTGGCCTCCTAGACATAATAGATGTTGATAGATGTTCCCTCCTGACCTGGTGCTATTGACTTTCAGAAATTTCTCCACAACTCTTGAGATGTCTTGCTCCGAGCCAAAGTGACGCGGGAAGGACACACTGAACTGTGTGTCACTCCTTAAGACTGCTGCTAGTTGAGCAAAACAACAGAAAAAGACATGACCTCTGTGCTCCCAAAGCATCTGGGTAAAACGCTACACAAATGGATTCCATCTGTGTTTACCCTTCACCTCGTCCCACCCATCCTTAGCATATATGCCTGATGGATACATCCACGGGCTTCGGGGAACATATTACATGCTGTACGACACGCATGAGTCTGACGAGCGCATGTCTGTGCAAGCACAAACAGGTGATTTCCTTCATTGTGTCTCTGCGCATTTATAGGGAGTGCATGATGGCACACGTGTAATCATATCAAAGTGAGCAGCGAGGCTCAAAAAAACGAAGGAGCCCATCCATGAGTGAAAGGCAAAGGGAGGGTTTTAGCCGTGCCGCTCAGCCCGCAGAGGTTGTCACATCAGAGGGAGGAAAAGATGAATGCAGCCTTTGCATGTTTATCAGCAGGTCTCAGAAGGAAGAGGAGGCTTGCGTGAGTGATGACTACTCATTGTCTAACTAGTGAGATGTGGATGGACTCCCGTGTGTTTTTACACTTCAGCTTCTACTTGCTGAAGTCTCTGCTGCTCTGCACCCACGTGGCCTAAGAGGCAAAAATAAGTCTCCTCCCACTTCTCCCCTTTGTTTTAATGGATATGAGAGGCTTTGTGCATTTCTGTGGGCGGACGAACAGATGTGATAGGCACTTGCAGCGTTCAGCAGTGGCTAATGATGATGGATAAAGATGTTGATTACAGACAGAGGCGGCTACCAGCCATGACTGACATTCAGTCTGTCCCTCTCTCATTCCACCAATCCCTCTCACTTGTTTCCTCCCACCCGTATGTCAAACCATGGTAATCATCCTCCCCTCCCTGTCACTGCCTGTCGTTTACACACATCTACGGTTAATTTGGTGTCATTTTGAGGTTCAGAGGTCGTGTGTTAGGAGGGAACCAATCTTGCCATGGTGGGAAATGAGTTCGAGCAGTGTGGCTGCACGAGAAGGAACACAAAGCTTCGTACTGACTGGATAAACAGTGGTGTCACTAAAAGGTATAGTTTGGAACAGTTTGACAGTTTGGGAAATACACACATTCACTTTCTTGGCAAGAGTGGGATGAGAAGATTGATAGGCCTACCACATTATCTGTGAGGTAAATACTGTATGAAGCTAGAGCTGACAGACGGTTAGCGTAGCTTTTCATTAAGACTGGAAGTTGTATTTTATTTGTTTGTTAGGTCTGTGCAATTTTACTGCATTTGCATGTTTGTGTGGGGGAAAAATGTGAAAATCTATTATTATTTCAACTCAAGGTTTGTTCACACAATTTTAATATGGTTAGCCTCACTGCTAGCTTTGAAGTCACACCAGTTACATCAGTATTACTGCGCCAAACTGCTGCTAAGTGGTAGATTTTGGATGATGGAGATGGAGAGAATGACTACTCCTATCCAATCCACCCAGCCTTTTATCTCCACCCACAGTGCCCAAATTACACTAACTACTCCCATTCACTACTTAGCTAGCTTGGTGTCTGCACTACTCGAAGGACCATAGTACAAAAGGCCATGTCAGACTACAACCAAAGACGCTGGAGTGATATACTTCCTTTACAAAATTAATGGTGATATCCAGATAATTTACATAATAATAACCCCAGTCTTACATACTTTTCACTATGTCAGTGTGATACTGTGTCGGTGTGTTGCTAAGCAACCATTCTGCTAAAACGATGCTGAGGAATTACATTATTTGGCAGAAGGACACTTATTTGCATGGCCCTAAAACTCATGGAATAAGGGTCATACACAGAGTTTGTCTGACATCACTCAAATTGCTAGACTGTCTATAAAACACAATCTGCACATTCAATTTAGCCCGGCTGTCACCACAACCTGGAAATCCACAACCTGATTTAAGGGTGATGGCTGCTCTCTGTGAGGGCAGACTGACCAGCTAATTTAACTTGACATGAGCTGTATACATCAACAAAGTATAAGCGAGCTTTAGAGTCGCTAGCAGGTGGATTTTATTGTTTCCTTCATTTAATAGTCTTTATGCTAAGCTAAGCTAACAGCCTGGTTCTAGATGAGAGTGCTTCCCAAAAGATTTGAACTTTTCCTCTTAGAGTGAAGAGCTGGCTTTAGGTTAAGGTTAGTCATGTAGTGGTTATGGTTAGGAGAACCCTGCACCGTAAGTGACACCGTGAGTGACAAAAACAAGTGTCCATGTGTGGATGTGCGTGTTTGTGTGTACGTGTGTAAAGGTTGCCCTCGGTGACAGCTTAATGCCATTAGATTTCTAATGAATGCATAATGTGGCCAAGATGGAAGTTAAAGCCCTTTAAATGTGTCAACCAATTAGAGAGGATCAAAGCAATTGATGGAGTGTATCCCACACATTCACACACACACGCGTGCGCGCGCGAAAACACTGGCATACATAACGTGACAAATATGTAGAATCACAGTTAAGCAGTTCAAACATCGGGAGGTTTCAGTCAGACATAATCATTTCGTTTTAGTAAGATTTGTGTTTAAAGCTCTGGATAATCTCTGCATCGGCACTGGATTTTATTTTGCAGTAATCATGATATTTCTCCACCCGGGCGCTATCCTGCACTTTAAGTAACATTTTCATCATCGGGTTTGTAAATATATTTTTTCAGAATCATTTCAGCTGCTAGATGCCACAGGTTGTTACATGTGTCTATGTGGTATAAAAAAACAAGAAATAACTTAGAAATACTGAGGTTAAGATTCTTAAAATTCTGTGCAATTAAGACACTTATTTGGCTTAAAAGTAGTCGTCAAATTAGAATTGTACATTTAGTCAAACAATACTGGAATCTATAAAATAAAGACTAGAAAAGACTAGAAAATAAGCACTGTGCGTTAAATTTAATTATGACATACTAAGTCAACATTTTGAGATAGTGAGTTAAAATTTGGGCAAGCTTTGAGTCAAATATTGACAAATATTGAAGTTTGACTTCATACATTTAAGTCAGTATCTCACAATTTGGACTTATATGATGCATTTTTTTTTTATCTATGCTCTACTGCAGGAGTTTGTGTGTATCTTTGCTTTATTTTGGGGTTTTCTGCATTGACTGGACACTTACCATAGCTTGAGTGTTACAACAAAACGTGACCAGACTTTGCTTTTTTTATCTTCTGCAGCAGTCAGGACACTCTGAGATAGCATGCTAATTTCCACATGCTCCTGCATGGGTGATGCCTGAATGCTGTATTGCAATCCCTTGAAAGGTGTGTCTCTGTCTCGCGCTCCCTCACATCTCCTTCCTGTATCCCCTGTCGTACTTATCTTACTTCTGTGATAAACTGCTAACAAAAGGAGAAACGGAGGCCTTGAGGGGGGTGTTCTTCGTGTATTTCGTGACCGGCATTCCCAAGTAGTGCTGAGAATTTAAACTATTTAGCATGGTTAGCGATGGAGAGTTGGTAAATACGATGGAAAACGGAAGGTTTTAAAGGACTTTTCAAAGTGAATTGCTTCACTAAGACGCTTAAAATCAAGATGCTTTTCTCCAAGAAGTATGTGGACATGAAACAAGAACAGAAGAAACCTGGGGCAAATGTTCTGACATTCATATGCTAAAAAAAAAAGGCAGCGTGAGACCTGACAACTACAGTTCATGGTATATGCTGTGTGAACAGTCAATTAAGACCCTTGTACCGAGGAATCATCCAGTAAGCTCCTGTGAAACTTTCACACCCAGCGTGCACAATTACATGCACCGACCTATTCAAACGCTAGCACACAAAACTAGCGCTCACCCACTCACGCTCAAAGGTTTGCGTGCTAGCCAGTGTACTCCACTTCTTTAGGGCGAGTGCTCCGTTTCGATGTTTCTCCTCTCCTGTGGAAAAGATTAAAGGGCAAACGCTGTGCCCCTGAGAATTACCATCACAATGCGGCCGTGTGATTATTATCTGCAAGCAAGGTCTCCACCGAGGAGCTACTTTTGGCGTTAATGAGCAGAGAGGAAGTGGGAGACAAAGATAGAGGCAGAACAACCCCACTATACCTATCAGGATTCATCTGAGGAACAAACTGCTCTCCATTCTTACTAGGAGACTGCTGAAAGGGTTAAACCCCCTTACACAAGCTCTTGTATTTCCCTTGAGGAACCATTACTTCTGGAGGAAATTATGCCAATGAGATGATTATTTTACCCAATCGATAGGATGTACTGTATCTTGCAAATTGCTCTTAGTTGCAGATAAGCTCTGCTCTTTAAATACAGGCACACATTCAATAATGTATCAGGAGTTTGGCATGCATAAGTAATGCATTCTATGCACGGTCACACCTTTTCTCACTCTGGACCCTCAGCACCTGGGCTCCCCTTATTCTGTCAATCTGTTGAGCAATTAAAGCAAGACCTCCCTACCACCTTGGCAGGGATGACGGGAAGCGACTTGCTGTGTGAGTGGCTTACGGGGGAAAATGTGCGTTCACTTGAGGGAGGGTGCTTGCGGGTGCTTGTATGTGAGGTGAGAGGCAGAGCAAGAAAAAAGAGAGCGAGAGAGAGATGGTCACGTAAAGGCTTGCTGATTATATTTTCTACCTATACGGGTCAAAGTACATGCAGCATTAAATATTGGATAATTGCATCGCATTTAGACCTGTTCTGACTGTAATGACTGCTAATTACACACTTTATGCTAGACATCCATTTAAAGCGGGCTGCTGATGCTCTGACAAAGAATGCTTCACCGGAGCTACGAAAGGCAACAAAAAAAAATCGTTCCTCGTTGTTTGTGCTCATTCAGAAAGCTTACCACAATCCCAGTGTCTGTGTTTACTTTAGTTTTTTTTTATCACACCCTCACAAGCACCTGCATGCAACCGGTTCCCTTAATCTGCACACAGACACATAATTTATCTCACTGTTTCCTGGTAGGTCTGCTATCTGCCCTGCTTGCTCTCGGTTTCAATTTTCTCCTGCGTGCTCCCTGCTTACTCTCTCTGCTATGTGAGATACTGCACATGTGACTCCCCCGTGTCAAGCTGCAGAGTCTGAGAGCCACACGCAACTGGTTCCACGTACAAACTTTATTTTCGTCCACATTTCTTGCCTTCCCCGGTGTCAGCATTTCTTAATTGTTCCATCTCCAGCTCATTCGGCTTTGCAATCACATGCGTCCTTTGTCTGTGTATGTCAGGCTCTCATGTATTGATTGCTCAGTGATGATGCACAGGTGGTTGTTACTGTGAGGCAATATCGACCGCTCCGTTCGCTGCGTGGTTCTCCTGCGGTCTACATGTGGCTGGGAATCGAAATTGGACAAATAGGTCAACATTTGGGGAACTGCACTTAAATGTTTTCTTGCCATGAGTTAGATGAGAAGTCACTCTCATAGCTGTACGCTAAAGGAAGCTACAACCAGCAGGCAGTTAAATGTAGTGTTTTACACGGATTACATGCGTCGTTGTACCCATCAGAGGCTCTGTCAGAGATTATAGATGTGCGTACTACAGCAGCTTTACTCCTTCACATGTCTTAGGCTCCTCGTGTACTGCCCACCTCTGGCTGAGTTTGTCATCCCTAAAGGAAAAGGAGCGGTGCTGCCAGCTGAATGTGTCCCTCACCACTGACTCTCTCCACGATCTGGACTTCCAGGCTGTTATTGAGTCTCTGGAGACTATGCAGAAGGCACTGGATCAGTTTGGCCCTCTCCTCCAACCCCAACAACCTCCTCCCCGCAAGCAGAGCCGCAGATATTGCCACCCTGTGGTGAGGTCCACCATCATGGACACCCCCAGCATGAGCCTTCCCAGGTCTGCTCCTGCCATCTGCTCCCACCTTCCAACTGTAGACTTGGCGACACTGTTAGCCAAGCCAAGTTGTTTTAGATGTTAGCACAGTTAGCCCTGCTGTCTTAGATCTTAACACGGCTAGCAATGTGGGAAGATGGTGAGCAGTGAGATTCATGTGCCAAGTTAGTCCATGCTCTGTGCCTTCTTTTGTCCTATCCTGGGACAGCACCTCGTAGTCTGGAGGTTGAAAGGGTGAGACAGAGCAGCCTAAGCCTTGTGGCTGCTGGTAACTCTTCTATTCAGAATGAGCGCATCCCATTTACCTCCAGGACTTACTCAGCTTGTTTGCTCGAGTGTTCCTCAGTCCATGTACTGGATTCCTGCAAGACCTGTTTGAGAACGGTCACACTGCATCCACTTTGGAGCAACTATCTCAAACGGCCATGATGGTCTGGATCATTTCACGGCCAGGAGCCATCCACTGGTAAAGTGCTTCCTGCAGGGTTACCTGGCCTCGGGGGAACTGTGCCTGATTAAGTCTTTTCAGCCCAAGGATATCACGTCCTGTTTCATGTCAACAATTATTCACTTAAGAGCTTGAGAGTCGTCCTCACACCAACAGAAAGTGTCTCTGCATACATTGTGTCCTGAGCACTTTTGTGTTATGTGGTAGCAGTTCTCAGAAAGCCAAACCAGCTGTTTGTCTGCTATGGTAGTTGGACTCAAGAACCCCCTTTGGATTTGTGATACAATCCACAGGGACTATGAAGAGATGGTTTAATGTCCTCTAGCAGGCCTGAGAGCACACTCATTTAGTAGCATTGCATCCTTAGCGGTCTTTACAGGTGTCTCAGTGGGGGATATCTGCTTGTGCATCCAGCTATCACTTGCTGTCATTTCTTGATCTTTTGGCAGGGTTCTGACTTCATGGTTTGGGCCCAGCTGGGAGTATATTTCATCCTATTAGGGAAGGAAATGGGCGGCTGCCTAGTAGTAGCTTCAAGTGGTAGTGGTAGTGTGAGCTGCAGCAGTTTTCTTTTAATACAGCTATCTTGTCTTTCTCTCTTAATTTCGGATATGTGAAATGATTCGCCCATGGTGATCTCGCACGATTCAAACAGTGGCTTGGATTTAAGAAATAATGCTGACCTCGGTTCTCTCGCAGACCTTCAGTTCTGAAGCATAGCCGTTTTTTGAGAGACAGTGAGCTCAAAGACTCGTTTGTTGTCTGGACTTTTATTCAAATGACTGCGGGGACACATTCACACAGCACCAAGTACAGTGCCAAAGCTTTTTTCACTGTCTCCTCTCTATGGAGAAATAGAAAGCAGTTATCTGGACGTAACTCCACTTCTTCTAAGTATATGCATAGTCCTCTAACCAAAGTTGTTGATGTTGGGTTGAGAGAGATGAGCAACACATGCCCTGGGGGGGATTACTACCCCCTGATTGGGCAATGAGTGCATAGTTATTTTCTCAGGTGCCAAGGCAAAGTCTCGAGAGGGTAAACAAATAGTAAAGCCTGTCAAAAGGCTACTTATGTAACTCATAGAGCTGGAGTTACTACTTTTGTGGGTGGATTCTGCTATGTTTGGACAGAGCTTGGAAACATAGATTGTTTGAAATGAATGTTTCCTCTTCCTCTTCTACTCTTTATGCTAAGCTAGGCTAAACAGCTGCTACAATACAGGCATATCGATGTCGTCATCTAACTCTCTGCAAGACAGCACATAAGCATGTTTCCTGTAATGGCTAGATATTCCTTTAAAGTCTGAGATTTCTTTCAAAATATATCAAATATGTTGGAAAATAGTTGCTGAAAACACGTGAACGATATATTTCTGAAATGTGGAGAGAGGTTAAAACAGTTTTTCATCAGTTTTCAGTACAGGGTTTTTTGGGTGATCCTTAAAGGGTGGCTCGATGACACGGTGAGGCCACCCTGAGCAGCTGACACGCCCCATCACTCCTGGAACTGAGAATACTGATTTTGTCACCTAATTTCATAAACTTGTCGATATTTTTAATCATTCAAATGTGGCTGGGTGGTTAATAACACTTTCTTCTTTGGACTGACAAACTCTGAACACGTATTTATTCTTACTTTACGCTGACTTTACTCTACAAATGATGTATGCTACTGAATTAGAAAAAACTCATTAAATAGTCTGTGCTCATTCTTTGTCTCACTTTAATCTATCAGCTTTCTTAAATTAGGGGCGGCTGTGGCTCGGAGTGGGTCGTTCACCAGTCAGAAGATTGGCGGTTCGATCCCCTCCAGTCTGCATGTCGAAGTGTCCTTGGGCAAGATACTGAACCCAAAATTGCTCCCGAATGAATGAATGTGTATGAACGGTTAGCTCCTCAAACCGATCTGAGCTTTTGGCACCTTACATGACAGCTAATGCCATTAGTGTATGAATATGTGTGAATGAGATACATACTGTAAAGCGCTTTGAGTGGTCAGAAGATTAGAAAGGCGTTATATAAGTATAATCCATTTACCATTTAAATCAGGCCCCGTCCATTTTTTGTACCAATTGCTTCTGTGTGTCTCACACCTTCCTATTCTCTCATATTCTGCTTTTCCTCTGCACTCGCACTCTCTCCCAGCTGCAGGCCCCTGCTGCCTGTTAGTCCTGTGAAACTTAGTTAATTAAATCTGCAGATTGAAAGACCCCCGGGAACAATGTTTAATCGATGAGCACAAATACATGACTTTCATTCCACAATGCTTGCCCAATCCTTGGCCCAATTGAGAGAAGTGGGGTGTGTGTGTGTGCACTCATACAATTACAAGAGACCATCTAAAAAGTGCAAGAGCAATCTCAGTCAATCACTAAATGTTAACAGTCGCCCTCTTCCTCACTAACACAAAGAAAATTGTTTCTCTGCTGCGCCTTTCTATTTTGTTATCTCTCTGTTGTTCTTGTTTTTTTTTTAATGCCATTCGTCCCTGCCTCTCCGCTCCTCTCTTGCCGTTGATCTGTCACCTAAATCAGGAAAAAAGGTGCTTCCACTGGAGACTTAATGAGTACCTGATGTGTAGAGGAGGAGGTTTCCTCTAACTACCGGCTGCCATCTCATTCCCAAAGCCAGGCCGACGTCACTGGCGATTCACACGGCACAGAACAGAGGTTACATGCAAATTAGATTAAAACTGTGTCTAACCATGTACAAGTACAAATGAAACAAATATTCATGCATGAAGCGTAGCATGATCGCATGTACACTCACACACATACTAAATGGACAGAGGGGTGCCTTGCCTTTCTTTCTATAGCTGCAGGCGGTATCCCGTTTTTGCCCAGCTGTTCTTTCGCCCCTGCAGCTAACTCTCTCTCTGCGTCTGACCTCCCCATCTCTATAAACAACAACCCGACCCAGCTGCCTCAAACATCAGCAGCACCCACAACAACGCTGCAAACGCAAAGTCACAGAGAACACATGGCCGTGAATCATCACAGACACAACAGGCTCTCTCAAAACATTCCTAAAGCGCCCACAAAGATGTAATCAGTGACCCCCACTATGAGTTTTACACCTTCGTAGGTGAACTTCAGTGGCTGTTTCATAAAAATATGTTAGACAGGTTCATAATTTTATTCATAGGTTTCGTTGTGTAAGTTTGACGATCCCGGGGTGGCGAAGAGCTGCGTTTCCACGGCAACAATCACACCTGATGACAACTGACAATCAGTGTCACCTGTGTCACAAAAAGCGGGAAAACATGGCTCAATTTGTGGTTTCCGAACGGTGACGCAGAATGGGAAACGAGCGGAGAAAGGATAAACTTTTTCTTACAGCTCTCTCATGCGAGTACATTTCTTCTTTTCTGCTTTTTTTTTTCAGTTTTCTGTTTCGTTCTTCGAAAGAAGGTGGCTGGGCACAATGAAGCTGTAGCTCAGCTGTCTTTTTTAAAAGAGTAATTTCCCTTGAATGGCAAATTTGTCCTATATCGACACCTTTGTGCAGCTGATGAACTGACAGCTGTTGGATTAAAGTCATATTGCTGCGGTTCAATAAAATTAGTCGCCCGTGTCATTTCATTGTGTCATTGTGTTCACATTGTGAAACAATGACAAGTTTTAGATAAAAGACTAAATGTCCATGACAGATGCTGTGCTGTATCACAGAGGGGAAAATACTGTTTCTACTTGTTCAGCATTCGGTCTACATGGGGAGGCACACTGCTGGTCCTGTTCACATTCAGTGGAAAATATCTGTCTGAATGTGGCTTTAGTGTGATCTATTGGCAGACTATATCAGAAATGGAAGACAATATTTGGATTTTTTCATGAGTGTATAATCACTTGACAGTAAGAACTGTTTCTACAGTAGCCCAGAACAGACAAACCAAACCACATTGGGCCTTTTCGTTATTTGTACATTATTATATTGTGACTTTACTGGTGCGACTCACTTGGGATCAGATTGGGCTGTCTGAGGCCCCTGAACTCAGTTTGACAACCCTGCCTTACACGCTTGGAAGGGCTCGCAGTATTCAGCTGATTCCCGTCACCAACTTCACTTCTAGATACAACTTGATCCTGCACAATAGACCTTTAACAAGCTCAGAATACTCCTCTAGGACACTGCGTTCCCAAAATTACTTGGTGGTAAAAGGAGAATACCAAGTTCACCTATCAGTCTGTCCTGTAGAAACAGCTCCCAGTTTGGGTTCAGGACACACTCTCCATATTTAAGAGTTCAACACATTCATTTTTGATAAAGCTCATATAAATGATGGTTTAGGCCACCCTTTAATTATGCTGCTATAGGCCACGAGTGCCAGGGGACTTTCCATTATGCACTGAGTTTCTCTCTCCTTCCATTTGTACACATTCATGTCCCATTAATGCGTATTACCAACTCGGCATCTTCGCTCAGATCTTTAGCATGGCTAAAAATGTATATAATAATGCAATAGTAATAAAAAATGCAAACAAATTGAAAATCTATTGAGGATGCAAACACCTGCAGTCAAACCCTCAGGAGACGTGCTGATGTCAGAACTCCACGCCTGCTCTGATTAGGCAGTGATTGGGATTGTGTCATCATCTCGCCATGTTTTATTGCTGCTTTTGATTGAAACTGTAGCAATGCCAGACAGTCCTTTGGATATAAAATGCAAATTCAGGCTCCCTTGTGTGCTGAAGAGACATAAGATGTTGCGACAGAAACAAAGGCTAAGGCCACCAGTATCCAAGAGGCATGTGGCTTTAGGGACCAACAAGCTGAAATAATAATATTCTGCTCCTGTTTCAGCTCCATTTTGAGTTGTTATTCTAATCATTTATTTATTATTTTTCTCTGTGCATTTCTTTGTGCACTTTTTATCAGCATTGTTTGTATTTTGCTTGAAAAGAATGTCACAATGTCTTGTGTATGTGTATTTCATGTATTTGGAGCTAAATCATCACACCTCTTAATAAGCTTTCTGTGCATAACGCCTCTGTAAAGCACTATAGGCATGACGACTACATAAATGTAGGTCACGCAAACAAACCATATTTTATCCAGCAACCCCAAATAACCTTGAGAGTTAACAATTCAAAACACAGCAGTGGAAATGTTTCTTAAATTACCGCCGAACACCTGCATGCATACAGTAAATTACATCGTGTTGCAAACATCATCTCAGCAGTGTAATGATACTTGAGGCAGGTGGAATACAAGTGATTGGACATGGGTATACGAAGGCCCCATCTTATGCATTTCAAATGACTTTGGTCGTATAGATGAATGTACTTGAAAAAGCAGATGCAAGTTTACATTTGGACACTCTCATCCACCTGACTGATCACACTGCTGGCATAATTTCTCTGCTAAATGTCCCGAGTGAGGCTGAAAGACCGAGGCGTGCTCGCGTGAAGAGGTGGACAACTGTGGAGATCCGTGTCTATGTGCGGCTGCTTGACAGCCTTTTCATCAGCCACATCGAAACACTTGGACTAATGCCATGAGTGTAGATGAATGTGAACGTTTCAGCTCCTTCAGTCACAGAAACAGATTGTGTGAGGCAAAGAGAGTAAAGAAGGTTTAGGGCGAAAGGAGGAGACATTTGACAAAGGTCCTATAGGCAGGACAGACATCCTGACCCACCAGGATGTCTGTCTCTTGATTTAATCAAGACACAAGGAAATTGCCTTCACACTCAATAAGTGTCAGTATATTTATCACAGTGGCAGCACTAATCACACCGCTGGTTTCCAAGCCAAAAGCCCCAGAGCAAAGACCCCTAACTCAAAATGTGTTTTTGTGCTAGTGCTACTTCTTTTGGATGTTTGACTTGATGGGGACTGATTTTGATGAAATCTCAAAAGTGATTTCTCAAATAGATCATTTGTGGTTAATCTTTTAGAATCTAATCTCGTGAAATTAACATTACAGATTGATGACCCAGAGCTTTACATATCCGTGGAATAACATGCCGAGACAGGAAAGATTGGATTTTATCTTCTCGCGAGCAAATGAGAATCAGCTCAACTTCTTTTCAATTACATAAAACGACAATGGCTGCCAGTTATTGAGTTCACAACAGTATAATCGGACCAGCGGCGGTGGTGGGTGGAGCGTGAGGCCCGAGGCGGCTGCATGTTTGCATATTCATAGACTGGAATTCTCAATGAGGGAGTAGATGTGCTTTCAACTATTTTTCAGTTTGATTCACAGAAAATCCATCTAAACAAAATATCACTCATTGCAGTGATCTCTCTTTTTTTTTTTTTTGTTTTCCAAATTGTATCCAGAGGAGAGAAAATCAGCTTAAAACGTCACCATTTTGCAGTGAGTCCCTGCTGTGCAAAGGACACATGAAAAGCTTTGACGAGCAAATCTGCTTTTGATGTTCCTTCACATCCAGATGAACTTATATTTCTCTGCTGACGGCTATCTCCACTCGTGAAGGCAAAAAGAGAGAAAACCTTGCATGCCTTTCTCGCCACGCTTTTCGTTCCTGCCACTTAAAAATTCACTTTCTATACCGTTCTGCCTGCTCTCTCAAAGGCTGCTGTCATTTTTCTATCACCACGTCCCGAAATGTACTTCTTTTCATAACCCATCCGGTGCTTTATGAACACACAGCCAGTCCTGCAAAATAGACAAAATGTTTCTCAGCTTTTTTTTTTCTGAGAAAACGCATACAACTACACTGTCTTAATGTTTGCACCGTTAAGCAATAATGCCACAAAGAAGCTACAGCAGCACTGGGTAATCCTCACTGTTTGTGCTGTGGAGGCAAAGAAGAAGAAGCCACCAAACCCCTCTGAGAATGTGACCACTATTTAATCAAGTCTCTGCATGTAAGCCCGTCAAGATGTTGAGTCACACTCTTGCGAACAAACCCCCCCGTAAGCTGTCATTACAATCAGAATCTATTGATTTCTGCCTGATTGATGTCACTGATGTTACTCTTGATGTTTATCCTCGTGCTGGTGTTGACATGCGTGTCAACACACACACACACACACACAAAAAAGGTGAAAACGTCAAATCATGCGGACGTTTGTTTACACTTGTTGTACATGAAGCCGGTGTGTTTTTGGCGATTCACACCTCCAATAAAGGCTGTGAACGAGGCAGATCCGTTGCCGTCGGTGAGGCAGTAAACCTTAAATTGCTGGTCATGTGTCATTTCTTGTCGCCTCATTTTTCTTCATTGAACCACTTTAAGATCGTGCAATAGAGTTCTAATATGCAACTGAGAGCAAATTGCTTTTCGAATTAGAAAATAATGAATTAAAAAATAACAATAAACCACAATGAATTATGGTTGACGCGCCTTATGCATAGATCATTTGCAGAGGATCCGCGTGAGCCCTTTTGATTTATGGGTGATCACGCAAATTTGGGATCATTAAAGCTGCCTTTACCGCATGTCGTTATTCAACAGCAGCGACACTCAAAAGTAACTGGTTTAAAGGTGCAGGTTTCTTAGGGATATCTCAAAAACAACTCTCTGAGGATCGTAGTCCACATGCATCACGCTATTAGGAGAAGATGAATCCTTCAATCACGACTCATTGTGTAAGACTGATTTCAACTTATAGTGCCTGCCCGGAAATACTGCTGGGAGGCTTCAGAGGAGATACCTTTAGTATCAAGTACAAAAATCACTTCAGGCTGCACTGTAAAAATGTTCTCTCAAAAGCTGCCACGGTGTGTCAAGGATCAGAATCATCTTTTTATGCCATGTGTGTGTTCACATATGAGGAATTTGACTCAGGTTTCACTTGCAGAACACAATAAAACTTCAGGCACCGTCTTCGAGGCCTCATTGCAAAGGCTCTGTCACCTTTACGTAAATACCTGAACTGTGGAACAATCAGGAATGATCTGAGGATCTCAGGGAGTAAGAAGGGCACTAAACGATCCACTTAATAACTTGAGGCAAGGCCTTTCAGGGCTTTTTAAGTAATCAATAAAATCAGCGTTATGTGATCGTTAAAATCCTGGCAGCAGAGTTTTGGATGAGCTGGAAACAAGACGGGAGTGGTTATGAATGCACGTGTGACAATTTCCATGTAGCTCTCTCTCTATATATAGTGCCATGATGCAGAGTGCAAAGGATGCTGAAATAAATATGGTCTATGTAGCAGGCTGCCTGATGTAGGAAGGTGGTATGGCAGTATATAAAGTACGGACAGCATGCGTAAACTGTGTATAAGTGATAATATTTACATGTTTAAAGAACAACGCTTATCTCCCACCTTCCATTTCAGCAGCCCACACCTCAGATTACACCGAATGAGGCGTTCAGCCCCCATTTCCCCACACTCACCGACCATGCTCATCAGTAAAGGTCAAATCCTACGTGACCTTTTCAACCATCCACTGTGCTACTAAACTGAACACAGCTGACCTTTCGTTCAACTTCCTGTGACCTCTTGGGCAGCAGAGCAATACAAATGAAAAGCCTGCTTTAGTCAAACAACGAAAACTACAGAAGCAAACACTCACCTGACCTTCTGTAACATTTGGTGTCCTTTGAATAAACCCTTAATTAACCTTAATTTTTCCAAATTACTTACTACATCCAGAAAAAGGGAGGAACTGTGTCCTCTCAGGATTTTAGCTCCCTGGATAGTAACGGCAGCATCGCACAATAATCACACATTTAGGAATTCAATCACAGTACAGACGGATCATCACTCGCACAATTTATAGGTGCCAAAAATGAAAAATGCCTGTTACCCTTGTGTCCCTGAGTGTATTGTTCTGCTATCGATCCGTATGACAAATACATGTCAGGAAAGGCTTCTTTTTTAATATATATAGACTCTAAATTTGAGCCATTTTTCTTGCTGTGAGTGTCTTTTTGCTGACTCAGAGGCACACACACACACACAAAAAAATCAACATTTCCAATAAAATATGATTTTGAGCCAACTCAGCCAACGTCTCCGCTTGAGTAAAAGTTGCAGCTCTTTTTGTTTAGTCTGACAGTATATTTAATTTCATTTGTGTAGGCACAGGGGAAGTGGATGATTTGTAAATCAAAAAGAATAGTCAGTGTAAAGCGGAAACTATAGTTGATTAATTATGTTTCTCTGATTTCAAGGATTTGGTATTTTTCTTTGTTTTCTATGACAGTAAGCTGAATATTCTCACTATTGTTTTATTTTGGCACGGCTGTATGGATGGCGTTGTTGATTGGTAAGTCAACTACTATAGGATGGATTGTCAGGAAACTTGGTACAGATATTCAGGATAAGAGTTTTTATGACAGTGGTGATCAAACTTTTCTGCAACTTAAAGACATTCCCACCAGTCTCCGCTGTAGTGTACTTTATATTTAGTACTAAACATCAAACTTGGTAAATATGTGCTTAAGATCATTAGCGTCTGTCATTAACGTTAGCATTTAACTCAAAGCACCACTGTGTCTACAGTACAGTCTCACAGAGCCACTAGCATTGCTGTATTTTTGTTATGCGCAAAACCAGCGTTTCCCAACCTGTTTACACCGCGTACCACCTCAGAAAATATTAGAAAATACACGTACCACCAATATGATATATGTAAAAAACAGAAGCATAGGACAACCGCATTTGGTGGAAAAGGGTCCGCACTTCTCTTCCCATTTGGCGCCACGACTGGAGACTTTTTGAATCATTCATCTTAGCTCCTCTAATTATCTTGCTGTCACATTTTAACTCGTAACTACTCATGGTGTATGATACACACATGTGTAAACTATGTAGCAGGGTAATACTGGCAGTGAAATATTACAGGAAATGCATTTTTAATGACATTACAATTTATTTAATTGATTAAAAAATGTATTCTAGAGACTTCTCTATGTACCACTAGAAGCCATAGTGTGAGAACCAATACGCTAAGTGATTGATATTGATATTAATTGATTAAAAATATATATCATTAGTAAGAGCAATAGTAGAATATAGCTCCCAATTAAAGCCCCTTTTTTATTTAAATATTTTTGTGATGTTCTGTTTATGCAACAATTCAAAGCTTGACTGTCTTGAGTGTCCTTTCTGTTTGATTAGTTAACCATATGACTCAGTGTTGACGTCAATCCATCGGATATATCCAGTACCCAATAGGCTCAAACCATTTGCTGTCTCAGCCCTGTAATGATCAGCAGTTATTTCCAGAGTAAATTTCCTCCTTTTCCCCCCCTCAATGAATTTCCTGTGTTGCACCTATAGCCTAAATATGAAATGCGATTTTCACAAAACTGGGCCTGCAAATCACTTGCAAATGTTCAATAAAGTCAGAAGACTTGGCTGCATTGCGACCTGAATTGTCCTCGTTTTAACATAACTCCATGTTTCCCTCGTGTTTTTGGGTGAACCTTATGAGTCATGTCTGCTCCTCGCAAGCTCATCTCGGTTGTGTACACAAATAAACAAACGCTCCTGGCGCGGCATACTGGTACCAGAAAAGAAAAGATGTACATTAGGAAATATTATATGCGCGATTACAAGCTGGACATAAACCTGTTGTGTGATAAATGTGCACAGATCCAGAAAACTGATGTATTCTACACACATTCACAGAAAGAGAACTACTCTGCCCTTTTCTATTACATCCCATTAAATTCACACATGACACAAGGGCAGAAAGTCATGAGGTGTGTTACCCAATAAGTCTGGAGCATTAATGTATTATGACCTTCTCTCTCTATTCCAGTAGAGTACTTTAACCTACACTTATACATTATGATGCACAGAGTCACAGGCCTGATGAAATATTCATTTGGGCCGTCTGAAAGAGGGATCAGGTCCCCGCTGATTTGGAACATTGTCAGTTGATGATTTATGTGTATAAATCAATCATGAAATACATCATGAGGAGTTTGACCTCCTGTTTAGGGAGCAATCATTTATAGCCAGCCGAGAATCACGACTGCTCCTTGCTGGTGGTCAAAGGGTTACCATGGGGACAGAGGAGAGTGTCGGGAGCTACGGGGGGAGTTGTCTTATTGTTGAATGGAGTCCTGATCATTTCTGATCAGAGAAATGAAGGAGGAAGACCTGTAAGGTAAGCTGACAGTATGGTGTTATGTTGTGCCTGAGTAAGAACGAGCTGCCGGCATGAATGGATTGTGGGACAACGGGCTCCTGGGTATGGACATGTAGTCCCCACCCCCACTTATCCTACAAAGGATGATGAAGATACTAAAATAGACATAAAATAACTAGAAAGAGACAAGATTTTCTTACTTTGCAGACATTTTGCACCTCTTTATAGTTCTTTTATGTATGTTTTGCATCTTGTAGTCGTTTTGAATCTCTTTGTGGTTGTTTTGTGTCTCTTTGTAGTTGTTTTGTATCTCTTTGTAGTCGTTTTGCATCTCTTTGTAGTCCCTTTATGTCTCTTTGAAGTTGCTTTGTATCTCTTTGTGGTTATTTTGTGTCACTTTTGTAGTCCCCGTTGTCCTTTTTCTATATGTTTATGTTTCGGGATCATGTTTGTCTTGTTTGATCTTGAATTTCCAAAAACAAATATCACAAACAGAAGCTCCCCAAGGGGTCAGGTGGCCCGCAGTAAATGCCCAACCTGATAAATTATCCATCTATTGTTGTGGCTACTGCAATACCTTGTAGAATCAGTGATTTAAGCCTTCAACACATCACGGACACTTGCCCCTCAAAGTGACAAATACTAGCACTTTCTCACTCCCGTAAAGACTCTGGATGCTGTGCTCTGACAACACCATCCCTCACTGATAAAACCCTTCTCTAGCCATCATTTCCTCCACGATAACACCCCCACTGCACCTTACACTGCTGATTTTATGAGACTTTCTGTTGTTTTGGGAGAGCAGCTGAGCTCATTCTTTTTTCATGTTGTGCTGCCACGACAGCAGATAGCAATCTGGCTGCCATGTGAAGTGTGAGATAAATGTGAGGCTTGGCTAACACTGCAAACTTGTCCAGGAGAGTGGAGAGACAGAAAAGAAACTTGTAGTGATCCACTCTGAATAGTGTTCTCCATCTGTATAATTGGTTGAAATGAGCTATGAGGGCCACCTGCTGACTGTGTCATTCAGAGGTCTTTTAGATGTAAATTGTGTCCAATGTCACTCAGCAGAGAAAGGGGCACAGAGAGAGAGGGAGCATGAGCATAACCATCAGCTCCAGTCTCCCTCAGAAATGTTAAACTTCTAGATGGACTAGATTTGGACACATTTTCATTATTATATAAGTTTTTTCTTATTCCGTTTATCCACCAATGAAAATATCCATCCATCCATCCATTTTCTGTAACCACTTATCCATATCTGGATAAGCCTGGGGGCTGGAGCTGAGCCCATCTGGCATTGAGCAAGAGGCGGAGTACACCCTGGACAAGCCACCAGTTCATCACAGGGCTCCAATGAAAATATTTAATTACTTGACCCAACAATAGAGACGTTAAATGAACATAACTATGAGATAATAGCTGCATTATATACTTACAAACTGTATACTCATCTTGACAAATCCAGAACAGAAACTGCAGTTCAGCTCTAAGGAAAGTTTTAGAGTCTTTCCGCTCATTGTTTTTGTTTCATGGTCCAAAATTTTACTGTTTCTGCTCTTGGCGCTGAATAATTGTTTGCATTTATTCATTTCAGTGACAGCAGGCAGCTCTGATGAATCCACTGTAAAAGCTCCAGCAGACAGACACAGTTAGCAAAACTAGCATGTAGACATGGAGAAGCATTAAGCAGTGCCTGAGGAGCCAGATATTCCCTTCATGGGTTGGTAGGAACCAAAAACAGAACAAAACTCACATTGTTTCACCAAACCTTTTGCTTTTAATTTCCTTGACTTATCTTAGAAAACTTATATAACTAGAAACTTAATATTTTAAGTTTGTCATCTTTGTATTCTGTAAGAAATGCTCAAAGCTTGTGTGAACCTGTCAACGTAAACCATATGAATTCATCCTCTAAATGCACATTTTCGTTTACATTCCTCTCACCCTCGGTTTTACACACTCTACGACAGAGGCGGTGTGTTTAAGCACCCGCCATCTGCTATATGCGTATCTACATTCTATTTCACTACGCTATATCTTATTATTATTATCGCAAGCACGTACGTTCAACTTTATCTGTACAGTTGAAGGTTATAAACTTGCTAAATGTATGTCAAAATGAATAATCATCTCGAGCCCGCTAGTCGAGACTTATTAGGAGCAGTTTCATTCAACAGTCATTAGCAGCAGCTTCAAAGGAGCCTAAGTATTGAAAGACCCCGGCAGTGCACATTTACCAAGGGCAGAGTTACTGAGCATGCTTTTGTACAAAGCTTTTGTCACTGAGTCACTATTTTTTTGTTACCTGCCAACAGTTTTTGAGTATGATATCAATCCAGGGAAAGGAGGGCGGCCCATTAACTACCTATTCTATTTTCACTTCTTAATCTGGGGGATTGACTTCACAACCTTCTCAGCACCAACTTCTGTCCACCGCCATCCCATTACATCTTAAAATAAGCATAGTGTAGAGGTCACTGCTTGATTTAGCTTTCACCCATTTTCCCTACAGGAATTAACAGAGTTCCATTTTTTCCGCAACCCAGAAGTATTTATGCACAGCGCCCACCTATTGACGACAGCAAATCCTCCAACCGGCTCCTTTATAATGCTCAGTGTGGTTAAGTTAACCCCGAAGTTTGACAGAAATCCCCATTGCTGTTCCATAAATCTGTCACACTCGCCTCTCTCTCGGCTGGTACCCTGTCCCCCTACAGACATCTGCACGGTCTGGCAGTCAATTATATCTCTTCACCTTCAAAAAGCCTGCATGGGAGGCAGTAGAGACCCATATCTTTATCTGATCTTTATCCTTCCACAGCAGCAGGAATGGTGGAGCTGTCAGCTCAAACCTTCAGTTAACCTCCCAGAAACCCACAAGAGACCACCACCACCACATCTGTGTGTTGGGGAGCGACGTGTTTAATGCAAAACACGCTCTCATCATACATGCTGGTGAGTCGGTGGGTTTGAAAACTAATTGAAGTCAATCTATATATGTGTGACAAGCTGATCGTATGGAGTCATCCGGGTGAAACATTAAAAATATTCATGGAGCACATAGAGAACTGACAGATGTGTAATGAAGACACACGTATCATATCAAATGACAAACACTCAAGGAAATCTTATTACACACAAGTTTTTTAATATAAAAACAGGAGAATCAGGTGATCTATTTTCATTTTTCCCCTTGAACAACTGGTCATCCAAGTTGGCTTTCCCTCTGCTCTGTGCTGACATTTCTGAGTGCAGACGATATTAGTCATCTGCTGACCTGCAATCAGACCACAGCAGGAAGCGCACTGGAATTCATAGTTGACAATCGACCATCATCCATCCTCATGTTTCTTTCTTTATGCAGATTCCTCTTCACCTCCTGCGGAGCTCCTTTTCCATCTTCAGCCTTCAACTCTGTCTCCTTGCCATCAGCTCAGATCAATACACGAGCTTAAGGAGTGGTCCTCCTCTTCCTCGTGTGGAACCGAGACACAAACCCGAAAGGGATAAACATCAGACGGGTGACTTTATGTGCTCTGTTCTCTTTTCATCCTCGTCTTTTAAAAACGTGCTTGAGAGACATGACTTTTGCAACATGTGTAATGACTGAAGTCTAAAAGGTCTCAGCAGTATCACAGTTATCACAGCTTCTGAACTGAACGGGGAAGAGCGAGGTCTTTGCTGAGCTTTGATTGCCTCTGGCCAAAGTCAGTCCAGTGATCCTTTAGAGGAGAAAGCAAGATCAATCCCACTCCTATCTCTCCGATTTATTGGTCTTAGTCCTTTCTTTCTGTCTGCCTGCCTCCCTCTCTAAGTACTCGTCTCTTGAGGAGGTCCAGTTTATCGCCGGCCAGAGCTTCTCTCAGGGCGCCGAAGAAGCCGAGATAGTGGGCTGTGTTGTGGATCATGAGCAGCACTCCAGCCAGCAGCTCATTGGTCACCAGCAGGTGGTGCAGGTACGCCCTCTGGTGGTTCTTACAGCAGTAGCAGCCACACCCCTCCACCAGGGGCCTGAAGTCGTCCTGGTACCTGGATAGAAGTTTAGTGGAATCATAAAGTGTTCAACAAATATATGAAAGCAAAGACTGTGCAAGCACTGCTGCTCGGGGGTTTTATTACAGCTGCTACAAACCTCTTGTCTTTGAGATTGATCTCAAACGATGTCATCTGTGTCCGATCATCCAGATTGAGATCGCCGTTCTGTTGCGTCACCACCGCTGTCTCCCTGTCGTCTTCCAGCTCCAGCACTGCCAAAATGTACATACATCTTATTAATCACACCCCACATTCACGCTATCATCTCATCTCATTTGGCAGTTCCCTATATGCAGAATCACGGCGCTCCATCAGCCCAGCGGCGGAAATAAAACGAGAACACATACTGTAGCTTGACCCCTTTTAAACACTGCTGTGTCCTATATCCTATCCACCATTAAATATAATTACTTTTGGATATGTTCTGACTACCGACGTCCATCTCACATGGATGGGTTCACTGAAAGGCGACTTCACTTAATTTAAATCTGAACGGAGAAAAGTAACCAGAGCCGATAAAAAGATGTCTTTTCTCGATGGGCCTGTTGTTGTTGCTCGTGGGAGGGTACACCAAAATATCTGTCTGGTTACAGACACAGAGCATGTGAGGCAGATGAAAAAGACAGGGAAGGAGAAAAAAAAGGGCGAAAGCGGTCCATAGCAGTGCATGTGATTAAAGACCGAGATTAAAAGGCAACAAAAGAGGAAAATGGCTTTAGCGCAAAGTGAAACGTGAAGCAGAGAGCAGGAAAGTGTATGAATAAAGCATAAAAAGGAAATTATTATGGGTCTGTGTGTAGCTTAAGGACAGGGTGATAAGCATGAGAATAAAAAAGGGACAAAATGAGGCCTGACCAAAGCTAATAAGATGTAAAGGAGGGGGAAGTAACTTGCGCGGAAGTGAATTCTGCCGTACAAAGGCAGAAAGCAGGAACGAAGCTGAGAGAACGTGTTTGAGGAATACAGGTAGCTGTAAATCTTGATTTTATGCCTTTAGGCTTTATTAAAATCATACTAGACACATGCTGGACATCTAAAACATTACAGGGAAAACACACACACAAACAAAATTAACTCTAATTTCAAATTTAATACATTTTTCAATCATTGTATTTATATATAGGATTTAAAGGAGCTCAATCATTTGAATTTCGCTGGAGTCAGAGAGTCTGCAGAGACACCGGTTACTGCTTCTCTGATACGCTAGGCTAGTTCATTTAACAGCACTAGTTTATCTGTTGTTGTCTTTATTCTAATTATGATAATATTTAGCTACTGCCTTATTTATATGATATAACACACATACAGGAAAAAGAAAAAAATGGGGAATGATCTCACCTGCTTGCTATAACTAACTGGAGTGCTGCAGTTTGGTGTTTTAGTTGCCAAATATTAAATCTGTAGTTACTGTGTTTAGAGAAGAATAGGTGGACAGAGTGCAGTAAGGGGCGAATAGAAAGATTGGAGAAAGACGGAGAAACGAAAATTTGGGGTGAGAAGGAAGGAAGGGGGTGAATTAGCATACGGTCTGCTGTGTCAAAAAGGACCTAACTGGCATGTGAGGGTGTTGAAACCACCCCCCTCCCCATGGGGGGCTTGTAATTGGCTGAGAGGGGAATTAGAATTTCTCTTCAGGTTTGACACTATCGCTGCTCTCACCTCCGATGAACTCCATTACGTTCCCTGTGCAGAATCGATTAGTGCTGTCTGACACTAGATGCTGCCGGATACCAAACTCCACTCTGTCTGTCATACGAGTTTAACGCAACTTTTTAATGAAGCACAAAGTTCTCCTCAAGTCGAGTCGGTACATTTCCAACTGTTCTTGTCAAAACACTTCTTCGGCTTTTCACATGGGACAACAATCAGAACGACGGGCCCAGACTTAATTGTTACCTTACTGGAGCTGCTATGAGACACGACATTGATTTCATCTCACCTGCTGAATTTCTTTTCCACCCAATTATTTCAACTGACCCGGGGCTAGAAAATACACCAGCCACTACAGACAAACAAACAAGCTCACGCGCATAATTTCAATAGCGATTACGTTCATCTCTGACTTTAATGCAAAATAAATGCTTCATCTGCAAGGCAGACACAGGCAGACACACCACATGCATCCAAAGAGAGTCGCACTTTGTCTCCTCGCCAATATGAAAGCAGATGAATGGTCTTTACACAGAAGTTTGGTTAAAGATGATGTAATTAGACAAAATCCTCTGCAGCCCCTCTGCTGTGAGACGAATGCCCCTTTTCAACTCTACATCACATGCTCCTCCTATAGAAATTAGCATAAGCCTGCTAGGCTGACGGATTGGACATCTTTAATCATCAGTTCAGAACTTTTATCAGTGAGCCAAGCCTGCTGCCCCTGCTGCATTTTCTAACTTTCATCCTATGTTCATGGTGCCTCCACGTACAAAAGACTTTTGTGCACAGAAATTATGTGAATTAAACTATTATGTGACGAGGAATCATAACCCTCCCGCCCACAACAATCACATTTCACTCTCATCCGAATGCATCAAGTGAGACGGACCCCCTGCCCAAACTCCTAAATTACGTAGTGACATGTCAGTTTGCCCGAGGCGTATTTTGAACTCTTGAACGGGAGCGCTAGTGTTTTCCATTTTTGGGGGGGTGATTTCCTTCATCACACTTGCATTTAAAAAAAAAAAAGTCATTTTGTGGCTGTGGGCAAGGTTGCTTTACCTTGAAAGGTCATTTGGTTTGACAAGAGTAGAAAACGATAAAGTGCTGCCAAATTCTGAAATGACTCATTCCTCCCCCACTCCCCGTTTGTCCCATTTTACATTCAGATTTAAACCTCCGTGTGCCTTGATTTAAATGCCACATGTCTAAAAACACAGAGACAGTTACATAAATTACTGTCCGAGAAGAACGAGAAAAGCTCAGAAAAGAATATGAGCACTGCCGAGTGTGAAGCAATGCATTTGTAATGGGGATCCTTCAAAGCTAAGTGAGGGAGGGCGATGAAATTTAAATGGAAAAGTTAGAGCAGCTGAAAGTTAACAAGCTTGATCTACATCTCCTGATATGTTCGATTCATGTTACAGAGAGGCTGGACTACAAAAGACAGAGATAGAAGAAAAATCATTAACAATAAAAGATTGTAGATTATTATTGGGGTTTGGTGCTGAGGCGCCACATATATAAATTAATAAATCAATACCTATTAAGGTAAACTTTCTCTCATTACTTTGGTTTAGCTTCGTTTGAGATATTGATTCAACCTCTAAATGATGAAACTTGAAATCAGAAAGTTGTAACAAAACTGCTCTTCAGCTCGCGGCTAATCACCACACCTGCAGGGGGCGCTCTACCTGCGCGCTCCGGGTCCAGGGAGACGTCGTAGTCGAAGCACAGAGCGCAGCCTCGCTCCGTCACCTGGAAGGGGAAGAAGCTCTCGAACAGGTCCACGCCGGCCTCCACGCACGCCAGCACCTCATCAGGTCGTCCGACACCCTGAAGCAGTCTGAGTCACGCACACAAACGGGACAATACTAAGAACTGAAATAAAAATTAAATAAATCCTGAACATTAATGTAACACACACGAACGTCTATAACATGGTATTGCTAGAAGAGGCGCCAGCAGCATTTCTCTACCCGCCAACAACATGTGCTCCCATGTGTGTTTGTGTTTTCGCTCTTCCTGGGTTTTCAGTTAACTGGCTCCCTCTGACTCTCTGCCTGCAGGCATCAAGGTCAAGCCCAATTTAGCATTTGATAATGACTCCACTGCACTTTCCAGTAGGAAGCAGCATCTCCTAACAGCCAGAACTACCAGCAGGAGCGGTGTCTCGCGGTCTTCGAGATGAGCATGTTCACAAGCGAACCTAGTGAAGCTCGCAGGGAGCTCCGGGACAGAGACTGCCGGCGAGCACAGCTCCTTTCTTTCAAACTCAGAGCCGGTGTCGGAGCTCCTCCATCACCTCCAGGAGAGGAGCACTCACGTGGGACAATCGCCAGTGAAAATCCTCCTGAAAGCCTGCAGGCTTCACAGGCAGGGACCAGCAACTTCTTGAGAAAGCTGTGCCTTGAAATAATACTGCCAGTGTGGTCAGTGTGGTCGGCACTTTTTAAAATCTTCAGAAGAAGCTGTTTGTTATTGTAACATTCTGTCTATTCTGTCTGAGCCTGCAGCTAACAATCATTTCCATTAATCTGTCAATTATTATTTTACAATTATTATGCTTTTTTTGTCTGAAAAACACAAAAAGAGTCCATCACGAGCTCCCGGAACTCTTGACGTCTTCAAAATGACTTGTTTTGTTCGGCCAAAAATCCGAAGAAATCCAATTTATAAACGACATAAAACAGAAAGAAGCAGCAAATCCTCGCAGTGAAGAAACTGGAAACACAGAATTAGACAATTAAACTGATCATCAAAACAGCTGATTCATTGCAATTAAATCAGCTAATCCTTTCAGCTCTGATTCGATTAATAATGCAAAATGGAAGAAAGCAGCAAACTCTACATTCAGATTATTCAAAATATGCAAAAATTAGCTAAATTATTCTATATTGTTCTCTCCTTTCTGTCAGTCTTGTGACAGGAAAAATGACAAAATGACACTGTACGTTTTGTAGTTTAAAAATGACAGAAATTGACAAAAACAATCACTGTCAGCAGACGATGCTACATTATTATTGACACTATCCTTTAAGGTCGAGCTGAGATAATGACTGATGACGGAGAGTGGGGGAGCACTGGCAAAGCTGCTGGGTTTTCGATTGTAATCAATCAAGCGGGATAATTAACTGACCGAGCAGGACCCACCAACTGGGCCCACTCAGTCTCTGACTCATTGTTTAGCACACAAACAGTACGAGTCAGTGCACTTGAAAACCGCACTGCTGCACGGCTTTGTTTATTTACTAAAAACAAAAAAAGGATCAAATCAATTAAACAGTTCATTTTTCATCGACTCATTGTATTGGTAACTAGTAAAAAAAAGTATTGAGCAGCTGCTTGTTAATAGGTCCACAAATACTTTGCTCTGATTACATTAATTGAATTAGAGCTGAAACAATTAGTCAACCAACTGATTCTTTGATCACCAGAAAATTAATCAGCGACATCTTTTTAGTCACTTTTCAAGCAAACAACTCCAACAAGAGCATTCGCTGCTTTTATTATTATATTATATTATATTATTATAATGTTGTGAATTAAATTTAATTATTAATTATGAAAATAAATTAATAACTGATACTATAAATACGACTAAAACATCACTTTAAACACATACTATATGTCCTGTGGTGCATCTACAGGCTGCAGGCACACCATGGTGTCACATCTGGCTGGTTGATGTCAATATAATGAATAACACACACTGCACTGTTCTTCCACCTGGCCTCTGCGCCTCCTTTTGTTTGGCTGCAGTTGACTTAACGTCTTTAGTGAGTACTTTCCAACTAAACACAAGGGGAGAGTGTATGATTAGTGGGAAGGAAATCTCCCCTTCCAACTGTAATCAATAAACACATTAATTTTTCACACACTGACAAGTAGTGCTGACCTGGGTTTGTCCTCAGGCAGCTCCTTGCTCACAGCAGTGATGAGCTGGGTCCTCAGGGCCTGGTTCATGCAGCCCGTCTGGAGGCCGTCCAGGCAGAATCCTGCCACGGGCCTCTTAGCTGTCTCCTTGGCTGAGCGTACCCTCTCTTCCAGGATGTCTCCTCCCTCCACCACCCCGAACACCTCCACTCCCTCCAACTCCTGACAATGACAGTTTGGTGATTAAAGATTTGACAGAAAGAAACCCTGAAAAATAGGGAAAAAGAAATAGAAGGAGAAAGAGGAAAAGAATCATACTGAGACCTGACAAAACATAGATGTTTGAGATGAGGGCTTCTTTTTCTAACCACTCATGGCGCGTGATCGGATTTGCAAGGTGAAATAAAAAAAAAGGAAAAAGAAAGGTTTTATTCTTGCCAGAGCCCATCTGGATTCTGATGACTCAACATGAAGTTGACTGCACATCACGAGGAGGAGAAAAGATGCAGTGGGGGGTGGAGGAGCGCAGCTCGGCAGCAATCAAGCAGCTCACTCGGTATAATGTGGATGTCAAGAATTACCTGCAGCACGCTGTCGGTTCTGTTCGGCTTTTTGCTCAACATCATTCTATGCTTAACATTTATTGTCCCGAGGGAAATTTGGTTTGCAGCCAGGCAATAAAATACACAGAAGGGCACATAAACGCTGAATTTAGCAAAGATACATAGACAGAGGAAAAAAAACTGACACTCTGAGATTAATACAAGCAAAAGAAATAATACAATAAACCACTTCCTATAAATTAAGCTACAGCTCTACAAGGACTGGAGCAATACAGTTAGAAATTATATTATCTCCCCTGAAGCGTAACTGAGTTACTGAGTCGTCTGAATCACTAAATGTAAGGGCCTCACTCTGTTCTCTCTATCATGAAATGAGGCAGCGTTGCCCTGCTTTAAAAAAAAAATAAAAGCGTCTATTAGTCATGCTGGACGCTGAGTGCTTGCACACCTACTGATAATGTATGTACCCACTGATAAAGTGTTCGTCCTAATCTCGGTGTGTCTCGCTGTCCAGCCGTATCACAGCTGCACAGCGGCTCCTGTGACAACAAAAAATATCACACATCAATCCTTGTCCCGTGTGCTTGTGCCGTGCATGGCTGATTCCCAAATGCAGCGAGGTGTTTGTTTAGACTGCTAATTTATTTATTTATCTATTTTTAAAAAGGGACGGGGCTGATCTGATTTTAATGTTGCTTTGCAAGTTGCCTTTACCACAGCTATAGGACACATTTAGTCACTTATGCAAGCATGTACAGAAAGTAAGCAATAACTCCTGGAATATGATGCCATTTGAATGTTGGATCCAGAGAAGCCACAGTGGTACATTTTCAGTCAGAGGGAAGAATCTGAAATGGTTTAAATTAGTATTCTGGCTCCGTTCTACGCTTGTGGCACTCACTTTGCCATAAAAGCCTCTTTTTCAACTTGGTCCATAAAAAAAACAGTGACTATATTCTTCTTAACAGGATACAGAACATTTTGGTTGCTCAAACAGTGTGCAGTAAGACATAGAGAAATGAAGAGTGTGGTGACAATTTTCATATCAAGGCCACTTTGTACAGTGCTAAAAAGACAAGAATTGAATTGGCTGAACAATGGTTATAAAAGATTTTAAAAAAAAACACACACAGTGGTAGAAGGACGTTTGTGTGCCCCTTTTTTGTGTGTGCAACTTTTACAAAATGATACAAAAGGCAAAGGACAAATGTTAAAAAGAAAAACTGAATGACCATTGTTGTAAAAAACAGAGAAGGTGATCTTGTTAAAAACAAAACAGCCATGTGTCCACTAACCTTGTTAAAAGCACAAAGTCTGGATGTGTTTTACATGTGGTCCACCCAAGGAAAAGCTTTAAAAGCTTCCCCACAACTATCTTTGCACTTTACTTTGTCGTCGTTGACAACTAATGGTACCTGTGATTTTTGGTGCTCCAGCAGACACTCGTCCAGGTGCGCGAGAGTCCGATCCACTGACTTTCGAACCCTTTTGCGAGAGGTGTTGCTCTGCCACGTCTCTCCGTCTGCCATGCTCTGGTACCAGTCCGGCTGTACGGTCTTCTGGAGAGCCATGAACTTGGCCACCGTCAGCTCTATCCGCCCACCGCTGCCCCACACCGACACCGTCTAATGACATTCCAGAGAGGGCATTATGATGCAAACTCGACAGGAAATAAACTTCAGTGACGTTCTCTTTTCAAAAGTAATAGTTTGGAATTTGGATGAAAAAAAAACACTTATTAGCTTTCTCGCCATGAGTTAGATGAAAAGATGGACACTAATCTCACAGCAGCTGATTAGCTTAGCATAAAGACTGGAAACAGTCTGGCTCTGTCTCACAGCAACAAAAAATGCACCACTAAAGAATGTGTTAAAAAGATAATGATGTTTAATGAGGGGTTATGTGTGTTGGTCTAAAACAGGGGTGTCCAAACTGTTCCACAAAGGGCCGTGTGGCTGCAGGTTTTCTTTCCAACCAAGCAGCAGCACACCAGATTTGACTCATTTAATCAACTGATCTCAGTCTTCAGAGAGCTGATTGGTCAAACTGTGTGCTCTTGGTTGGTTGGAACAAAAACCTGCAGCCACATGGCCCTTTGTGGAACAGTTTGGACACCCCTGGTCTAAAATAACCCAGCATGTAACCCCTTCATCATTTTTACACCTAGGTGCGAGGAGGCAGATTTTGTTACCTTTGGAAAGAGCCAGGCTAGCTGTTTCCTGGTTTCCACTCTTTATGCTAAGCTAAGCTAACATTCTGCTGTATACTGATGACACTCTCTTACTCTTTCTTTAAGCAGAAGCTTAATCCCACCTTGTTTGTGGTATAACCCGTTGGGCAGGCGGCTGCAGGGTCGTGAAGTGCACAGTACAACACAGTATCATGAAGACCTACACAAAAAACAAAAATCAATGTGCATCACTCAGAGAAAACAAAACCAGACAAAGGGTTACAGTCAGCAAAGGGCGAGCTTGAAGCAAGTTGACGGAGTGAGACGCTTCATTAGTGCATGTTAATGTGACCAGTGAGTCTGGAGGGAAGAACGAGGTGCGGTCTTATCAGCAAACCCAGCTGCAGCAGATAATCAAAAGGTGAGAAAACAAAAGGCTTAATAGGAGCAAATGCTGTCATTACTTCTAATTATTCGATCATTGGCCCTCCCTTCTGGGACTTACGAGACACCACTGTAGTAATCCCCTGACACTTTACAACAAGAGGCGTTACAGTGATTACTTTTCTAATTTCAAATGTGGTCGCTTGAGGCCGGGTAAAGCTTACCACCACAGATACTGCTGTACGGCAAAGCTGAATGAGGTCACTTTTCTGGGGCATTTATATAAATATTACTCGGAACAGCACTACTTTTTCTACTTTTTAGTCAGGCTCATGGAGCTAATCAGCTTTTTTAATATTGAACCCAACATATTGTATATTTAGAAGCAATTTGCTCCATCTTTCCAATTTGGCCAGTGGTAATAAGGTTTAGACACACTAATCTCAGAGTGAATTTGTGCATCGTGCATGTGTGACATTTACATCAATCAACTAGTCACACGCACAGGCTTCCTCTGATATCGTTGTTATTTAAGAGATGACTGATGCAGAGGGTTAAATAGCAATCACAGTGGAGCACAACAGCAACAAGGTTCATTCAAAACGGTCCCTTTCCTCCTCTACAGCCTCTCAGTCTCTGACATGACATGAGATGACTGATTCAGATCAGATTTTAGTTGTTGTTCTGATAGACGGATGTGGTTTAAAGGACTGCCAGAGCTACTCCAGTCAAAAGGACAGATGGTGTGTGAACACAACACAGTTCAAATGTCATGTTACATAGCAGAGACATATTGAACAGTCTAATAAAGGAGAGGAATGTGAGAAATATGTTTACACTCACCTCTTTCAAGATCTGTAAATGCTCAGAAACATGGCAATTTAAAAAAAAACAAACATGTACAGTATGTGAGTGTGTTCAGAAAGTGCTGCGAAGGATTTCTATTTCCAGTATCCCAACTAGATTTATCAGCTAATAGACACCCAAATCAAATGCTAGTTTCTCTTTTAAACACATGAAAAGATGATGACAAAAATAACACAACACAAAGTCCTTGTAAAGCCGTTGTAGAGTTTTCGACACACTGAAAAGGCTTCTCATCCGTGCTGAGACTGAATGAAAAGAACAGTTGCTGGGCAAACCTCGTGATGAGACAGTTTTTGTCATCTGTTGTTTTCAAGGTCCAGAGGGAACTTCAAATCTCAAAAAAAAAAAAGGCTAGTGCGAACACACTTTGCTTAAAATAGCGTTTCAGCACCCAGTAGCTTCTGTTGTCATATGACATACTGTATGCTGCTACTTGTTCTATTACTCTAATATTAATTTTCTAATATCTTATCCAATGTTGAGTATAAGATTACAAACATCTCCCCCTACTAATATGCAACTGATTACCTTTACCTGTGCATTAAAGTGATGTGTCTGAATATACCGGATTCATTTGATGAATTTATTATGTGGCTGTGTGCAGTTGGGCTGCTTTAATGTGAATACTGATTTTCAGTTTTAAAAAAATCAGGTGATAGATTACCTTTTCATCAATACTGAATAAATCTGAATACATTAGATGCAATAATCAATGCTGGTCGGTCTGCTAGAACTTATCCACTTCACTCCTGTCGTCTTCTGATTACTCTCTCGGAGACGAGTGGCAATCAGGGGGGGAAAAAAGAGGAAGTAATGATGGAGGAAAAAAATGTGACTGAACAAAATTACCTGCAAACTTCCTGAATCCATCCTTAAACTCCTCCAACACCTCCTGGTGCTCTGCTCTTGAGGGGAAAGAAAAAGTCATAGAGGTGGGCGTTAGATTTCAAGGATTTCAGGGAGAGAGTGTGTGTGTGTGTGTGTGTGTGTGTGTGTGTGTGTGTGTGTGTTGAGTTTAGCTTACACGTGAGACAGGGTAACCTGAGTGACAGAGGGGAGGTTGCTCAGGGTGTGCAGTGTGTCCTGGGTAAGGTGGGGCACTGTGCCAAAGTGTGTGTAAAGCAGACACCCTGGCACTTCCAGAGAGTGCTGTCCCGTCCTCCCGAGCCCCGTCAGGACACCCAGCCGACTCCTTCCCTGAACCACACGGGACAGCTCCAGCTTCATCCTGCTGCCAGCCATACGAGTAGTCGATGTGCTAAACCAAACTCACTGAACCACACTAATTTGAACGACAGTGGTGCCACTTAGCTAACTGTTGACAGCATGTGATTTAGCCACGTTGCTAACTAGCCTAACTACTCACGTGTCAGTGGCGCTAACTCCGCCGGGTTGAGACGTTTACTTCTCTTTAATAACGCACGTTAAGAGAAACTACACATTCACAAGTGTGCTGGTTTGAATAACACACGCTTTAAATGTAAGAATATCTTCCATTCGCTTGCAAATAAAACTCACCGCTAGACAGGAACTACAAGTCGTGGAAATATGTCGTCATCACCGACCGCGGCGCCACTCGGGGAAATTACAAATACCCTGAGGGCTTTTTCTTTTTTTTGATGAAAACACAAGTTAGTCGTGTTACGCTTCATAAAAGCCATCACACACGTATAGTTATCTAGTTTCTTGCATTTTAAATTCACGTTTCAGTAGATTTTAAACGCCATTTTGGTTCATTTTAGAGAGAAGTGAAAAATGTGTTGCTATGGTTACCAGACAGACGCCTGAACTACAAACAAAGTCTAGTGGGACACGTAGTCCTCTAAGGCTTGTAGGATTCGACAATTAGCCTAGAAGAAAAGTTAATTCACTACATTACCCAGAATCCTATGTGAGCTAACTCGGTGGCAGGTTAGGTGTACAGGTCTTGTGTTTTTCAAGGGCTCTTTGTAGAGACTTCTGAACACTTTTTGTTGATATAAACTTGAAATGGTTGGCTTCTGTGGTTAGCGTATGGCGTTGTTACGAAGAGGGCTGGGATTACATTACCAGGAGCAGTGGTAAGGGTCCATTATTAAACAGATGATGGCGTTCTCAGGTCACAATCCTCACCTGTTTAAGTGGAGGAGGCTCAGCAGGAGTGCAGCATCTGGAGACAAGGTATGTTTAGTCTTTGGATTGAGATGTTCACTGCTTCTATGATGATGTTTTCTGGAAAACAGGGCAATAAATAGACAATAGACAATAAATCCAAGGTGCTCACCTCTTATCTCAAGGGAAAACATTAAATATTTTTTCAATTTTCACTTTCCAGACCTTTTCTCCAGGATTATCAAATCCCCTAGAGAGGTAAAAAAAAAAATATTTGTGTGAAGGTTCCCCTTTAGATGCATGAGTGAAGGAACAGCACATCAGGGTTAATACCATATATGAAGGCATGGCTCATGTCAGGGACGTTTAGAAATGTCATACAGATGGCCTTTCTTAGATAGTCACTTGCCGGCAGCCTGAGACGGCGATAGCTGCTCGTAAAGCACCGATTTATGGACGCGTGGGAAATGATTTTGAAGTAATCTGCTGATTTAAGGCATGGGCTAAGCTTTCCTGTTAAATAATCCACAGATAACAGGCAAGGGCTCAGCCCTCAATTTGCACAATGTGCAATGTACACAATGTGGTCACAGCTCAAGGTGTCTGTAAGCTTGGCTGGGCATTTTTAAGGAGGCAAGGGAAAACGTGACACCAGCAGTTTCATGGGCCCTACGGCGTTTTTTTTTTTGCAGACAGTATCAGCTTAAACTTGAAATTGTTTTTCTTTTTTCATGAACAGGTGCATGTGAAGAATGGTGATATCGATCAGTGGAGGAAGGTGAGAAGGACTCACGCGCTGGTGCTTTCATGATGCATGTATTTGTATCACTGTAAATGATTTTGGGGGGATTTTGGACTGTTGATGGACAAAACCTGTTACCTTCAATTGATAGTAGACAATGCAACTGAATAGTCATCACATTAACTGATTAATTGCTAATTACAGCGCGTGGAGATGGCCTCTGAGTTTGCTGTGTCTAAAGTTTTCCCCCACAAGAAACCTCACTCGGGATCCAACAACCTATCTGTACCATTGCAAAGCTCTGACCAGCTAAGAGATCATGATGACGCTTACAGTGAAGGTAGGTCAGCCCATGAAAAAAGCTGTCTCTAGAGAAGCGTTACCTATATAATATTTAGCTGAGCCAGTGACGCATTAGGCTGAACAATCGCATTCATGTGGTCACTTCTTGCAGCTCAGGCTCTTCTTGGGGATTGGCTGGGCAGCAAGTTGCGTCTGGAGCTGGAGATGGACGAAGAAGATGACCTGATGTGCTCCACTGAGAGGACAAGCCCTGTTGCATTGGCAAGTCCTCAGCCTGCTGCCCTGAACTACAGCAACTTTGATGGTACAAAGCAAGAAGGAAAACTGTGTAGCCTGTCTAACTAACCTGAAGCTCATTATTTTAACTTTATTGAGACCAGTTCAGATTTTCCTGACCTCAGTGGGAACTGAGAGGTTTCATTTGACAGCAGAAGCAAAAATAAATAATAGGACTTAATTAAAGATAATGATTGTAGTTAAATAGTGCAAAGGCCGGTATGGAACGTTTTAAAGGAGAAGTTCACCTCCATTCTAAACTCAGTTAAGGTTTGTACAGCTACCAACAGGGAATTAGACCCTTTAATTAGATCAGCTTCCTTCCAATTAAGGAGGAGTCATGTACATCAACATGCAGAGTTTGTAAACTAATTGAGATTAGAAATGTATCACAGTTAGCAGTTTTTCTACTTTCCTTTTGTCAGAGTTTAGTTAGTGTAGTAAAGCAGGACTGTTTTCTTCTTTGCTGGTGCATCCAAAATTCCAGACCTTTAGTGCTGAATAACCAACTTCAATCTTCTGAAACTAAAAGGCTACCAAACGTTCTGTCTTTTCATATTCCTGCTTCATGAAATGTGAAGTCAGTGATTTTCAGCTTACAAATCTTTGCTGTTGGAGTTTTTAAAAACAAATTTATATCTTCCACTGAACTACAATAGATTTGAAAATATAATACAATATTTATGGTTAGCTTACTGTAATAGATTGTTTATCTCAAGCAAGTGTTGTGTCTCAGCACATTGATTTTCACACCGTGGTGAAATGGACTGAAACCAGTAGCCGCCTAAAGGAAGAAATCAATCTAAAATCGTATTTTATGCTTTGCAAAACAGTCAGCAGTAATTTGAAGTCCAAATGATCTGAGTTAATGGAATAAAACATAACAAAATCACAAATACAGTCCTCTTTAAAAGCTCATCATTTTGTCATATAAAACTTCTCTTAGATCTGTACAACCGCCTGGCTGAGGAGGAAGAGCACAGCGCTGTTAACAGCTTCCTGCAAGACCTAATGGAGCAAGAGGTGTTAGACTCTGGGGTGATGGAGGAACTGGCGCTGGATGTTGGACAAACGAGGAGGAAGCTCAGAGACCCAGTTGTCACGATGGAAGCACGACACCTGCAGGTATGTTACCAAAGTGAGTCTCAGATTCCTCAAGTTGCATACGAGATGGGAATTTCACCGTGAGCGAATCAACAGAAACTATGGTTACCCAAGTTGCTCTCTGAATTACACTAATTGCTACTGATTGCCACTGAAGGTGCGGGAGAACAGGGCCAGGCGGGAAGCCGAGAGACAGAGGCGACAGAGAGAGAAAGAGGGTCAGCGGGTTGCCAGAGAGGAGGCAAAGAGGAGAGACCAAGGGGAGGTGACGAGGAAGAGGCAGGAGGCACAGAGGCACGAGAAGATGGTGCAACAGGAGATGGTGAGACTGCGACGTCAGATGGAGGAGAGGAGAAACCTGGAACGACTGGCTCGACAGAGGTATGGTATCCACAGCAACCACTCACCTGTGCTGAAGTGGGCGCCCGTATTTGAAATGACCCTCCTGTCTGATTGCAGTCTGTGTGTTCTGTCTCTGTGGTGGATTGTATGGATTAATGGTAACCTATTGAAAAGTCAGCTGGGGATGCTCTCTGGCCCAAACAACTCCTGCAGAAGTGTCCTTGTGGAGGATAGTACAGCATGATGAAACTATCGTGTAATCTCTCACAATGTGTATAGTAGCCAAGGCAGAGAAGGCAAAAATACATTAAAAAAAACATTAATATATTAAACTTCTTTACTCAAGTAAAAGTGGAAACAGGCTCTGAAGTGTGCTCACAGTATACAATCAAAATAAATAATTTAATTATAAATAAAAAATACTCAAGACATTTCTAGAGGTTGTTTTGGCAGAAAGATAACCTCAAACCTCAAATAGAGTCAGGCATCCCTCTCTTCTCTTCCTATCCGTCCTTTACATTGTTCTTGTTATGTTATGTCTGTTGTGCATGAAATTCAAATGCATTAAAACTAAAGTGACAAGTAGCATAAACAGAAAGTAAAGTACAGATATACTTGAAAACAACAATGTATTACCCACCTCAGGTCGTAGAGTGACTTTCATCATCAACATTGGTAGAAGCAGTGGGAGTAAGGACTTGGTTACAAATGATTATGAAGGGCAGTTAAACAAATTGACTGTAAACAAAAAGTGTTCTCTGTTCAGTACAAACTGATATGAATATTTTATGATCAGAAAATTAGCTGCAGCTATGTGTGGCTGAGACGCAGCGGTGCTTTGAGCTACATGTTCACGTCAGCATCTTACAGTAACACACTGACAATGCTACCATGCTGATACAAGAATAAAACAAGTATAAAATGTGTCATGTTCACCATCTTATTTAGCATGTTAGCATGCTAACATTTACTTTGTTGTTGTCGAGACGTTTCACTAAAAAAAAACTCAAAGGTCAACCAATAAATCAGGGGATTATAAAAGTCAGTAGGATTCATCATCTGGGGATCATGAATGTCTGTACAAAACTTAATGTTAGTCTATCTAAAAGTTGTTGTTAACCAAAGTAGCCATAGAGCCATATGCTGCTAATGTAGCTAAAATGTTTTAGGTCTGTATTTTTCAGTCTTTAAGGTAGTCTTATTGATGGATTATTAGCACCAAAAATACAATATCTGAGGGCATGAAAATCAAAGTGAGGTTAGCAAGAGAAACATTTTACCAATTTGGTCGATTCCAGGACATATGGTGCACACAGATGGTGTTCAGTTACGTTTTTTAGTGTGTCTTTTTTTGTTTCATGTAGCAATTACTGTGTTGTGCTGATATATAATTTAGTTCTTTTTTTCCATTCATATAAAAAAAATATCTTTTTACCTGCATCTTTTGAGGATGTCTGCAATTCTTTATGTTGCTCCGGTGGACTAAACAGTATCTGTATGTTAATTCCACAGGGAGAGGGAGACGGAGGAAGGGCAGAAGGCAGCCAGAAGCCTCCAGTCAGCTCCTCCACTTCTTACAAAACAACAGCAGCAGGACACAGCGCGATTATATAAAGAACAGAAAATCCAAACCATGGTTCATATGCGTAACCTCAAGGTACCTGTGTGTGGGTGTGTTTATGTGTTGGTACACTATCAATGTATCAATGTACACTGTCTAAGTTTCCTGCATGTTTGTATGTTTAAGTGTCTGCAGAGGCATTTCTCAGGATGGTATTCAGTCGTGTTGGCCCAAAGGCTACGTTTAGGTAAAGCCATGGCCCTCTGTGACTGGAAGAGGCAGCTGAGAGCTTGGCGAGCATGGCGGGCAGTGGTGTGGGCAGAACAAAGGCAGCGAGAGGTCACAAAAACAGAGCAGGAGCTACGGACTGAAAACAGGCAAGAACCAAAAAGAAATCACGTTAAAGGGCCTTAAAATCCACAAAGAGCACAATGTAAAACTGGACTGTTATATCCTGTTAGTCTGATCAAGCAGTAATTGAGGGTTAAAAATATAATCACATCTGTTACCTCCTCCAGACTTAGCCAGCTGGCTGTGGAGAGCGACCGAAGGCGCTTGCTACGGCGGTATCTGAGTGAGTGGCAGCTATGGTGTCGGATGGAGAAGGAGCAACGAGAGCTTTTGGCCCAGCAGCAGGAGACCAGGCGCAAGATGGCTGCCTTAATCAACGCTGCATCGACAGGCAAACTCAAGACCACTGTAGCCTCAGCGTATCAACCAGTAATGGCCGCACCTGAGGCACCTGACCAATCAGAGAGCATGGAGAAGGTGAGACCCACAAATCCTCATATCAGCAGCCACAGTGCACAGGGATTTATTTGAATGTGAACCACCGAAAACAACCTGACAAATCAAAATTTTAAGTGAAACCATGACTAAAACATCAGCCATATCCTTGGCAGCTGATGCTACGAGCCTCATTACTGAGGCAATAAATAAGTTTGGGACTAAACTGAATAAAAGTTTTGTTTTCTAAATCATCTCTTTGACCTGAACCCTTCTCAGTACGGCAGTCGGGGGAGAAAAACTTTTCCGTGCTGAAATATTCACCACTCAGGAGGGTGTGAGAGGAGAAAAGAAGGAGAGGTGTAAATGTAGAGGAAAGGAAGGTATAGAGCAGATGGAAGGAAAGCTAGTGAGGAATAAGAGGTGTAGGATAGTAGAACAGAGCTCAAGGGACGGAGGAAATGGAACAGGAGATGAAGTTGCAGGAGTTCATGGCGGAGGGGTCAGTAAAGAGGCCATACTCCCTGTCATGCCCCCGCTGCCTATATATCAGGATTCCTGGATCTCACTAAAGATTAAGGAGCTTTATACTAGTCTGGTATCCCCCTCAAGCCTTTTGGAGACCTTGACCTAAGGGCAAGTTTGATTTTATTCATATATAATACCAGCTTCATCTCCATTTTCCGCTCTGTAGGAAGATCACCACAGGTCAGGCACTTTAGCCTCCAACACCTCTGCAGTACATAAGATCAAGACCCCCGTGGGCGCGGTGACACAGCCCACTCAGCCATGGCAGGTGACCCGACATCATGCAGCACCAACTGCCGCCGAGGTCCACGAGGCCCGGCACAGAGGCGAGGGCGTTGGCTTGACGTGTCCAAAAAGGGCAACGTCGTCAGGCAGCAGGTTTGAGAACAGACACGCCGTCCAGCAGCAGATCATCGCGCAGCAGAGGAAGCTGATGAAGGAGCAGCAAGAGCAAATAGCGCGGCTGAAGGAGGAGCAGAGCATGAAGGAGCTGGAGCTGGAAATGGAGAAAACTGCACAGCTCACCCAGCTATCAATGCTAGGAGGCTCGAGGCCAAAGAGTCACAAGTTTGACCCCACAGAGCAGAGGTAGGCTCACCACACTCACTGCTGGTCGTTAGTAAATGATTTTTGCCATTACAAATAAATGATACATGTTCATAAGTTATTAATTATGGGTAATAAACAAATAATTCTTCAGCTCTCTGTGTTAATAAAGATATTAGGGTCATGAGATTCAGATGAGCCATCAACAAAATGCTAGTAAATAATCTGCAGTTCTAAATGTTAATAACAGTTTATTTAAAGGTTTGCAAAATAATCCATGAAGTTATAAATGTGAATAAATAGTTAATAAACAGGTGTCCAAATGTCTTTTCAGAAATATGATTTTTTTTCACAACCTGGCAACCCAAAAGTTGCCCTCAATTACGGCTTCGGTTTATTTACGGGTTTGTTAGACATCAGGAAATTACTTTTTAATTAACCTTCTTATAAAGGGTTAATAAGCACAACATGTGGAGCTCCGCACCTTTAATGTTGATTAGTCACACAACCGGATGTGTGTATTCTTGTACGTGCTGCGTGTAGCTTGGCCTCCTGTTCAACCCTCTCACTGTAACCCCCTGGACAATACATTAAGTAAGACTGTAAGACTCTAAAACTCTGTAGAGATGATGAATAATAACTTTTGGATAACTCACTTCTCTTGCCAAAAGGGAGCCAGTCATTGCCTGTGGACACCTCAGCGTCTAATCATTTAAACTAATGTCTAGAATAGTACAGACTTATTGTTTTCAGGAGCTAGAGCTGAGGTGAATTGTGGCAAAATTCATTATCTATTAATAGCTTTCCATAGAAAATACAAATTACATAGGAATACAAAGAAACCTATCAGCTACAGAAAGACTCTGAAGCTCAGAGGGAAGAGAGGAGCAGGAGGTTGAACAGAAGTGAATATTTTGCCCATTCATGGCTCATATAATTACATATTCATGTAATTACAGATGAAATATGCTTTCTGAGAAGTCCTTGGACAGAGTTTGTAACATGAGTAAATCAGAAATTCATTCACAGATTTATGCGGCTGAGTTTCCCTTCAATCGATTCCGGCCTGAGCTAAATTTGCCTGGCAAGGATCAGGAAGATATGAATGTGCAGATAGTGTTACGACGTGCATTTATTTTGGTGCTTTTGGCTGTGATTGCTGCTGTTGCAGGGCACAAAGAGTTACTGGAGAACCTGACAGTCTCTGTAAACCTCCGAAGAAAGTTGACGCACGGCAGACATCCCCCCATCCAATCATCACCGGTCAGTCTGCAAGTCCAGCAAACATAACAGCAGAGGACGACATACACAAATTTACATATTCATAAAAACATACATAACGGGTTCATATCTTCTTCCAAACATATGGACACAGAATGCTGTAGCTCTTTTGTCAAGAAGATTGAATGACCCTGAGTCACACATATGGAAACTTTTGAATATAAAAGCCTATAGATCTATAGTACAAGAGTAGCACTCCAGAAACATGTTTAGATTATGAAACATACATAAACATCCACATATATATATATACACCCCTAAGACTCAGCTGTACCACAGAAGAATAACTTGTCCTCATCTCACCCCACTCCCTCTCTCTGAAGCCATGGAGGCCCGTGCACGTCAACGCGCAGAGCGAAAGAAGGAAATTGAGGAAATCAAGAGAAAGAAGGAAGAGAAAAAACTGGTAAAGGATTGAGAAGTTGTTTTCTGGACCCACCAAGCTGTTGTGTGTGATAAGTGGAAAGTTGTAATTGTGAGAAGTATAAAAAAAAAAGAAAAATGCAACTTTTCAGGCTGACATGAAAGCCGCTGAGGAGCAGAGGCAACGGGAGGAGGAAGAGGAGAAACGCCAAGCAGCAGAAAAGAAGAAGGAGGAGAAAAGGCTGGAAAGAAAGGTGAGGCGCATTTCATATTTTATGGATGTTCACAAAGACATGAGTCAGAATAGAGGAAGCGGTTGTCTCCCATGAGTAACACTCGGCGACATGTAGCCACACTGTACCCGGGTGACTCGTTGCAGAATTTTAAAATAATGTTTGTGAGCAGAGGGAAGAGGAAAAACAGAGGGAGTTGAAAAGGCAGCAGGAGCTCCTGAAGCTGGCCAGTCAACACTACCACAAAAACTTGCTGCTACGCCGAGGTCTGGCGCCATGGATACGCCTCATTCAGCTCAGACAAGCCAACATGCAGGTAAAATCACCTGTCTCGTCCATTTCAGCTGTCATCTACAGCAACATACAGTGTTTTCAGCCAGATTCAGACCTGCCCCCAGTCCTGCATCTCAACATTTTGAAAAAAAACCCAGGAGGTGATCTTGATTCTGGCCTTAGCTTTGAAGAGTGGACTAAAAATCCAATTTGAACAGGAAACTGTGCAGCGCTTCAGGCTTTCCATTATCACACATGCTCCTACAACAGAATAACAATAAGCAAAAGGGAAAAATTTTGACCTTCAATGGTACATCCAAGTCCAGGTACACACACCACAGATTTGAATATAAAAAAGGCTGCCTGCCCGGTTATAGACTTGCTTGAACATTAAAAAGAGCACATCCAGGACTGCATCTGCTATCTGGCTTGGAGGCAGTCACTTAGAGGCAGTGTGTGACTGTTAAAGGCTTTTTATAATTCAAAACTTTACAGGCGTCTGGATGTTTTTTTTATGCCTCACAGACCATTGGATGGAAATAATGCTACCCAATTTTCTCACACTAAGGAGCTTGTTTAGTTATATATTTTTCCATTTGAGGAAGATTATAAATCTAATCTGTCTGATTTTTTTTTTTTTTTTGCAATATAAAGAGGATTATATGTGCTTTTGTTCTCACAGCATTGCCTTAACTGAAGAGATAGGAACAGCTTGGAAAAGTTCAAACAGTGGAAAAGCCTTTTAACCAATAGGATTTTAAATCACTTCATAATATAAAATCATATCAACCATACAATCTTTTATCTATTTCTCCTGTGTGTCTTAGCTGACAGTTATTTTTTTATGTGATAATTTATTTATTCTGTATTTATTACCTCTGTTGCTGGGATGATTTTTCTAAGTTCTATATAAAGTTGATTAGAAAGTACCACAAAACACACGCTGTGTATCCACAGGCAAACCGATTTAACACATTTAATAGACTGATAATTGTGAGCAATGAGCAAACTGCTCGAGTAAAAATACTCATTTAGCAGCAACATTAAACACTCCAAGTGAAAGGCAAACCTACGAAAAAACACAACCTAACAGTATCGTTGTTTATTCTTCGAAATGTTCCTGCCTTTGCATAGAATGACACCACACGCGTAGATGTTGCCAGCTAGATACAAATCCTCTTAAATGTGAGATTCACATGAAGATAGTAGCTTCATCGTTTGACACACGCTCCATTGTTTCAACCTGGCGCATATGATCGAGTTTGGATGCATTCATCAGCGTGCATCAGCTCTTTTTTTCCTTTTCAATCTCCGCCAGCTGGCTGAGAGTCACCACAATCTCTTCCTCCTGAGGCGGTGCACACTAGCCTGGCAGCAATCAGCAAGTGAGTCCCTGTCTGAGAAAAGAGCTTCTGCAGACCAACTGTACCAGCACTTTTTGCTTCGGAGGAGCTTAAGCTGCTGGAAAAGAGTGCGTATACACAAGTGCACACCCACACACACAAACACAGTCACTCAATCAGTGCAGTCTCTCCATCTTCAGGCAGTGACTTTGAGTAACACCTTTTCCTAATCTCCTTTTCTACCCGTACTCAATTATGTTTAAGGTGCCCAGCCTTTAGATGAAAAAAAATAAGTTTGGACCATCTTTTCTTTTTTCTTTTCTTGTTTAAGCTTAAACTTGGCGTTTTATGGTGGATCTTACTGCTAAAAGCTGGGTTGAATGCCAGTAAGCAGCTTTTCAAAGCATCACAAATCATTTGTTTTACTTCAGTGCAGTGATACACTTTTAAATGTTGCTCTGTGCTGCAACACAAACAATGAGGAAAGACAGACAGCAGACAGCATGTACCTAACAGGTGAGTGTTGTCTGTCTCAGCTTAAGGACTGGCGGACGATTCAAGAGGAGAGAGCCGAGCGTCTCTATCGCAATCACACTCTGAGGAGGTTTCTGCTGGCAATGTTGGACCATGTGACCCAGGAGAGGCTGATGGAGTGGGACCGTGAGGTGTTGGCTCAGGAGCACAATAACAGGTCTGCTACCCGTGACTTTCCCATATGTTCCCTGTATGGTGGCCGCAGTGTGGTCCCCGAGAAAACATAACCATCTAACTGGGTGTCAAATTAAATGTAACAGCTTGTGAAACTTTAATTATGCGTTGAAATGTAATATTAGAGCAATTTGGTCACAGTCTGCCAAAAAGAAAACCACAATACCAAGAATTTATATGGAAGATAAAATTATTTTCACTGCGTTCTACAAAAAAGTTAAAGACTTTCAAGATTCAGTTGCAAAAAGTTGCTTAATTTGTGATAATAAAGGTTAGACACTGGAACATGCATCTTTGAGCAGAAGCAGTTTAACAATATGAAATATAAGACACTCAGCAGTGCATTGTCTTTTCCACTGCAGCTGCCTGTGCATTCGATTGGAAATAACACCATTTCCTAACTCCAGCAAGAGCTTTATACAGTATTTTCTGTTAGCTGTAAATGTCTCTTCACATTATGATTAATGGAGTCAGTTATGGTGTTTTTCTGCTTAGGTAGAAACTTCAATATGGCTAAAGTAGCTGGAATAGCATAATATTTATGCGCTGCTCTCTAACCCTGGGTAATTTCTGCATTAATAATCTTTTTGCTGCCTCATACTCAATTCATTTGGTTATTTTGGTAAAAAAAAAAAAAAAAAAAGTGGCTCACTGAGCGACTCTAAATCTACATTAGCACGCTCACTGGAAATGCTAATGATAGCTGGTAATGTTTACCATGTTCACCATGTTGGTTTAGTGTGTCAGCATTCTAACATTTGCTAATTAGCACTAAAGACAAACTACAGCTGAGGCAGATGGAAATGTTGTTAGTTTTGCATGTATTTGGTCATCAACTAAATATTAGTAACATTTATGTTTTTACCTACTGGTGGCGCAAATGTTGGTGAATACAAGAATAGTAACCATCAGCCACAAACCCATTCACCAGGCTGCATTACAGTGACCACAGTGACATTGGGAACGTGATGTTTAGCACATAAAACATTTACATTTATGTTCAACATCAGAGTTTAGCATGTTAGCATGCTAACTTTAGCTGATTAGCTTTAACATTGGCTTTACAAGTCATAATTGGTCATGAATTGGACAAATTAAAAATTTGACCCATTGGTGTCGGCAAGTGAACTGTCGGGGGAATCTCCAAAGTCACAATAATTCATCCTCAGGGGAACATGAATGTAAAAAACTTCATGCCAATCTTGAATTCACACATGGCACTAGAGGAAAAGTGAGGCGGTGACATAATTCAGTGGATATGGGAAAATCTTTACCTGCTGGAGGTAAGTCACATGGTTCAGACTAAAGTTATTACGATTCATCCTCTGATCACTATGGATATATGAATGAAATATAATAGAAATCCACCCATAGATTTTGGGTTTTTTGTAATATATTTTAGCCATGCTGCCAACCAAACCAAATTGTTTCCTACAAAATGTATATTTCAAATCAACACACTCTTGATTTTGATTATGCTAACTGACAGCATTATTATATGTTCTTCAGTTTCCCCATTGTGGCCAAAATTAATGATTTCTATAGCATTGGCCTAACTTAATGATGTCACTGTCTTTGCCAGTTTCTCAGGAGAGGTCAGGTAAATGACCACAGCCTGCAGGTGAATTCCCACCGGCTGCCCAGCTGCCATTGTCAATGAGCCCCCAGTAACATCATGTGAAAACTCATTAGGTGTTGTCAACCCACAGGTCCCTATAATTCAGTTTCTTATTGCTCACTTGCTCTGTTCCCTTCTGTCCCTCCATCTGCCTGCATTTCAGACGGGTACTGCGGCAATGTTTCCTGGCCTGGAGGCAGCTTCCATGTCTGCTGCGCAAGGATAGAGAGAAGGAGGAGCGGCGGGAGAAGCTGGGGCGGAAAGTGGCAGCGGTTCTGCCTGATTTCAACTCCTATCCACTGTAAAGCCTCTAGGAGAAACTGTCACTGCAGGAGACAAACTGCATACCCATGCAGCCAGTATACAAACATCTCAATAACTCTGGAGTGGACACATATACATTTCTCACATTCATTTAATATAAATAAATAAAATTTATTTCATACAAACACAACTGGACGCCCAGAAATTGCACACTGTATAAACTTAAATTAGCCTGATTACGTGGCTTGTGCTGAGATGTTTCATTATCTGTGATGAATATCCATAACACATTTCACAAGGTCAACGGGTAAGTGTTTGTGGTGGACAAAAGATGTGCAGAGTGGAAAGACACCATCCTTGAAATAATGTTCAGCCTTTGCTTTGTGCAAGTCTGACTAATTCCGGAGACGTCATCTTGTTGCGGATGCTGTGCTTGTCCCTACGAGGTTCAACAGATTACTCACTCTCACGTTGTTCTTGTGTGCTGACACCCATGAAGGCACTAGAATGTAGAGGAGACATTAACACAAAGTTCAAGTCCGGGGAAGACAATCAGTGTGAAGGAAACTGGGATATTTGTTTGGCAGAGAGAACGATAGAGAGAGTAGGAGGTTAAAGGTCAGTGAATGGATACGGCTGCATAGAGGAGATGCCAGTTGTCAGTGACATTAAGCATTAGGCAGTGAGTTTATCTTAGTGGGGGTTGCAGTTGTTATTGCTGTGTGTCAAAGTCAGGGCAACTCAGGTGGCAACTCGATAGGTGCAGTAACCCGGTGATATCAGTCAGGTTCGACAGCAGCAAAGTTAAATCAGAATGAAAAGAGACATGCTGCCATCCAGTGGACATAAACAGAAGAGCAGCCACCTTCAGGGTTGCGTAACAGTCTCTTACACCAGGTCTGTTGGGGCCGGAGAGGGAAGATTCATTTTTTCTCCCATGGTCATGAACTCTGCCCAGTTGCCGTGGAAACCTTGAGAGTAGACACCGGTGTCCACGACGAGTCCACAGTAGGCGCTGCGAGCGGTTTTGTCTCGCAGGGCGATGCGTGCCTCGCGCTCGGTCACGTTGTAGCTGACGTTGATCACCTGCACCACCAGCAGGTGTAGCAGCCCACCGGTCACGATACTGCTGTACCACGCACAGGTAAAGCAAAGTGCAGTGCTGGAACACAGACAATGAGAAAAGCTAGTAAAACAGCACAGACAACATGTAATGTATACTGTTCCTAATATATAAGTGTTGTAAGGTAATTACTGTTCATATACACCATCAGTAATTTGGTGTTTCTTGGCATTGGGGGTGTAAAACATGCCCATCACTTGATTAAAACCACACATAATTCTGGATAACGAGACACTGAAAAACTAATGTAGAGAAGCTTTCATCTCATATCATTTATATTTGTCTCAATGAATATAAGATTCAGTATTTTAAGTGTCTGACGCCCACTGCAGCGCCAGAACAGATCGTTTAAACCACCCAACATCCGCTGTCTCACTGCTTCGAACAAAAGCAGCCGGCCTTTCTACCAACAGCTTGAGACAAAACACTGCAAGGTGTTCTGTGAAATTGATTAACACTACACCGAAAGAAGCCTTATGTCCAATATGCACGAGCTTCACGCAAACTCTTCATTTTATAGTGAATTCTGGGAGCGATGTCAAAACGCCTCACAGTGCTTGAGTTAAAAAGAGGGCAATTTTGCTCTTGATTGCTGCTAAAAGGCCATCTGCCATTTCCCGTTTCTATGGATGCCATCTGAACTGTGGGTGTACACGTATGCAGAGTTGGTGTTTTTTTTTTATTTAGTTACTGTTAATTACTGGGTTTGTCTTCGCACAGTTAAGCAGATGTTTGTGCAGTGTTCAAAGGCTTGAAAGAAAATGAAAGATGTCTTATCTCTGTATTCCTGTTAATGTGTTCTGAATACAGATATTCGTTATAAGCAAACAAACATTTTTTTTTTTTTTACATTTTAAGTTTGTTGCAGTTGTTCTACATCTTACAATAGAATGAAACTTCCTCTGTCCAAAGGTAACAAAATCTGACTACCAGCAACATCTTAAACTCTTTTAATTAACACATAATATCTTGTTTTGTTTTTTTTTATCTGTACACGACAAAGTGTAAAAACAATTAGGGAGTGATTACGTTTCTCCATTTCCGTTCTTCGTGCTAAGCTTAGCGAAGCAGCTGCTGGTGCTAGCTTCATATTTATCGTAAGATTGGAATCAATCGTCTCGAGTATTTCTCAGCAAGAAAGTGAAAAATATTAAAACAATATTAAATTATAACATAAAGTTAGGGACATTAACAAATATTTTTGATCAAGATTTCTGTAAATTTTGTTAATAAAGAATTACTGACTGTTATATGTACTTAGAAAATTTAAGTTGAAAAATACTCAATGCTCAATACTTGTCAGTGCTCTCTGGTGTACAAACTATGTAATAGTTTCAGAATTATTGTAAACAAACTATGTCGTTTCTGTACTGCAATTTCTTGTTACTTCTTGGCTGATAGACATATCTGTAACATTTATGTTAACCGCTAATATTAGTATAGTAAGTCAGACTTAAGTTGATTCAGACCTGATATACATTTTTATAAGCTTATTTTCTTCTCATCTTCACATTTTAAAAAGGTTCTTTGTGTTGGATTTAAACACTTCTTCTGGGGTGAACCATCAAAATAATTTAAGATAATTATGATCACATAAAAAGTTACCCACTCCCGAGTGTATATGTCTCTCAGTACCTGTACTGGTTGTAGACCCCCGGGCAGTAGAACAGGGCGGTGAAGAGGTGTTGTTTCGGACACACGCTCTGCAGCACCAGGCTGATCCCGTACAGGGACGTCAACAGGAAGAAGACCAGTGTAAGCAGGAAGCTGCGGTGATTGGCCTGTCCCACGCAGTTGTTTATCCTACCGGGTCACCAACGGAGGGAAATGCACAAACACACACGTACACACACACACAGGCAGACAAAACATTGTACTGAGACTCCAGGGTTACACTACACACATGCAGGAACACACACATGTATGTACAAGTGGATGATGGTAAGGAACTTGTAGCTGTAATTAATGAGATGACGTCTCAACGTACAAATATACACAATAAAAAATTTATTGAGTAGAAAAGACAAGCAGATGACGAACATGACAGCTTCAGTGTTTGAGATGTGAGGTAAGGTGGAAGAAACAGTGATGACAGACCGAGTGAGAGGCATTTTAATGGAACCCACCAGACACAGTGGTGGTCGAGACGCAGCACGCAAACACCACAGATCCGACAATGTCCCGCCCTCGGGGGCCGCACCACCCTGCACACCGGGCACCAATTCCTTCGGCTGCTTTCCTTCGGCTCCACCCCCGCCTGCTCCGACGCTCCCGCCCGGTTGGATACTGTCATCGTCACATCCTGCCTGCCCCCGTTGAGGGCAGGGTCTCTGTCCGGCAGAGGGCTGTAATACGTCACCGTGCTATGGACAGACGCTTGGTTTGGTTGCACGATGCCAGGTTCTCTCTTGGTGTGGACAAGGGCTGCCAGGGTGAGTACGACACCTACAGTTACCACAGCTACCTGAACATGGCTGACATCCCCACTGGGAAACACCTCTGTGAGGAACAAGTAGTACATGTATCCCAGGGAGAAGAGGGCCAGGCTGAGGAAGAAGAGCGTCCTTCCCTTCTTGCGGTGCGTGAAGTAGTAGTACCACAAAACCAGAACGGGCAGAGCTGTCAGAACCACCATGCCCAGCAGGAAATGCAGAGCAGCGAGGTGTAGCAAGGCAGGAAGGAGAACAAGAGGAGGGATGATGGACAGGTCCACTTTTCGGGCTCCACCCCACAGCCAGGGCACACGAAGCCGATCCGTGAAAACTTCGGTCACCTTTGACAAGGATCCAGATTTCTGAGGCTCCCTCTTCAGGAACCTAACAAGAGTTTAAAAAAAAAAAACATTTTTACTTCAGGTTATCAACAACTTCTTCACAAACCTTTGCATTAACACGTTTTGAAGAACATGTGATAGCTGGTAGAGCACAGGTGTACTCAAAAACACCAGTAGTGCAGCTAACATCATGTTCTTCCTCAAAGATGACTCCAGCTATGTCTCCCTTTCAAATCATATTTGTTTGTGGTGTTGACGGGTCAGTCAAACTTTTCCCACAGTAAAATGACTTTATTTGCATCGCCACTGTCTCTGAAATGCCTGTGCATACAACCAAAGGCCAAGAATTATCATTAGATTTCATTCTGAGGGGAACATGGATACCCGTATGTGAACACTTTGATCTGGGAATCACCAAACTAAGTAGGATTCATCCTCTGGGGTACATGAATGTACAAAATCTCATGGCAATCCATCAAACAGTTGTTGAGATATTTCAGTCTGGACTAAACTGGTGGATCAATGGACCAATCAACCAACAGACCAACACTGTCATTGTCTTGAACAGGGCATTTTCTGCTCTTTTATATCATTGTAACTTGAATATCTATAGGTTTGAGACGATCTAAAGATGTCATCTCAGGCTCCATTAACTTGGTCCCTCACATTTTATAGATTGATCAATTTGTTAAATAACCAACAGATCAATCCATTTTCAACATTTAAAAGAATCATTGCGGGGCTGTAGCTAGTTATTCAGTTTATGTCTCTCACCTGTCACAGGCATCATCCAGGTCCTCACAGTCACAGCAGCAGGCCGCTACATGGCTTCGCTCCCCGACTCTGTTCACATACTCACAGCAGCACAACGTCTCGTCCTCCTCCGGCACCTTGTTGGCTCGCTTCTTCATGACGGACAGCCTTGCAGCCTATCGGAAAAGTCTATTAGTACCATTATTAACTGCACTTGTGTGAGAATTTGTGTTATACATAAGAAGCTTAGTCACAGGAAAAGTGGCTGATAAGAGACAGGAAGTAAAAGACCGTAAATACCTCTAATACTAATAATAATGCGTTTTAGATGTTGCAAACAGATTTTCACAACGTAACACTGCAAAGCAGATCCTGCTCATTTGACCCTACCCAGTCCACCTCCTGCCCTCACATCTGCCACACACATCTGTTGTGTTTTAATGATTCATAGCAACAGCACGCTGGCTCATTTGGCCTACACGGGTTGAGGTGAGACAGTGGCAGCATTTATACCAATCATAGCGTCTCCAGTGTCCCTTTCATCACAGAAAGCAGGACTGACGACACCCCGGTGAACCACTAAGTGGGATTAATCCTTCGGCTCATTTAAACCTCTCCCCGGAGAGGATCTGGGTCTGTTGGCCTGAATGAGCCTCTGATTAGCAATAAATCAAAAGCATGACATGGCGTGTTTTTATTATTAGCCAGTAACTGATCAAACGAGCATGGTAAAGGGGACATCGGGGTCGGAAAAGGTCAGCCAGCGTCTAACTTGTGAGTGCTTTCGGGCAGCCTTGAATTAAAGTCTCTGAGGGACTAAAGAGAAGACAGATTGGGTTACATGTAATGATTAATGGGTGAGCGGTGGCACCAACTGGCACATCTGCTCCCTGACAAAAAAATAAAACAGATACTGCTGCGAGGATTCACAGAGTGACTGTGTTGCTCAGCAGTTTTACGTCCTGTTGTAACACTGAGGAATTTTCTGGTGTCTAGCATGTTTGACTTGCAACGTCTACAGGACATTTAAAAAAAAAAAACATACAAACAAAGCTGGAATTAACAACTTTTTTTTTAATAAGAAGGAAGACACTGAGCAATCAAATTAAATACATTTTGGACAGTGTTTGGAAACACTGGCTCAAAACATGCTCGGTTATGTACTGGACTATTTCTGGGCTCTTGTCACCCGCCAAATAAATAGTCCCCCCCTGTATTTATGTGTAATGCTAAGTTAACCAGCTGTACCTTCATATTTAACAAGCAGGTATGAGAGTAAATGAGTGGTAAATGTTTAACAATGTTCTGAGACAAATTATTAAAATAAACACAAAAAACAACAAAAACCTCCTCCCGGATCAGTTATTTTGGCTAAAAAATACATATACAGATCAATATAAAATGTATCTTGAAAGCTGAATTGATCATTTTTCTTAATAACAAGAAAGATTATACTTCAACTAAACACTAGGCAAACAAATTAAATAAATCTTGGCATTTGGAAACATGCTTGGAGCTTATATCAGAAGATAAAGGGATCAAGTTGAGGGGTGTCTTGTTGGCACTTCAGGGTGTTTGTTCAGCTAAAAAAATAAAGTCTTGATCAAACATTTGTGCTTTCCTGGCGTGAATGAATATATATACCGGAGCTTATCGCCTCATGGAGGTCAGATTTTCACTTGTCATACCTGTCAGCACGCCGCTGATTGATACACTGCGTCAGGCAAAGCTTTAAATGTAGCGCCAACAAATGTTAAACACGGCGTTAACATACCTCCACACTGAGCCTCTACATGCCGGCGCTTTCGAGTAAATATCGACGGCGACGACTCTCCCACCTCCGGGCTCCTCAGCGGAAGTCTTTCTCCTGCTGATGGCTGTCGTATCCGGTGTGTCTCGGATCTACTTAACGCCGCGGAAGTCAACAGAATAAACAGCGCCTGGTGCTACAACCGTTTGGGTTTGAGTTACCAAGGCGACAGAGGGGATCTGGTCACCGGGTGCCGTCAGTCCGGGTTCGGGTTTTGCGTGTTGAGGGGGACGTCCTGCGGCTGTGCCCCGAAACAGAGCACACGGTTTCCCTCCTGACGTCAAATGAGGCCGCCTCTCCCCGCCCAGGACACCTACAGGACAGCCATGTACACAGCGGATAATTTATATACAGTTAGGAAGGTCAGTCTCTAACTGTGCAAAATACTTTAATATAGTCACTTCTGGTTGTTAAGTGCGACTTAAAAATGAAAAAAAAAAAAAAAAAAATCATTTTAATTCAAATAAACATGTCCAAAAATAACACAAATCAAGTATGAGGCATCACTGCACCAGAAAAAATAGATATGTAATATACTAGAAAAAAAACAGTATTCTTATTCTTATTATTATTATTATTATTATTATTATTATTATTATTATCATTATATACTAAATAAATTGATTTGCATTGGACAATTATTTCACCTTTTGAGAAAATATGATATTGTGACTAAAATCTGACTAAAATGGCATCAATTATGCACCATAATTAAAAAGAATCTTATGCTGTGTATAACAAAAATCATTAATAAATAAATAAATAAGCTAGGTGAATGTGAAATAAATGTGTTGGGAGTAAAAAGTGCAATATTTAGCCCTGAAATGTTGAGGAGTATAAGCATTATATACACCAACTGACTTCACTTCATTAAGTACATGTGTCGTCAATCCAGTGTGATACATCACAAGAACTCTGCCATATATTATATTTTTACAAAGCTTGACACTGTCATAGAGGTAATAGTTTGCAGTAGTGTTAAACTAGACTGCATTATATTAAGGTGTTTCTAATATTTTGCTTACTCCATCTAAATACATGAAAGGGCCGTAATATAATGCACTCCTGCGTTATCAACAACAGCACCTGCGCCTACTAAGACCTCAATAATGAACATAAAGTAGATTTACTATATCTTTCTGACATTGTAAACAAAGACTGAAACATTATAAGCTCCGTAAAACTAGAATTTAAAGCAGAGTTGTTTTAGTGGATCACATTGGATTGCACAAGTGTACCAGATGAAGTGGTCAGTTGGTGTATTGTATAACATCAAGATTATATTACTTGAATAGGTGTACTTATTTTTGCATCACTGGATGTTACAACAAAACTTTATTTACCATGCAGTATACAGCAGGAGACAGTGTCATCTCAATATAAACTAATCTTACTGCAGATTATAATTTCAACTATCATATATCATAAAGACACTCTAAGAGGAAATAGGGACAGACTACTGGTCAATAATTAAAGACAGTCTCAATAGTCTTGTATTTCACCTGTGACAAAGGAACAAAGACACATTTGGCTTTACTCCCAATTAGTTTTCTGCTCAGTTTCCAGCAGCAGTGTACAGTACACCATGTGCAGCCCCAGCAGCATCATCCACAACAAAACTAAATCCTGACATAATAGAATAAATTGAAGCACTTTTAGGCCAGTCAGATTATTTAATTTTGTTGAGGGAGTTCAGCTTTAATAAAGTATTTGTATAATAATGACAATAATCACATTTTCATTTCATAGAATGGATTTATTGACCTTTTTTTCAGACAATGATTAATCATAAAAATAACTGGCAGACTAATTAATAATGAAAATGTTAGTTTGCGGCAATATTAAGGATTCTATCAGGGCCTCTTGTTGGTCACCAATTTTGGGAGGTATATATTTTACAGGACATTGCTTAAATCAGTCCAGGACAGAGCTGGGAGATATATATATATATATATATATATCAAATATATATATATGTGGTTTGAAAAAGAGACACCAGATTTTTCTATTTACAGTTTAATGCACAGTTAATGTTGCAGCCATTCCTGCCGATTAAAAAACACACACAACACACACAAAGATGATTTATCATGATCAACCTTTCATATTTGACTTACCGATTCTACAAGGTTTATTGGAAAACACAAAAAATCCAAAAAGATATGTAAAACATGGCCTAATCTATAAGGCACTTGTGCAAAAATTATGTGTGCAAACATGTAAATAAAGAAAATATTTTGTTTTAAATAATATTGATTCACTTCCTTGAATAAAACAAAACTAAAAGTATTTACAGTAGCTCATCTGGTGTGGCATTAGGCTCGTCTGAAGGCACATCAGGAAAGAGTTTTCTGAAATCCAATGCCACTATTAAAGAAAAAAAGAAGCCAGCCAAGGGAGCTGACAATAGCACCCTACAGAAATATAAACCCGCTGCTCCGTGTGTGGCCGACTCAGATTTGACTTTGTCCTCGCAGCAGTCAGTCCACAGCTTTAAAAAAAGAAAAAAAAAAAACATGCTGGCATCTGATGCCCCACCACAGGCTTTGGGACATGTAACCCCAGGCAACACATTGCATGTCAGGAGTCTGGGGATGTCTACATGGCAACGTCACTGGATACCAGAGATTTCCTCAGAGGTACTTCACTGCTGCGGTTTCCTCCATCACTGTGGTGCTGCTGTGCGATTAGCCAAAGCGAAGTTCTGCTGCAACACCACCAGAGAGCTACGGAGCTGTGAGGAGAAGAAGAGCTGACTCAGTGGCTAATATGATGCTATAGCTGTGGACACGGGAAGTAGAGGTGCTGAGGGAGCTGCAGCACCCCATAAAATCAGGCATAATAAAAAAACAGTTAAACTTTAATGACTTTCCTATTTTTAACTGGGATTTAACTGTATGTAAATATCAGTAATATGTATCACACATGAGCACACTGAGGTGTTTTAGTGAGTTTGGAGTGTCCCACTGACCAAAGATGTCAGGACACATGTTCAGACAGACCCAAAGAGTTCAACTCTGCCAGCTACAAGTACATAAAGTAACTGCAATTACTGTCATGTGCAGTGACATATATAGGCCATTAGTACAACAGGATGTGTGGTCTAGTTGTATATGTAGAGCTTTATCTAATTTTAGGGTTTTGAAAGTATTGTGCTCTCCTGGCCTTGATTCTCCATTTACAACGGCATCAAGAGATGTCTTATATGAACGGGTACACTGATGATTGAATAAGCTTCTGTAGATCTGTAGTTTTTTTATATGCAAAAGCAGCAAATGCCGCACAGCAATTTGTGTGACATCATTAAATAGACCAAGTCTCTCTCAGCACCCCCAGCTCTGACTGATTTCAAATGTCCCTGGCTACAACCAACAGCCGATTAGCTTAGTTCAGCATAAAACTGGTTGCCAGTGCCGATTCCAGGAAGTTACTATTCTCAAACCAAGACCAGTGACTTCCTGGAAAAATTAATTCAGCAAATAACCAACCGTAAATAGGACAATTCACCATGAATTATTTATATCCAAAGCACCAAGATAAGGTGTGCAAAAGTCCATGATGAACTGCGCTGTTTGAACCGCACACAAACCAGTGCAGAGCATCTCTACAGTTATAGACAGATTGAAGATACAATCAGGCTTCATATTTATGTAGTGTATTAAACAACCCATCCTACCTGCTCTAAAAGGTTGATGGAGTCCTGCAGTACAGTTTTTAGCAGCTGCATATCCTCTCCAGTCCTAAAGCCCGGCCCCTGCCTGGCATTATACTCAGAGGCCAAGCTGCCAAACAACAGAAAAGAAAGTAATTAATCTCATGTGCAAAATATAATGATCACATTTGGTACATAAAGGCAGCAGAAGACACAAAAATGGAGACAGAAACAAAGTGAAGGGTAGAGGGCTAAGAGTGGAGGAGCACGAGCACTGATGCAAGACTGACAAACACTTTCAACATTGTGAGTCATTAGGATAAGAGCTCTCCTGCATGTGGGCTGCTTAAATGACACAGACCTTCCCCCTCTTCATCTACACTCAGACTTCTGCTTTCTGAATAATCATGGCAGCTGCTGATACAGTTACTGTCTGATAGACGAGGAAAGATCTAAATATGCATGTTGCAAATGAGCAGATAGTTATCTGACCTGGCCTCGCTCCTCTCCCTCAGCCGGTGCTTTGTGCTCAGGTACATGCGGTGGGCGACGTCCTCCATGGCCCACAACTTTAAAAACAGACCCAGATTCATCAACGTCAGAATCAGCAGACTGAAAGAGACGGAAAGCACCAGGTTTTAATCTGACCACTGATGCACACGGTGGCACAAAAAGAGGCGAAAAGATTTGGGGAACCATGGCAACGACGTAATGACTTTCATCCGAGCCAGTTTGTCAGATGGGATAACAAAAGGCATCCAGAACAGGCACAATTTACCCTCCGTACACACAGTACAAACCACATTGTTTCACAGGTGTGTTTCCACATCAACTTACATGACACTCATCCCAGCCACTATTGTTGTGGCGTTCCATCTGTGCGGGCCTTTCATTTCTATGGGGCCTGAAATAAACACATACATAAATTATTGATTTAAAAAAACAAAACAACATGGCTGGGTTGCCGTGAATATGAGTTTAACACTGCTTTGCAACATTTTGCAACAGCTTGAGGTAATATTAACATACTGAAACAATTTGGACACCTTTGGCATAACTTTGAACAAATTTCAATATCGTCTAAGCAGCCTTAGAGGTATAGTTCGATATTTTAGTTCAAATATGCTCAGACACTTTTTATTTAAAGGAATTAAAAGAAAAGATCAATCTTAGCTGTTCATTGAATACGAAACCAGAAGGCAAGTAGCTTAGCTTAGCATAATGACTGGCTGGGGGAAACACCTCGATCCATTCAGTACGACAACATTTGGAAAGTCTAGTCCTATATACATATAATGTCAGGTACCTATGTTGCCATCTCTGTGCTGTTCAGGGTCTTGCCCGTACTGCTTGTTGGGCTTCATGTGCTCTGGCACAGTCCGGCTATAAGTCCGCCTCCTTCTTCGGAGTCCACTCATCTTTCCGGTGTCCCCACCTCCTTGATTCATCTCTGCTTCCTCCTCTAGCAGTTCTGCTTCTGTTCAGTATCAACACAAGGCCAGAAAGTCAACAACAAATACAGTGTACAGTCGTGTATAGTCGTACAAGTGTCCATGCATGTAGACGCTGATTTATTAAACAAATATTAAAGTGAAAAACATGGCTGCTTAATAACTAACAATAAAGACGAGAAGCATAAATGATGAAGGGTTTCTGCACAAACTCAGCACACTGAGTGCTTAAAATGGCTGATAAATGCAAGCCAAACTGTCCATTATATTCCTCTTGTACATCCTTAATGCAGCTGTAACATGATTCTGCACGGCCGGATGCTTGTTGGAGCAAACTGTTTATAACAGATCAGAGATAAAATAAACCACAGGCTAAGGAAAGAAGACAGGAACGTGCTCTTTTCTGCCTCCACGTCGCGTGAACAGAGCTTTCTACTTACCCAGCTGCCTGAAATAATCCTCGATGCCGCTCCAGGAGTTTTTGGTGATAAAGGATTTGACCAGACCCCATGGCTGCTTCTTGTATTTGACGTCGGTAAACACCCTGGCAGCACAACAGACCTTTTAGATGGCACGATCACAAATATTAAAGCCAGACTGGTACAATCATGACACCTTACTTCAGTCGGCACTTCCGCTTCGAGTTACGTGTGATGCAGTATCGATTTTGAGTGTAGAAGTAATCGTGATAGGGAACGTCGTGGGTGTACACCTCAGATTCCACGAGGTAATACTGACCATCCCTGGACTCTTTGTACAGCGTCTGAGAGGTAATTAGAGTACAAATAAGCCACAGTTCATTCATTCAAATGTGCACACACAGATCGCACAAAGGTGAACGCACCTGGTACTCTGTAGCAGTGGAGAACTTGCCAATCAGAGGGTTGCTGATTGTTATTGTGTAGTTCAGATTCCTCTTCATGTTGCCCGAGGCGTCTTTTTGCCAAGCAGTAAAGCTAGCGTCTGATAACACAAAGAGCAACATGAATGCTTTTATTAGCTAGAACTGGTAGATGAGTTAGTCTCAGGAGTGGCTGACAATACTTTGATTTATTCAATGGTTTACTTAGTGTCCATAAAGATTAACGTCGTCACATGCAGATAAGCAATGCAAAAACCTACTGGTGATCTTCCTGATGTTCATGAACCTGCGGATGAAGCTGGAGTCGTTAAAGAGCAGGTCAAACATCTTGTTAGCGCTGATGTGGAAGACCTTGTTTAGATAAAGTCGACCCTGGCCCTCAGAAGAACCCACTCGCTCCTCTATTGATGAAGCAGAAAAGGGGAAATGTCAAACCACCAACTACAAAAACACACGAACACAAGCATCCTCCTCTTGTGCCTGGATTGTGTCCTCTTACCGTCCTCGACGCTTTCTGAACCACTCTGCTCAGACACGCCATTCTCATTGGCGTTGAGGTCAAGAGAAAGTGAGGAGCGCTTGGAAACCCGTTCTGGGGCTTGGCGGTCCAGCGAGGGAACAGGACTGCGTCTTGGAGTCGGGGTGTTACGAGACTCCTCCTGTAGGAGGGCGATGCAAAAACATGGAGGTGTAAATGTTTTAATATAAGCACAGAACATGCCATGAAATTAAAAAAAAAAAAAAAAATACCATGATTGCAGAGCTCTGTGAGCTGAGAGGGGAAGGCAAGTCCTCCCCTTGAGGCGTCAAGGCCTCTAAGGGCCCATGCTCCAACCCAGGGAGGCGAAGGGAGGGGTTTCGCTCCAGCCTCCCGAGGCCATCGTCAGCACCAGCTCTCACAGTCAGGCTGCAAACAAACAAGACAAATGGTATCAAATTACATCCTACTGTGATTACCTGTGAGGATGGCTGAGGCGCATGTGGTGGAGACTTCCTACCCGCTCTGCATGCTTGATTCTGTTGATATCTGTAAGCTCTCCATCTCTTCATTGCTCAGCCCCAGGTCATACCCATAATGCTGTTTAACCATCTGAAACAACTCTGGGTTGGTCATAGGCTGAAAGCAGAAAAGGAAACAGAAGAGGAGAGGAGAAGTTTATGGACGCATAAACCGCAGGACGTTTGGAAATCAGCTCCTCTTCCTCTTGTCTCTTTGACAGAGAGACACCAGAATGTGAACAAACTTGACTTGTCGCAGGTAACCTGGAAACATGTAGCCTCCGCACTGTATAATTTCACCTCAACTCCATGGGTGACAACCAACCTACAAAGCTTATTGTTTGTAGGTTTAACCCTTGACAGCCAGGAGGAGCTCAACCTTAGAAATAACACCAAAAATAATGAATATCCGAAAGAATGGGAATGAACACGTCTGCAGGCACCTGTGCTCAGAGGAAATAAGCAGTTTTGAAACATGAAAAGATCAAAAAGTCTTAAAATAATTTGGCTTGTTTATTCTAAAGGGGATATTAAGACGGTATTTTGGCAAATGGCACTGCGTACGATGTTCTAGCGCGTTTAAAACCGAGAAAAAAATTAAAGAATTTAGTAATCCATTGGCAAAGACTTAACTTACTTGTGAGAGGACATTTCCCCGCAGTTGTGAGCTTTAACCGGTTGTCAGACAGTGATCTATAACCTGGGCGCACCGCGCACTCACATTCAGGAAGTCCTGGATTTGAGCGAGTTGACGGGCGTAAAGACGCGCCGCCCACATGTACGCCGTAATAAAAAAGGTAAATAAAAGCTCCTTCTACGTGTCGAAAGTCCAGTTCACCGACGACTCAGACTCCCAGGCTTTGTTATGGAGCGATTTCGCCCGCAGTTTTAGCGCCGAGACGAGCGCAGCGACAAGTGCGCTCCGTGCTATCAGGAGCAGCATGTAAATAAGCCCTCACTGCCACACCTGGAGAGGTCAATGAACTTTTGACGCTGATGTTTTCATACAGGTGTTTGTGCTCCAGATCCCAGGAGAGTCAGCCCCCTGCGGGTAGGCTGCCATAGCGCCTGTCTAAAAGAGTGTAGGAGTGTTTGATGTTATTTGCTGCTTCAGTGTTTTTGATGTAAAGTGTCTGAGTATCCAAAAAAAAAGTGCTTATAAATAAAATATATTATTATTATTATTTAAAAAAAAACTAGAAAATATTAGAAATTTTATATAGAAATAAGAAAAATTAAATTAATCTGTGGAAAATGTAGGAAATTTGTGACAAAATGTCCAGAAATCAGCGCAACTGAGAATGACATTGTCAGTGTCCTACCTGCCTTTTTATCTGAGCCTGTTTGCAGTTTGCTCAGTCAAGCGAGCGCACTTACAGCTTCTTTAGAAAATGACCCTTTTCTAGTCTGCTATCTATTTATAGTACAACGAGTTGAGTCAAGACTATTGTTAAAATGGTGTCTGAGCTGAGCTGAGCTCTAGGGAGTTTATTTTTAACGTAACGATGACGTACATGTTGGTAAATTATTCCAAACACAGCGCCTCAGTATGTGGAACAATGAACAAGAGTGTCTGTTGGACTCAATGACCAAACCTGCTGTGCTGCTTTGTGCAGATCTTTAACCTACATGCAGTGACAGTACAGCACTGATAACCTCAGAAGGAAAGACTGACTGTGGCCGGGGCAGTTTGATTGAACTCTGGACTGATTAGATAAGTGCTGCAGAAATGGGGTAAAGTCACAAACCTGCTGGAGACATTTAGTCACAGAAGTCAAGTTATTGGACAAAGTGTGTGTTTGTGGTACATAAGATTCTTGTGAATTTTTTTTTATACATATACGCTCAACATTTGTTGAACCATGAACACTGGTTACTCCCACATGAAGAATTAGGTGACAGGTAAATGGAGCAGGGCCTCACCTTGTCCAACAGTGTGTTTTGCCACATGCGGAAGATACCCTGGTAACTTTTCTCTCTTGCAGAGAAGGAAGTGAAGAAGAGCTGAGGGTGAAGATACAAAAGGACGTACAGTAAATATGACGATTATGTGTTTATCAAATGTGGAAAAAAAAAAAGCTCAGCTCTCTTCTAACACAGTATACCTTATCGGAGCTTGTGCAGATCTGGATGGCGTTGGGAATCAGCCGAGCCGTTTTCTCTCTGGTCATGGTGATAATGTCTTTAAGAGTCAGTGTGATCTATAAGGGAGGTTGCAGTGGTTATTAAGAAATAAATCCATTACGTCATCAGATAGATCCTCCTCCAGTCAGGAGTTATTCTGAGACAACATTTTGTAATGACTTTAGCAACTGCCAAGAAGAGGTGTAAACACACTGCTCACACAACTTTATCACTGAAGCTGCCGCAAATGTAGCAGTTAGTGTTCATCTTTCCTGATGTAGCTTCTCTAAAATTGTTGCACATGATTGCAAACTAGGTATATTTTTATATAATTTTGGTATATTTTGTTTCTTTATTTGTGGGAATACCTAAAATCTTGTGTTTTAAGGTGGATTTTTGCTTTATGCACACTGTATTAGACTCAAATATATTCTTCTCCCACTCTTAACAGGAGAAACGTGTGGGCACAAACATACCTAAATGCATTATACTCGGTAAATGGTTAACCAAAAATAATAAACCATTAAAAAAGGGAAGAATGCAAATGGTCAGCTATATGAAAACATAATCCTGCACTATATTTTGTTTTGCTATGCTACACCTTCCTCTTCAACTTTGTCCCCTTCCACTGTCTCATTACCTTTGTACCCCGAAACACGTTGCTGTAGAAGCAGAGCCAGTTCTCTGAGAGGTAGAGGCGTCCCTGAAGGAGGATGTCCCGCTGGAGGGCACACGGGTAGTCTGAGAGAAAACCATACATAGAAATGAGTTTGCCTGCGGGTGTTCTTTGAGACACTGCATCTGTAAAACAGGTCACTAGTATAGTGTGATTCACCTTCTTTCAGTTCAGGCAAGATACAGACAATGTGTGACCACTTATAGTTCAGTTTTTATTATCAATATAACCTCTTTACCTCCAGAGATTGTTAAAAATTCTAGTTCTAATCTTGGTGAAAACTGTATCATGAGATTCAGTCTCAATTTGTGAGTCTCCCATGTTAAAGAGCTTCTCACCCTGTACTGATCCCTTTAATATAGTTGTCACTCGTGTCATTTGTTAGTTTTAATACTTTTTTAGAGGCGTTTCCACTTTGAAAGAACAAAATCTAAAATAAAACATGACTATTGTGTTTTTAATGAATTAAAAAAAAATGGTCAAGCAATTCAAAGAATGTAAAATTAAAATGCTATCATCAACCTAAATAATCAAATAAATATCTGGATCATGGACTATCATCACTATGAGAAGCAGTCTTTGTAACTCACCCAGTATGAATCTCTCTGTCTCTGGCACTTCTTTGAACAACTTCTTAAATTCATCAAGCCTCTGTTTGTAAGTCGGCAGAGGAGTTTGAGGTGCCGCGAGACACTGTCCCTGTGGGTCAGAGCACTGATGGAGGAGATGCGAACATTACTTCTTGAATAAGCGGCAGACGTTAATGCAGTTTTTGTAAAAAAAAAAAAAAAAAATCAAATCACAGCAGATTTGTTTCTGTCTTTATGCAAGGAAGAATAAATGAAAACTGGCCTACGTCTGAGGTTAAAAGAAGTAGACAGACTGAGACAGAGAGAAGAGGCATCTCCTTTGAGTCTGAGCACATGATAAACAGCATTGTAGGCCCTTTTGGGCTTTGCATCAGAGACAGCAGTAATCCCACTTGTGTGAGGTTAAACATAGTGTAATGAATCTGACCCACAAGAGGGCAGTCAAACATTTTCCACCTCATGTTTGATGATCTAAAACAGAGCAGGATCTCTTCTTGTATGAGAAATCCATTAGTAAGTAGCTTTATGGTAATAGTGTGTTTTCTTTACCTCGTCTTCATCAGTGCTCCACCTCACATCCACCAGGGATGTTGACTCATCTGTGATATCATCACTGCCCACTCCGGACCGGGTAGAAACCTGGTCCATCTGCTCTTCTTCACGGCTCAAATATTAAAAAAAAAAAAAAAAAAAAAAAAAAAAAAAAAAAAAGATATGCTACAGTGAAACTCCTTCAACTCTGCTGCAGATTGACATTATAAACATCACAACCTTTCACTGGAGAGACGAATTAACGTGTGGGTCTTATGAGAGTTGAACTTTTAAGAACATGATCTGAACATCGGCGGCAAATGTCATCAAACACGGATATCCAGCAGCGCCACAAGGGAGGTTATTATCGCCGCAACAGAACTGGTTTGACTAGGAGAACGACGCTGGGGGAAGTGTAGTCATGCCAATGAACAGAAACTTTAATGCCTTTAAACTGTCTTGCTTTTGTTAAGTGGGAAAGTATCGTGAATAGGACGGATCTGTGTCACAAATTAAAAAAACAAACATCTACGGACATTTTAAGACATTTGCGTCCCCAATTCCATCATGGCACAGACTTCTAAACTGTGTCAGATTATGTTGGCCGATATGAACTGTCAATCGACACAGGTGTCAAGCCTTGTTCAACAAAATCAAGATGGTGAAAGCTTTCTATCAGATTTTGTAAAGCAGCCCGACATGTGCCTCAGTACTTTTACGCGCGGCGACATGAGCGCACAGGTGTGCTGCGCCTCTCTAGCATGTCTCCACATGCGGGTCACCTGAGACAAAAAAATGTTGCTGTCAGTCACTTACCTGGCACGGAGTGGACCCAGGATGTCTGTCCTCTCTGAACACGAACTGTGACTGAGTTAATAAAAACGAGTTGAGCAAAAAAAAAAAAAAAAAAAACACCCAACGCGCACCTCTAGAGCTCTGCTCAGGTGTGAAACGCTCTGCTAACGCGCCTTGTTGCAGGTGTATCATACCTTAAGGGAGTTGTCATCTGATTGATGACGCTCATTGGTCTCCACATAATTAGTTAAGGCTTCCGAAGTGACCTCTCCTTTCGTTTATTTTTAATTTATTGAAGTTGATAGTTATAGTCGGTTATAGTCGTGTACTTTTACATTCAGCTCAGCCGAGAAGACTGCTGCACTATTGTTTTCTGTCATGGAGTTTAAAGTTTGTTTTATTAAAGTAACAACAGTTCATCATCACTTTTATTAACTTCTTTTACTAAATTAAGCAGTGACCTTTAAAAGAACATTAATTAGTGATTAAAAGTAATTAAATGGTTAAAATAATTATTAAAATAATAACGTGCAAAGCATCCTCGGGGCATGGTGCAGAAGAGTATGAGTGACATGCAGAGAGACCTGTTCTGCAGCTCTGATGGCATCAGAGGAAAGCCAGAGGAGCCAGAGGTCAGACAGGCAAACACACACACACACGGCATTATTCCTTTTCCCCATGTTTTAATTCTTTGGGAGTAACATGATGAACGTATTGGACAGCAGAGCATCAGAGTCTGACTCTTACACATTCACACAGCAAAGTACACGACACTGCACAGCGTGAAACACAACCATGAAAACAAAAACAAAAAAAAAAAAAAAGAAAGAACAACAAAGCCTTCACATCAAAAATGCTGGCAATAAATAGACTGATCTTATTAAATTTATATTCAATACTCTTCTGTACAGATGGTTTATGAATTACAATACATCAACCAAACAATCCTCTTTTAGGAAGAGCAACACGGCTACACAGAAATTATGTAAACAGAGAAAGGAAGAAACAGGGGGAAGAGATCCCTCTTTCATACACACACATTAAATCCACGCACGCATGCACGATCAGTGACCATGCAGAGGATCCAGAGTATGCCGATATGGGGCGACAAATAATAATGAATACAGTACATCTTTCTCTTTTCCCCTCCACATGAAAAATGAGTACGCACACACTCACACAACCACTCACAAAAAAGGAGCACAGGGGAGCACGTGGGGTTTTTTTCGGGGGGGGGGGGGGGGGAATACGAGGAGATGGAATGTGATTCTGCAGTGGAGGGCTCAGAGATGAAAACCGGAAAGGGTTGTGAGAGGTGGGAGCCTATTCTTCCAATGTGCGGAAGGCGTTCTGCATGTCCTCCACAAGTTGAGCGTACTCGGCCTTGATCTTGGCCTCGCCGTCCTTCACTGGGTCCTGTAACAACACAAAGAAATACAGTCTTACAAATGGAAAGAGAGAACAGGAGGCTTAAGCAAACTTTGCATGGTCTGTGGTGTTTGAGCTAAGGCCGTCATCCTCACAGTGTTCTACAGATGTCGCCTCCTCCTGGAACAATGTGCACACTTTATCGCCAGAGCTCCTTAACTGGATCTTGCCTATACTCTCTTGTAGCATGCAAACAAGTTGTTTTAGCCTGTTTGCTGTGCTCTAACAATGTTTTCATGTTATCCTTTCAGCTGAAACCTCACGCAGCAGTAAGTAAGTAAAGTATAGACCTCCTACCACACTTAACAAATATACTGTATGTTGATAAAGCAAAAGTCAAATATGTCAAATATTTAAACAGTGACTCTCTTTGGTTTCTCTTTGATTAGAGTCTTTTGCTATTCCGTGAACTTAAATGACCCTGAGGACCACTAAATAACACACACACACACACACACACACACACACACACACACACAGGAGATGTGGAGGTTTTTTTCCCCAGGGATACACACACACCTTGAATTTCATTGAGCTGATCCTGTAGAGGATTTCGCCCATGTGCTCTCTGATCATGGCCCAAGTGATCTTGTTGTCGCTCTGAGCTGTGGTCTCCACTGCGTGTCGTGCCATGTCGTAGAAGGAAATCATGTTGGAGAGAATGCCCACTGTCTTATAGAAGGGACAGAACCTGAGGGGGGGGGGGCAGGGAAGTCAGATAAAGAAATGATCAGTAATCAGTAGATTAGATGTGTAATCTCCCATGTCACCCTCACTTTCTTGCAACATTTTGAACTCCGATTAGTGACCGAGCGTGACTAAAAGTGAGTGAGAACATGCTGTGTTTGACCTACCTGTCATACGGAGTATAACCATTCTGCTGCAGGAAGTCGTCTTTAATCAGTTTGGCCACCTCCAGGGTGATTTTATCTGTTTCCGCCAGCGATGCCTGTTTAAAAAAATATATAAATTAACTTTGTGTAAATTTGTGTTTCTGACTGCACACAAAAGGGGGAAAAAAAAGGGGAAATGAGATTAAAGTTTAGGCTGAATTACCTTTCCGACGAGCTGCACAATCTCAGCCAGGTCCTCCTCCTCCTGCAGGATCTCCTTGGCCTTGGTACGCAGGGGCACAAACTCGGGGAAGTGCTTGTCGTAATACTCATCCAGAGCGCGGGTGTATTTGCTGTAGCTGATCAGCCAGTTCACAGAGGGGAAGTGCTTCCTCTGAGCCAGCTTCTTATCCAGACCCCAGAACACCTGAGAGCAAACAACAAAGTGACGAACTGAGCACCTTTAATCAATCAACAAAGCTAAATTAGAACGAGGGCTCCGAATTTGATCATTTACCTGTACAATACCAAGAGTGGCTGAGGTGACAGGGTCAGAGAAGTCACCACCAGGAGGCGATACACTGAGAAAAGGACACACATTTAAATTAGTTATGTTAGATGAACAGTCCTGAGAAGATGTGCAGGGTAGTGTCTCCCTCTAGTGGAGAAAATAAAGCTGTACTCACGCTCCCACGATACTGACACTGCCCTCCCTCTCAGGGTTGCCCAGACACTTCACCCTTCCAGCACGCTCATAGAAGGAGGCGAGACGGGCACCCAGGTAGGCTGGATAACCGCTGTCTGTGGGCAGATACAGAAAACAAAATGTTACACACAGGTAGAATGGCATTCAGCTTTCTACTAGATCACACAAAAGAGGTTGAAGAATTGCACCGCTGTGTTGAATTCCTCATTTAGGAAAAAGTTTCTAATTATTTTCCTGATTAAACCTCTTGATGGTTTAGAGTGTAAATAAAAGAAAATCTCCACCGCAAGTTCCCAGAGTTCTTTGTGGTACCTTTAGATGAGTCGTTTTGTGTGACCAACAGTCCAAAAAAATATTCAGTTTACCCACAAAGACGCACAAAACCAATGTGTAAAATAAAAATAATAATTTCCCCACTGAGGGAAGATAATTATCTTCTTTAAAAGATAGAAGAAATCCACAAAAAAACACATAATATTCTAAAGTGTGACCAGAACTTTCTTTAGTTTACATAATAAAGAATAGTTTCTCCTGACGTCGAGTCAAAGGCAGACCTGTGAGCATTTTTTTGTTTGCGCAAGGAGAAGCTTGTGTTAGTTTTGTGAAATTCACAGATTCAGTAGATGCCTACTTCCTTTTCTGAAGTAGATACTGATCATAACAAAAGAAGAAAAAAAAAAGAACTGATTTATAGAAAAGCATTTTCTCATTTCCTGTAAATTCAGAGTCTGAAGCCATTGGAAGAAATGTGAACAGAAATTAGTTTTTTGGTAACTAGTGCAAGAAACACAGTCTGAATCTGTCTGTAGCTCTCCTGATAATCTCCAAACATACCAGCAGGCATCTCAGCCAGACGACCAGAAATCTCCCTGAGAGCCTCGGCCCAACGGGAGGTAGAGTCGGCCATCATGCTCACGTTGTATCCCATGTCTCTGAAGTACTCAGACAGCGTGATTCCTGATAAAATAAACGGAGTCAGCGTGTAATCACAGGAAGAGAGTGAATGAGCCTCTTTGAGATCTTAAGATCTTCCTGGGAGTTTTGTTGACATACCTGTGTAGATGGAGGCTTCTCTGGCAGCTACGGGCATGTTGGAGGTGTTGGCCACCAGTGCCGTTCTCTTCATGATGCTCTCCGTCTTTCCATCCACCTCCATGGTCAGCTGTTGGCCAGACAAAACTGTCAGAACGCACGTCAAAGTCACTCCAGTTGCAATACAGCATCATAGCTGTTGCTACCTACCTCGGGGAAGTCTCGCAGTACTTCTGACATCTCGTTACCACGCTCTCCGCAGCCTACGTAGATGATGACGTCACTGTTGGAGTACTTGGACAGGGACTGTGAGATGACAGTCTTTCCACAGCCAAAGGCTCCTGGGATGGCTGTGGTTCCTCCCTGCACACATCTTTCACACAGAGATAAGAGGAGGACGTCAAAAAGAAACTCCAGTAAAGGAAAAGTTCAGCATGTCTTGAGCAAAAGGGTTAAAAAGAGGATGTGGGACTCACGGGAAAAGGGCGTCCAGCACCCTCTGTCCGGTCAGCAGTGGGTGATTAGCGGGCAGCTTCTCTGTGACAGGTCGCACTTGTCTGACGGGCCACACCTGCACCATGGTGAACTTCTCCTTCACCCCCTCAAACTCCAGCTCCATCACCACATCCTGACAGAAAGACAAACACACACACACATACACCATCAACACAAAGCAACATCTAACAGTTACGTCACAGCTGTGGCTGGAGGTGTGGCGGACTCACGTTGACGTCGTAGTTTCCAGGTGGAGCCACGTAGGTCACAGTGCCTCTGTTTCTGGGAGGCAGCATGATCTTGTGCTTGATGAGGGAGTTCTCAAACACCATACCATAGATGTCTCCCCCTGTGATGTGACTGCCAGCCTAACAGGATTATAAAAAAAAGTGTGTGTGTTAATTCACTGATGATTTTCACACAGGTCAGGCTAAAGGTTTAAAATCTGCACAGACACACACCCGCAGGCTCTTGCTGGGATTGAACTCCCACTTGAGGTCTCGGTTGAGGGCTCCGATGTTCACGCCTCTGGGGATGTAGATGCTTTGTGTGAGGTCGTTGATGTCCTTTAGTGGTCGCTGGATACCATCAAAGATGGACCCCATGATTCCTGGACCCAACTCCACGGAGAGAGGTTTCCCCGTCCGCAGCACGGGATCTCCAACACACACACCGGCTTTATCGAAGCTCAGGAAAAAGAGTTTGGACGAGAATGTACGAGAAGGTACACCTGACAGCAGCCACACAGTGGATCAATATGAAAGCGCTGAAACTAAAACTAAAAGCACAGACAGTTAAGTGGTCAAAAGGATACATGTCTCCTCGTAGACCTGGATGGTGGCCATATCTCCCTCCAGCCTGATGATCTCTCCCACCAGCTCGCTGTGGCCGACACGGACCAGCTCATACATGGCTGCTCCCGCCATGGCTGTAGCTGTCACCACTGCGAAAACAAACGAGGTGAACGCTCAGACTGAATGCCGTTAAACAGAAAATCCTCAGGAAGCCAAAAAGTTGCAGATTAACAAGTCTGCCCTCTTTCTTTGTTTGTTTGTTCGTGCAGTGTGTGCACATGCAGATTACTGTCCTTTTAAAAGGCTTTGATAGTGATGATGCACGTGCGGTAGCCAACCTGGTCCGGAGACTCCATGAACGTATCCAAACTGGCTCTCTCTCTCCTCATCCCTGATCTTGGGCAGCTTGGACATGTCCATCTTCACAGGTTTATTCGTCTGACTGGAAGGAGAGCAGAGAGGACAGGAACAATGTGAGAAAAAGGAAAGCACGAGAGGCCATTCACTCCTCTGTAATGGTCACTTTCAACCTCATAACTCCTGCGTCTCCACTTTAATTATTCAGAACTTTTTTTTTAGCAGCTGTGGACGAGAGTGCGTTGATTACCGTTGTTAGAATTAATTACATTTGAGACCACCGAGTGTTACCAAATTGTTTCAGAACCGGGCCAACATTGACCTGATTAACATGAAGAAATCTTTCTTTTTAATCACAATGGGGAGAGAAACGAAACATGACATGAAGCAACTAATGCCTCAGGCTGGATTCAAACACGATGGACAATAAGTGTACGCAGGAGGAAGCATCACTTTTTGTCACGCTTGGCAAAGGAATGATATTTCACAACCAACCCAAGTAAAATGCAGGAAAAAAAATTAATAATTGATAGAAAATTAAAGAGATTATTGTCAGAATCCACAAATTCACAGACAAATATTTGCCTGGCCCTGTGCTGGTACACCGATAGTGGTACCACCTTTCTAACAGTAACCATGGAAACCGCCATGGAAATACAGCAACATCACAGCAGCTCACGACTCTATATTTCCCAGCATCACTGAGGCTGATCTAGGCCACCTCCCTCCTCGTGTCCTTCTCCTTCCTTGGCCGCACATGCTTCAGGTCCAGTAGTATAGTCAGTGTGACGCATCAGGCTAACATTAGAGGGGAATCCCAGAGAGCGGCACATTTCTCTGTTTTCTCTTCATGTACAGACAGTACATGTATGTAAACACGGGGTGCACCTTTTTCATACAGACACAGACGTCTCCCAGGGGTGCATGTCTGCCTCAAATTCAAATTTTCTGTCTTTTTTTTTTACATCACACGTCTGCTGGACTCTACCCTAACTCCACTCAGGCTGAAGGCAAGATTAACACAAACGCAAGCTGTCATCAGTCGTGACATAAACCCATCCCCACAGAGCTCTGACTGCAGATGCTCTTCTTCACACACACACACACATACTAAACAGCAGCTTTTTCTGCTTTATACTGCAGGCGTCGCACATCACTCAGACATGCTCATACTTCTGAAATGTGGTGCCTCATCTGTCGTTCTCTATCTGACAACAACACCACACATGCAGTACTATACATCCATGCCCTTTCTTGTCCTTCCCACTGATGTGCAGATCCTTCCTGTTTACGCTAGGCTGCTTAGCCCATCTGTGCAGCTATATGGCAGCTCCACCAACGGGTCAATGCGGGAATTACAAGAATGACACCTCACATGCCTAAACACACACATTTCTCTTGCTTTTAACGTGTTTCCGTGAGTGTTAAAGCATGAATGTGTACCTGATGAAGAGCCCTCACAGAGCAGCATACAGCGGGATGATAAGCTCTATTGTTCTAATGATTAATTTAAGCTCACCTGCAGATCACATGACCTGCTTGATGAATTATAACTCTACAAATTAAAGAAGAATTACATGTTTTTAAAAAAAGAAGCATTTTATGACACACAAGGTTTGTTACAAGCCTCTTTACAAGCAGTTAAGGGTCAAATTCTCTTGTCATAATCCTGGCTACAACAGACATGACACTTGATCATATGATCCAGGCACATGACTGGCTGGTTTAGCTGTAAGGAAGTGGAAAAGTAGCATGGTGCAAAACTGGGAAGTACAAACCATGACTGTGTGTGGAAACATTGGAGAAACTGTCCCCCACTCCTGACTATGATGCTCCAAAAAACACACAAAAAGAAACGTGCACGAGGCTTACTAACGATAATTTCACCCTTGATTAGTACACTAATGACCTTTTAGATGTGGTGCTGCCTAATTTGTGATGGGCAGTACAAAGAAAAAGGTCAAAATAGCACAATAAAAGTGTAAGATGAGGGAGGAGGGGGGGGGGGGGGCATATCTTGTAGAGACAAATGAGCTGTGTTATATTTTCTCTAACGTTTGGCTCATTGCTGGATATTTGAGCTGTTACAACACTGAGAAAAATGCATGTAGGTGCTGCTGCCTGTGCAGAAATAAGCTCAGAAATGTTACATGTAAGTGGAAAAACATCCTGACACGCTGGTGTTAATTGCAGCCTCCTTGAATACAGGTAAGATGATCGCCTGAAAGTCAGTTAAATATGTTGTTTTAATGGAGAACCCCGTACAAATAATGGTGGATTAAATGGCATGAATAAAGTGGTAGGCTGTGTGTCTCATATATGATGACCGAGGCTCCGTGCCCATCGCTTTGAAACTGATCCCAGTGCAGGTTATTCGGCTTGATAGCATCCAGCTATCTTAACTGACACAGCAGAGATAATCTCTAAACCGGTCGATAGTTTATGAAACAACGTGTCTGTGTTTCACACTCAATCATACCTTTTTTAACGGTTAAACCGGTTAGCTAGCTCCGGATTATTCGGTGTTATGAAAACGATAGCGAGCCTGGTCTCTCGGCCTGGTTGCAAATCGCTGGCTCTACGGTTTTGGCGCAACGTAGCAACTAAATTATTTCATTAACGACACAAAATGGTCAGTTAATAATGTCGAAATCGTGTAGCAACGTCAAACAAGAATGTAATAGTTACCGTCTGGTTGTGAAGTGGTGGTTTACTGTCTTGCCTCGAGAGAGAAACGATGGTTGCTGCGATGCGTGACAGCAGACTGAGATCAGCTGACTTCATTCACTCGCTGCTCGGTTTTACTGCTGGGCCCCTGCAACTGCCGCCATTTTGGATCCGCCCCCCGAGACTACATCCGGGGCCGGCGCAAAGATTTTCAAGTCGTGAGCGTTTAGAGATCGATCTCTCTAGATCAGTGTTCGTCTACAGCAAGCAGCACCACGAAGAGCATGAACAAGAATAAAAGTTTGAAAGTATTTTATTGTCAAATGCATATTGCATATTTTAATAATTGCAAATATTTATATTAAATTACAATAAGATGGATGGTGATGGTAATAGTACTGATGATATGATGGTAACGTTGTAAACTCTAGTGTATTATGTACATGAAGTAGGTAGATATTACAGTTTTTACGGTTTGCACAGTTTACACATTAAAAGGATAATCATTTATAATTTACAGATTATTGCATAGGGAGTGTTGCTGTCACTGTGTGTCTGGTTTTGAGTGTAGCAAACTATTCTTGTCTAAATACACTTTTAATAACGTTTCCCTTTGTAAGTCATGCTCACATAGTGTACTGTCCTTAATAAATCAGCATTCAATGTACTTAAAGTGAATAGAACAGGAGCCAGCAGCTACTTTTGCTCGTATACTGTACTTCTGATAGGTAATGTTTAGACCTAATATTACATACTAGAATAGAGTTGTCACAACCTTGTCACTTGTACGGTGTATAGAACATTCATACATATTTTATTTTAGTAATTTTAGTTTTTTTTTTTTACCGATTTTTTAAAAGTATTTTATTTTACTTCTTAGCTTATTTCTATTTTTTATGTGTAGTGCTGTTACACAATTATTGTGTTATATGCTGAGTTAACCGGTTCCTCTTGTCCAACACGTTTCATTGTATTGTTGACCCTGTGTTTACCTGCATATGACAAACAAACCTGAAGCTTGAACTTGAGCGACCACGGCCACGACCAAGAGCGTGCGGCGCTTATCTCTTACATGCTTAAATATCTTTACAGCTTTGAGCCAAAATGGAGGCGCGCTTGCAAACTGCTGTGTTAATTATTTACTCCATCCAAGTCTCCCTCCCTCTCTCTCTCTCTCGCTCACTCTCTCTCCCTCTCTCAAAACATAATCTAAATAATGTTATGTATTTTTAATAATCATTTTAAATACCTTTCTAAAGATCTAAAGCGGGCTGGTTATGTGTATTTTTTAACTGTGTTGTTTTTTAACTTTGTTTTTGTGAGATTACATTAAAACACATTTACCTTTGTTTTTTTGTTTCATTTTACAAAACTACAAAAATAAATATATAAATAAATAAAATGAAAGTAGTTGTAACATGCAAAAATGAGGGGGGATTAGTTGCCCTGAGTTTAGCCTCACAGGCTGAAGCTGCGCCTCCGTTCGGGTTTCGTACAAATCCCATCTCTTAAACTATGAATAGTAGTTTTTTAATCCCAGCTAAATAACTTTAGCTTTCTCAAAAAAATATATCACATTTCAAAAGTATCACACATGGCTCTGATAACAGTTAACCTTTTTTGTATTAGCTCATTAACGGTCACAGTTAGAGATCCTGACAGACAAAACTCAGGGTGTTCGATTTACAGCGAACATGCAGCAGTGCTTGTGCGCATGCGGGGGTCAGGGTTGACAGTCTCCACACAGTCGTGGAAGGAGTGCGGCGGCGGCGGCTAAGCTAACAGCAACTACCGCAACTAGCTACATGTGGAGGGTAAAACGGGAGGCATCCCCGACCCTAACTCTGTCAAAATTCCTCCTTTCTACCCAAAACAACTCTAAAGTTCAGCCGCATCGAAAATAAGGGATAATATCTGTTTACAATGAAAGGGTGAGTGTAAGCTTTTGAGCCGCGAATAAGTAGGTTAGCACGAGTAAAGTTTTTTTTCTATAAGGGGAGGCGGGGAGGAGACGGTGAGGCTAGCTAGCTCGCTAAGCTACTTTTATTTAGGGTGTCGGGACGAAAATACACCCGACAGCACAGCCACCACAGCGGGTCTGACACCGGATATTCTCGCTAACTTAAGCCGCTTGTCGGTTCGCTCAGGTCGCGCACAAGTGAAGCTAACTAGCTAGCTGTGTGCTAGTGGGGAGCTGAGTCAGTAAACCTACTTCAGCTAAGCTAAACAGGCAGACCCTGAATCTCAGGTCACTTGTATCGGCGTCAAAATCGACAACAGCTCAACTGAACTTCAGCTTTGGTCTGTTAACTAAGTTAGCTACTTGACAAGTTATTGGCACGGGGAGCTGATGTTGGTCAGTTACCGTGTTAACGTTACACCCGACATCAACTTCAGTGTGTGCCAGCTTACTCAGTGTAACTTGACATGTCTGTAACAGGCTAACATTTTGGGCTTTTATGTCATGCCTCTCAGATTACACGAGGGCGATTAAGACTGAACTGTATTAATTATTGAGATAGGATTTCACAAACGTGTGAACGGATGCTGGCACTGTATATATCCTGATGAACAACACACGTGACCAGCAGCTGTTTTTTTTTTTTTTGGATGTGTAGTCTCCTATAAATACTACAGTGAACCCCTGAACCATACGAGCTGCTGTCCTGTGTTTGGGTCACTCACCCAAGACACTATAACACACATAATCCCAGGTTATCTCAAGTGTCATGTCCATTTTCTCTGTAAATCTAAGACATGTTATTTTTAAATGAGTTTCGGGTGTTAGTGTTTTGTTGAAAGAGTGATTTAGGTGGATTGTGCCTGGTACCAGAAAATACTGTGCAGCATCCCATTGTGCTGTGTGTGACTTGTGAGTCAGTGGCTCAGCTTCCACCGCTTCTGTATTGGTTGTCATTTGATTTTTTTCTATCAAAGGAAGGCAACTTTATGAATAAAATTAACAGTTATTTTGACAATTATCTTTTTTCAAATTAGTTCAATCATCATTGGGTCTACAAAATGTAAGAAAATAGTGAGATGACATCTACACATGGCTTGTTTTGTACGATCATCCGTCCTCAGTCATATTTGATGTAGCTAGATATCAAGTTATCAAGATGCTGCAGTGGTCCTTTATTGTATATGAGTCTCCTGTAAGTTTCCTGTATGTAACAGTGTAACCGTTTTCAGCTATTTGACCGTTTTGCTCTTGTTCCAGTAGCCGGATCGAGCTGGGGGATGTTACGCCCCACAACATTAAGCAACTGAAACGTCTGAACCAGGTCATCTTCCCTGTCAGCTACAACGACAAGTTTTACAAAGATGTACTGGAAGTTGGAGAGCTTGCAAAGCTAGGTAAGATACAGACACAGTCTAGCAACTGTTGCTTCTCAGGTTAGAAGTAAGTATTCACTGTCTGCCGGTGACGTTACTAACCTCTTTTTCTTGCAGCATACTTCAATGACATTGCAGTGGGTGCTGTGTGCTGCAGAGTGGACCACTCTCAGAACCAGAAGAGACTGTACATCATGACGCTCGGCTGTCTAGCACCCTACCGTAGACTTGGAATTGGTAAGGAGCTCCACATCTCTAGACAACGCTGCAGTTGCACTTTGTGATCTTGGCTTTTGTTTTTCCAACTGTCTCTTCTTTGCTTCTTCAACAGGTACAAAGATGCTGAATCATGTGCTAAACATCTGTGAGAAGGATGGCACTTTTGACAACATTTACCTGTGAGTGTCCAAAAGATTTTTTTTCCTAGAACGAGCTAACGATAAATTAGATTTATTCTACTGAAACTGCAGCCCTGGCATTAAAAACAAAAATGTATCCCATTGTTTAGAGCAATTCCTATAACACTAACTAAATTTGTTCTTTCCCTCCCCAGTCATGTGCAGATCAGCAATGAGTCAGCCATTCACTTTTACCAGAAGTTTGGCTTTGAGATCATCGAAACAAAAAAGAATTACTACAAAAGGATAGAGCCCGCAGATGCCCATGTGTTGCAGAAGAGTCTGCGCAGCCCATGTGCACAGCCCACCGGAGAGCTTCAGAAGGCAGAGTAGGGGCACAGCGTTTGGAAAGAGCACAGATGTGCCCGCCTCCACAGAAACAGAACTGTGACAAGTGCCCCAGGGTCGACACATTCAACACTTTCTTCAAAGGACGCTAAAAAGAGAAAACAAATTTAAAGTACAAAAAAATGCTGCATTTATTTTGCAAAGGGGTCCCCTTTGATTTTTTTTTTGCATATTTTATTTCTCCCCTTTCCTCATTCAGATGATTGAAAATGACAAAAAGCTCAGTATCCAGAAGTGCTCCTATTGACAAAGTTGCCAACTTCAGACAGTTTTAGACTCGGTGAAGGGGGGAGGGTGTGGTGTTTGCTAATTATACTGTTTGTGTTTGAGTGTTTTTTATGCGGTTGTAAAGCTAGTGGGGGGCATATCTATACTGTTGTGCAAAAGAAAACAGTTGGTTTGAAGCTGCAAAAAAAAAAAAGTGTTTGAAAGACCATCACTGACACACACAAGTCCCAGCTGGTCAGCTTGGAGTGATGCTTTGAGCTGTTTTACGTGGAACTGTCACGACTCTATTCCCTTTTGCCACCTGAACCCTGGGATTTATGGGAACTGTGTCGGACCAGTTTGTTGATAAGACGTGTCCAGAGGGCAAAAGCAGAAATGTATCCGGCGTAAAAAAAAAAAAAAAAGGAAGGCTGAACGGTTTTGAGGTGAAGACGTGGTCACTCATTCATTGGTCACATTTTCCAGCCTGTTAATTTAATTCCCCTTCAACTGTTATTATTTTTTACATCGAGATGGCAAATGGTTCAGAGGTTCTCCTGGGTTTACTATAAAGAGTGAAAACATTAGGGAGCGAGAGAAAAATCATTGTATTGAATGTGTTTCTAAGAAGGACACTCCTTGTGTCTTTGTGAGGGGAGTTAGAATAACAACAGATTGGCTGTTTGGGATTAGATTTGGGCATTATTATCAGTAGTAAAAAAATTAAGGTGTGTGAGGATGTGTGTCTCTAAATACATGGAAGTGTTTTGAGATATCTTACCTTTAACACCTTTCGGCACCTTATGTAGCCACCTTCACAGAAACGGTCTTCTCAAACTTAACTGCCTCAATCAGCTTCGGTTAACACACACACATACACACGCACACACATTCATTAGGTTTTTTTGAAGCTCTGCAGACAGTTTGGAAATTTTTTGGTATGGTCTTTTGAACAGTGTTTTACCCCGAGGAAGCTCTGACCCCTCTGCATGCAAGGAGAGTTGTGTCCTCTCCACTGTAGTATAAGCATGTTTTTCCTTTCTTTGAAGAATTTTATCTTTTCTGGAGCTCTATATTGTAAGACTTTTTAACGTCTAAATAAAGGAATTACTATTTGCAGTAAGTTTGTTGCCGACTGTCTTATTCTGCCACTGGACAACCAGCTAACACGAAAAAATCATTTAAAACACTGCAAATGAAGATGTACAGCATAAATGTCTAATCCGTCCCTGAATGCCCTATACGCGCCACGATTGGTTGAAACCTCCCAGATCTGGAATGCTATTGGCTGTCAGCTCCCCTGGAGCCCTCCCTCTGTTGCACTAAGTTAGGTGTATCTAGATTGTTTTGAGAGATGAGTTGAGTTGAATGCTCTGCTGGCTAACAGTTAGCATCCAATCTCAGAAGTTCTCGCTGGGGCGGACAGTCTCCAACATGCCGAGGCTTGAGGTGAGTGGAAACTACCAACAATTAGCAGCCTTTTGTCAGCGGGGACGCGAAGAAACGCGCCATTAATTTGCGTGATAATTACGTCGGTAACGGTTAAGATTAGCTAGCTGTTAGCCAGCGAGCTAACAGAAGGCTAGCTGAGTAGGTAATTGCTCAGGTTAGGCTAATTATCTGAACATCGCTCACTATCAGCCCAAATCAGGACTCACATCTGTTTGTGCATTGTGTTGAAGCGTCTTTTATTATGTTGTAGTATGCAGATACATGTGTAGGTTAGCTGTAAAGCTAGGTTCATCTTATAGTTGTAGTAGAGGCTCAGTGTAGCCTAACAAGCTCTTTTGACTGTCTGCTGTATCAACTTATATGACGACATTATTGCTGGCGAAGTGTATGTGAATGTATCTTTGGTGTTCTACAGTTATCTGGTGTCATCATACTTTAATTAAAATTACATGTATGTGTCCGGATGCTTCATGTTTTTTTTTTTATCACAGGACGGGCACGGAAGGGATTTAAGGACCAGCTGTTAAATGTGTTGACTGGTACCTTATCAAGACAGGCAACTGTTAGTACAGGATGCCAGAGATGACTGAAACTCAGACACCTGGTCGTAAACCCAAGTAAGGATGCTTGTTTGTTTTAACCAAATTATGAGCACAGGCATTTGGATAAATATGTACATTGTTGTGATAAAACATGTTTGTTTTTTTGCAGAAAGAAGAAAAACAAAGAGTCTCACAATGCAGGTGAAATAATATCTCCTTGCCTCTTTATGAATAAAGATTTGTATGAACTGGTGATCACCTAAATGTAACTGGATATTAAACTTGCCTCTCTTCTTTATATAGTTGAGAGACATAGAAAAGAGAAGATTAATGCTGGGATTAACCGCATTGGTAATCTTCTGCCCTGTTCCCAGGCACTTAAACAAGTAAGAGACACGCTGGCATCACTGTTTTTCCTCATCAACAACACATTATGTCAGTTATTTTCTGTGCTGGCCAGTTAACTATTGTGTGAAACTTGAATCACCTTTTATTATCTGTAGAGTAAGAACATGATCTTGGACCAGGCATTTCGATACATCACTGAACTGAAGAAACAAAATGATACAATGCTTCTGGAAGGAGGAGATAAAGTCCAAGGTGAAGTTTAACAATTGCACACATCACATTGTTTCTACAGTAGTGCACACCTTGATTTTTGCTGTTGTTATGTATGGATAATTAACATATGATTAAATACACTTAATGGATTCTATGTGTGCTTGATCTATGTGCAGCTGAGGAGATCCGCCGGCTGCGGCGTCAGTTGGAGGAGCTGAGGAGGGAGAGCACCCACTACATCGAGCTCCTCAAAGCCCATGATATTAACCTTCTAGAAGACCCCACTATCCACTGGAAGGGCAAACAGCGCTGTGCCAAGGTGGCAAAGGTGACCCCCACTCACCAACTCCCAAAGGGGATCATCGTCTATTCCAACGATAATGTGGTGTGTCCAGCAGGAAAGGAGACTAGCCCAGCGAAACAACCTTCTGAAACATTAATTCTTCAGCCACCTTCTGAGGTCAGTGCCAGGTTGAGCGTTAATGGAGCCCTGCTGCAGGTTAATACCTCTTCTTCCACCCCTGCACTTCTCCCTGGGTCGGCTGCCACTCCCACCCAGTCCACACCAGGCCTGAGAATGATAGAGCAATGTGTGGTGGAGACACCGACTGCAGCCCCCACTCTGCCACCCTCTGTGTCTTACATCACCCTTCAGATCCCTGCAGCCACCTCAGCCCTGCCACTGCAACCACAGCCTGCCACTCCAGCCCCGACCCTCACCATAGCAGCCACTTCGTCCTCACAGCTCCCCAGTGAAAGCCCAGCTCAGTCCAATCTCACCACGCTTACCCAGGCAATAACCACATCCAGAGCAGCAGCAGCTTCAGAGGTTTGCTCTTGGGTTACACAGGACACTGCCATCAGGACTGTAGGTTACACGGCTGTCCCCAACAGCCAAGCCCTTCTCAGGGCTGGGGCAGCTGGCAGCACACAGACTACCTGGACAACGCTGCAGATGGCAGGGAACACAGTTCAGCCAGTCTGCCAGAGTCTCCCAACCTCAGAGGTCATCAACACCACCCAGGCAGTCCAGCAGGTGACTGTCTGTCCTATGGGCAACAAATCTTCAGTTCAGCCCATTCAAATACAGATGCAACCACATGTGCCTGTACAGCAAGCACCCATTACGGCCCACATTCAAGCACAACCCTTTCAGAGACCACCCCAGCTACGGCCAACAATCCTGAACCAGGCACAGCCTCAACCTGTCCTAGCCCCCCAACCTCAATGTGCTGTTCTCCCACAGGCAGCAATAGTACCCCAGCCAGCTGTGGTGGCTCACCCTGCCATCGTGTCACAGCCCCAGCCCCAGCCTGCTGTACTCCAACCAGCCTCATTGGTTCCCCATCCTCCAACAGCCCTCATTCCTCAGACTCAGCCCACCCTGGTGCCCCAGCCCCAGGCCACCGTGCTTCCCCTCCTTCAGACTATGCAGGTGCTGCAGGTCAACCCAACCGGAGGGACAGCTTCAGGTGTAACAGCACCACAGAACACTAACAACCCAAGTGTGGTCATCCTACAGCAGGCAAGTACTTGTCCGACCCAGTCAGTCGTAAGGGAGGAAATAACCAATCAGACACCTTGTCAACACATTGTAATCATCCAGGCACCCAATCAGGCTGTACCTGCCCCTCAGAATCCTCAGGTGGGCATGGTGCCTGCACCTGTGCCTGCTGCAGTACCTGTTGTGTCCACTCAAATACCCACAACCAGCAGTTCAGCATCTGTCACTTCCTTACAGAGTGTTGGGGGAAAGCAGCTGGTGCACATTCTCCCTCGCCCTGTTCAGCCTCAAATGAACCATCCCCTTCAGGCCAGCCAGGCCTCCTCTTCCCCACCAGTTCCGCCAGCTCCACAGACTATCACTGTGAACGGCCAGGTGTTTGCCTTGCAGCCCATGAAGACTTCTGACAAACCAAGCTCCCAGGGTGGCCAGAGTACACTCCAGCTGGTCCAGCCCACCACCACTGAGGAACCAACTACTAATGTGGCCCTCAACAGTTTAGGGGCACTTAGCAGTCTCAATCAGAGCATCTCTCAGGGTCTTCCACTTACCATCTCTAACCAGAACAATGGTCAGCCTCCAGCTACTCCATCGTCAGTAGTCCAGCAGAAGCAGCCGATTGCTCCAGCATCCGTCCCTGGAACCACACTTGCTCTACCTGCTCGGCAGCTACAGGTTCCCCTTCCAGTCCGATCTGGGCTGGTGGTTACTGCCTCTAAGCCTACAGGAAAGAGGCTTCGAACAAGAGCAGCAGCTAAAAGGACTAAACCAGCTAAGAAGAAAGAGCTCAGTCAGGCACAGCCTGCTGCTGTTGTTGTTTCAGCTAAGCCAGTGGCTGCTGCAGAAGAAAGCCAGACAGTTCAACATGCAGTATCTGAAGTTTTACAGTCCTCAACTGTAAAAGTCACAGACGTTCCCCCTACATGTACCACAGCTGTTACAACAACAGAGTCTAGCGAAGCTATCGCAAACGTCACCTCTACGCAAAACAGTCAGATAATGATTGTGTGTAGTTCATCTAACGAGTCCACTGTACTGAGTCAGTCCCATCTGCCGAGCAAAAGCTCTGTCAGTGCAACTCAGACTGATGTCATACTGAGTCATACTAACACTAGTGGTATGGCAACAGCAGCGACAGCTAATAGTACCACATCGGTCAAGCCATCGGTTAGTGCAGCTGTGGTCATTGAGGGTAAACAGGCTGTAGCGTCTGGCAACAACTCAACTGTAGCCAGACACTCAGTTCCAGAGGTTAAACAGGCAACCACCAGTTCAGCGACTGGCACGACACAAAGTAAGTCAGCTGCCACCGCTGCTGTTTCTAGACCGAGCAAATCTGCCGTCAGTTCTGCAGGCACCACTGAGACCCGGTACACTTCCACTACTGTTACTGCCGCATGCCTGACTCCAGTCTGCACCAGCAGCGTCACAGCAACTACACCAGTATCTTTAAATCAGGTGACGCAACCAACTTCAGTATGTCACACCCAAGCTCCTCTGCCCTGTAATAAACCTTTATCTCAGACCACTACTTCTCCCTTGGTGTCCGCAACCGTGGCACTTTCATCACCTGCCGCAACTCTCTCTACAGCACACAGCTCTGTCACAGCCCCCACATCCAGTTCGGAGTTTAGGAAACGGGTCACTACCAGTAGAGCTCCAACACAGCAGACTGACGTGAATATGCCCAACCCCTCCCCCTGCCATCCCACTGAAGTCAAACCACCCCAGCCCCCTAGGAGAGACAGGGAGGCTCAGGTAGAGAGGCACTCCACAGTAGCAGAGAAAGAGGGCTTGGTGGCAGCGACTTCTGACACTCCCTCTAGAAAGGATTTTGCCCTATCTCAACAGGTGTACACTAACCTTGACGATCAAACTATCGAGCACTCGATGACATCCAGCAGACAGACAGATTCTCCCATGTCTACAGCTGCTGGGGGAGGCAGAGGGTTCTCTGTGGCATCCATGCTTCCCCAGGGCCACAGTATTAGTGCATCGTCTGGCTCCTTTGGAACATTTACATTCACCTCTGAGCAGGCAGAAATGCTTGCCTTGGCCATGCTTGAACAGGACAGTCCAGGAAGGCGGAGTGGAGGCTGCTCTGGGGACAATACTGCTTCAGCAAACCCCACCACAGCCACCTGGGAGCCCCCCAAAACTCCACCAGTGTCCAGCAGTAAAGAAAGGGCCTCAGCTGGACAACAAACAAAAGTGACTAAACCCATGGACACAGTAACAGTTAAACCCTCTGTGCAGGTATCTGTCAGAGGACAGGCAGGGGAGGGGTCTGTCAGTGGGCCAAATGGAAGCAGACATCCACAAAACATCACATACTCCCAGTCTCACTCTCTCCCCCAGGTCCAGTCTCAGAGCTCATCCCAGAGCGGCACTGTGGCTAGTCTCAGTGTCAACAATCTAATCAGGCCCAGCTCCACGCAGCAACCTTACCCTGGCTCTCCCAGTCTAGCTGGACAACAGGGTTCAGTTCCCTCACCTGTGGGTACTTCGGCCCACATATCCCAAACCTCAAACAATGCCCTCTCACCCTGCTCAGGGGCAGGCCAGTTGAATGAGTACACCCCAAGTGCATTGATGAGGGCTCAGGCTGGAGTCGGTGTGGGTGAGCGACAAGTTAAGATCATCTCCAAGCGGCAGGCCCAGGAGGAGGTGATGCTAAACACTGGAAAACGGCCCAAGCCTTGCGCTCCATCAGCTACCGCCGTTAGCCATATGGAGGTGAAAGCACCCGACCACAGCCAGATGATGGTGGGACAGCTGCCTCCTACATCTGTAGCTGTCATGGCCAGGATCAATCCAGAAAGTGCAGGTCCCCTCTTCTCAACAAACTCTTTCATGAGCCCGGTAGTTCGGCCCACAGATGGACACTGCCCTCCTCAAGGACCTCCTGAGCAAAACCAGCCAGGCGTGCTTCATCTACCACAGGGTCATCCACAGCATGCTGCAGCCCAGCCTGGCCAGCACCTGGGTGGAAACCTTTATATGAAACAACAGCAGCAAGAGCAACAGAGACACCATTTGTATCATCTGCAGCACCACCTGACACAGCCTGACCCTGCACAGCGCCACTCACTACACCAGAGGGCGCTCCAGCAGCAGCAGCAGCAGGAGCAGCAGCAGCAGCACGTCCAGAAGAAGCGAACACTTGTCCGAGGCAGTCAGACTGGTTCACCTGCTGGCCTCCAGCAGAAGCAGCATCACCTGGAAAAGTCTGGAGTTCAGCAGCAGCCGCACTCACATCAACAACAACAACAGACACAGCATCAACAGCACACACAGCAGCAGTCACAGCAGCATCAACAACAATCACACCAACAATCGCAGCAGCATCAACAGCCAACACAGCACCAACAGTCTCATCACCAACAGCAGACACATCAACAGCAGCCACAGACGCAGCATCAACAACACCAACAACAGCAGCAGCAGCAGTTACAGCAGCAGCAGCAGAGCTCTCACTCCAGACACCAGCAGCATCTGCAGCAGCAGATCCAACAACAGCAGCAGCAACAGCAGCAGCACTTTAGACACCAGGAGAAGAGCTGTGAAGCGCAGGCAGCGGGATCCAGGGCCCATCACAGCAGCCACCTGGCCCAACAGGAGCACCTTAAGGTTGGTGATTTAACAAGCTGGGAAATAAATTGCGTGTGACATTTTTTTTATTGGTGCAGTCAGACGGGTTAAAACAAGTTAAAACTGGTATGTTTTTTTTTTTTTTTTTTTTTTTGACACTGGTTGGTAAATCTATCCAACCTATTTGACGCTGTGGCCAACAACAGTGTTCCCCTTTTACAAAGACCCAACTGTAGCAATCCACCGCAGTAGACCATATTTACACAACCACAGCAAAAAAAAAAAAAAATCCTAAAAACAAAAACAGAATGCTTGCCTGGGAGCTTTTTCTGTCCCAGGCCTCCAGTGAAAGAGCAGCCCTGCCCCCCCTTAGCCGCAGAGACAGAGGAATGAAAATTCAAGGTTGAAAGTCATTTCAAGTGAAACGCAATTAAATTATCGTGCTATCTTGCCAGTTGTCGGTATTTTCAGTTTATGCTGTGTCTGTCTGTGAGGGGAAAAAAATGCTTAACCTATGGTTTCGGGTGACTTTTTATCATTTATTTTGCTGATAATCCAGCCAAAAGTGGTGAAAATAACATTTTGACCTTCTCTCTCCCTCAGCCTGGTCAGGACCATAACGCTATGCAGAGGATGATGAGCTCTAGGACTCTGGAGCAGCAGCTCATCTCTCCTCCCAGCAATCCTGTGTCCCGGTCATCTGACCTGGCCTGCGCTCCATCACGCCAGGAACGCCACCGTGTTTCCAACTACTCTGCCGAGGCGCTCATCGGTAAAAGCTCCACCAGTGGTGAACAGCAACAGCGCATGGGTCTCCACCTTCAACCTGGCCGCGGTGCGACGCAGGAGCAGCAAGACCTCCGCGGTTACCTGGACACGTCACGAGGCAAGGCCAACATTGCACACAACCCACAGAATCGCCTGCCCTCTGACCATCCAGGGTCCGCCGATGTTCAGCGGGTCTCAGAGTGTCCGCCGTTCAAAACCATGGGAGGCGGAGGAGCACATCAGCTCGGTGGCTTTGAGGCCCAGGTGTCTCGTGGGAGTGACATGGCCCCCAAGTCAGTGCCGCCCTCCCAGAGGGGACCTCAGGGGCAGCAGCAGGGAGGGTTCAGGATGGCTGTAGGTCCTCCAGCAGATGGCAGGAACCGTGGCGGCTACAGTACAGCTCATCCTGGCTCACAGGGGATACAGGTTGGACCAGCCCTGCCGCGGGAGCAGGAAGGTTGTCACCAGAGTTTCATGCAAAGCCTCCTTTCTCCACACCTGCCTGAGCAGAGCAACCATCAGCGAGTGCAGTGCTGTCCCCCAGTCAGCATGGAGTACAGCTGTGTGCCTGGAAGCTCTTCAGGAGACATACAGGCCAAGTCCTCCAGCCCCAGTGTTCCCCAGACACAGAAGGCCCCAGCTATGAGGCTTGGAGAGGGCAATAAGGGCCACATTTCTCAGGTCAGCAGTAATATGCATGGAGGCCCAGGTGTGCGCACAGGTCTCCCTCACCCTCCAACCCCACACAGCAGTTCTGAGCCAGGCCGCTCCTCCGCCCCCTCCAGACCTCCCACCGCTGTCAGCCAGCACTCTCGCCACATCGCCAGAGAAACTCAGCCCACCAAGCTGAGGCCCGGTGACCGGGCTCGATCGGGTACTCTGAGACACAGCAACCCCTTTGAGCCTGAGGGCCACCTGTCTCTGCCCTCCGGAGGTGGGGTGCTGCTGAGCAGGCCACAGTCTGGAGGAGAGGCCCGACGCAGCACTATCGTTCGCTTCATGGCAGACAGTGCTCAGGTTCCCAGTGACAACAACCTGGTTCCTGACCAACACCTCACACAAAACTTTGGTTTCCCCTTTATTCCTGAAGGAGGGATGAATCCACCACCTCCCATCAATGCTAACTCCACTTTCATCCCGCCAGTCAGCCAGCCCAATGCCTCCCGTACACCATCCCTTCTCCCTGTGGAGCCCCAGAACACTTTACCCTCCTTCTACCCTTCCTATTCTCCAGCTGCTCACCCCAGCCTTCCCAGCGACGTCACCCTTCAATACTTTCCCAACCAAATGTTTACCAGCCCAAGTGCCGACAAAGGCAGCGCTCCTCCACTCAATAACCGCTTTGGCTCCATCCTCTCTCCGCCTCGCCCTGTGGGTTTTGGCCAGGCCAGCTTCCCTTTGCTTCCAGATATGCCCCCTATGCCAATTGCCAACTCATCTGGAATCACCCCTCACATATCCAACTTCAGCCTCACCTCATTGTTCCCCGAGATCGCCACAGGCATGCCCACCGATGGTTCCGCCATGCCGATGTCTCCCCTGCTCTCCCTCTCGAACACGTCGTCTGCCGACTCTGGCAAGCAGCCAAATCGTCCTGCCCACAACATCAGTCATATTCTGGGCCATGACGGCAGCTCAGCTGTGTGAGGAAGAAGTCCTGCTGCATTTTAATGAACTGGTGTTCTGAAGCAAAGAGTTTCATTTTCATGTTGGAAATGTGTTTCTTTTAAACGTTCAGGAAGTCGCGGTGAAGCACCTGATGAACGGTTTCTAGGGTGAAATGACATCACGTCCGTCTGGTGGTGATTTTTCGTTGTTTACATGTTCGGTTTCAGGCTCAAATTGGTTCCTTCTGGCATATCTATGAGGTCAAAGTTATCATCTGTAATATTTCAAAAATCTTGATTTTTGTGGTCCTTTTTTTTTTTTTTAAACCTCTGTTTTAAAATGTTTTGATCGTAAGACAAAATGAAATGTAAGTTTAGAACATGAATTCAGTGAAACCTTCTGCACAGTTACCTACCAATGTAATTTACTAACTTATATCAGGTTATACTGTACAGAATCTCTTTTTTTCTTTCCCAAGAGCTATTTTGTAAATACCGATGTTTCATATCAGAACTGTTAGATTATGTATGTATTTGTAAATACAAAATTGATTAATAAAGTTTATAAGGAGACATTTGTATTTACTGCTGAAGAATTGTGCGTTTCTTGCTCCACTAGAGGGCACCTGAACTCGTCGCTAAAATTTTGTTTTGTAGCGCTGGGTGGTGCTGCAGGATGCAGAAACAATGAAAATTAGTGGTGGTAGTTGCGGCAAGAGTAGATTTAAGTTGACACATCTGTAGAGGGGAAATTACACAGAAAATAATTTGTTTTCACTGTAAAACAAAAGCATTTCAATCACAGGGTGCAGACTGTAGTTACCACATAAATATCCCCCAAACTGAAAAGACGCACTGAACACAAGTCAGATTTCATAAGCTTTTTATTTACATGCAATAGTGCTCCAGCATGTGCAGCCACAGAACAGCTACACTTATAAAAGAAAATGAGGGAGGGGGGAGTGTAGATTCAGGATCTCCTTCATATTGATTGCGGATGTCTCTGGCAAAGACTAATACTTATGCACCAACCTGTGAGGGAGGAATAATACTGACACACCTGTCACAGCGCCCTCACCTGGCAGCCATTTTGGTAACCAGCGAATGAGTAAACACAGAAGTGGTTGCAGTATAAAGTTCAGCTTATCAGTGACTTGAGTTTTAAGATATTTTCCAGAATCTCTCCCATTCAGTGATTAAAAAAAAAAAAAAAACATAAAATCAAAAAAATAAATAAACTATACAATATATAATCTCTTGTACACTACTGAAACAGAATGATTTATGTTGCATACACTTGTTAATAGTTTGTTAATGATGAACAATGCATAATACATTTGTGTTACTGCTATACAAAATGACAGACAGAGGTCGTGTACTTTGAAAACATGACAAGGCAACGGAACTAAACAGCGACGAAGCACCTCATAATTACAGCATCAGACTGGTTTGAATGGTCCCTTTGTTTCTGTTGGACATAAAGCTAAGTACCTAAAAAGGTCCAGACATTCAGGATGGAGGATATCTGTGAGGAATGACACGAGGAGTGAGGAGAGTCTAGACATGAAGTGCTGAACTGAGAGGAATCCCCTGCAGATATAAGAAAAAAAAAAAAGGTCCCCTGACTGATGACCTTCACATGAAGAATAACGTCTCACTTCCCTCCCCTGGAAATGCAGACAGCATCACAACATGGTACTACTGTTCTCCATGATGTAGTAAGGGGGGGGGGGTGTATGAATAGAGTCCTTTTTTTCAATATGAAAATAACCTTATATACAGTATAATCAGACATTTATGTACAAAAGCATAAATATATAAATATCTGTGATACAAAAATAAATATTTTCTTTTGTTTTCTTCTGTTTTAACAGTCTCTTATGCATCTGTTGTGTTGGCTGTCCCTTTGTCCTCGGGGTATGCTTCATTTGGGAGGATGTTCACTTCCTGTATCGTTGTGTCTTGGGATTGCGGCGTCGTGGCTGCTGAAGACGATGTGGTGAAAATCCCTTCGTCTTCCAGAGAGAGAAGAGGAAAGGATGTTGGCTCTGCAGAAAGGAAAGAGGACTGGTTAGAAAATGCAGATTTTGGAGTGTTGAAATGAGGATTTAAGAATCTTGTGTCCTGGTAGTTAATTGTTGAGCTTAGAATTAATGTGTGTCACAAAATAATATCAATTCAAGGTCCCCAATATTAGCTTTTTCACATCTTTTAACCACATCACCAGCTATAAATGGAAATATCTGAAGCCAAAGAGAGAGTAAGAAGTGTTTGAAAGCTCTAAAAAGCAGCTAGTAAGTCGTGGACTAACGTGACATCTTCAATTTCCCCATTTATTTACTCTGTACTGTAAACAAAGATCTTTGGATGTCCAACAAAACTACGTTGTAATAGAGTATTTCAGTTAACAGCAGACATACTGTGAGTGATGCCATCCTCTGCTTTATCTCCTCCACAGAAGTCTCCTTCGCCTCCCAGTTCCTGTGAACTGAGGTGCTGATGAGAAGAGTCGAGGAGCTGAAGCGTGGAGTCATCAGGAGGACAGCAGCTCTGTTCATGATCTGAACCACTACAGAAGAAGAGAAAGAACAGTTCATATTAAGTCTGCAACTTTCAGAGTCCATTCATACATCCAAAGTAACATATTCTTTAGTATTTTTACCCTTATAGTCATTATTTAGCACACTGTGTATGAGTTTTTTTTATGTAAACGTACCTGGTAGAGTAGTGGTAAACAGGCAGATGTCCATTTGACACCGTCTGAGGCAACAACGTGTCACACTCCATATCACAGTCCACCTCCTCCTGCAAAACATAAGCGCATATATTCAACACTATTGGACTTTCAGAGCTTTTCATAGCTTTTGAACAACCTATATTGAATTGTTTTTGTACCTGTTGCAGCCCTGGCAGGCAGTGCGTGGGGTGGTGAGGTTTGCCGTTCGGTGTGTATTCTCCATTAGCAGGGTAGACGCCATGTGGAGCCGCCATGTGGCCGTCCAGTGGGCAGTGGCCAACTAGGGCAAGTCCCTGAAGGGGAACCATGGTGTACTGGCATGACGAAACAGGGGCGGCCACAGCAGGGAAACACAAATCTGTTGTTTGCTCTGAAATAAGCACAAAAAGAGGATTACACAGATGTAAAGGCAAATAGTTTTAATGGCTGCAAAGGACTTGAGGAACCGTGAAGGCTTCTTACTCTGTTTGGCCCAAGCCCTCCAAAGACAGACGGGGATGAAGGCGACAATGATGAAGACGAAGGCTCCCAGGGCAATACCAACTATGAGGTAGGGGAGGTCGCCGGGCCGGGGCACGAGTCCAGGACCGGGGCCCACCACGTGGTCTGGGGTCCCTGTTGGAATAGGCCGCTGGTTATTAGGACGAGCTGGAGAGACAGAAAGTGGAAATAAGTGTTAAAAAGACCTTGCAGACCTCCTGATTTACTACATCAGCCTGAGCGGTAAAAAGGAGCGCTTGAATGACCTCACCTTTCGTTTCAAGGATCACCACGTTGCCAAATTCACTCTCTCCCTTCTCGTTGAAGCTCTGCATCTTGATGTCGTAGGCCGTCTCGGGCTGGAGGTCAGTGATAGAATGCCAGTATCTGTCTCCCTCCACCACATCCTTCTTATAGTCACTGTCATTATCGCTGTCTGTTGGCCGGTAGTAGATGTAGAAACCGTAGATGGGCGTGTTGTTTACAGGAGTGTACTGTTGAGAGGGAAATAAATTATGTTACTATCACAATGAAAAATGTACCACACTGCAAAACACTAATTTAAGTCGACAAAAACACAAATTCTTCATGTCACTGACCGTCCATTTGAGAATGATGGTAGTCTCATTGATGGCTTCATTGTAGGTAATGTAGGGTCCATCAACCGGGCGCTCATGGGTCCTCCCGCCGACCACTGTGTACGCCTTTGAGGGAGCACTGGGAGGACTGGAACCGATTACATTCACCGCCACAACACGAAACTTATAGGACGTACCTACAGGGAAAGGGATAACCATTACTAATCTGTCTCTGGGGGCCACAAGCTGCCAAGAATGAAGCCCATACTGTGTTGACTAATGATGTTTGTTTTCACATTACTTTATGTTTTCCTTTTAAGAGCAAACACAATGTTGATTGTGTTTCGGTTATGGATTTGATTGATGGCAGCAATTACTGAAATGACTGTAACAACACTCATTATGCTGATGAATTTACTGGCCGTGGGAGTGTAATTATGCAGGACGTCATCATTGTAATTATATGGTACGACATCTCTCCCCCCCAACTCCACAAAGTCAGAACAAAAACTGCTGGTGAATAATAACAACGCTGTTTTTAAAAGTGCGTGTGAAGATGGCCGACCTTTCTCCAGGCCCGTGATCTCCACGGAGAGACGCGACGGGGGGATGTTTTCCACTGCCGTCACCCAGTCCTCTCCGGCCTTCTTCACCTTCTTGTACTCCACCCGGAACGACTGGATGGGGAAGCCACGATTACCGCGAGGAATCCAAGTCACGTATGCCGACGTTTCCGTTGCCGTGGAGACCGTGGGCTTGTCAGGGGCTTCGGGAGCTGCAGAGGAAGAAGAGTGGTGTCAGATAGAGGACAAGAAAAGACATAAACTCCCAGACAACACTCTGTAATTATGACAGTGAAGGCAAAACACATTACATTCAGCACTTACGGAGGGTTCATCCTTCAGAGACAGAAAGGAAAAAAAAAAGAGATTGAGAAATGTTAGTCAGAAAGGAGAGTGGTTAGAAGTTCAGGGTCTTGCTGTTGAACAGTATCTTCTTAGAGTTATCATAGCAGACATGATTTTATTAAAGTTAGTATAGTTAATAGGAGGTGGAGTTGGAGGAAGAGTGAGGTACAGGATTGGAGGGATACTTACGAGAGAGGCTCGGCGAAGGAACAGCAGTTTTCGGTGGATCAATTTGCCCTTTACGACCTGAAGCCAGAAAAACACAAACAGCTAGATCAGACTTTAAATTAAGGAACTTAAATCTCTTCTAACACTTGCACACCACTAAAGTCTAAAGCCACAGAATACCAATTGATGCCCAGTAGGTATAATCCACATTTACCAGCTTAGTTCAGCATGTTAGCATCCTAACATTTGCTAATTGGTGCTAACACAAACCACAGATGTGAACCTTAATCTGATGCTAAGGGGAAATCCTTCTCGGGGACCACAGCAGTTTGTGCCCACTTAAACAGTAACCCTTCCAAAACAATGTGGTTGACCCACATTGCCATCCACTATAGCCACACTGCTAAGATCGCTAAAAAGAGGCTTCCATCTTTAAAAAGAGCTCCATGACTGCTCCGACAGCGATGTACCTTTGCCAGTTCTGAAGGTCATCATAGCAGGTTGCCCCAAGCCTGCACAGTTCTTGGCAGCCATCTCCACCTCATACAGGCTGTCTGGCTGCAGCTTGGCCAGAGTCAGCTTGTGGAGGGAGCCTGAGATACTGCTGGAGGTCCACTCTGCTAAAGGGACTCCCACCTGAGACAGAGACAGAGGAGTGACTTAGCAACAAAGAAAGTGTGCATGTTTGAGCAAATATAATGCTCATTCATGCATTTTAACTTAGAATGCAGTTAAGTGGTTGCGGTACCTTTCGGTATTTGACCATGTACTCCAGCACAGGGACTCCTCGCTCATGCCGCGGCCTCCAGGTGAGTTCATAGTAGTCAGCCTTGCCCGTGCGTGGCTGGCTCAGGATGATGGGGGCTTCTGCAGGCAAGATCTGTCCTGGCAGCTCAGAGCAGTCAAGAGGCAACGTGGCGCCCACGACCCCAGGCCTCACAGGCGGCTGCTCTCTCAGCACCTTGTCTGGGCTGAGCGGCCGATAGATGGAGGGCAGCTTCCCCCTGGATGTAATCCCTGGAAAGAAAAAGACACGCGTCATGAAATCAAAAGTCTGTGAGATAAAAGAATCAAATCTGTGAATGCGACCAACTAGCTGACTTACCGGTTGATACTGTGATGAGGCGAGCAGAGGCCTGTGAGCTGCCTACCCCGTTCTCAGCCATGCATTGGTACAGTCCATCATCTTGAGGGCCCACGTTGGACACACGCAGCACCCGAGAGGTGAGGCGGTGGCGGGGAGACGGGGCTAGCGGACGGGCGTTGTGAAGCCACATCACTGAGGGAGTGGGTTTACCGCGGGCCTGGCAGGCAAAGCGCACTGTCTCTCCATACACGACCTCCTGCTGCTGCAGCTCCACAGTCACCTGGGGAGGCTCTGCAGGAGACAGGCACAAAGTCAAGAGTCTGGAGTCTGGTCTGAAGCTCTGAATGTTTATGTGTGCATGGGTGTGCATGGCGCTGAAACCAACGAATGTTTGGCATCTTCTGACTTAGAACTTACTAACAAATAATCAGTTATTGAAATTGTTTAAGCTTTAACAATGTCACGTGTGTGTGAATGAAATCTAATCATGCAGACTCATGTGCATGTGCAGGTGTGTGTGTATGTGTGTGTAAAGGCTGTATGACAGAGGGTGTATAGAGCCAGGCAGGCGGGGCCAGGCCAGCTAGTTGATGGTTGGTTGCTTTTGAATCAGGGAAAGACAGAGCTCATTACAGCCACAGCAGCTCTCTGGCTTTAATTAAAGCCAGCTGCAGAGAGACAAGCCCACAGCACAGACACACACAAACACATACGCATGCACACACACACACACACACACACACACACACACACACACACACACAGAAAATCACTGTAAAAACAGTCATCCATAACCTAGACACACTCAATCAAGTCCTGCTACAGAATAGAGAGCTCTGTCTCCACGACTCTTACGCAGCACTGCCCAGGCTTACATACTCCTAACACACATGACTGCGCACACACATACAGACCCCTGTCTTCTCCGTCCGCCAAACAGGAGTCAGACTAATTATTAAATCCGAGACACAGACAAAACTCCACTCATAAAAATCTGCGTTTAATGTAGAAGCCTTTATAAAAGACTGTCAAAACAAATCACGTAAAAGCAACACGCAAATTTCTAAAAACAACTTTATTTCACTCACCGAACACTTGCACATCATAAAGCACCGTCGCAGAGCTGGCTGAGCCGATGCCGTTAACCGCTCGGCAAACGTAAGTGCCCGAATCGGTTTCGCCCACCGCATCAATGAGCAGGTTGCTGAGCAGGAAGCGCGTGTTGTTGTGGGAACGCAGATCCTGGCCGTCTTTTGCCCATATGACCTGCGGAGTGGGGATGCCACTGGCGACACACTCCAACACCAGCCGCTGGCCTTTAGTCACCATGATGGAGCGAGACGCCGGCGGGTAAATGATACGAGCTGCTTCTGAGGTGGAGCCTGGAAAAGATGAGGACAGTCAGGAGGAGGAATACTGTGAAAAAGTCTGTGCACATTTTTCCCACCCTTCTCTATTTCTTTATGTGTGTGTGCGGTGCAGCTTAAATTACATCCAGAATACAAAAAGGATTTAAATCACAACGTGAATCATCTCCGCCTTTGAAGATGCAAAAGCCTGAATTGGGGACATCATCACCTGTGACTAAATGTGTCCTGGCAAGATCGGATAATAAAAGTCACACTGAGCTGACGAACCCTCCACATGTGCACCACATGTGCCTACAGTAACAGTTACAAACTCTTTTCTGATGTGGTTACTCAATGAAGGCCCAGTAAATACTTCAGTAATGTTTCATGAATTAATTAACACAGATAAAAAAAAATAAATAAAATAACTCACGGCGTATGCGCAGGCGGTCGGCGGAGATGGATGTTTTGACCTCCTGAGTGACGGGGTTGTAGGCGGCACACTTGTACGGCCCTTCATCGTCCTGCGTCGCGTTGGCTATTTGCAGGTTCCCTGACGGCATGATGAGGTAGTTCCCTGCAGGAAAAAAAGAAACAAACAAATGTCAGAACGTACTGTTAAGGCCTAACAAAGCCATGAATGAATTAAAACAAGCTTCTGCAGGGGCTGTTATCGCTTTCGATGCACATATATGTGCAGTGAAAGGCAGGGGTGAAATACTCGAGGCTGTGCTACAAAGGCTACAAAAACGAGAGGAAAAACAAAATAAAAGATATAAAATATTAATATATGTATTATTATTCTGAGTATGTGTAAGATGTTGTGACATTTTTTGAGAATATATAATGGAAAACTGAATTAAATTAAGTTTTGTGCACTTTGTGAAAGGGATTCAATATGCAATGCTTTAACATTAGATCTGATTTTTATAAACTTATTTTCTTTTATTTTCAACTTAAAAGCAAGAGGACATAAAAAAGAAAATGAAAATGATGAATATGACCAAGACAAAGAGCAACCGCAGATAAATCAAGTCCATATTGTGAGTGTAATCTGAGTACTATGTGCCATTACAGCGCATGTGTGCACTGCCAGCACAGACCACAAGGTGGCGGCCCAGAATCTGACGGAGAGTGAGTGAATGCTCGTCAATGTGGTGTTCATTTCCTCAGAGATAAGCTGCAGATATCAGTACCTACAGCTTCCAGGCATCATCAGCATACCAGTCACAAACCACTGGAGCTTTTCTTCTCTTCCAGGCAACTTAGAAGTAAATAGTTCGAAAAATAAACAACTGCATTCCCATGTTTCAACATTCTTGAGATAATACCCTTATCACCGGTTTTATGATGGGCCAGATAGCTGGATTATAGCATTATGGTAAATTATGAAGATAGCATGGGAATCAAGAAGGAAGTCGAGAGAGAGATTAAGTGAAATCCTAATGAAGTGAAGCATCTCAGTACCTTTGGATGTTTCCAGCCACTCCTGTTTGACACTGTAGCGGACCTGAGCCTTGGGCTGGCTTTCGGGGAGATGGCATTCGATAACAGCAGTGTTGCCTTCGTCGACTTCGATCTCCTGCTGGTCATCTGGCTCAAAGTCCCGCAGTTCTGAAAAAACGCACAGGCGAAAGAAGAAAAAAAAACAAAATCAGTGCTGCAACATGCTTTCATCATCTTAATGCACGGTGTAAATCACATGTAACTGCACATGTATACAGTCAATCCTCAGCTTTAGAAGTAGAAAACCACACTATTCTGAGCAATAATAAACTTTGTAATAACTATGCTGTTCCCATATTGGGTGTCTGAAATCAGCTTGTCCCCATTGTATCGTAACCACATTCCCACAGCGTCTCTAATGCACCCCTCTCTTTGAAACAGAAACCTCTTCTACCTCCATTTAGTCATTTCTTTCCCCGCTGCTTGTCTTAACATGATCTGACTGAAGTCACAGGAATTTTATATTGGGCACTCTAGCTAATTTTTCTGTTTTTAATCATTTCAAGTCACTTCGGATAAGCCCAAAGCCTAAAAGTGGTGTCTGTAACATTCGAGTAGGTGTCATTAATCCTGTCAAACATTATACTGGGGACCGGAGCCGGTTCAGATTCTGTGGGAAATGAGGGAGTGGGATTACTGGGGCCATGTGCTGCGACTGCGTCCCGCAGACACACAGTCTGCACAGCACAGACACTCAAGAGACCTCTGACCTCCTAAAACCCCCTGCCTGAGCGGCCCGGAGGCTTGGCCACGGGGTCAAAGGTGAGAGGTGTCCGTCCTATAGAGTTTCAAAGAAAGATATCCAGTTTGGGTTTGGGGAGGAAACGGCCCCGAAAAAAATTTGCTCTTTAGAAGTCGGACAAAAAAAAGAGAAAGCCACAAAAATCTTAGCAGGGGGATACTGCCATTTTATAGATTTGAAGCAGAGGGAAACTAAAATGAGACGCAGAAGAAAAAAAAAAAGAGGGAAAAAAAAGAAAGCAACAACTGGAGAAATTTGTCATGAAGGAGTCCAGAAGTGAAATGAAAGATAAATAGAACTTCTCCAGGAACGTAATTAAACGTCTACCAGCCTTTGTTGATTTATTCTTAACAAACATGGCCTCTCTCCATTCTTTCCAGAGGTGCTATAACTGGTGTGTTTTTCTTGGACCAGGCGCTCTCTCTCTCTCTCTCTCTCTCCCCCTCTCTCTCTCTCTCTCTGGCAAGGAGACGAAGCCGCTGGTATATACAGTCAGCTGATGAGACTTTGTGTACAGCTCTAATTCAATAAGTGAAGTTTAGTTAAGGCCACGGTATCTACTAGATAGGGCATCACAGTGATTTACTCAAAGCACTGAGCAAACACCGTCACCGCAGGTAACTGATTTATTCGCCGTGCATGTTGGAGCTGTCCCTCTGTCTGCGTCTGGGGGAGCGTTTAATGGGACAAATGGGGGATATCGGAGTCTGCGCGCGCCACAAGCACACAACTCCATCTCTCGACTCTCGCTTCAGCTCTTATTCTGAAAGATGAGAATCCCAGCCAGGACATGTCAAGCTAAGTTGTGTGTGTGTGTCAGTGTTGGGGGTGGGGGGTGGGGGGGGGGGCGCTTTAAAGAGAAGCCGTGTGGCGCTCCATTTGCTAAATCAATCAGGTGCTGTTTTTACAGCCACCGTCCCCCCCCCCTCCTCCTTCATATCTACCCATCCCACCTTGCTCCTGCCTGCTTCTCCCAAATTCCTCTAGTTACACCTTTTAACCCCCCCACAACTCTACGGCCCCGCATTCTTCACAGGAAGAACCCCGCATGGGTGCCTCTCAGGTGGGTGTGCGTGCTTGTGTTTTCTTCTGTGTGTGTGTGTGTGCGCGCATGTGTGTGTACATCCTGCAGGGATGGAGGATTGATGGTATTCATAAAAGGGAAGCAGACCTCCCGTACCAGGGCTGCTTTGCAAAGCAGGCTTAAATATTTCTAGAGAGACAGTGCATTCATCATCTTTATGTGTAGCAGTAGGAGGCCTGTGTGTCTGAATTATAACATGTTTGTGCAACGTGTTGTGCGTTCACGTTGTGCAGATACATGTCTCTGTTTTCTGCAGCAAAGAAAAGGGGGGGAGGGTGATTGTCTGCACAAGAATTCAAGCGAGGAGCTTTTAACTTATGCCAAAAAAGAGCAGATTCTCCAGAGTCGGATAGCGAGGAGGGTCTGGAATCAACCTATCCTGATCACAAAAAACATGTGCGTACAACTGAGAGGGCTCACATGGAAAGGCAGGCACGTACACACTCCCAATGGAGCAATTCCTTAGGCGGTTTCGGGGTGGCCGAGGAGAGACCGTTATTAAATTAGAGAAGTTTTTTCGGGAGGAGGCGGGGTGAACAGTCTGGCTCCACATGTAGTTATCTCAAAACGATTCATCCACTATTGGAGCTATCAATAACTTTTTACTGCCTTTGTACTCGCACCCTGCCGAAGTTTAAAAAAAAAACAAAAAAAACAAAAAAAAAACACGAGAGGGTGAGAAGATGACAAAAAACAGAGGAGGGAAAGTGAAAGATAATGAAAGGAGGGGAAGAGGAGAGAAAGTGACAGGGCGAGGAGTGAAAAATGTGCAGAGGAAGACAAATACGTGTGGGTGCGAGTGTGTGTGAGTGTGTAAGGTTATAGAGGGCTTCAAGGAGACAGAGAATGTGACATCACGTCTCATCTTGTGTGAGGATCTTGTCTTGACTGGCCTAAAACACTTCCAGTTTCTCCAGCTCTGGCAGCCTCATACATCACATCACTACATGTAAAACAATACAGTTAACAGCTCACTTCTTTTTACCTAATGGTGTGTTCGAGTGAGGCATACACTCATAACCTTTATCCTAACACACACACACACACACACACACACATATACATACACCCTTAGCCCCCTCCAGACCTCTAACCAATTACGGGGCCATAATTTTTGGCGAGCCCTGCTGTCGGGCCCTGTGGAGAGGAATGTGGTGTTGTGGGGAGCAGAGGGGCCGATGGAAGCAGGAGGGAGGGCCCCCAGCCTGAGTCCTGGTCCCTTCTTCCCCACTCTGACCGGCCCCAGGCCCCTAGGTCCCCTCCATTCCTCCAGCTCAGGTTACACAGCTTCAAGCCCCCCTCTCGGTCCCATGATACATATCAAATATAACACCCCACACTCAGACCAGCTCTGCACTAAAAATGTCAGCAGTGAGAATAATTCACTTTAACTCCATTAGATCAATATGACACTGCATACAAGCAGCTGTTGCCAAAGGACTCTGAATATATACTGCCCGACTATCTGGAGCTGTTTTCACTAATCAATGATGTGCAGCAGTTTCTCACCGTGATCAGTTGGGCCGAAGTAAGGATTAAGAGTCACAGCAGTGGAAAAATACAAGGTTTACAGTGTATTGGTGAGGACTTTAGGCAAACAAATACCGCCCCTTCACTGTTTTTGTTCTACTAGGAGAAAATTAAGCCAAAGGCGTTCTTTGGATACTCAGACAAACCAAAAAGGGGCCAAAAAGGGGCTTGTGTGTTTGTGTTTATTTGTCTCAGCTTTGTGTGGGTGGCTACTCACTGGCAGCAGTGACGTTAGCAGGCACACTAGCCAGAGCTCCTGCGCTGGTGCTGGCCACACACTGGTATCTGCCGACAGTCAGGTTGGAGAGTGCAGGGATGTACAGGCTGTTGGGTCCCAGCACTACGCCCATATCTCCATCCAGGAACTCCTGTCCATTGAGGCGCCAGCTGATGTTGGCGGAGGACGGTCGGGCGCTGCAGCGCAGATTCACGCTGCCTCCGAGCTTCTGCACCACGGACATGGGCTCCTCGGTGAACACTGGCACCTCATCTGAAGAAAAGATTATACAAAGCAGTCAGGAGCTAATTAGAAAGAGCACATAAATACATGTCCCACTGATTACATGTCAAACAATGTGGCCAGCAGTGGAATTTCTTCTGACGTACAAGCAATTAATTTGGGCTGCAGCTAACAATTACTCGCATTGTCTATTAATCTGCAGACTATTTTCTTGATGAAGCATTTGGTCTATACAAACAGAAATGGTCAAATCCAAAACAAGTATTTTCTAGCACTTTTCTAGCACCAAATATCAAAATAGTTGGAGATTAATTTCCTTCTGATCGACGAATCAATTAAAGGCTTACTGTTGCAGCTCAACGTACAATACTTCTTTTATGTCTCGCTTATGGCTCGTACCGCTCGTGCAAACTACACCCCTTCTTCAGGTGGTCATTTCAAATAAACTGCTGTTGCTGCTCCCAGACACGTACAACACCTCCCTCTCTGTGACGGAGCCAGAATATTTTGTCCCTGGCAAGACTTCTCCTGCACCAGGTGTTTGGAAAAACTAATGTAAAGGCATTCATACAGCGAGCATAGATCAAGTCAGTAGTGTGTGTGTGTGTGTGTGTGTGTGTGTTGAAACAGTGAAGACGAAAGGTACAGAAATGGAAACTTATTTTATTTCTGCAGGTTGTTACATCGAGATTCAGCTTTTTGCCATCTCTGTTTGTCTACTCACCGGGGAGAGAGGCACCGCTCTGCAGGCAGCATAGCAGTACTGCACCAAGAGCGCACAACACTGGAGCCCTTCTCTTTTTCATCCACGGAGTCCAGTCTCGCTTTCCAGACATCTTCCATACACTAACCCCTGAAATGCACACACAGACAGAGGAAGGTCAGAGGGTCATTTACAGACTTGGTTCACTCAAAACAAACAAGCACAAAGCCACTTTCTTGTGACCGAAACAAAAACACACACACACAGAAAGAAGTGCACGGAAAAGAAAGCCGCTAAAAATTCAACTAGGAAACATACATCATCCATCTCAACAGTCAATCTGGATTCATACATAAGCGGCTCTATCTTACTCGTATGCACACACGTACGCAAACAGGCAGCCATTAACGAAACATAACCCAGGCGAGGCGGTGCACTCTGCACCACCTTCAGCAGCCAAACTCCAGACACAAATAAAGCCTTTCTTTTCTGTCAGCCCCCATCTCACCGCTGACCCCATCTCCTCCGCCTGTACCCGCACCCATCCAACCTACACTCATCAAAGGGGCGCCCTCATTCTGCGGGCCGTAACCCGACCCCTCCACCTTCCCGCTCAGGTGTAACCGATACAGGTAGAAGGTCCAGGAGGAGGAAGGAGGAGGGAAGGGGGGAAGGAGGGAAAGGAGAAGGGAAAACACACAGGCTGCATTCAGGAGCCGGGACAAAGAACAACTAATGAGAGGCAGGACGCGGGGGGGGGGGGGGGATATCAGAGCAGCGAGGTGCGTGTATGAGATGGAGGAGAGGAGGGGTCTTTTAAACTTCAGTGCAGTATGTATTGGGAGGAAAATGGAGAAGACGATGGTAATGGTCAGTCTATTAACAGTTAAAGTAGAGAGGGGAGCTTTTCTCTCTCCCTTGTCGCCTGCTGCCAAGTTTCCCGAATTCTTTCCTGTCAGGTTAAACTAACAACTTCCCGTCAGGATGAGGAGGGTGGTCCTGCAAAACTAACCCTCTATTACAACCCCCCCCCCTCTCTCTCTCTCTCTCTCTCATATACATACATGTTGCTGAACATGCACATACTCAAGGGCATAAAGTGTCCTGCGTTGATACAGTAAAAATGGAAGCACACAACTTTCTCATACATATTTGTCCTGATCTTATTATGGCAAGAGGATGATTAATGAGGCTCAGAGACTGGGGACTACACACACACACACACACACACACACACACACACACACACACATATTTAAAGGGGCCAAAGAAGGACAGTAAAAGAATGGAAACTCTTACAGTGCACCTTCATCATCTAATGTGCAGCAGTGAAAATGTTTATCTGCCTGGCACATTTATTGAAAATGAGCAAAGCAGCAGGCCGATGGAAAAACAGCCGTTAACTGCGCCAACTGTCACACCAGGCCACACATCACTCTCACTGCATTTTAATTGCTTATTATAAAAGTGTGTAAAAAATTTAAATTGTTATTTCTCACGACATGAACAGCAACGGAGGATTAGTCTCTAAAGTTGTACAAAACAATGGAGACTGAATTGTCTTTTTTTTTTTTTTTTTTGCTTAATTTTCTGGCCACTGGGGGAGAGCAAAACAAGTTGCCAGCAACACGAATATCATTTTTTTATGTTGATATAGCAAACAGTTGCTTATTTACACATCCAACATGTATGGTAGTAGCATGGTAATTCATTTGGAGTCATGTTTCTAATCATATTTGGGTAGTATACAGTTGCTTTTTAGGACTATTTTGCTGAAAAAAAGCTGCCTGTTGTGGCCAAAAGACGCTGACATGAGTCAAAAATGAGCTTAAAGGGGTTAAAATGCACTGCAGAGCTCAGGAAACCTGCAGAGCTGGATGATACATCGAGATGTTTCACTGAGCTTAGGGTCTCCAACTGAATCAAAGTGAGCAAAGCCGTCAGGACACGTGGTCAGACAGACTTAGATAGTTCAACTCAGCCAGCTACAGCTAGAGTACATAAGATAACTGCAATTACTGTCATGTACAGACTCATATAGGTCATTTACTATAACATGATGTGTGTGGGTTATAGATTTACTGAATTATATATAGTAACTAGAGCTTGCTCTGATTATTTGAGGCTTAAACGTCCTGTGCCGTCCCGGCCTTGATTCTCCATTTACAGCTGGTACTCTGTTAACAGCAAACAGTGACAGGTGACTCATAAGGACGGGTACGTCGATGATTAAATGAGCTTCAGTAGATGGGTATATTTCATGGATTCGTTCGGTGTTGTTGCTGTGACTGCTTTAATATGCAAAGGCATCATTAAATAAAGGTTCTCTCAGCACAGCGTCTATGCTCTAACTAGCTGCTTTTTGGACTCATGTTATTATGCAAATTGAATAACTTTGGTTTTGGAGTGTCAGTCAGACTAAAGAAGCATTTTGAGGGTGTCACCATGGACTGAGAAACTGTGGCAGGCATTTTCCATACTGAAAATAGTCCTCAGTTGCAGCCCTACATACATGTACACTTCCATTTACTCACTCGTCCACTCGGAGTGGCCCATCAGTAGTGGGCTCGCTCAGTAAACAAACAGCGAGCTACTGTGGAACCAGGAGGGAGTAAAACTGAAGGCCTGTGGCTTCTGTGGCCGGTTGCCGTATGGACACAACCCGGGACAGCTGCCCATAAAAGACACATACATCTGTATCGAGCACCTGTCCCAACTGTGAGAGTCACTAACCGTAAACCACAGCAGTCTATCTGCCAACTGGACACACAGCAGGACACACCGCCTCGCCAGAGAGAGCCTTACCTGTCCAATGTCTGTGTATCACACATAAATAAAAAAAAAAATAATGACAGGAGACAGGAGGAGGGATAGAAACAGAGATAAAGTTTTGTTATAATAGCGGTACGAGAAGGCCCCTCGTACACCACGACTCCCAAAAAAACAGCCTTACTCCTCAGAGCCTGTCTGTCTGATTCATTAGCTGGGTCCTGTGTTTGCTTAGCGGATACCCTGCTTTAAGATGAAAAGTTGGCCTGACATCTATGTCCAACTTTTTCCATCCATCCTTCCCAGAGAAGTCACGGACAAAGAGAGAGCGAGAGAGAGAGAGAGAGAGGCAGAAGAGCCTCCTACACATCAGCAAGACTGATAAAAACCAGAGCACACACACAGACAGCTCCCCTAAATCAAGAACCGAGAGAATGTGTGTGTTAATGTGTGCCTGCGACTGTTTTGTTTCAGCTTCACCAGTGAGGAACAAACGCTGCATGGCAAACACTTTGTGGGAGCAGCTTTGTGGTATTAAAACATACTTCAGTGACAGCGCAGTGAGGAGAACTGTGCGAACTCCTCAAATCTGCCAGATCCAGTGCAGAAGTATGATTACAGGAGGCAAAGCTATTTCTGTAATCACGTCGACAAACTGACACTTGACTACTGGGAGACCTGATATACTTGAGAATCGGCTCTCACAGCATTTGACTTTTTGAGGTCACGTCTTAGGACATTTTGACTTGATTATAAAACCGTGGAGAAATTTAAAAAAAAAAAAATACACAAGCCTTTCACAGGTAGGCTGGTACTAATCGAAATGTGTCTGCTGCCGTGGAAAGTTGGGAATGAATGTCTGGTCCAATTCATGATCTTGTTCCAATTTAAGTTCTTGTACAGCTGCTTTGCTGTTTAACATTTCACAAGATTGGCTTTGAATAAAAGAATTTTGAATATTTGGGCTAAAAAATTGTTTATATTAAAAAGAAAAATGTTACTATCAGTACAAAAACTTTTATTACTCAGTGGCACAGGTATGAAAATACTTTAAACGACCCAGCCCCTACAACATGTTGCATGGTCGCACAATATTCATCCATTTATTAGATATATGCACTGAAATAAACACTATTACTAACAGATATCTTGCAGATACCGACCTCAGAACGTGGATCAGACTAGATCGACATTGAATACAGATTCTGTTTCCGCTGAATCAGAGATTCAGAGAGCGAAAGGCAACTTGTATTTTGGTTCTGTGACTTGCGACATGACTTGGACTTCTCAAGGGTTTAATACTTGACTGGTCTAGAATAACGTGTGATTTTTTTAACTTGGACTCAGGTCAAAACACCTCTGAATACAGGTGTGATCCATGCTGGGTGTATGAACCGTGGAGAGGACTCGAGAGTGGGCGAGTTCCAGGTTGTGGCGTTGGTGTGCAGGCACGCATCGTGAGGAGCGTAGGTATGCGAGTGCCTTATATGTCATTGTGGGAGAGAGTCACTTGACAGAAGTTCATTGTGAGCGTGCTAAGTAAAGACACCGGGGCCCCTGTTCTCCCGGGCCACTGCCAGTCCCATTGTCCCCGTGCCTCCGTGGATAAATTCATTTTGACAACCCTGCTAATTGGATAAAACCAGACTGGAGCCTCCTCCCTGAGCTCTCACATTCCATCTGCTTTCTGGCATGAAGAGGACACACAGGAGAGGAGGTGGCGGTGGAGGGGTAAGCAGGGTAGTAACTCCTTCTGAGGAGCTGAGCTGTTGAATATTTATCACCTCCCCAAACTCCCCTCTTGCCCTCCCCAAGTTTTACGTCTTTTTACACCCAGCGGCCAACCCCCCCTCCCTCCTCCCTCCTCCCTCGAGGTTCTCCAAACTCCACAAAGCCCCCCCTTTAGATAAACACATGCGGTGTCAAGTGTGAGGAGTGCCGGGGGTTCAACTGCCCCGCTCGGGCCCGCGGCCCACAATGCCATGCCGCATAGCTGCCATGCGGGAGGCCGGTTGCCCCTGGCGACGCTAACAGGCAGAACGCACCTTAATAGAGTGGAGAGTCATTGTAAAGCAGTGAGCCGGTGCACGGACAAAGACCCCGCAGACCCCTGGAGAAAGGGGAGACGCTACTCTGAAGGGCCCGGGGAAGAGCTGATGGGCCCTGCTCAATGACCAAAGAGAAGGAGGGGGGGGGGCTCAATGACCAAGAGGTTTGAGAGTAGTGTGTAGAGAGTTTGGGGAGGCAAGGAGGAGGAGGAGGGGGGGGGTTCAATGCCTTTATGGATTGATGTGAGATGGGTGAAGGGGGTTTATGGAGCCAGTAGGGGGGTGGAGAGGTTGACTGAGAAAGCAGAACGGCTACTCAAATTAATAGAGAGGATGTCAACTGGCGGGCGAGCAGGAGGAGAGAGCAGGGCCTCGTCAATGAGAGGGTGTGTTTGAGAGAGCGTGTGTGAGAGCTTCGTTGAATGTCCCAACATATTTTCCCCTCACTCTGTCAATGTGTTTGCTGGTCTCTTGGTTTGGCCCGGGTTTGTGCTGAGTGGAGGAAGACGAGGAGGGTCCAGAGGTCGCTTAACACAACAGCAACACACCTGGTTTACGATCAGACCGTCACACAAGGAGAGGGGAGATTTTTTTTTTTTGGAAAGTTTATCATGGATACGTAGATTATTTTCGTGCTTAAGCGCTTAACCTTCAGTTTCTCAGAAATCATTCACATTTCTCGGAGACAAAGATATTTTTTTTTGGGTCAACCAACAATCCAAAACCTAAAAATATCCCGTCTCTGTAATTGTTTGGCCCATAAAATGTTAGAAAATAGTGAAAAAAACACTTGAAATGTCCCAGTTCCCAAGTTGACACATGATTTGTTCAACCAAAATTTTGAATATGTTCAGTTCAACATCACAGAAGACCAAGAAAACCAGCAAATGTTTGTGAAAGTAGAGAACTTTACTGACAATTAATCACTTCTGCTCTAATTAAATCTACAATGGTAAAGTGATAAAAGTAATGAATAGTCAACATTGGTGATTGATTTATAGATCAATAAAATTTATGGGCTATTTGTTTCAGCACTTCAAAGCATACATGGAAACTATTGATGCTGTCATCAGCCTCAAAAATGCAGACACGGCCTGGTCTGCTGTGGGCCTTTAATCATCAAGTACACAAATGCAGGCAATCATTGATTAATTACAATAGTTATCAATATGTCATTACTTGTATTTGACTTTTACAAGATGAATAGAGGATAAAAAGTGTGTACCATGTGTCAAAAATAAGAAAAAACTATAAAAATATAGTGAGGTCATGTTACTGGATGCGGCTGTCTCTACTTTAAAGTACCATGGATAACACAAACTGAAGTGGAGACCCTCCGTACTTCTCTGTTGTGCTTTACATAAGCAAAAACTTGGCAGAGAACAAATCTTAAATCTGTTCCCATCTATCTCTCAGCTTTCTCAGACACAAGAGAACCTTCTGGAGTCTTATCTTGGCATGAAAACTTGGCCCAACAGGTGGAGAGAGGGCCGGTCCAAATCCTCTCCTCGAGACATCACTCGTTCTCATGCCATAAAATTACACATCAAAAGCATCTAAGCATCCCTAACGAGGTTGAGAATCCCCCCCCCCCTTCATAATACTCTCACACGCGCGCACTCACACACGCTTCACAAAGTATTAACGAGCTATATGCCCGTCCAACCCCTCCTTCACCGACACTAACGAGCTACAGAGCGTCTCGAGGATTAACGAGAGGGTTCTGGACAGGCCCGCCGTGTAGAGGAGGGGGGCGTTCTAATCAATTAGGCACCGAAGCATTTGCATAATTTAGATAACGAAGCTGAATTAACCACAGAGAGCTAATTACTGTGCCATGGTGAACACACCCACCCACATTCCTCTGCCTGGTGTGGGATGCCAGCGTGCCCACCGGGGCCATGGGAACAGGATCGGATCATCACTGCTGTGATGGGGGGGATGGACCAAACAGGGACGTAGGTAGCCAATGAAATCAAGAGGGGAGAGAGGGAGGGATGAATAAAAGAAAGAAAGATGGATAGATGGATGGATAGATAGAAAGAAGGAAGGACAGATGCCAAGATGGGTGGATGAGAGGACGTAGGAAAGGAAAGGTAGATGGACAGTGGATCGAGGAGACGATGGCTGTATGGATAGTTTGTTGGTTGTAGGGAACAAAAGAAGACAGATGAATGGATGGAAGAAAAAGGAGAGGTGGATGACAGAAGGAAAAAATATGGATGGATGGATGGATGGATGGATGGATGGATGGATGGCAGAGGGAAAGCAGCAAAGAAGAAAATATGGGTGATGGAGGAAAGAAGGAAGCATGGATTGGTGGAAGGAGCCATAGCTAGCTTCAGTCTCAAAACTCTAAACTAAAATCTTCATGGATGGACGGAGAGAAAGAAAACTCTAAAACTGTGATAAAAGCGGGTTGTTTACATCCGTTATCATGAAAATATGTTGATGAATCAGATATTTAATCAAGAAAAATAACACAATAAACTCTGTTTACAGCTTCTCAAATAAGACTCGGACAAATCAAGATATTCAAAGACGTCTCTACACAAGAAATATACAGTGTGTGTGTGCGTGTGTGTTTGTTCAAACACTCTTGTGGAGCAGCTTTAACTGAATAGTCTCAGTGCATGGATCAAACACACACACACACGTAATCATTCCCATACTGTACTGGGAAAACTAACTAATACCCAGGATTTCACAGTACTCAACACACACACACACAGTTACATATTTCATTTACCCACAGCCATTCTTTCCCTGCGCACACACACACACAATTGATGACACATAAGCAAGCAATCACACAAACTCCTATTACATGGTAAAAGTATACTCACAGAGGCACATAAATATGTAGACCTCAGGAAGTTTTTCCAACACCAAATGTCAACAGGCAAAAAAAACAGGCTACCACTTATCCTCGGCCCGACAGATAAACTACATACACGCCACGGCATTCAGGCATGCTAATATAGACTTTCATAGCTGTACATATATGCAGCCTGCCTCGGTGTGTGTTCCTGCATGGTAGGGAGGGAAGGAGGGAGGGGAAGGAGGGACGTGAGGGGGGGAAAAGGGGCCCCCCAACTCCTTTGGCAGCTCATGCATCAGAGTGAATGGAACCAATTATAAATCAAGAGCAATTTCTCCCCATTATTCAGCAGGAACCAGGAGGGAAAAAAAGAAAGAGAGAGAGAGAGACAGAGAGAGAGAGAGAAGGAGAGACTGGCCCTACAACTCTCAGTGGGAGACGAAGGAAGGAAGAGAAAAGCAGAGGGAGTGAAATATTATATGAAAAACAGATATGAGGAGGCATTATGAAATTGAGATAAGACAGAAAAAAAGGCGGAAAGAGAGATGAGGGAATGCAGAAAGGCCGTAAAGTTATACGAAAACAACTGGAGGAGAAAGTTATAGGAAAAACAGATATGAGGAGGAATTAGAAAACGGAGAAGAGGCAGGAAATTAAACAGAAAGCGAGAGAGTCGGGGCGTCAACTGTGTTGGGAGATGGTGCAACCGACTTTGACTGCTCGCTCCACGGTTGTAGAGTGAAAGCTGCTGGGCTGAAAGAGTTTCTTAAGAGGAGAAACAGCTGGAGGAGGCTCGTTTCAAAGAGAGCTCTCGGTGTCAGAAGCTGGATTTGTGTGCCTGTGTGTGTGTGTGTGTGTGTGTGTGTGAGAGAGAGAGAGAGACGCGGTAAAGCACAGCTACCATTTGTCCTGTCACTCACAGCTCATGGATGTGCATTATCCTAAGCTCTGAAATATAAAATAAAACCTCACACACACACACACACACACACGAGTTGGGCAGAAGACAGAGGAGCGCTGTCGATGGAAAATTCCAGTTGTGATAACCTCAGGGGCCCAATAACTAACTAATCTGGTGCCCAGTGATTTATTCTGTTGAATCATGTCTTCTCCTGCCAGTTTGACATTCTTCGATGATGAGTTTTTTCTCTCTGGGGCAACACTTTAAATCTGATTATTGGTTAAAGCCCTGGAACACAACCCAGATTCCTTGACGTTTTTGTCTTTCTGGTGCTTTTATTGTTTCGTTCACACATGCTGGAGACAGAAATACAGAACGCAGTTAATATTACCGCACGTAAAAAAAGAAGTCGCTGTGCGCGATAACTCAGATTCAGGTTACGAAAATGAGGCAAATGTGTGTAACAGAGAGAAAGAGGAAAAAGTGTGTCCGAGGCTTACGTTGAGTCCCCGTCAGAGTGCAATCTTGTGCCTGTGTGTGAATGATCTATTAGAGTGTCTGGGTTGCTTTTGGCTCGTAATAACACCCCCTAATCTTTGTCCAAATATCTGCTTTGCACACACAGGGCTATTTGTCTACACACACACTCTGCTTTCTTACCCAAGTCTGGAGTTGATCAATGATCTAACAGCACTCACACCGGCCTCACAATGTGTGTGTTTGTGTTTGCGTGTGTGTGTAAAAGAGAGAGAGTGAGAGTATGGCCTGCGTAACTTCATTATCCAATCAAGGGCTGCTTGACTTTTACTTTAAGTAGTGGAACAAATCAACTCAGCTGGTTTAAAGGCTTTGGATAATCCCCATTAGGCTGTTAAAACAACTAATGGAAGCATGATTATATTTATGATATAGATGTAAACTGGACAGACATCCACATATGGCTTCTGAATAATATTTGAAACCTAAAAAAAAAACACAACTGTGTTTTGAATATGGCAATTTGCAATCTCTTTTCTTTTTCTTTCTCCTGTCTCCTCGTTACTTTGCTCCAATTTATCCTCAATAATCTAACTCTGTTTGATCATGGCCTGTTTAATTAGCCTCTCCAACTCTCTGTCAGAACTTTCTCCTTCACCATTCCCCTTTTTTTTAAGCTCACATTCCTCCCTCTCTCTCCCCCTCTCTCCCTCTCTCTCCCTCTCTCTCCCTCTCTCTCCCTCTCTCTGTGGTCCTGGCTGACAGGGAGGATCAGGAGGAGAGAGGTATGCAACCCCAGGGGAGGGGCCTGGATCCAGGCCACCTGCCGGTCCAGGTGTCCCTCTCTGGTTATCCAATGTCTGATTGGACACAGAAACCCTCCCGGGGGCACGAGGCCTGAGCCCTGAGCCTCCAATCTGTCTGCGCTGGAGAACTAATGCATCATATGTCAACACGCCAATAATGTCCAGTTCTGGGAAATGAGGCAGCCTCATTTGGCGCCGAGCGTGTTCCTAGCTAGTTTATGAAAAGTACATTAACCCAGAAAAAACTCTTGTTGAAATTATAAAAGTGTAAACTACCCTCTTCTCTCTCTCTCACACACACACACACACACACACACTCTTTTTCTCGTTCTTCTAACGCAGCAATCTCAAAATGACCACGCAGGTGAGGCCAGCTGACGACCACAGTGACAAGCAACACATTCCACTGCGCACACACACACACACACACACACACATATGTGTAGCAAAGGCCCACAGATTCTGCCTGCAGGCTGTTATGACTGCATGAGTGTACCCGCTGTCATAGAGATGAAAGCGTGCCCTCAGGAAGGATTTTTTCCTCCTTTGTCAATTAACGCCAATGTTACACCCTCTACAATAACACTGCTGCTATCCAGCACCGCAGTCAAAACTGGGGAACTTTGGCTCACAAACACGCGATCGGAGCAGCAACAGCAGTCCTGATTGAACCGCTGGCTGTTTGTAATCTCCAAATGCATCTTTAGATCCATCTCCATCTAAAGGCTTTGATTTACATCCAGATGTAAAAACACACCAGGCTGCACAAGGCGAGAGTCAAACAAGTTTAATCCCATCCATCCACTCATATCTTACATCATAGATCAATATGGCACCAAGATAGGAGCGAGAAACTCTACTGCTATTGGCCGAATACCTAAATCCACACTGTAACTTTTCTTTACAAGCTATAAACACATGTGAAAACTCAGCTCCTATAGACTGAGTGTAAGACTATCCACAAGCTTTTGGACAAATGGTTGGAAAACTGGCGTCTTTTGTCTCTGCTACATGTCTGTTTGGCAGGTTACCAAGATCAATCAAATATAATTTCAAGTTCAAGCGTTCCAGTGTAAAAGATCCAGCTGGTAACAGTGAGACAAAAATGGCTCATAACGTCAAACGACAAATATCAGGATCTGTAAGCGACAGACAATAAAGTTAGCTTCCTGTCCTGAAACTAGAGGTTTCTCTTTCACCTACAGATATGCTCGTTTTCAGTCCCAAACGTAAACAACATGTAGGGTTTAAGAAGACACCTCTAAGGGTCATTTTCTCTACTTCCAAGCAATAGGTGTTGTTCTGCTGGGACTGCGGCCTGAAAGAAAAAGCATGATATTATATATATACTCCTATAGGGAACTGAAGTGTGCCTGTGGTATTCAGTAAGTAGTAACGGAGGTCTACTTTAAAGCTGAAACTCACAATTATTCTCATTATGAATTAGTCTGACAATATCTCTGTTTCGCTTCAGCCACAGCTGAACCTCCAACTGAATCAGATCTGACATTTTGGCTCGAAGAGCAACCCAAATTCCAGAGATATTCAAGTTACGCTGAAAGAAAATGAAGAAAAGCAGCAAATCCTCACATTTGAGAAGCTAGATTATTGCTCAAAAAATTACTTAGACAATTGATTATCAAAATAGTTGCTGTATTCTGTATTAGATGAAAAATACTCTATTTCTAGGCAATAGTCATTGTTTTGGCCATGTACTCCTTGCTGGTTTAATAAAGCGTACCATTATAGTGCCACCATAGGAATGTGAAGAGTGCCTGTGGTGCCCAGTTCAAGAATTAAGTCTGCTTTACTGTATTGTTTTATCCCCTACAGTATGATTTAAAATATCATAGGTAAAACTTTAAATAATCTTAGTAAGGTGGATTATGAACGCCTAGACATGTGTGTTTTTCCAGGCTCCACATACGTAACCGAAACGACCAAACAGTGTGAGAAAGAGGCAGATAATCAGACTGGAATCAATTAGTCCAACTTTGATCCACCCGACTGCCAGAGATGATCAACAACAAACCCTGCGACCGAACAACAAGAGGCTCCTTTTTACTGAGACCAATTAATTCCCTTATAAGCTGTGGGCCTAATTGGAGGAGGCCTGGCCATTCGTTTCGACTTTTAATCCAAGTGACATGGATTCATGGGGAACAATCGGGCCCTCTTGTCTGATGCCATGTCTGTCACTGAATCGCCGAGGTTCCTCCATGCGAGGCACTGGAGGCTAAATGTAATCCAAACAACAAAACGACACCTGGGGTTGGAAACTTGAGCCCCTGCGGCTGTTCCTGCAGGCAATCCTCCATGTCCATGTACCCCCCCTCCCCTCCCCTCCCCTCCCACCAACACAACCACCACTACCCCACTCCCCTCTTGTCTCTCTCTCTCACTCTACCCGGCCCCCATAGTGAGTGACACCCCGGCCAACAACTCATTAGCAGCCCGGGGGATTAAGACAAACATTTTCTCATTAAAATCAGACCTTGAATGAGAGGATGGTATCAGGAGAGACTCTCCTGACAAGAGAGGCAGGATGCTGCATTCCTGGCTGCTCTGAGCAGCTGTCAGTTTATTGGAGGCTTTAATTAGGTTATTCTGACACCAGACTTTGGTTTGGGGGGTGAAGGGGGGAGTGGGACTATAGAAATGCACCCAGGTATGGTTGTTGTGTTTTTTCTGTATGCTCACACTATAACTTGTGCAAGCTGTTCTGCACATTAGCAAGATGATACAGAAAATATGGGGTGTAAGACAATGTCAAATAGGTTATATAGTAAAGGTGTATTCATTAAGAAACTGCATGATGCTTTCCAGAGAACATCATTCATTTCTGCAGCGTTTTCCCTGATGTTCACCATGCTCCAAACTACCTCTACATTGCTGCACTCCCCGTGGATGATATGGGGGGTAAATCTGGCACAGCTCACCATGTCTGTTTTCTGTTACCCTATGGGAGAGACTATAGGCTGCGGCCTTCGAAACGCAGACGCCTTTTCCCTTAAAAAAGCGCACATATGTCCCAAAACACAACGGAGACCTTCTGCAACGTGTCACACAGGGCTGATTCCTGTCCACATACATGTATCGTGCTGGAATAGTCGGCATATACGAGCAGAAAATTGAGGAAAACGTTGGCAAGTACGGACGCAGAGAGCTCCTCCAATCAACAACAGGCTAAGTCCGGAGGAAAAAGCTCACGTTTCTTATTAAAAGTAACCCGAAAACCGAGCGTAAATACGCACGCGTCCTTCCAAATGAAGGAGATTTGTGATTCAGAAAGTTAGTAGCAAAGTTTATCCGCACCAATAAGCGGAAAAAAAACAAAACAAATGCGGCTATCAAAGTAGTCACCAGCATGAAGTAGTCACCTAACTTCTAAATCGCAGCTTTCTCTAAATAAAGTAACATACGAGCGCGTAAAGACTTACGTCAGGCTGCAAAAACGCACAGAAGTTGTACATTTGTCTGTAAAATTCTAAAACATGTTGATACGAAGCGTAACACCGCAAAAACATGGACCGCATGAAGGGATCAAACTTACCCAAAGTGCTGTATTTGGTGCTCACACCTCGCTTTTTAAGCAACCGATCTTCTCTTTGCCTCTCTTCTGCGGTGAGTTTTAGTCCCCAAAAACAACAGTTTTAACTTCTCTTTTCCCTCTAAAGCCTCGCTGCTTTAGTAATTTACTGCGATGCCACCGACATTTTCTTCGGCTCCCCAACTTCTCACATTGAAAGGCCGTTTTTGGATGACTGAGCTCTCAAACAATTCTCCCTTTTGCGACGCCTTTTCGGGTCCTCCCACTTCCCAAGCAGGAGGAGGGATCTGAACAATAGGGACTGGCTCCCAAAATCTCAGAGCTGGGTACTTGCGCCGCCGTTTCTCCAGACTACAGATCCCTACTCGCAGCACATGAGAACTTTGCAGAGGCTATGCGCACAATTAGAACTTGGAGTCACTATTTATAAAGTAAAAACACTTATGTTAGATGATTAAAAACACACAGGAGATTAATTTCTTCACGACTATGGTGTCCTGGAGGAGAAAAGTGCGCCCCCTCCCCCTCATCCTGCTCTGTTCCCCCTGATTTGGTATGCGTTGGTCCCCACAGAGTTTGTATTGACCCCCGTCCATTGAGGCCTGCAGGCCCTCCAGTGCAGCTGTGCAGTGCTGGTGCTGTGTTGTGTTGTTGTGAACTGGAAGGGTCCAGTCAGGACTGTGCAGCACACATATACACACACTACACACACACTCTCATACCACAGTGATCACAGCTCGCACCCCCTCCCTGTGCTCTCTCAGGAATTCTCCACTTCAATCAGCACATTTTGAAACGAGGGGGAGCCGGTCCTGTCCAGTTCATTAATAACTGACTATTCCCAGATCACAGGGTTTGATAGTGGGGTCTGTTGGTGGGAAGCCGGCCGCGTCTCGACCTCTGTGAATGCAGGAACTCCCACCATGATGTACCTGAAGGGGGTTATTGCAACCCAGCAGGGCTCCATTCACTGACAAGCTGTGGCCTTTTAGGACACCTGTTGCTCTTGTTCAGGTGAAAGTGTATTTGTGTGCGGACAGACAGGAGAGTTGGAACATTTTTCTGCTTTTTTCAATCTTCTTTTTTTTTTTTTTAGTTAATTAAGAAACCATTCCACATTAATATATCCACGTCCCAGACTTTGCACGTCATACCCAGCAGGTTACTCCAGCTTCAAGATGTTTTCAAGGAGTCATTAATCGTGGGTGTTTTCCAGTGTTGTGCTGTAGTTTGCCAGCACTTTGCGAGCTCTGCCAATGTTTTGGTGTTGTTGCTACCGAGCGCAGCTCTGTTTGTATGTGGCTCCCTCACACTAGCGCCACCCTGCATTGCACTGCGGAGAAAAGAGAGTGAGAGAGAGAGAGAGCAAGAGAGAGGGAGAGAGAGGGGAGTAAAAAAAAAATGGGGGACTCCCAACCCCAAAAAACCCTCCATGGTGCCCCTCCCCCCCTCTCCATCTCTCCATGCAGGGCTGGATGAATTAGCTCGGGACAAAAGGCTTTGTGGGCCGGCCATGAAAGGCCTATTAACCATACTGCATCCCCCAGAGGCCCTGCCCGCAGGACACCGCCTCCCAGAATGCCACTCTCTCAGCAGGCCGCAATCCCAGCATGCAACGCTTCCCTTCAGCACTAACCCCTGTCACCCCCGAGCGCCACTATAGAGCCCCACACAGATTGTCATGTAGATGATTATAAATGTTGTTATGAAAGTAATGGAGAGTGGGAAAGAGACACAGGGGTGTGTTGACGCCGTGTGATTTGTGCGTCTTACCAACAAAGACGAAGCGAGAGAGCGCGGGGTGAGTTTTGGGTGTCGGCTGCCAGGTGTGAATGCGTGCAGTGTGTGTCATTATTGAAGGGATGTCCATCAGTAAGTGTGTGTGCAGAGTATGAGGTGATTTTTTTTTTTTTTTTTCCCTCAAGGGTCTCAGCCGTGTGATGCCGTCTCCTCTCTGCGACCTCCTCAATCCCATTGTTTAGCTGGGCACCATGACAACGACCCTCTCTCTACTTCCCTCTCTGTAGCCTGCTGACCTTAGCAGCTGTGTCACTTCCTCAGCGTGACAAAACCAGATTGAATCGCACACACACTTGTGCCTTTGTGGTGCATAGGAGTACTAAATCAGCACACTTTCCCCCTCACGTTCATAAAAGCAAAGGCAGAAGAGGAATCTTGTACTCTCTCACTCTCTATTCCTCTCGTATACTGTTCGATTATCGGTCATTTTGGACGTTTTTGAACAGGCCAAGAAGAAATTTGGAAGGATAATTATTCCTCTTGTCCTTATTGACCGTTACGTGATCCCTTCCTAGTGTGACTTCATACTTAACTCATTCACTTCAGTGGGCACAGTGGAGACATCCAGGAAAAGATGCTGAAACTTGCCATAATGTAATGCGGCGTCATCTGGCAAGACGCCGTGCTGGCCAATCAAATAAGTGCTCATTTGTCGAAGATTACTTTGTAATGTGAACGGAATCTACTTTTACCTTGCAAGCAAGTATCATAGTATGATATGTGCAGGACTTTACCGCCTGATAAGCCTTAAAAGCCTCAAACCTCCTGGATTGAGACCGCAGTGTTTAATCTGTAGCTGCACGATATTCTCCATCACTTTATCTGCCCTTGAAGGCCCTTACACACAAAGGAGATCAGAGATGAAAGATGGTAACCTTTGGTCATCAGTCTGTGGTACACGTCCAACAAAGGCCAACCAAAGACTATAGCTCGATAAAGGTGTTGGCATGCTCGAAATAAAGTCGTTTGTCTCTGAAGCCAAAGCCGTTCCAGACGACTATATTCAAAGGCGGACTGAAAAGCCAGGTGTCACAGACAGAGGCGAGACGCGATAATCATTCAAGTATGGGGATAATAGCGCATGAGGAAAATGAGATAAATGTGTGGGAGTTTAAACCCTGCTGACTTTCTCATCTCTGCACAGGTGGCTAATCGCTGCTGCACAAAGTTGACCCCCCCCCCCCCCCCCTTGGTTGAAACATATGGAGACCTTTAATAAACCTTTAATAAACCAATAAGAAAATTATGCCGAATACAATGATCGATGCTGTGAGCCCTGTTTGCATTAAGTTAAAACAGTGCCGGTATTATAAGAATACTCTCACGTCTCTGGCCAAAACTTGTTTTTGTTTAGCTGCATTTCAAAACATGACCGAGATGGAAGATGCGGGTTGATGACGTGTTTCTACTTGCACCTTTTTGCATCACAGTGCTACGATTCACTGCACCTCCTTCCTCAGAAACTGATATCATACAGGGTGACACAGTTTATTTAGACCCATCTCACACCCGGCTGCTATCTCGGGCCTTAAAGACTGAAGTTTTGCACAAAACGAGGCCAGTAAAAACAGGAGGAAAGATAACAGCAGCAACTGTTTCAGTGTACAGAAGTACAGGCGGATCCAAACCCATTCTTTAAAATGACAAACTGAATTTCCTTTGTGAAAACAACAACAACCTAAAGCTCTGTGGGAGTTTCAGGGTTCATCTGCGCTGACAGGAGCAATGTGCTGCTGGTCGCTACATAAACACCCTCAGTCATGGTTCAGAGCATTACAATAACCCAGACATTCAAACATCAGGTGTTTCTATACCAGTCCAATGTCGTCCTATAAGGCCTTCCCATTCATGACACATAATACCATTACAGCATCTGAATAAGGATGAAATGAAGCATGATGAGGGGTAGAATCAACAGTACAGTGGCAGGAGTTCTACTTCTTGGCGTTTTCTTAGCGTATAGACCTAAAAATAAACCCACGCGAGCTGAAAAACTACAGAGCACATGTCAGAGCTGTCCAGTGACGGACTCAAAGCAGAGACTGGAATCGTCTGTTTTTTTTCCACAGCTTCTTCTTCCTCGTCTAACTTTCATTCCTGCGTGACCAAAAATAAAATAATTAAAAAAAAAAAAAAAAGCTCATGGGAAAATGTCTTCATAGAGAACTGAATGATGGTGTTTTACGACCTCTGAACTGCAGCTTCATGCACATGATTTATGTAAAAGTACAGTGGAGGAGAAAGTTCACAAATCCTGCACTTGAGTTAAGAGTAACAACACCAGCTCTGCACTCTGAATGGCCCTAATTCTCTTGACTTGAAATAGGAGAACCATTATATTTTTATGAGACTTTTATTTACTGCTGATCATTGTAGTGAAAACTGTCCAATCGTTTCAACCCTTAGAGAAATAATTTGACATTCTGGGAAATCTTAGCTGGGAGAAGATTGACACCAGTTCTCTGTATACAATAACTGACTGCATTGTTTAATACAATTCAAACAACATACCTAAAGTATCAACTATTGGAAAAATATGGTTATGTTTTAAGGATCATCCTTATGTCTTGAGTATCAAAACAAAAAACTGGACACCTGTAGGTCCAAAAGGTGGGAAAAAAGTGTCAAAATGTATCACCACGTGTGTAGAAACTTCCCCACCACTGATCCATACGCTCTGTATGTCCCAGTATCACCTCCTCATTGTTCTAAAGCTTTACAGACTACTATTACTTCCTTCAATCTCAGGGATACAGATAGACTGGTACTATACATATAGTACGTTTGTTAGTGACATTTCAAGGTGATGTTAGATGAATTGCATTCCATTTCTTACCCAATCCTTGTCAAGAACATATTTCCCAAAGTTCTTTAAAGGACGAACACATCATTCTTCAGTTTATTCGACCCGGTTTCTCACTGGACAATCAGTACCTTGAGCCCCACATATCACAAACATCGAGTAAAATTGAGGGTAAGTGAGAAATGATTTTTGGACCAGCTGGTGGTGGACTGCAGACTGGGAACACCCCGCATGAGCTGCATCTTCAGAGATGCTCTGACCCAGTAAGTTGTCAAAGTTGCTCAAATCCTTACGCTTGCCCATTTTTACCATGTCTACCATCAACTTGGAGGACAAAATATTCACTTGCTGCCTTATGTATACTGACAGGTGCCATGATAACGAGATAATCAGTGTTCATTCACCTGTCAGTGGTCGAGGAACGAGGAACAATTTGATAGTTGAAAAATGAAGTTGTGTCAAAATAACTCTGAATTGGTGACTTAATAATACTGTAGATAATAACAGTTACAGGAGAACAGTCTTGAGAACACTATATTAAGTATATTTCACACAGTATATTAAGGAATACCTGTGAATCAACATACTGACCACTTTCTTCATGAAGCCTTCATAATTAATAACAATGTGGCAGAAAAATTGTAATTACTCATTAAATACTAAGTACTAAAACATTAGTTTCGCACCCTCCACAGGTTATTAAGTAATCCCTCATCCTTAATGACATATGAAATTTGTTTTTACATGTCATTCTTACCCTTTTTGTGCCTCCCTAAGTAAAATAAAGCATCATGCTACAAAACTAACAAGTACCTTCTAGTGGAAATGTAAAATTAGTTTCTTAATAACAAACCAGAGACAGCAGGATTATCAAAAAAGGTCTGATAATACGTCACATTTTATGTGCTTTTTGTGTGTTTTGCATACATCTTGACTGTGCAAAGTATACTTGTTGGTACAGGCATGAGTTAAATGTAATGAAGTGCACTAAGGTTGTGAAATGTATATAATAAAGTGCTGGAATAAACTTTCCTATTTGTGTTAGCTTGGCTCAGTTTTGCAGATATTTGCTGCACTGCGCCTTGGGCTTCACATGTAGACACACAATCAAACTTCTCAGCTCAGCTCAGGGAGATTTATGGCGTCTTCTTTCTTTCAGATGTCTTCTGAAGTGCACACACACACACACACACACACACACACACACACACAGAGAAAGAGGGTGCATCATGTACTTTTTCATCATGTACATCACCGCCTCGGGAGCTTTTCATATCCGGAGATTTTATTGTTCTTTGTCATTCTCAGTAACGTAAAGCTTACTTATGTGTGTGTGTGTGTGTGTGTTGGAGGGATGAGGAGGGTAATAGTCTGTTATTGGTTCTCATTCCAGTGTGATTGTGCTGTTGACAGAGATCCAGACTCAGGTGGGGTCAGACCCCAGGCTGAGTTACTGTGTGTGTCATGATGTGGAATGTGCTGTGCGACTGCTCTGATTAGAAGTTGTTTTTCTGAACAGACGTGCCTCATATCTCCACTGAGACTCCTGCAACTGTTTCTTATTGCACGGGAGTTCTCGAGCCGAGGCAGCAGCGATGGCATCTGTTTGTTGAGAGCCATTCGGTTTATTTTATATTTACTCTGTTTACTTGTTTGTTCCAAGGATTTTGCAACTTGATGTCTTTCCAGTACGTCAACACGGGTCATAGTAACTGCTCGAAGCTGAAATCCGTAATTTTCCATTTCTGTTTAAATCTTGTTCCATCCGTTAGTTGTTTCCACAGTGCAAAAGTTTCTGATCCAATATTCATCCTCATCTTTGAGCAATTTCCATTTTGGCTTCCTTGCTACCTCACTTAGACGCTGTCTCCTTTCAAATCTTTTTTTCGAATCCGGCGCAGAGGACTGCGACGAAGCCTGACATTTATTTAAACCATCATTACTAGAAAGGCCCGTCCTTTGACAAAAACCAGAAGAGGCTCTTCAGATGCAAAAACAGTCACATTTATTTCATATACAGAAAGTGACAAAGTGTGACAAATAAAGGCGAGAGTTTCAGTCGTGAGGGCCACCGTCAGCACAGTTTACAAATACGCTGTCAGGAGGAAGGTGGTAAGAAGGACAAGGTGTTTTTTTCATGAATTCGTCAACTAGCCGTGGCCACAGAAAAGTCTGAAGAGCCTCTGCTCATATTATGTTGATAAATTAATGCAATAAATTACAAGAGATAGCAAAGAAATCTTACAGTTACTACTTACTTATACAGTGCAGGAGTTTCTTAGCATTTCTAGCAACAAAGGTTGTCGTTGTTCAACTATTGTAAACGTTCCAGTGAATTTTAACAACTCCCGACTATGAATTAAATATTAAAATTTTAAAACAACAGAGAAGTTTCAGACTGTTTGACTTACTACACCAGCTACTGGTATGATGACCAGTAGCTGGTGGAGGCTAACGTTTAGGGCAGATTCTTAAGGGTAGATATCGCTGTAAAGGATATTTCAGTTCCTATAATTCTTCTCGACTTCTTTTATTCTGAATATAGCATGTGGTTACAAGTTACTATGGTTACTGTTAACATACAAACAGGGAGAAACAGCTAGCCCGGCTCTGTCCAAAGGTAACTGAAAACAATAAACATAAATCAGATATCCGACTAGGGTCGCAATGGTTAATCTAAAAATATCACGGTAGACGGTATTACATAATTCTTTTTATCATCATCAGTTAAAGACCCCTAAAAGAATGAATACCAATACAATAGAGTTCAATATTTTTTAATATCATAGATGACCAAGTGTACCATAACTGTCAATTTTCATATCACAGTATACAACAGTATTGCTCCAACCGTGCACAGTGGATATTTTTATACTTTGTTTGAAACAGGAAAGTTTTCAACTTTCTGATTGGTTTTTTGTTTGTGCCACTGTTTTCCACAGAGCCGAGCTCCATGAAGAAATGATCGACACCAATTTGGGCAGAAAGAAGCGTGTTCACTGAAGAGGTAAATTGAAATGGTCGCAATTTTATATTAAATTTGGGACCAGGCAAAAGCTCTTGTAATGTTGTGCTTTGCATAATAATAACACAACTTTGCACAAACAAGTAACTCCAGTAGGAGCTGGCGTCAGGCTGGAGGTTTGGAAGAAAACACCAGCAGAAGTGTGAGTTTGTTCATTATTTAGTCTGCGTATGAGTCTCTTAAATCAAGCATAGATTTTCCTGGAGCAGACTAGATTCATAGCCATTAGACTTTTAAATCAACATTTACTTTATAATGATAAATTAATGCAAAAAAATATTTCCACTTTAATCAATGGGCCTCAGAGGCGCAGATTTTATTACCTCCAGACTGAGTCGGGCTAGCTGTTTGCAATTTTTAAATCAGGTAAAGTGAATTTTAGCGAGATTCGTGTTTACCGTACAAATGTGAACATGGTATCAACCTTCTCAGCTAACTCTCTGCAGAAAAGCAAATAAGCACATTTCCCTAAATGTCAAATGATTCGTTTAAGAGCATGGTTTCCCTTCATAAAAACTGTTTTTTACATTTTGTGCTTCAAATCTGAGCTTTTCTTGGCTGCCTGGAAACCCTGGAATTGTACTTTTCTTGGTTCCACATAAAAAAAAATAAGAAATCCAAAAAACATTTGTTCTTGTCCGAATCCAACCTTTGCATGATCAATGTGTTTGTTCCATGGGTATGTCGAGAACATATCTGTGTTTCTTGGCCTCGGTCTGTACACTTAATAGACACTTGAAGGCAAAACTCCGAGTATTGTTAGTGTGGAGATCTTGATCGTGCAATTTTTCCAGTAATTGTTTGCCCTCAGTAAAACCCTCAAACATAACTAGTATGTTGCGACATGGAAAAAATCCTCTTACTGACACAATCTGACAGCAGCGTGCACGGCAGCCTCTCTCCATCTCACACTGCCGTCTCCTCTTTCAGGTTTTATCAGTGTAGCCATGTTATGACTTGGTGCCGAGCTGTAAATATTCTCTGCTCTTTGTGGTATAAAGCCTGTAGTCTAAAAGTTGTGACTTTATATCCCTGTTGGAGTAAAGTGTGAGTTTTGACTCAAACTCTAACTGTGTCCAGATGCGGCAGACAGTCCTAATTGGACCTGGAGCCAGTTAAATCCCAGACCCGCTCTGCTCAGCTCGGCTCATGTAGCTTCTTGGCCCGGGGTTGGCCTGAACTGTCCTTACAGCACTTAACTTTTTAAACAGCAAACATTAATGTGCGAGCACACAATCCGCCGCGTTACTACATCTCCCTCTTCTTGTTTTTGCTCTCGGGGGAGTCGGATGAAGAATGGCCCATCAGAGGAGTTGGATGGTACCGGAGTTTGGATAGTAAAGTTAAGTTATAGGTGCAAGCCGGTGTTGCTGAAAGGGTCAAAAGGTTGAACGAAAGCAGAGGTCGGGGAGTGTAAGTTGTATATCAGAAGTCGGGGAGTGAACGCCAGAAGACAGAGCGGCGGCGGCGGGGAGAGAAAACATCCAAAAACCTGACATGGCTGACAGTAAAAGTTAAAAAAAAGAAAGAAAGAAAGAAATTTGACATTCCACCTTTTATCAAGCACCTGGTTTTATCATCCAAACCCTCCCTGCATATGGTTTTATTTGGATCTGTCTCCCTCTCACTCCCCCATCCTCTCCCCTCTCATACTTTTCCCTCTTTCCTCCCATCATCCATCTTGGCTTTCACTTCTCCTCCCTTATTTTGACTCGCTTACTCCCCCCTCTCCCCCTTCCTCCACCACCCCCCCTCCTTCTCCACCCTCTCCCTACTATCATCTATCTACCATTCCTCCCTCTTTCCATCTCTCCCTCTCTGACTTCCTGCTTTCCAGCCTGCCAGACGGTCATAATTAACGGGGAAAACGATAGTCCCCCTGGCCCTCGGGAGCCCTCTACACTCACTGCCCTGAGAGAGTGTGTGTGAGTGAGTGAGTGTGTGTGTGTGTGTGTGTGTGTGTGTGCGTGTGTGTGCATACACAGATCCCTGTTTCCCTTCGTACCTCCAGACTTGGCCTATGGTCCACACTCCACTCAATGCGTCTTTATGTTCAGTGTCAGCGGTGAAGCATGATCTCACCCCCTCCAAAAAACACACCAAATGACTTACAGAGACTCCCAAACACAGGCCGCAAACACAGAACGGCCTACTATCCAAGAGCAATAACACACACACACACACACACACACACACACACACACACACTCACATGCACGCAATATACAAGGCGTCCACTGGCAGTCACTCTCATTATGACTAATTCGGAGGAGAAAGTGAGGGAGAAAGTATCCAAGTAATAAAGCCACCTGGTTCTTTGGTTAAACAGGAACTAGACTGTGTTTTTTTATTTATTCGTTTCATAATTTAATCACACACGTGGGATAAAAAAAAAAAGCTTTCAAATAGGTTTAAATATAAATAATAAAACAATATATCAAACAGAGCAGGGTCTCCTTAACATAACTCTACCTGTCCATATATGTGCATAACTGTGTGCTTGTGTGCCCTCTTGCTTTGGCATGTCACCCGCCTTCTCCTCCTCCTCCTCCTCCTCCTCCTCCTCCTCCTCTGCGCTGCAGTGCTGGGAGGCAGATCCCGGATCAGAGGGCAGGGAGCTGATAAGGAGCTTGAACTGATGCTATCTGTCAGTCACAGCCAGAGGGCGGGGCTCAGTGCCAGGAGGTCAGGACTCTCACGGTCCCTCGGCTCTCCCCTCCTTCCTTATCTAAACAAACAAATGGTGCTCCTCGAGATGCTCTCACATACAGGCAGAGTACAGCCACAGTGGGGTGGACATAATAATATGAACACCTTACAAAGTTACGTGGTGCAATTATGGCCCCAAAAAACTCTAGCGGGATTGAAACCGCACCTGTGGCACTCCTTCATCGCCTGTCACTTATGGTCCTTCCGTGTTTTTTAAGTTAATTGGCTTATAGTTTAGTCTATAACATGTAAGAAAATAAAGCCACAGAGGCCAAGTGAAGCAACTGACGTCATATAACTTCATTCCAAAGCACAAATGGTTTCTCAACATCTGACCGGCAGTCCAAAATACCCAAACACTCTGTTTATAATTAAAAAACAAAAAGATAGTAGCAAAATCTCACATTTGAGATGGAACAAACAAATGATCGGCAAACTTTCTAGATAATTACCACTACATACAATATCCATTACTTTACATAACTTAGTTCTGTAACTTTCAGCTAACTATTTCAATTATGTACTTTTAGCTATTTCAACTGTTTCCACACATTACTTTTAGGGTTTAGCTAACTATTTCAGCTGAATTACCTATTTAAATTATAATTCAGTTATAAAAAAACAAAAACAAAAAGCAAATCCAGTGATTGTCTCATCTTTTCAGCATACTGTCCTTGTTGATAATGCCCCAAAAAAGAATGATTAATAATCAATTTAACCTGGTTAAACCTTCAGGTAATGATATTTGACCTGAATTCCAACAAGATGAGATTAAAAAAAAGAGTAAAAAGCTGCTGTCTCTGTGTTTAACTTCCATTTCTGGTTGTACAGGACAGTGATGCCACAGGGTACTGACATACACTGGAGTACACATCTACATCACTGCAACAGGTGAGAAGTTAAAGACGTGAAAGTCAGAAAAAAAAACTTTACAAAGGGTGATTTTTAGCTTTAGCTATGTACATTTTGGTTTGTGTTACAGAAAAGAACAACAGGTCAAAATGCAGTCAGATCACGGTCAGCACAGATGAGTTTGGATTCTGTGTAAACGTCTACTTTGTTTTTCTACATTACAATTTTCTCCATCTACATAATCTAAACCAGCGGTTCAGACCTTTTTTTGCTTGGCCGATGAGTGAGCATGAAGAGAAGCAGTGTCTGCCTGTGACTGCATGTCACTGGTGGAATATGGTTAGGAGCTGTCAGCAGTTCAACCAAAGAATGATTTTTGTCCTTCAAGTCTTTTTAGGGGAAAAAAGCCAGAACAAAAGGATTTAAATATGAAAAGCAGAGAAATATTTTTGCAATTAATCATTTCGGGACAGGTCAGTTTAGGAACCAGTCATCTAAACTGTCTATTAGCGCAAGAACAGCATGCTGCATGGGAAAGATTAAAGTACACTGATTCTTACACTTTTTTATTCATACTTCTGCTTCAGTAGGATATTTAAGTACTCTTTATTAAACTAAATGTAAGCCTACACATGTATACTCAACTGCACGTATGCACGCACGAGAAAAAAAAAGCTGCAATCTCTGTTGTTTGTACAACTAAAATCATGTTTTTCAAATACCACTTTCACCCTAGCACCTGCTTCCCCTCTGTGTATATGTACACATGTCCCAGTGTTTGTTCGCCCCTAAATGTGTGCAGGTATATGTGCTGGTGGAGTGTGAGTGTGTCCATGTGGATGTGTGTCGGTCCAGCAGTGTAAATATTGTGTTGTGCTCTAGTAACAGCTCTTCCTCTGGCTCTGCAGTAGCAGCAAGCCCGACTGTTTATTTTCTTTCCTGACGGACGACTTCTTATCAAATAAGCAGACACTGCCTCCGAGCCCGCTGTCCAACCACACACTCCCAGAGGATATCCCACCCACTCTCCTCTGTCATACGGCGGAGCCTCCCCTCGTCCGTGATGACTGACGGCTAAATGAGCCACTCACACTACGGATGCTGTCATTAACAGCACTGCAATTATCTCCTTTAATGTGCCTGATGTGCAGAGTGTCTTCATGGACACTGAGACATTCACATACAGAGCAGATGTGGTACTGTTTTCTCCCTGTCGCCATGGCAGCCCTCTCGGTTATGACAGAGAGATAAGGGCTGATGGCGGCTCCCACAATGGGGGCTTTTATGACTCGATATGGGTCTGGAGAGTCGCCGCAGACACTTGAACTGGTGCTCCAGAGTGAAGGAATGAATCTGAAATGCACTTCAGTGTTACGTACACACACAAAACCGTCCATTCACTCCACGAGTGAATCTAGTTTTATTGTCTCTTTGGTTTATTCTCTGACCTCTTCAACTTCTCAATACTCCCAATACATCTCTTGTTAAACAGCTTTAAAATTAGTAAATCTGATTAAGATGGAAATATCCAACCCCAGGATACAGTTTTCCTTTTGATGTTCTTGATCTTGAAGTCCATTTTGAAGCAGAAAACATCTGTTGTGGTGTCATAGAGCAGCAGCTATGTAGCTGTGCTCGAACTTTTGGTTACATCACATGGTCTTCCTCCGCAGATGGAGTCATGGAAATGTAGATGTTCAACTTTTAGGCCAACGTGGACGATAAGTCCTTGAAAAATCATCATCATCTTCAAAATCATCTTCATCTTAAACTTAAACTTCAATCTTTAAAAAAAAAAAAAAAATCTAGATGCAGATTTTTAAAAAAAGATTTTTTGAGTTTTCGACTTACCACAAAGTACTACTGTATCACATTGGCCGGTATGTATACATGCACACATTTAGGAGAACACAAACACAAACACATGTGTAACCCAACACAAAAACACTATTTGAAAAACATAATTTTAGTTGTACAAACGACAGAAACTGTTGTTGTTATAAACGCGTCCCTGTAATTCCCGCCTGGCTGAGTTAGTTGGTATCTTTGGAAAATTTTGGGATCTTGACCAGATGTTAAATTTTGTAGTTTTTATGTCGTGATGCATCTGTACAGTTGTTACATTTCAGTTTAGCAAACATAGAGGTCTGTCAGTGGTTCAGCCATTACAAACTCACTCTATGCTGCCAAACATAATTTTAACCCAACTATAACTTAATTTTAAATTCTTTCCAAAGACATCAAATATATCTGGGGGAACTTAGTGGTGGAATATATGTAAAATAATGCTGATAAAGAAAGAAAAACATGAAGTGTCAGGTTAAATATTTCACAGTGTAAATGTCTCGTGGCTTCAGTGAAATGATGAAACATATACAGATATACTGCCAGACAGAATGAAATAAGATGATTTCAACAACTTTAAAGCTGCTAAAAACTCAATCTTAAAGGCGCACTCCGCAGATTTTAGTTCAGTTTAGTAGTCACGAGGAGCACGACTCAGGCGGTGAAAACAAAGCAGCAACCTGACTGAGAAATGAAGCCAATGTGGAAGGGCCAAAAACTGCACTTCCTCAAACGTCCACTAGAGGCTGGCTACAGATCGAGTCAGTCTCCATAAGTCCCTATGTTAAAATCTCCAACTTCACAGCAGAAATAAACATATTTACAGCCTGGTACAAAAACTCAGTACAGTTGTTTATGACAACTGTACTGAGGCTGCTTTTTTTAAACTCAGCCATTCAAGTTAGTAAGTTAAAGTTATGCATAATTAACAGCATAGCCAGTTTGACTGTCATTACAGATGATTCACATCTTTGCCCACTTTTAGATCAGCCATGAGGCGGCCTTGAGCCACAGATTTTGAGCTTCAAAATGATTCAGAAACCTGTGGCTGACGTCATGAATGCGCTGTCCATTCTTTGTACTGTCAGTGGTGAAAACACTTGTACAATGACATCAGTGCCTCTCGAGGGAGAGCTCTTAAGTCTGACAAAACAACCCTGATCATGTCATAAGGGTTACCTCAGCTTGGGCTTAACAGATAGGCTGAGTAACACACTTTGGAGGTTGAAAGACAAAGAATTTAATAAGGATCTAATAAAAGATGCTACCAGGCTGCATTAATGGAACTGTAGGATCGCACGAGAGACAAAAAGCCTTGACCTTTCTTTTTTAAAGTTTTCTCTTGCAGTACTTAATCACGGGAGTAATCCTTTCAGGGCTTAAAAAGCTTTACAAAAGTACTTCTGTATCATAAAAACAGACCTTTTGCCTGAATTTCTCCTCTAAACTTTGCTGCATACCACTTTTTTCCAGTTTTATGTCACTTTACTGTAACATATGAGAACCACCCAAGTTGAATTTCTCGGAAACTTACCTGGCCAAGAAAACTAATTCATTCTGTCTTTTTTTTTTCTTCTTCTCTTTTCTTTCATTGCTCTCAGGTAGAATACATCCTAACTAAAACCACCTGGCCATTATGAACCCCCCCCTCCTCTCCTCTTCATCACTCCTCCTCCTACCCTCACTGTGTGTGTCAGAGAGGAGTGAGAAACTGGACCATGCATGGTTGTGATTACATGTTTATGTCCATATTTGTAAGTCTCCTGGAAGGCGTCTGTGTGTGTGTGTGTGTGTGTGTATGTTTGTCTGCAGTGCTGACGACCGAGCGTGTCTACATGTGTATGTGTGTGTGTGTGTGTGAGAGAGAGAAAGAGAGAGGGAAAGTGTGTACACTGCGAGTTGTGAGAGTAAATAAACGCTGTGCAGCGGGGACTCACGTGGCGTTATTATCAGAGCTCAGAGAAAAGACAAACTGTTTTTTCACTCCGGTTTGATTCATCCCACCCTCTGCTGCCTCCTGCCTTTCTCTCCGACCCACCGCAGTACACACACACACACACACGCACACACACCACCTTACCCCCACCACCTCAAATTCAACACATGGCTCCAATCAGGGGATTATTTTTAGCACTTTGTGTTTTCATGGAGGAATTCTAATCAGTTGTATTGTGATTGTTTTCAGTTTGCGCACTCCTGAGTGTGTGAATGAAGTTTTTTCGACCTCCTTCGCAGTGTCACAGAGGCGAGTTTGGGAGAGTTTGGGTCATTTTGGCTTCTTTTGCAGACGCCTGCTGCTTGATTGCAATCGTATCCCGGCAGCCTCGTGATTGGGGAATTCTTTTAAAATGGCCCAGATGCAATGCGAAAGCCAGCCTTCTGTGGAATCACTTACTTTGATGATCTCTGAAAAAAAAAAAAAGAAAAAAAGAAATCCACAAAATAAAGTTTGGTTTGGAAACCACAGATCAAACACACACACACATAAGGGCTTGTACAGTATGCAAACTCACACACACACACACACTCACAATTTGTGGTACACTAAGGCATTCTTTCTCCCTCCTTCTCTCTCTCACATACACACTAACTTACACTCATTAATCTGGGCAGACTCAGGAAACCGCTCCAGTGAGCTGGCTAGAGGCCCTGGGAGGGGTGGAAGGGGGTGGATGAGAGGGGAGGACAGGGGGGGATCAAAGCGAGGACGAGAGCAGCAGACTCGCTGAAAAGAAACAGCAGAAGAGGGGAAGAAAAGAGAAAAGAAAGTTTAGAGAGGGAAGAAAAGAGAAAGGAAAATTTCCTTTGCTCTTGAGCTCTGAGAATACAGGAAGGAGAGGGGATCTGAAACCCCTCGATTTAATGAACTGGGAGTGGAGAGCGTGCGTGATGGCGTGCATGTGTCCACCCATACCTTTAGGATGCGACAACGTTGTGTATGAATGAATAATAATAATAAAAAAAAAAAAAGTCACGAATAAGAGTTGAGAGCAGGGTAAAGAAAGTTTCTGCACAAAACCGCAGAATAAATCCACACTCACACACACACACGCATAGATACTGTACACACAGAGACACACACACACACACATACGTGCACACACTCACATTTCTCCCCCAAAAAGCTCTGCAGGGAGGGTCGACAGTCCTTAAGAAAATATTCCCCAAAGCACTAATTAGAAAAACGATGGTGCTCGTTAATAGCCAGCCCCACCACACACACACACACACATTCCCCCTCCACCTAAACTCCCCCTCCTCACCCCCCAAGTCTTGCAGAAGAAGAAGAAGAAGAAGAAAAAAAAAACACAAAAACAAAACAAAAAAGATTCTGGCAGAAGGAGAAGAGAGCGTTCCACTGGCAGGCCTGGGTCAGGGCCCTATTTACCTACCGCAGCACTGCTTCTCGCTCTCTCTCTCGCTTACAGCACCGAGCACCTCCCCTCAGTGCCGAAACCTGACCCTCACACACACACACATATACACACATACACGCACGCACGTACATACATCCACACAAACCAACCAAGAAGTGGCACATGGTCTTGGTTAAAAAGGTTCTTGGCTCCAAATGAAATCCAATCTCTCGCAGCGTTATTCCTCTCTCATTTCTTAAAAAACTTTCATTTCAGAAAATGTGAACGAGGAGGAGTTATATTTTTCCCCTCTGTTCCCCTTCAATCATTCCCTTCTTTCTCTTCACATCCTGATTAAGTTGCACGGTAAAAAAGAAAAAAAAAAAAAGGGTGAGCGAAACAGCCGGAGGATTTCTTGAGTCCTTTATTAATCACTGGAGCCAGTTCAGGAAAATTGAGACAGAGTGAGTGGAAGGAACAATAGCTCGGCTTCAGCGCTCACAAACAGCAAAGTGATTCAAAAGATTGGAAACACACACACACACACACACACACACACTGCATATGAAAACAACGCTGCAAAACTTCTTCACACAAGTCTCAATCAGAGCAGATGAGGTGGCAATTTCAGGGAATCAATTTGTTTTCTCTCCGCTCTCTTAGCTCTCTATCTGTTGCTGACATTTCCTCCCTGTACCATAGCTGAGCCCAACCGCCCATTACCACACCGCACAGGCCCTTATTAAATGTATATATAGTCACGCTTCAGACCCGGAGACACTTTCTCACACAAAAGACGAAAAGAGCGAACACGGGGTCGTACAACAAACTCCTCTTATGAAAGAATACAGGCGCAGGGAGGGAAGCTAAAGTTTGACCAAGATCCAAAATGGCCTCAGCCTGTGTGGGTGGATGAATACAGTCAAATCCAACATGCCTGCGTCTTGTTTCACGGTGTCCTCCCTCACCCCTCCCCTCCTCCCCAGAATGTGTGCGCTTCTGTCATGCTCCTCTCCAGCCCTCATTAGAAACATCTCACTTAGGGTAACTGTGTTATTTCAGTGTTTGTAGCTCGTTATGGGGGTGTTTTTCCTGCGGCGCGGCCCTCGGAGTGTGTGTGTGTGTGTGTGTGTGAGTGTGTGTGAGTGTGTGAGGAGAGAGGGAAAGGGAAGGGGGGAGGACGAGGGGAGGGGGGGGGGGGGGCTTCTTAAACATGGGGTGAGAGCGTAGAACGTAGAGTGTGATTCCAGATGTGTTTTTTACTGCTCTGGCAGGGATGACAGGGCTGTAAAGAACCTCTCTGGAGTAGCCTGCAGGGGGAGAGAGCGAAAAAAAAAAGGGGGGGAGGAAGAAGGAGGGAGGAGTGAAATGCTCAGCGGGTTAAGGCCCTCGGGGATGAAGCCAGAGTTGGGGAACAGGGGAAGGGTTGAGGGAGCGATGGTGGACATGGTGGTGTTCAGGGGTTTGGAAGAAGTTAAGTATGGGGCAGTTTTTAGGGCCTGAGGGACTGAAAATGGAGGCAGTTTAAGGGAGAGGAGAGAGGGGGGAGAATGAAACAGCTTTTCCTGGCATAAATGTTCCACTTTATTGGCTCAGGTGTGTCGAGCGGAGAGTCTGGGACTGTGAAATGGTGACCGGGGGATATTAGTTGTGTCATAGCATAAGAGTTGCATGAGTGTCCGTCCTCGAGGACGGCGCGTTCATGAGCTAAGAAACAGAAGGAAAGAAAGAAGAAACAACAAGCTCAGCGAGAACGTGAAAAAGAAGTCAAAGAGGACGAGAAACACAAGTAGTCAAAATGTATACTGAAGGCAAAACAAAGGCAAAAAGTACAATTATCATTTCTGTAATTATCCATCACAGTTTACAGATTTCTCAGTACTCGCTGTAGTTTTACTGTTAAAAGAGGATTAAAACTGAAATTTCTTTCCGTTTACGCCCAAATAAGGCAGTTTAGACGCTAGATAAACTCACGGTTTGATTTGTGATCATCTGACCTCTCGTTTCTTTTTTGCAGACTTTGTTGTCGCAGTCTTTTTTTGTTGATTCAGTGTTCCCAGATCTCAGCAATTACTCCTCCGGGTAGCCTACAATCTTATCACAACCAATAGAAAACAGTTGCCAAAACTACTAAAATAAGACCCAAGCTGAAGCTAACTGGATTTATACTTTGACACATCTTTGAAAAAACTCAAAGAAAGATTTAAAAACAGCCCTGGTGTATATCATGCATGAAATGTGTGTGGAAAATGGAGAAAAGCTGCAACTGAAAGAGCAAAAAAAAAAAAAAAAAGAATGACATGGAGGGGGAGAAAGAAAACTATATCATGCAGAAGACATGATGTAGGAGTGTGTGTGTGTGTGTGTGTGTGTGTGTAGTGCACAGTGTGATCCAGCTCTGCAGGTCCTGCAGCTTGTTAGTCATGCTCGTTAATATGCGCCTTTTTTTACGGGCTCTGTTCAAAGACTGACATGGTGTTTCATCTCAACCTTACCTTCTCCACGCAGTCAGAGACAGGGGAGAGGGGGAAGAAGGGGAGAAGTGAGGGGGACATAATTGGGGTGAGGAAGAGATATTTTCACTAGATCATGGCTTAAAAACAAAGAGGCACATTTCAATAGTCTTGAAAGATTTGGAGACAAAGAAAGAGCACTGTAAAAGAGAGCATGAGGTAAGATGATGCTGCCATGAGAGGAAGACGAAGAAGACAGACACAAACTGGACAAAGAGAGAGAAGAAAATGTCGGGCGCCTGTAAGTTTCATCAAACTAAGTAAAAGTCTGTTGCTTTTTAAAAAACAGAAATAGAAAGCAGATGTTGACCTATCAGACAATAGTCTACATGACGTGCGGCAGGCCTGCCAAATGGTCAGTCACTAGAAAGTCCTCCTGCGCAGCCAAACATTGTTCAGACCCACAGAGCTTTATTTTAACTTCTCAAACTTTCAAAAAAGACACCAAATATGTCAGGCTGAATTTTGGTGAAATGTGTATAAAATCATACAAAAGGTGCAGCCATAAAAAACACATCGCTTCAAATAAGAGCTGGATGATACAGAATAAACAGATACTGACAATGTGTTATGACATGATTTTAAACATCTTAGAACCACAAACATTTTGGGAAATATGCTTATTTGTTTTCTTGCCCAGAGTTAGATGAGAAGATCGATATCGTTCTATGATTTATAGAGTAGAAATGTAGCTGGAGCCAGCAGGCTAGTAGCCTGGCTCTAGACAAAATTCACCTGTAAATTCCTCCGGTAGCTCACATTAGCTAACAGCAGCTACAGTTCATAGAGAGTTAAATAAAAAAAATGTTTTCAGAATAAAAAAATATGATAAAATATGATCCAGTTACACCAAAATCAGCAAAATAGTTGGTGGTTAGTGCCATACAGCATTGCGTACCTCCTGTGGGTGATTGTACCGGAGTACAAAGTTACATAGTGCAAGAACAGACGATACCATTCACCTGATTACAAGACAATGTAGCATCAAAATTATTTAATATCGGTTATTTTCTGGTGAAAAAGTTACACAATGTTGCTTTAAAGAAGACATAAGGTGTTGAAAAATGAGCTTCAGAGGTGCTGGAAAATGTTTTGTATTTGTATTTTGGACAGAGTCAGCTGTTTTTCCCTTTTTTCCAGTCTTTATGCTAAGCTAAGCTAAGTGGCTGTTTGCTGTAGCTTATTCAAACATTACATGTACATATATTATGTCATATATTTAACGACTTTTACAAGAACGTGCCTACACTCCGAAAATGTAAATGTAAAAGAGGCAGAAGTGGAAGGAAGTGGAGGAGGAGGTGGCTGTAAAAACAGGCCACATCGCACCACATCGTACCCGACACATACTGTGTGCGTGTGACCGCTCACTCGCCCTCTCCTCCCCTCCACTGCAGTCCTCCACAGGCACGCCAGCACCTCCAGGTCCGGAGAGCAAGGCTTTCTGGGGGATCAGAAACAGATGTGCCTCCTGCCCTTCTTCTCTTAACTCGCACAAAAACACACACGCTGGCGGCAATTCAGAACCGGCACCAGGACCCAGCCGGAGTGACGGGGCAGCGTGACCCTGAGCTTGACCCCGGCCCGCAGCACCTCAGACAGGAAAGGGACGCAATTGGCTTCAGCTGTGACCCGCCAACCCCCTCTCTCCTGCCTGGGCCCCCCCTTCTCATTAAGACAAACTGTTTTTTAAGGCAAAGCAGCTTTCACTACCACTAAAGCCAACACCCTGGAGCACGGAGAGAGGCGGGAAGAGGGGGGAACGATGGAGAGAAGGTAAAAGAATGAGAAACAAATAGAGCTGGAGCTACAGGGGTACAAAGGAGGTAATAAAAAAACGAACAAAAGATCAAGGTGGAGGGAAAAGTTAGGGAGAAAAAGGGCAGAGTGTAAGAAAATCCAGACTGAAGGGGAGAGTGGGGAAAGTCAGGCATATCACTTGCAGCTGTTGCAGGCTCTTGTTCCCAGAATCCATTGCAACTTGGCATGGTTTTTCTAATGAGAAAGGGCGGTGTCATGGTTACATTAATATCAAAACATCCAAAACAACAGCTCTGACTTTTAGAAAGAGGAGTAAAGAGAAAGAAAAAAGAGCGATGAAGTCACTTAATAATAATGACAATCAAATCATTGTAATTATAAACAGCAGTACGACGCATTTGTCTTGGAGACAGACTGCTGAGTGTACAAACAACATATTTGTTTGTTTAGGGATGTACAGCAAAGACATATGGAAAGAATTGAACTTCTTTCACTTCCATAAAAAAAAGACTTATTTTGCTTGCCTCTGCTTTTGTCGTCCTTTCTAATCCATCAACCCCCCTCTGAAACACCCACATTTCTCTTCCAGTTTCTTCATAACAGCGAGCGTTGTTCAGTCTCAGTGGAAACTGTGTGTATGTGTCTGTCATACTGCCTGTTCCAGGTCGCAGCGTCTGCAGAACTGCTGAAAACATTTGCATATTTCATGTTTGGCAACCTGCAATGGCCAAAACACTTAAAAGTAAAGAAAACAAACTATACAGATCTGTGTGTGCGTGTGTGTGTGTGTGTGTGTGTGTGTGTGTCTGTGTGTGTGTGTGTGTGTATGTGTGTAAGTGAGAGTGGCAGGGCATGCTGAGGTAGATTAATACCGCTGCTCAGAGGGGGGTTCCTCCATTCAAGGCTGACTGATGTGCGTCCCAAATTGATTTATGAAAACGGCCCTTAATCAATTATGTGTGGAGAAAGAGGGAGAGAGAGAGAAAAGGGGAGAAGAAGAAAGAGAGGATCTGTGGAGGGGGGGTGGCGGGATTGGGGGTAGGATGGGAGGTAGAGTGGGAAATAAAGAGGATAGAGAGGATGAAGCAGCGGAGGGGAAAAGTGCGTGAATGATGCTGCTCTGCTGAGGAATGTGTCTAATGGACGTCGGTTCATGCCACAGGTGTCCAACGTGGTGGATGCGACGGTTTGTCAGGGTAACACAATGCACTGTGGCTGATCCTGATGTGTACAGCCAGTTTGCTGAGCACGCCGCGTCCATAACATTCATCTTCATTCATATAGCTTCATAATATGTGGTGCTGAGCTATGTTTGCCCAAACAGAGAAAGCGGAAATGTTGCGCCACAAGTGGATGGACACTAGTAAAGGTTGTGCAGCAGTGTAATGTGGTTTTTGTAGTAATAATGGTCCAGTTTTTGGGCCGGGGAGGGAGGGCAGCGGGGTAGAGTGAAGCTGCAGTTGTTTAAAAAGCCCTTCCCTGCCTTGCCCATTGTGCCTGAGACAGGGGTGTGTGGGGGGAAGCGGGGGGTCACGCTGAGAGCTCGTTTCTCCTGCCTGTCAGAACTCTATCTGGGATCCAGCCGGAACTAATCAACTCCAATAGGCCTCCCCGTTACCCAGGGTGCAATGGGCCACGGGCCGGGGGCTGGCCGGTGGGAAACAGAGAGGAGGAGAAGGGCAAAACTCCCCCCCTCTTACCCCACCACTCAAACCCCTTACACCACCACCAGTACCACCACTATCCCTCCACACACACACACACACACACACAAAACACTCCATACTCCACCAGCCCGTGCAGCACACACAACACTCCCACTGTTTCACTGAAGAAATAATAAACACTTGCAATAATATTTTCACAGCAAGCAATAGCCTGCTTCAGATCAGAACCTCGCACAGCTGTGGAGTACACTCCTACGCACATGGGCACCCACTCACATGGACACACACTCACATGGACACACACACACACACGAAAACACACAGTTTCCTCGTCACGCACATGTCACACCACGATGGGTCTAAAATTTGAGACATTTTTAAGGCACTTTTTGGAGGGGAAAGCTGCAGAATTTGTTCACAAAATGGCTTCCACACAACAACAAACAAACATCTGCATCCAAATAAACTCACTTACGTGGTGTCCTGTATGTCTATAAGTGGCTCAAGGTGTAATCAAACAGGTATCGTAATATAAATGAATCTAATTTATTTTAATACTTGTTGTTTGCGCATTTTTTGAAAAGTTATGGAAATAATCACAACTTATTGAGGCTCCAATACTTTATATTCTTTAAAAGTAAAAACGGTTTTGATACTGCTGCTGTTACGTTTTACTATTGTTCCGTATTTATTTATTTAATAAATCAATAAAATAACATGACAAAAAGTTGGGAAAATAGTTTTACATAAATTTCTCAAGAGACGAAACTGAACTATGGAGCACATTAATAGTGCCCTCTTGTGGCTTGATAACCAAACTGCAACATTGCAGAAAAAGTTGAATTAAATAATAAATATTATATATTATAATATTACATATATATCTTACACTTCTCTGAACATTAAAAACCCCACAGAGTTGAGTTAAACACTCAAAAAACATAACCAGGGACTTATACTGACTTTGCCAGAAAAACACGTTTAAGCATACATTTATACCATAATAGTTCAGGACGGATTAAATGTTCAAAACGAAAATATACTTATGATAATATATAATAATATATATATTAATATAATAATAATAATTCATGCTTTTCTCTTCCTGTAAATAAACTAGGCTCTCTCTCTGGAGTCTGGACAACTATCTGACAAAGCGTCACTGCGGACACTATCAAAGGCAACAGGGTGTGAGTGTGTGCACAAACTTTAGTGTGTGTGTTTTTCTGAGTGACTTCAGCCTCCTTCACAGAGGTGAAGTGGGGGCAGATTTAAATGAGTAAAGAAAACTACCCCCCTCTCCTGCCCTCACTGCACCCCCACATCATTGTTTATGTGTGTGACTTTGGCATGCTTCGGTCTCACTGGGTCCACTTTATTTTTTTAGAAATTTGAAAAAACTTCTTAATTAACATCTGTTGAGTTTTTTCCCCTCCTCCTCTATAAATTACACGATGCATGTGTGAATATGTGTGTATGAGGAGTAAAGGAGGTGTGTTGAGGCTGTTGAGTGGCCTAGATAAAGGTGGTGGTGGTGCAAGGAGAAGGCGGGGGGAGTCACATGGGAACCTTACCCAGGCCATGCAGTGAAGGGGAGGGCATTGAGAGGCACTGGGGTAGGGTTAATCCCCATTCACTCCGTCCTTCACTCAGCATGGTCGGGCACAATAAGCCCCGCCTGCCTCCCCCTGAGTCTCCATGGTGACCTCTGACCCCACATTTACGGCTGCTGTCCCTGGCCCCTTTATGCCTCCATCCTGTTATTATCTGCAATATTTACTCCTTTTGATTTCCCTGCTGGCCATTGTCGTCGCCCACACAGCACCCCTGACGGACTGGAAAACTCAAGTGCTCTCATTCCTACTCCAGCATCACCCCTGAAAACCTTAAAACCCTCAGCAAACACCACCTGAAGTGGAAATGAGTCAGCTTACGACCACTTATTTATGGCTTTTTGATTTAGGCCACAAGGAGCAGCACAGACGAGCAGTGGCCGATGAATGGACGGAGTCAAAGAAGTGCTTTTACACGGGTGCCCAGCGGTTAAGATGCATTACACGTGACCACAACATCACAGGTTTGATTCCAGCTGTGGACCTCAGTCGCATCTAACACCCATCTCTCCCAACTTTTCTCTCTGTATGTATCTCAACAATAAACTATCCAATGAAAGCACATTACATTATATTAGGGACACTACAATTAATCTAAGCACAGTGCAATCAAAATATTCAACACTAGGAAACATTACACAAAAATATGAGTTTATAGGGAAAAAAAGTTATAACCAACATGAAAAATAAACAAAAATTAAAGATATGTAATCTTTTTATGTGGTTAAATAGTTAAATACATAAATCCTATATTAATAAACAAATTTAAATGATAGAACAGTATGTGAAATGTAAAATATGTCCCCTTTTTTAACTTTTTTAACGCAGCAGTAGAAGCACAGGTGGTACTAATAACGCTGATTAATCATGGCTCAGTTCCATTACGTGTCCCAGTAAGCCATTGAAGTGCTGTAATAAATCACACCTGTGCTTTTCTTGCTATAAGTTAAAATGCCTGCGGTGAAACACAATTTTGTACCCGTGATGTTTTGCTTGAAACACGCCAGGACTCACTGTTCTCCATGTTTGCCTTTGTTCCTGACTTCTTAAACCACAACATAAGCTGTTTACGGGACAACACTAACATACTGCCACTGCACTCCTGTGAATTATGGCTGAATTCCATTTAGCTGCTTCAATTTCAAGGTCCTGGTGTTGTGCATGCTGCCTTACCGTCACACTGTCATGACATACTGGGCATCTTTAATTAGTAACACCTGCTTGCCTACTATGGCAAGTCATCTGTCAATCTGCAGACCTTTTTCACAGCAGCAAAACAAATTACATATAAGTAGTTCACAATGTCAGTTCAATAGAATTTCTATAAGAATATTCTGCATAAAAAAATCTCAAATATATCTAATTGACTTTGATTTGTGTTTAAAAGTATTAACAGTAACTTTCAGATGCAGTGCAACTTTTTTCACTGGCTGTCGCTTCTCTCTGATGAATGACTCCACATTGCCATCTGCTGATTTTAGACTGCAGTGCACCATTTTCTCCTGCACACTCATAATTCACTCGCATACGACGTGAATGAAAATGTGAATGCATCAGAGCAGAGTTATAAGTGAGAGGAAGACAACATAAACAGGAAGTCAAAGAGAAAACTTGATGATGGGACGGTCCTGCCATCACCATGTATAGAAATCTGTTGTCATGGCTACCTTGCCTCTACTACAGATGTTCATGGTGGTTGTTGTAGACACTCAGGAGTCCTGCGGGCCTGTCCTGCTGACTGGTTATGACAAAGTGGAAAACTAGATTAGAAAATAGTAGAAAATATATATTTGGAGAAAAAGTAAGTATGCCAGTGTGTGTCTATGCATTCCTCAACATTAACAGACAAGGCATGCAAAAAAAAAAAAAAAAAAAACACCTATCACTGATGGCTCCTGTTGTTATTTTGATGTATCATATGTGCGCGGCTCAGTAAATCACAGTTAGATTGTTTGTATGATTTTTAAAAGAAAAAAACAAATGTCAAGAAAAAGACAAAAAGAGATGATTTTGGGGCAGAGAAATACCAACAAAGACCACAGAGACCAAAATAAACAAAAGACTTGAGATATGAGCGTAAGAGAAAAGAAGAAAAACAAATGTTTGTGTGCATGGGCATGTATAGTATCTCTGTGTACCATAAATAGCCACAAAAGGCCATACTTTAGTTGAAACCACAGAGGAGAGGATAACTCTTTCTTCTTCCTCCTCCTCCTCCTCTCTCACTCTTACTTCTTCTTTTTCTTCATGACTTATTGTCATGCAATTTCTGCCTCCCTTCGAAAAACACAAATTAAACACAAACACGCTGAAACTAAGTGATATCAAACATGCCTCAAAGACGTGGAAAAACAGACCATAAGGAAACCAAACCGCAGGCACAGAAACAAAAAGACAGACAGTCTGACCACGCTCAGTTTGGACCTTCATGCAGGATTTCATGTAGCTGAAGTCACACAGTCACACACACAGTCACACACACACACACACACACACACACACAAACAAATTGTATGTTTGGCTGTAACATGTTACATATAAGCACAATATGATGCATGCAGCCAGACATTAAACTTACTGCACACAAACAAGAAACACCGTGGAGGAAAAGGCAAACTCTTAAAGTGGAATTTCATTGAATAAACAAACACTAGCACGGCTTTAAGTTTACATAGTAAACAAAAGGCATTGTAATAAATGAGATTTATTCTACAAGCTGGAGGGACTTCAGAGAGAAAGTTATTCACAAATAACAGTAAAATGATCCCCGACCACTTCAAATAAGTGTTGGAGAAAATGCGGACCACAAAATGGAAACCACGCTCATATTTTCTGGTCATGTCCGAAGTTGAGTAATTTCTGGATGAATGTATTAGACGCCCTGAGGGACGTGTCCCGCCAAGATAGACCCGAAGGTGGTCCTCCTCGTTACAGTCACTGAAGGCTTTGAGGGGAGACCCAAAATCCACAGTTTGATCAATTTTAAATGTATATGAGTGTCTATAATAATCAATTTAAAAGATTTTTTGATTTTTTAGAGACAGTGAGGACAAAAATAAAGTTCTTTATAAAAACTTTAATTCAGTCATTTAAAAATACATAGATAAAATATTAAAAACTGTTTTTAAATGTCCTTTAATGATATACTTCTCTTCTTGTCATCTCACGTGAGCGGACAGGGCGAAACACCCCTCTCGCTCTCTGCGTTTCTCAACCTGTGATGGAGAAAGAAACATTATTTTAGGTCAAAGCGGTAAAAGTTTAAAAGTTGAGTGTCTCCATGTAATCTATAGTTTGTCTGTGTTTGTGCACCTGTGTTTTGCTATCCCTTGTTTCTCCTCCAAGGACGTGAGAAGACGCTTCAGATGCAGTGTATCTGAAATATACCAGTCATTTTTAAGATTTCACTTCTGTATCAGACTTATTTCTTCTAATTCAAACTTAAAGAAAATATTAATTTCAATACCCAGAATTAATTTAATATCACATTGTCATATTATGCTTTATACCAAATGAAAAAAGAGCTACTGACCGTCTCTCACCACTACCAGTCCGAGACAGCAGCTGCTGTTCAGGCAGCAGTATGGACACCTCTGGACTTCCTCTACCTGGGAGTAACATGATACAATGAAATAAAATTTACAGGCTACAGAGACGTGTGAGGCTGAGCTACCAGACCTGCTGATTGTGGGCTGAAGGCGGAGGGAGGGATGGGTGAATCAGAGGGAGAAACTTTGGCTGAAACACTTTGTTTCTGTTGGTCAATGAGCTCCAGCAGTCGACCCCTCGCCGCAGCACTTTGTCTGTTTAGCTCCAGCAGGCGCTGCTCCACGCTGCTCACACTGAAGGTGTTTGGTGATGATGCCTGAGCGAGAAGACACAGAGAAACAAATCCTGGCTCCGGTCAAATAGTCTTGTTTGCTTAGGATGTATTAATGTGGTAGGAGCTGTTCTTTTGGACCATCCTTTGCAAAAAGAAAGGAGATAATGCAGTCCCATAATTCCTTGCTGCAGCAATTCATTTAAAAGGTGTGATACAGAGTCGCAGTAGAGAGAAAAAGTGCCCATGTGGAAGAGTGAGAGAAAGCGTGTGAATAAGGACAGAAGTATCCAATGTGGAGAGACTTAATCTCACCTGATTGGTCAGTTGCTCTCCTTCGGCAGATGGGACATGCTGACTCTTCCTCCCTGTGCTGCTGGAAACCGACGGCCTCCTCTCTCCAACATTTTCGGGTGTGACTCTTCCTGCGCTGCTGGAGCTCAACCTTTTCTGCCCGTTGCTACTGTTAGGCGATCCTCCGACCCCTGACCCCCGGCCCTTAGCCTGGCTAAGCTGGGCCTTGATCAATTCGTTCTGTCTACTCAGCTGAGCGATCTCAGCCAGCATGGCCTCTGGAGAGAGCTGTGCGCTGAGAGGGTCAGAGGTCAGCGATAATGAGGAAGCGGAGGGCAGGCTGGTGAGAGGAAGGCTGGTGAGGCTGGAGGCTGATCTGTGGGACTGGAGGTCTTCACGGGAATGTGGGACATCTAGAGGAGGAAGCTCCTGGTGCAACTGTATAGGATGAGTGACTGAAGAAGAGCAGCTGATTGAGTAAGACGGCTTGAGGGCATACGGCTGAAATCAGATGACTAAAAATAATCAGGCTGTTACCAGAAATGTGTTGCCAGTTGTCGCTCTGTCGGGGGGGGGAGAGCAACACAGCAGGAGAAACAGAGGCTCGTGGTCGTTCAGGATCTCGCTCAAGAACCGGTGCAGAGCGACAACCTGTTTACGACACGTAAAAACAAATTATGCACTATTTACTATACAAATATCCATTCACATACACACACACACATGCTGTTTGAACCTGCGGCTTTGACATCAAAGTCTTGGTGTGGGTCAGCGTGAGCCTCCAGTAGCCCAAGTCCTCCCATCACCAATACCACTGTGTCCAATTTCTGCTCCAGCTCTGCTGTCCGTTGCTGCAACCCGGCCTGAGAGGAACCAGAGAGGAAAATTCATCAGTCCAACTGGAATCTGGAGAGTAAACGAGTGTCAGACCATGTGGTAAGCCTTGTCTAACCTGCAGGGCAGCGGCCTCTTCTCTCAGAGTCATCGTCTCAGCGGTGAGAGCATCAATGAGCCCACGTTGCTCCCTCAACTCGTCCTCCAGTCGTCTCCTCTCCTGAGCCTCTTTGTGAGCTTCTTCTTCTCTCTAAAGACAGTTCAGTTCAAAAGATTTCTTTAAATTAAGGATGTTCTCTTCTCATTTTTTGACTTGAACGATTGATTTTTCAATGGCACCCCTGCTTACTCCTACCTGTTTGAGGAGGTGCACTAAACGTCCCAGAGTGGAGACCAAGGCGACAGAGAATCCAGTGAGGCTTTGTTTTCCTTGCTGTTTTTGACTCTGTGCTGAAGCTGGTTGACTGTCCGGACTCAGAGTATCTAAGTCTGCCTCCACCTGACCCAACATGGCCTGCAGCAGGCCCAGACTGGACTGGTCTCCGCTGAGAGAAGCTACAGAGGAGCCATTCATCTCCGAACTCTGAGAAACAGATTTCCTGGTTCTTCTGGCATGACTACTGATCCTGCCTGGAGAATACATGCAAAATACCACTAATTTCTTCTGATTATTGCAGTATTTAGCAGCTCTTATGATGACACATTTCACATATTGTTACAGACTATGAAGAACAGACACCTTCCTGATATTACCTGACTGGTTGAGTGGCATCTCAGGGTTGAGGACCTGAGAAACCAGGACTGATGGTTCCTCCTTGCCTTCCTCTGACTGGCTTTGTCTGGACCGAACACGCTGGACAGCGACTGTGGCATTGAGTGCTGAAAAAAGGTGGAACGAGTTTACATGAGAAAGGGACACCTGAATGACTGATGATTTTTTAACTGTTGTTTTACTCGTTTCTTTGGAGGAGCTCATCTTTTCATCCTACCTGTTTGGTCTGGTGCTGTGCCTGAAGCACAGGGGGTTACTGGAACATTATCTCTCTCTACCTGGTCAGAGTTGGGATGATGGATTTTCTGATGCTGTATTGATCTGCCCCGAGACTGTGCCTTCATTTTTTGTAGATTGGACCTGCAAAGAAAAGCATCACAAGCAATGCAGCAATCAGTAAAAGCTTGTATTACTGCTCCAGAGTTATATTTCCCCACTAAGAAAGAACAGAAATCATTTTTTATCTCCATATACTGTGAGGATAGTCTCTTGAAGGTGATTGTGTTTCTTCAAAATTATGAAATTGAATAATAATCTTAAATGCAGGAGACAAAAATTTTCCACCTTCCTACCTTTGGATTACATGATAGTCTGAAAGGCCTCTAGGACAGGTATCTTCATCGCTGTAGTTATCCTCTGAAGCTTCTACTTCGTTAAGAGCCTGAAAAGAAGTATTTTACACACGCAACCATGATAATACAGACCAAAATCTTGAGTACAAAAAGTCAAAACAGGATATAAAAAGACACACACTAACAGTACATTGTTAGTAAGAAAAAAAATGACACATAAATGGTTGGAAGTTGGTAAAACTTTTAAGTATGAAGCTACAAATGTATGACATTATCTTGACACAAACACACCTGCTGGTCCATCATAGACTGACTCAGCAGTGACAGCTGAGTTGGAGGATCTGGTCTCTGGAAAACAGGCAACGCTGAGTCAGATTCACAGTTTGGAGCCATCGTCACACTGGGGTGTCCTGCAGAAATACACAGAAGAATACAAGTTTACATCTAACTCTCTGTGAAAACCAAATACCTTGTTCAAAAGGGTGAAGAATGTGTCGTGTCTGCATATGTCTACAATCAAGAGACATGTTTTATCAACTTAGCACTGGATTTATGTATTTACATCTACGACAGAGTGAACGAGAAGTTTTCTACCAGTCTGCCTGCGTGGAGCATCTCCAAACAAGTCTTTGACCACGGCCATGGCTCTGTCAGAGCGAGCCAGCACATCCTGCAGCAGCAGCTGGTCAGAGAACACCTGCAGCAGTAAAACACACCGCCACCATTACCAGCAGCAAAGGCCCTGCGATAAACTCATCGCTCAGATTCACATTTTAAATACTTTATTTATGAACAACACACACCTCCCTAATGATGCTGAGGCTGGCCTGGTCGAGAGGTGCAGGGCTTCCAGGGTGTCTGAAACGGCGCGCGAGGGCTTTCTCTCTGAGCTCCCACTGCGCCGCAGCCTTGTTGTGGGATTTGTGAATCTCATGTCGATGGCTCTGAAGCAGAAGAGAACAAACAGATAAGCAAATATGAATATTTGGTCTGTGTTCAAGTGCTTTCGTAACGCACAGCGTGAGATGAAATGGTGACACGTCACACCAATGAAACATCTTACCAGCTCTGCAGGTGTCAGCTTGTGCACAGACAGATCAGTGACAGTGCTCTGAAACCGACAAGAGAAGGCCGTCATTACTTAACTGTTATCCAAACGTACAGATAACGTTTTCTTGATTTAACACAAGATGCCTAACAGATTACTTCATGAGGGAATAACTCACTGAATAAGACTGCACAATGTACATTTGTTTTGCACAAAGTTACTGAACAGATATGAATATTTTCTTTTGCATATTTTTACATGGATAAAGCTAAATGTTTATAGTTTTTAATTAATTTTAACCTCATGCTTTGTATATATTATATGCCTGTTTTGTGTTTGTTTAACTCTAAATGGATAAATGATAATGAACTGTACTTATATAGCGCCCGTCTTCTCTTCCAACCACTCAAAGTGTTTCTACATCCATTCAATCATGTGTTTCAGTTATCTATCTATCTGAAAAGTCACTACTGGCTATGAGATGATGGAGGTGGATCAGCTGTCAGTACTCACCACCCACTCTCTTTTGGGAGCTGCTGCTGCTTTCTTGGGGCGGACAGGCCTTTTTCCTTTGGGGTGTTGTTGTGGACGCCCCACTCTCACAAACGACATCTGTTCACAGACAGGGTGAAAGCATTCGTGCTATGGCTTCACGGTTTGTTTGAACGTATCAGCCAATGTGAGTCAACCAGCTCAGCGACACAAACTCTCCTTCCCCATCGTTAGCACTTATTTACGCACCGGTAAGCAGTAGCCATTTGTTGCTCGCCAAATATTGAAATAGCACTTACGTTTCAGGTCACAAAGCCACACTCCGGTGAGCAAAGAGCACTTCAGGTTGTATTAAGCTGTGTCTCCGCAGTTTGGCCGCTGTCGGAGTTCAGTATTATCGAAATCTCCTCCTCTGTTTGTTGTGTGACAGTTTTTCAACAGTTGCGCGCCACTTCCTGTGCTGTTGCCACGGACACCGCTTCACGGCGGAGCATGACGGGAAATGAAGTACTGGCGAGCAACGTGGGACAGGGATGCAACAAGCATCCCATATATGTATATACAGTGCCACAGCTTCTCATTCAGTGTTTTTCTTTATTTTTATTATTTAAGTGCAGCAACGTTTTGCTGTTTTGATGGCAGCTTTGCACACTCTTGGCAATCACTCAGCTTCATGAGGTATAGTCACCTGGAAAACTTTTCATTTAACAGTTCTGCCTTCTCAAAAGTAAATTTCTTGCCTTCTCAATGTGTTTGAGACAGTGAATAGCTCTATTCCACTACTGTAGTAATTCATATTATGGCAAGAACTACTCAACTAAGCAATGAGAATTGATGGTCCACGATTACTCTAAGACATGAAAGTCAGTCAGTCAGAAAAATATCATGGACTTTAAATTTATCATCAGATGTAGTCACAAAAAAAACTTCAAATAATATTATGAAACTGGCTCTGTCCCAGTAAAAGTAAGCCAAGAGTTACCTCTGCTCCAGAGGAGAAGTTCATTACAGTTACCAGCCTCAGAAATCACCAATTAATGACACCTCAGATCACAGCCCACAAAAATGCTTCTCAGAGTTCAAGTAGCAGACACATTTCAACATCAAGTATTCAGAGGAGAGAACAGTTGAATCAGGCCTTTATGGTCAAATTACTGCAAAGAAACCTGAGAAAGAACAACATAAGAAGAGAACTGCTTGGGCCAAGAAACACAATGAATGGACATAGCAGTGGAAATCTGTGCTTTGGTCTGATGAGTCAAATCTGTTCCATCTGCCTTGTCTTAGCGAGGCAGATAAGGTGAATGGATCTGCATGTGCTGTTTCCACTGCAAAGCACGGAGGACGGAAAGTTTTGACTGGTACTGTTTAAATATTATATTATAACACAATATAATTATTATAAATCGTATATATAATTATACTATAAAGCAGAACTATCTCATGACTTGCAGGTGCCTGTAGAACATGAGTAAATATAGATCAAACCACTGAGAATAACATTGTCTAACATAAGCTGAATGTCATCCCAAAACATGATTATGATGTTTTCAAGTAGTATATTGCAAAGATTTGTAAATTAATGTAGCCTATCACCAGAATCTACTGACTGATGTTGTGACTGTAATCGTCTGTTTATTTATTGTTTATAGTATATAATAATAGTAATAGTAGTAATATAGTTATTGTTAAATTACACATATAAGACAATCTTTCCTCAAAATAAGTCACCTTAAAACAATCACCGAGTCTTTATAAAACTGTATACGTTCCTATCTAGTTTTGTTTCCAGATGTTTGCGCAGGAGCAAGCATCTGGCAGCTCCACTAGATGGCATTGTCACCATGTAAATCCCAGTGCAGAGGTGGGACGCCAAACAGCCAAAACTTTTACCAGCAGACATCTCCGCACAGAACGCAGAATGAAAAGTTTAACTCAAGTTTGCGCAAAGTCAAGTCAGCAACAATATACGACTGGAAATAAAGTTGCTTGCATTGAAAATAAAACTTTGCTTTAGTTTATATTTTATTGGTTGTTGAGGTAAAAGTTTATTATGAGGCCAGACAAAAAGAAATAATAATAATGATTTTAAAAAAAGAGTTGGTCTGGAAAAAACTGAAAGAAGATACTCTTTCTCTACATAACGAATAATTTGAATTATTTTGAAAATTATACTGTCCAAAAAAGTTATGCATAAAGTTAGAACATGCATATTTTTTTTTCCTGGGTTAAGATTTTATTTTAAGGGTTTCAACCGGAAGTTGTATTTTGCTCTTTACACCTTGACACTGGTTTATTACTCTATTAAGGGATGCGTGTTCGCGTCTGACTTTTTTTTTTTTACACGCCCCTCTCACTCTGACGCAAAGTTAGATAGACTCTGCGCGCTTTGGTTCAATCGGGCTAGACCTATCCAGACCTGGTTGACTGATTTTCCGACGCACTTAACAATGCAGACCGAGCCACAAAAGTTTGAAAAGTTATCTTTGCGCACGGGGCTGGCGGTGAGGGGTCTCTGGAGTGACAGCAGCATGGATCAGGCTACAAGTGTTGGTTTCTCTGCGCTCCTGTGGAAAGTCATTTGAAGAGAGAGGAGACATGAACAGCCTCGCTGTGGTGCCAAAGGAGATCATCTAGTTTTTCCATATTGGATTTAGCACGAGCTCTGAGGGTTTACAACTGGAGTATCGGATCAAGTTATATAATTTCTGTGACACTTTCAATAACATCTACTTTTGTTTTGTTTCGTACAACTCTTGGATATTCACCTACACCGCGGAGTCCATTTTGGAGACGTTGGATCTGAATTACGCACGGGTTCCCCTAACAAATGACAGCTTCTAAGTGCTTTGTTGCTCCCTCACTTCATCCCCTCGGCTCCCTGTATCACCTCACCGACCCACCGTATCACTCCCCTCACCAGGTTAGGTAGACACGGAGGAGTGAAAGCCTCTGTCTGTTTCAGTGCGCCCAGCGTGCGGCCGCGGTCCACCTGGCCGAGGATGTGGGGAGGAGGTCTCCCGATGTATGTCACCGTGATTGTGACTCTACTCCTGGTCATTATCGACGTGAAAGCCAGTGGGGAGTACTGCCACGGCTCACACGATTCCCAGGGCGTGTGGAAAGACGGGTTTCAGTGCCCGGAAAAGATCGACGGTGAGGACGCGATCATCTGCTGCGGGAAATGCGAGCTGCGCTACTGCTGCTCCAGCACGGACGCACGGCTGGATCAAGGCAGCTGCGATAACGACCGGCAGGCTCAGGAGCCCGGGACAGACAGCAAGGAGAACAAGGACTCTGGTGCAGGTATAAACCCATAGATTTTACTGTTTCAACAACTTATACCACAAACATTGTGCATGTTGAGAGTATGAATAATGAAAGCATGTTCACTCCACGACAAAAGCTAAATAAAAACACACTTTCACACAATAATGATGCACAAAAAGTAAGTTTTAAAATGTTTTTATGGTTGCCTGAATGTTGTTGAGAGGTCATTTTGGGGACTGTCACAATAAAAGCCTTTCTACCTAACCTGTTGCTTCGGCATCAGTGTAATCTCAGCTGAACCTCTGGTTTATTCCAAATGGATTCAAGCCTATGAATAAATATAAATGCTAATAGTGTGTGTGGACGTCATGCCCAAGGCCCATGCACAGGATGTCTTAAATTTAATTGTAAATTGTAGACCCATTACAAGATTCAGTTTCCTCTCATAAACCCAACAGTCCCCACAGTATCTCCTTGTTAAGAGGTTCATCTGCTGCCTAGCTCCGGTTGGCAACGACAGCTGCACAGGAGACAGCAGCAGACTCCTCCAAAAAAACAGTTAACTGCGCTCACAAATGGCAAACTGTGCCGTTCGTACTGCACTTTATAAATAGCTGTGTTTGTTCTGGCCTGTAACAGTGCAAAGAGGGGGCCGGGCTCAGATCACGCTGTCCCCACGGGGATCAAGTTTGGACTTGACCGGATCTTGGACAGTGGTTCACCAAAGGCGCTGACAGCTCTGCTCATAAAAAAAAGACACAAATCGCGTTATGTATCATTTCCTACAAGCCGGCCAGGCTTGTGGAGTCCCTTTCCCATCGTGAAACTCCTTCTGTAATCCCCCTCTACAGTCCCTCTGGTGTCTGTGGGCTTTCAAGGGATTCACACTCTGACTTGCTCCAGACATGACACTCATATACATACACAGAAACTATGTAGAGAGGCATCATCACCAACACTGAAGACAAAATATGTCACATTTTTTCCCACTTATGTAAAGAAATTAGGCAACAATACAAACTTCTTTCTCCAAGCTGGCTCCCTATTCATCATTGCTCACATTCCCATAAATTAATCTACCATAAAGCCCCTTGAAGCTGCATCATATCTTGGATAAAAGATCAACAAGTAGATAGAGGCACTCCAGTGAAATTAGCAAACACTGGACATCAGAGGAAGAAAAAAAGGCAGCACAGGCTTATTTCATGTTTCCCTGGAGGATATTGCCCTCTTTTGGACCCTCAGCTATAATCTGTCATTGTTAAGACTATCATACCTTATCACTGCAGGAAGAGGTATATACATTTCATTCAGTGGCCTCCAGCCAAAATGATTTAAAGAAAAGCAGCAATTTTGTGTGTTTTTTCCATGCAAGGGCCTTGTTCCGTTTGAGCATTTCATTCATTTTTCAGACGCTTGCAGCCTATTAATCATCCAGGGAAAGATACACGCTGTGATGTCAATGGATAACAGGCAGGAAATTATTAATGTGCTCAACATGAAGGAACATATGGTATTTAGGAACAGGAGAATGCCCGTGGGATAACCGCAGGAGACGAGAAGGAGTCCAGCCAGCATAGCCACAAAGACTGTGCCCAAAACAAGAGCTTAAGACAGAGAATGAGGGGAGGGGAGGGGGGTGCTGTTACTGCAGCATGGCTGCCACAGCTCAGCTGCAGCAACAGGTGTGGAAGAGTGACGGGGAACAATAGGAGGGTTTTCGACCAGCATGTGCACAAGATGAGAGAATCACGCATAACAAGAGGTGAAGAAATAAAGTCATATTTTTAGCCTGAAGTCCTGAATTTGACAAAGTGAGAATAGTTTTCAAGATTTGATTCATAAGTGTTCTACTTAAGTACAAACATGAGGTAGTTTACTTTCCATTTTGTCTTACTTTATACTTATATACTACTCTATACTACAGTTAAAGGAGCAATACTATACTTTTTCCTCCACTACCTTTATTTAACAGCTGTAGTTACTAGTTACACTTTATTACTTTACATTAAACAAACTTTTTAGCTTGTGACCTCTTTTAGAAAAGCCAGTGTTAACTCTGAACCCTTTTTCACATTTTCCCCAAGAAGATTAATTAACTAAGTTTAATAGTCCAAAAAAATGTATGCAAATTTGTCTATCTAAATGTAATTTGTATCCATGCTAGACATTTAGCTCTGATGACACTGTTGGTTGGTCAGTCCACCACTTTGTTAGAGACTCAATTGTCTGTATATAAGGATGCATTTCAATTAGATTTGGTATGTTCGTGTTCCCCAGAGGATGAATCATAATGGCTTTGGTGATCCCCTGATTATTCCTCTAGCACCACCAGCAGGTCTTGACAACTATTGGATTTACTGGCATGAAGTTTAGTACATTCATGTCACCCAGAGGATGATTTGTAATAACTTTATTGATACCTTAACTTGACTTAATTTATGACTAAATACCATCAAAAGTAATAGCATTCACATTAGCCTCAGCTATACTTATGATGGTATGTAGCAAACTAAGATGGTGAACATGGTTCTGCTACACATCAGCCATATAGCATTATCATTCTGAGCATGTTAGCATTTAGCTCAAAGCTAAACTTCACCAAAGTGCAGCCTCACAGCGCTGCTAGCATGGCTGTAAACTCTTCAGTCTTGTTTCTCCTTCGCTGCCCCGCTCACGACCTCCCAGATTTACGTGCCCTCTGGGAAGGGGGACCTGAACCCTGGGTTAAGAACTATTGGACTAATCTACCTACCAGTACATAAAGTAGTTAAAGCTAACTCCACCATGAGCAACAGTAAGGATCTATTGATGTGATATATAAATGTGTATCAATCAAAGGGGGTATTTTTTTTGTATAATGAGTACTTTAAATACACTTTAGTAATACTTATAATAGGACTTGTGCTTGTAATGAAGTATTTTTAGATTGCTGTAATTGTATTTGTACCTAAGTACAGGATTTGTGTAAATCCACTGTATTTGCTGAACTTTCAGTGCTGCTTTTTCTCAGCCTCCATCACTGATTTACAGTACAGTGTTTTGGAAAGGAGCTAAGCAGTGAAAGTGGGTATGAAGTAACACAAGACGAAAGTTTTTGCAATTACTAATCCTCATCATCCATGCAGAGAAAGGGGGGGTGGAGGCAGAAATGTTGAGGTGGAGGCCATATAAGTGCAGGAAAAAAGGGCAGTCAACGGCTCCCTGGGACATTTCTGTTCTTGTAACTTATATATGTGTTGCCATAACAGAGTTCCTGTTAAAACCTGTTTACAGGAAGGTGTGTAGCTGCAAGGTACATTAGCCTCTGAAGTTGACACCGCTTCTAGTCAAAGGGAAATGGGTCAAGGTCCTAGTATGTTTCATGTCACCGAGTCTTGGCCTCTTATGCCGCTGGCCTATGTCTTTTGACACCTGGACTTACCGCATCAGCCAATGAACGTCCTCCAGCTCTAAACAGGCCTCATGCAGTAATCCTTTTTAATACCCTGCTACTTTTGATGAGCATTTTGAAAAGTTTCTCAAGGCCGTATGGATGTATTTCAAAGAGACAAAAGGAAACCGGAGCCAGTTGCCACCTCTCTCTCTTTGGCATACAGTTACACCTCATAACACATGGGCACATTCAAAGTGGAAAATAACTACACCCTTTGGGAACAATAAAACACAACTAATCACTTATAATGTAACATGGTCGTTATTGTGCTCGTAAGGTGTTGGTGCGAGCGACCATGGGAATGTACAAGTTAGGGAAAACACTTCAGAAGTGACCTCATCATGTCCGTCACCCTGTTTCTGCCAGAAACATTCCCCATCGTTAGTTAGCTGAAAAGGTGCAGTTAGAGCTAAAAAATAAAAAAGAAGAAGTTATTGTTGATCATGTTTCACTGTTGTTGTTGGAGCTTCTCCTGCTCACTGGAGCTGAGATCTTCACATATAAAAATGTCTACCTGTTTAATGACGCCTCTGCTATTTGACCCGGCAAATGACACCGTGATTGGTGTTGCGCAAGTGCTTTCTTACAAGCCTGACTTGCTGTTTTCAACAAAAAGAAAGAAAAGGTCAGTGAGAAGGAATCGACTTACTGCTTTGATTTAAAGGGCTGAATAACCTCCCATTCAACTACATTAAATCAGTCAACTTTTAATACCCTTCTTTACGCAGAAGCCAAGTACTGCAGTTGCAACTCGTGTAACTTATTTTCAAAGGGTTGGTCATAAATAGCTGTAGAAAAAAAAGAAGGGTCACAAATATCTGCTGGCAGCCGCTCTGAAGAATGTCACCCATGCAAACACACACACACACGCACACGGGTCTGCAGGGTTGAGGAGGCTGGGGACACAGCAGGGTGCTCAGGATTAAAACAGATCAAAACAAAGTTAATAACTGCTAATGAGAGCCTGGGACTCCCTGGGGACCCAATTCCAGTGTACCTCTAATTCTCCTACTCAAGTCCAAACACTCCTCCCTGCTCAGTCTTTTGTTTCACTGTCTCACCCACTCACATGTAGGAGCTTTGCCTGTGCAGGGAGGCAAGACGTGTGTGAGCCGGCATTGCTCTCTGAAGTTTAATGTTGGACTTAGAAGTTAATATTTTGCCTTTTTTTTAACATGTCTTTATTCTTCTCTCTCTCTGCAGTTCCCATCTATGTGCCGTTCCTGATCGTGGGCTCTGTGTTTGTAGCTTTCATCCTGGTGGGCTCTGTGGTGGCCGTGTGCTGCTGCCGTTGCCTCCGGCCCAAGCAGGAGCTGTCATCAGCAGGAGCGTCGGGAGGTGGTGCCGGCAGTGGTCGCCTCTTGGAAACCATCCCTATGATGTCCAGTGCGGGGACCTCAAGAGGTTCATCGTCCCGCCAGTCTAGCACTGCCACCTCGTCCAGCTCCTCTGCCCCGCCTGCTGCACCCCGCCCCGCTCCCCCTGCCCTCATGCGGGCTCAAGCCTCCTGCTGCCTGCCCCCCGATGCCAGCGTCTTCGTCAACATGCCCACTAACTTCTCCGTGCTCAACTGCCAGCAGGCCACACAAATCATGCCCCACCAGGGACAGTTTCTGCACCCGCAGTACATTGGCTACGCCCACCCCGTGTCTCCTGCCACAGCCTTTCTGGACCCCACTCAGGGAGGATACCGACCCCTCCAGTCCCCCTGCCCTCCTCCCACCGGTGGGTCCAGTATCACCAGTGACCAGAAATACCCTCCAGTGACTGTGTGATGAGGGGCCAACTTGCAGACCACTCTGCCACTTTGTTTTGAAGTTTAACCTGTGAGGGCTGTGCCAGAGACCTTTTTTGGGAGGGGGTGCTGCCAGAGTGGAAAAAGAAAGGCAGGGAGTCAGACTCACATGAAGGACTCATAAAGCCATTGAGGCAGCAGGGCCTGCCCTGCTATTGTGTGTGGTGTGTCTGTTTAGTGTGTCATGTGATCTCTTGACAAGTTTAAATGAGCTAAGCTCAGCCTATAGCCTATAGGCGTCATGAATGATGGGGTAAGATGGACGCATAAATAAGTTTCTGTCTTGATGCGAAGACAAAACTGCATATTGGAGAGTTAAGCAGCCCAGATGGGTGATAATGCACAGCTCACTGTAGCCTGCAGCTCAAATAAAGACTGTGCACATGTTTGTGTTCGCATGCATGCGTATGCGCAGAGCGAGAGAAAGATTTGTTGGCTTATATGTGCTGGAATGAGTGACGACTGGATGATTTATAGCAGCGAACTGTAAGAAAAGTGGATATTCGAGCAAAAAAAAACAACAAAAAAAAAAACAAAACTATGACCACATGCTGTGTTTATGCCATGTGCACATCTGCACTTGTGAATGGTTGTGAGTGGTTTATACAGTACAGTATATATTTGTTTGTGTTGAGAGTGCGTTGGGGAAAGAAAGCATGTGAGAAGATGTTTGTACTGTTCGTGTGTGAGTTAGTGCGACGTGTGGAGGGATGTGGATGTATGAGTAACAGTGAGTGAACTGCGTGTAATGGGAAATGCAGGTGGCGTGATGTGAAAGGCAGTCGCAATCTCCCTCTGGACCATTTAAACTCTAATGAAGTGAACACAGGACATAGACTGTGACACTCCACCCTTCTATACAACCCCCCCCCCCTCTTCTGCCACCCAAAAAGAAAAAACACATACGAAAAAAAAAATCCCCAACTGCCCTGACTGGAAACACACACACACACACACACACACACACACACACACACACACACACACACACACACACACACACACACACCCAAACCCAAAAGAAAATTTTAAATATTCACGCGAGGCTGGCAGTTAATGTACCTAAAAAGTGTGAGAGTGTGACAGAGAGCGAGTGAAAGGCAGTTCTCTGAAGATTACGGAGTTAATTATACAGTGAAAGCTCGGCCAGCAGCCCCCTTCACTTCTCTCCTGTGAGAGGTGTGTGCGTGTGTGCATACGTGTGAGTGTGTGTTTTTAACACTCATACAGTTCAGTGCCTTAGCGGAGGGCACGGGCAGCTCCAGGGCAGCTTTGACTCATTATTTTCCACTTAGAAACAGCAGTTATTGGTTGTTAATCTACAAAAAAAAAAAAAAGAAAGAAAAAAAAAAGTTAAAGTTGCATTTTCTTTTTTCTGTGTACTGTTGTGCAGCTGAGTCACTGGTAACTCAGTAACATACAACATGAGGAATGTGCTGCTCCACTGAGCATGGAGTCCGAGATATCCCATAGTACTGAAACCGGTATGTTTGTGTACCTCATCTGTACTCCAAGCACAATGTCTGATAAGATACAGTCGGCAGCTTGTGTGTGAACAAAACAATCTGTAAAGTTATGTATGAAAATTGGTCCAATTTGATGCAGGAGTGACTTTTTTCATATAAAATGCTAAAAAAAAAAATAAACGTTTAAACAGAAAGCAGTGTGTTGAGAGCTTATATCACCTTCTACTGTCATAAAAACATAACAAGCGATGCTTTGTGCTTCAAATGCTGATTTTTTCTTTTTGGTTGCCACTGCCCCTCTGGATAAGTAATATTTACATACACACACTTTGAAACTTGGGTTAACGAAAAACAAATGTGTGGTGAATGGATTTTGCACACAGAGCTGTCTCAAATTCTTAATCCCATTCAAACACAAACACTCTTACTTAAAACACTAATTACACCCATTCACAGACAGCTCTACCACCCACGGAGGACTGAACAAATACCTGTCACATCACCCGGCTTGGAGACAGGAGGAACAATAGACCTCAACAATGGACAGTTTGAAACTATGACTATGCGGAGGTGTAGTTTTGGCAGGTTCCTCCAGAAACTCAGCTACACAGTAATGTGGAAAGCAAAGCGGGCCGTTTTGGGGAGTCACTGGGGAGGAGTTGAAAAGCATAAATGGCTCTCTGGCTCCTGCTCGGCCGTAGCCCGATGGATTCTCCATACTGGAGCAGCTGTAGTCGGTTTGGGCTGGGCTGAATCCAGGAAGGTGGGTGGGAAAGGGATCTCTAGTTGGACTCCAGTGTGCTGAGGAGGGGGGAGTATTAATCGGCTAATGGTCTGTCTACACTGACTCTCTTGAGCTTAAAGAGGGAGCGTGGGAGAGGTTTGATTCTGGTTGTATATATCTAAAATCATATGCATTTCATGTATGAGCCTTTTCAATCTATTTTAAGCATAAAATGTAAACCAAACTCCCCCCAACTTACAATCAAGAGACGGAGACGTGTAGTCAGGCCATGGATTGATTAGATTTAATGATTAGGACTCAGATGGACAACCTCCCTCTCCCACCCTTTCAGTCTTGCATTCCTGAACCAGAGTGTCCTCAACACAGAGCACACAGACAATAGACTCTACATTCAGACAAATCCCAGAGCCAGAAAAACACATGATCCAGGCGAGTGTCTCAATCAGATCCCTTTCTGTTTGGATGCCTATTAGCACTAGTTCAAGTAAAATATTCCCTCTAAGACATGTCTCCACATACGAGTACAAAAACAGGCATTAATGAAAAGAGAGAAAAAAAAAAATTAACACGTACACGTTAATGTCCACTTTAATAAAAAAAAGAAAGAGAAAAAGAAAACAGTCCAGTAAAGAGTGGAAAACCCACAGAACTGAAGGAGGAAGCTCTAATGCCAGGCTTGCTGCTTCTATGTGAGCTGACGATGCTAGACAGGCGGCATCGGGAATCACAGGAGCGGTCAGAAACAACAGGAAACATAGTGGAGGTTTGTTTTTTTTGTTGTTGTTGTTGTTCTTGAAGAGAGTGATGTGCCGCAGAGGCGGAGAGACGTGGAGGCTGCAGAGCGGCTAGGAGATGGAGATGATAGGAGGGGAGAGATAAGCAAGAGGAGATCCCGGTGGGGTTGCAGCAGGGTGGCGGTCCAGTTTGGCGTGAGCATTCTGCCTCAGTGGCATCTCTGTGGCTTTTGGCAGTGAGGCTTGGTGCTGCGACGGATGGGACAGAGATGGGGAGGGAGGTTAGGGCCTGCAGCTTGGGTGTAGAGCTCCGGCGGTGCGTGGTGTTTGCTTCCCCTCCCTCGCAGTTTTTAAAAGGAATTCATCAGTGCGTGTGTGTGTGTGTGTGTTTATTTTGATGTCCCCTCCCCATCCCACGTCGGCGTGTGATGACAGATTAGCTAAAACTCACCTCGCAAGAGAGATGAGAGGGAACAGTGGAAGCTAACGCACACGGGCCGACACACACATGCACACAAACAACAGGACTGCCAGTGCGTGCAGACATACATGCACAGGCAGATACAGACGCACTGGAATGCACGCACGCACGCACACCCACACATACACACACATAAACACACAGTGGCATGAAGCAAACCCAGTCTGTGGGGTATACAGATATGAGTAGCAGTCTCTGAGTTTGACTCGTCATGTCTGTGCGTGGATATGATTGCTCATGCTTGTGCAGCTCGAGTGAGTTTGAACAATGTTTATTCCGTAAAGTCGGCCTGGTGCCTTTTTCCTCTCAAGTCAGTCCTCCATGAGCCATCGACGGCCTCCACGCCTGACCGTGACCCCCCGCCTCCCCCGGCGAGGGGTCAGGTCATAGTTCCAGTAAGGCCACAGCTGGGGGTCTGTCACCCGGTGTGAGGGTGTCACGTGAGTCTGTCTCCGCTGTCGCCTTTGACAACTGTTGCTACGGTGAGCTGAAGCCTTGGTCAGGGGTGGGGCTAGAGGCTGGGGCGTTGGCGGGTGGTGTCATAGGAGCGCACTACCTGGGATTGGGACACCACGCCGTGCTCCTCCTGAGAGAAGGCATAGCCGTCTGCGGAGAGAGACGAGGAGAATGAAGAATGAATGCGGAGTACAGCACTTCAGTTTCTGTTCAGTACTTTGCTCGTTTGCGTGCACATTATACTTTGAGGCTGTAAAAATTACCATAAAGCTGAACAGAGTTTCACAAAAGGTGGTATTCATTACAGGACTCACATGTTGGATTGCCTAACCATGTACAGGGGTTTCTATTTTTCTGGCAAAAATATTGGCCGAATACCGGGAATCAATTTGTTGTTTCAGGGCTACATTAGATAGAAACATGGAAAACCGTGGCTTTCTCTTTCTCTATGGTTTGCCAGACATTCAAATGACACGCTTACAAGTACATAACACATCAAACAAACCAAACAAATCAGCAGACTTCACAAATATGTAGAAAACACTGTTTTCTTCTCCCTGTCTACATCCTGAGTTTATATTGGCTGAAACACGATCATCCAGAAACACAATTCACTCTCCGTCTTTCCAGCGACTGATAGTGACGCTTGACAACATCTGGATCTTGCAAACCAGTCCAGAAAGCTACAATACCACAACAAAAAAGTTGCACCAAATATGTAAAAGTTTTAAGGCCTCTGTGTGTTTGTGTGTGTGTGTGTGTTTGGGGATGGACACTCACGTGACACAGTCTGCTGCACCGAGTTCGAGCGTCCCACGCTTGAAGGTGTTTTCCTAAAGACTCTTGTCAGCAGATGGGCCCGTTCGTTTAGACTGCAGAGAAAAGAAAGAAATATTAATGTCTCCAAGGGGACACAGTGAGCAGTGATTAGAGTGAGGATCTCCACTACTCACACTACTACACAACATTACTAGCGTAGGGACGGGGAAATATTTCTTTAATTAGCGTACATATTTCTAAGTGCTTTTGACACTTTTTTTACTCCCAACTTATGAGCAGTGGCAGGTTTCTGAGAAATGTCAAAATATAATGTTGTAACTCCTCACAGATTTAAGGCATCAGGATGATTAAAGACAGTCCTTCAACCTTCAGATATCCTTGAGCAAAAACACTGAAGAATATAAGCCAAAAGTAAATTTCTCCTCCATGGATCAATGTTGAAACACAGATCAATGAGCAAACAAACTGGATTTCAGACCAGAAAACCGGCAGGAGGTGCATTTGATACTGACTGCTTCTGACATCCAATTTAATCCAACAGTAAGTCATAAACTGGCTGCAGGGTAAAAGGACATCCACAGTAAACTATGCCCCAGCCCCCGCTCCCACCCTTCTCCTCTCTCCTCTTCTTCCCCCTCTTTCCAAGAAGAAGACTGGATCCTCTGTTCGGAGACCACACGCCGTCACGGCTGCTCTCCTCCCGTGACCAAAAATAACTAAGCCCTTTCCAGATATTGGACGCAAATGCATGCACGCACACACACACGCACTCTTATTTCGTCTCATACTTCTCTCCAGTCTTATCACCAACATTACAGCCATTAAAGTCATCAGGCGGAGGCGTTGGACGTAAATGCAAGGACACTTGTATCCACTGATTGCATCGGAAAGGCGCTTTTTGCCAATTTTATTTGAAAGAACGCATTTGTCTTCCAACGGAGCACTAAATTCACACAACAGGGGTTTCCCTGGCTCCTCTGCTGATCAACGAAGTAATTATGGACTAAAGCCAGCCATCCCAAGGTTAAAATTTGGATCAGGCAGTTAGGAAATTCTTAATACTGTATGTGACTGTTGGGAACCTTCACTAGAGTTTTTGTCGAAAAAAGAAAAAAGCGATTGGCCCTGAAGTTTGCTCAAGAAATCTTTGGCCAAAAAAAATGATGTCTGTTAGATAGATGACGCCGCTGAGTGAATGATAAAAGACTAAATGGTGGCGGAACAAATAAATGAAAGGCTCATGCATCAGTACGACGCAAGTTCTGTAATGTTTCTTTTTGGCTACCGTCCGATTCAGAAAGGCTCAAGGATGTGCTCCGTTTGAACTCTTCCCTCGAGATGCTCCTGTACTTTACCTTTCTCCCCCTTCCCCATACCTACACCAGGACCTCCCCAGGAACTACAAACACAGATGTGCTCGTTTCCATTTTGCTCCGTTGCCTATTTGCCCACAGCTACTTTAACGTTTCTCATTCTAAATGGAGAGAGCCCCAGGATCCAGTCCTGCTTCCCTGGGTTTAAAACAGGGTCAGTCCAGGACGGGGCCCTGCGTAGGGGTCAGGAACAGCAGTGTGGTTACCCACCCTTCCCTCCCCAATCTGAAAACATACCTCTCTGGTTCTTTTCAAGGCCCATACTGCTCTGAGAAAGCAGCTTGTGTTGGTGACTCACTCACATCTGACTCTATTACAGTGAGTCATAACAGAAGAACATTAGAACTCTTTCTAATCCTTACTAGCAAACACTGGTGGAAAAGATAGTCTGATCATTTATTAAAAGTATTAATGCCACTGTCCTCTTTAAGGTGTAAGTCCTGTATTCAAAGATTTAAAGATCATACAGAATCATGAGTTCATAATGTTAAACTTCCTTCTACCAGCCATGTTCATATTTTATTACCATTTGCCTGGTGGATGGTGCTAATTTTCCACACTGCTAGGGCTGTAACATATACGGTGCATTTTAATGTTGTAGCCAGAGGAGGTGGGGCTAATTTTAATGACTTTATATGCTGTTTTTTATCTACACTTCCCTCTGAAATGTGAAGTAGAAGTTTAAAGCAGCATAAAATGGAAATAGTCAAGTAAAGAACATTTACCTTAAAATTTAACTTGAATACAATAAATGTGTTTTTTTTTTTTACTTTCCAGCACTGATAGCAAATATTAAAACCTCTACAATCGTAGAACTTACTATATCTATAAAAGCTCTAGTAACACCACACACGCAGCTAAATCACAGGGAGAGCTACAGATAAATCCAGAAGACACACCAGGTCTGTACAGCAGTTCAAATTGATCCAACTATGGAGCAATCCAGAGGTGGAGGAGTGGAAAAAAAATGGACACAAAGGAGAGAAATTAAATTTCAAAATCTCTAAACTGAGGACTAAAAGAGGGGAACGAGTGATGACAAACAGAGAGAAGGTGTGGACTAAAGTTAATGGAAAACAAGCGAGGGTCACTCCAAAGCAGCCTTCAGTGGGGCACACAGGTCATCTGAGGTCACAGTTCACACAGTGGGAGAGTGCAAACCCAGAAACTACCTCTGCGAGCGTGTGACAGCTCTGACGCTTACAGCGGGGCCTCAGCCTTGGCTTCGGCGCTTTGGTCGGTGCTACCGGGGAGTTAGAGATACCATTTACTGTCACACATACAGAAACTTGCACTCATTGCCACTGACCTATACAATGTAACATGACCTGATGCAACAGCTCTGCCACATATACTTCCTTTATGAGGCTTATAATGGCAGGTCTGTTAGTGAGGTCGCAGTTAGCGGTAGTGTTTGGACACCGAAATGTGTTTCTAATATTCTATTCATGTTTGTACACGGGCAAAACATTAGAAACATCTCGACATAAAAGATAATGCAGTCCAGCTCAACACCACTGCAAACTACAACCTCAACAATAAAGCTTTTGAATTTGTGTTAAACATTCCAGGTGTACCTAATAAAGTGGCCACTGGGTATTACCTATGTAGAGATTTATACTAATTCTGTGCATATACATAAAGTGATAATCTCTCTTAAGACTGTATGCAACCCTATAAAAATCATAAAATAAATGAAGCAAAAATCAATGACTGATGACACAAATAAAACTGGATGAACACATGCAGGGGAGAGCCCATGGTGCTTTGTGGTGTACTGTATATACCTGCGGCCACTGGCATCTCTAAGTACAGCTGCCCCGGGGTCGACGGCCCGAGCCTCCAACTCCTGCACCTCCTCCAGTAGAGACTTCCTCACAGTGCGACGTGTGCTGCAAAGCAGAAATATGCACGTCGGACCCATGAAGGAACGTTTGAGTGTGCAGACACATGTGATTCATAATATACTGTAAAGTGTGCGTAAGTGTTGACACGGACTCAATATGGGTTATGTAAACGCTTCGGTTAAGTTAAATAGTCGCTGTATGGATTTCCCATGTATTTATATTAAATGTGTTCTACTTACGCGGTCCAAGCGAAGTCTTTGAGTAAACACGCAGTAGGCACCAGGACCAGACCCAGCCAGAAGTGCCAGCACTGCATCACCTTGCCAGCCTGCAATGACAACACACAGGCTCCATTTATTTCGCTCGTATATTAATTCAAATTGAGTATTAAGTCATTTTTCTCTGCGACGAGCGCGGAGAAACACATGTGGAAAAGGCAGCGAGAAATGTGATGCAGAGCACATTGAAAACCTTTCACAGCGTTACAAAAAAAAAAAGGAGTTGTTAGCCAAACATATTTAACAGCTTTCTCACACCCCATATCTACACCACAAACTGGATTTATCGCAGTATTCCCACAGCTGAAACACAATGCGTCTATGATGCTAAAAGATAAAAATGCTAGTGAGCAACCACAGATCCCCCCTACCTGACTCTGCGGGCCAGCTGCAGCCAGCCTCATTGACCTTTCACCCTCGTCCTCGGTCTGTCTCCAGGGATTAATCTGGCATCTAACCACTGTCTGTCTGCCTGCCTCTTACTCCTACATATCTCTTTCTCCTTTGGCTCCTTCCAATCTTGCTCTTTCACAACTTCCTTTCACTATTATTGTGCGTTCTGTTGCTTGTCCTCGCCTGTAACCCTAAATCCCTTCATTACCCAATATCTCCTCTTTGCTTATCTGCGAGAGCTCTGCGGTATTTCACAAGCCTAATGGTACAGACGTGAACCTTTGAGCCACAGACACTTCATGCGCTGTAGTGTCCCTAACTTCCGCCACTTTATTGCCCATATTATGTGTTTCCTGTGTGTTTGAATCCGGAGATGTGGAGACAATTTGGTTCCCAGAGGGACGGGAATCAAGGAATATTAATCGGAAAACCGTTAGGAAATGTCCTCTACAGCAGCTGGAATCACACATACTCTATGTCTTTCTGTGTGTGACACAACACCCACACAGAGAGGAGCACAGTTCACGTTCACACGCGAAGCACGCTGTCTTTATAAACTCCGAGGATGGAGGCATGCTAAATGATTTTCTCTGATTTGTTATATCCATAGAAACAGACTGTTGGTCTCCCAGCGCTTTATAATCACCACAAATCACACATAGTTGGACACACACGGTGCTTTAACTCTCATACGCACAAACAGAAACGCACAGCTCTTTTCCATCCTCGTCCTCCGTGGACAGATGGAAATATAGATAGCGGCAGTAGAGGAAATAAGAGAGGTAATAGGGGTAGTTAGGGGGGGAGAGATGGAGGGTTTAAGGGGGGGGGTGAGTGTCTCTGACCATTCCCCAGTTAGACTGAGCAGCTGCAGAGATATTTGACCGCATTCCTGATTTCTGACACAAATTGAATTAATGGGCTGAGGGGAGTTTAGACGGCCCTATTCTCTTCCCCTCCCGAGACTCTCTACCCACTCAGTGGGGCACCTCACCTCCACCCCCCCTCCCCCGCCCCGCCTGATCCCCAAACTCTAAAATTGAGTCTCTCAATCAAGGGGTCCACACGTACACCCTCATCACCACTACTAGTAGCAGCAGCAGCAGCCCACCCTCTTGAGTCAACACCTCCGCAGAGGGCAGTAAAAGACCGGGGCTCGGGTGACACGCAGCAGGTGCAGGAAGCCTGGTGAGAGGGGCTGGCAGGGCATAAATCTCCCCTGGGGCTCCAGCAGTGCCGACGTGGAACACCCAAGAGGTGAGTCTCATAGGCGCCATGTATTGGCAACTAAGAACAAGGGAGGGGCAGGTGATGGAGGTTGCAGGAAAAGAGATGTAGAGGGAAAGGCTATTTTAACCCCCATCACCCCCTGTTACTGAAATGAGTGACATATGTTTATGGAGAGAGAGACTTGCCTGGCCCAGCATGTCGGGGGCGATGGGGATGGTGGGCCAGATGGCGGAGTAGACAGCGAAGAAGACCATCCAGAGAATCATGCTTCCCCACACCGCCAGGTGGGAAAACTATGAGAGACACACAAAGAGAGGGAGTGCAAGAGAGGATGGAGATTAAGAGACAGCGTGAGGTTGAATAGTTTACATACAGCTCATCCGAATATACACAACCTTTCCCTCCCCTCTTTCCCCTGTCTTCATCCAGCTCTCTGTGATCTGCTGTAAGAGGACACTGTGTGAATTCCAGTGGGACCCCGCTTCATTACTGCCAGGCTGTTGTGTGGACAGCTGAACGGACAAAAGTGTCAGCGCCCTTCTGTCCATCCTGCCAATCTCTTTCTCCCTCCAACAGTAGAAAGGAGCCAAATCGTGTTGCTGTCACTGCCCCAGCTCCTGGTTTTTGTTCCAAGACAGAAAGTTTGAACCGAACACTTGCTCGGGTTCTTAGCTTTGTTTCATCATTCGCAAAGTTCATGCGCAGCTGTTCAAGTTTTGCCTGCATATGGTGACCACAAACGGCAGGATTTTTATACATGGCTAGTGTTAGGGCCGTCTGTTGATGGTCTGGGACACAACACATGTCATTTCCCACCACTTTTGTGTAGCCCTGGTTAGCTTTATCATTGCTAGCAGATGCTATTTCTTCCTTTGAGTTTCATGCTTCACGTTAGCTAGCTAGCACTGCCAGATGTTGTGGAAAAACAAGGACGAATGCCACATACAATTTTACCTTTAAAAAGTTTTTTTTTAATTAATACAGCAGTTGTTTTTTATTAATAGCGGCAATGCTGATTTACTGTATAACCATGACATTGTGGTGTCTGCGTCCTCGATGTTTGTCCTGGATGTATGCCCTGAAATTTCCATCAACAGCCTATATAATTTCAACATTGGACAGTAACCATATATAGGAGTGTAAAAATACATTTCTCATGCCTCGAATAGAACATTCTTTGAAAGAAATGAGGGCATCTGGGCTTTAAGTTAACTATGTTAAATGAAATCTGCTTCGCTCTAATGTTTCTCTATGCACTATTCATCTAGCAGATGGTAATCTCGCTGTTTTCTGATCTGTTTTTCTCCTCTGCCGTGCTTTGTCGGGGCGACGATGACATACAGTTGTCCTTTGCAACTTTCACCTCTTAAAACAAACACAAGGTCCCCTGTGGAGATTTAGACCTCTAGTAGCCCTATGGATCTGTTAATGTAAAAGTGTGTCCCCCTCATATTGATCTGTATATCACGACTGATGCCAAGATATGCTGCAGTGTGCCAGCAAATACAGGGAAGAAGAAGGAGACCGCAACAATGCAGATTTCCAGTACTTGGAAGATCAGTTTTTCATGAGGAATGAAATGCACTCGGCATGTTTGATGCACATAATGCATTTTCTGGCGCACACGTAAACAAAGTTTTGTTTGTTTGCATGAAAGCTCCACTCCGCAAAGTTGTTGAAAAGTGTTAATTCATCACATCCAGGCAGTTTTCAGAAGTGCATACGTTTGAAATATGTATCAGGAGCTGCTGAAAAAACATGTGACCCGGTTGGAAGAAGAGATGCAAGCAACCATAGTTGAAACCTCAAACCTTCACTGCAAGATCAAGGTAAGCCGCAACTTTTCCCATGTCTTTCCCCGACTATGCAGCATTTAGAGCAGGTTATGTGAAACCCTCACACTGAAATCCTCACAGAGCGGCAGCTCCCGCCCTCCTCCTCCTCTTTATTTATCAACGGTTGAGTAAAATACAGCACATGTGGTGTGGCATATTAAGAGTGTGTTACTGTTCCTACCCTGGTCCAAGCGGTGGTCTCCATTCCAGCTTTAAGACATACTGTAACTACCACATACTACACACACACACACACACACACACACACACACACACACACAGGAGAGGAGGGGGGGGGCAAATAAAAAGAAAAAAACAGAGAAACAGGATTAGTTTGTTGGCGAATGTGGAGATAATAAACATTAATGTTATACAGTAAACTCGGCAATGTCTGGCAAAATACTCAGCCCCCTGCAGTCCACACACACACACACACACACACACATACTCACACAACACAACAAATAAACACCGCGGACATTCACATGAGACTGTGGGGAGTAAAATGATATTGAGAGTGTGAGATGGGGAGGAGATGGATGAACGTGGAGAGGAGACAGACTGGCTAGACGGGACTAGATTGACTGGAGACTCAACGGCTCTGAGGAAGCAGCGCAGCACAAACACGGTGCGAACCTGCATGCCAAGAGACACAAATAAGAAAAGAACACAAATGAAAAGACAGAGCGTACAACTAAAGATGCTTACTGTGTAGACCATATTCCCAGCAAACAGGTAGTCATTTCCCTGCCCGTCACTGAAGGGAGAGTCTGTGGGTAAGACACACAAACACGCACAGATGTAACAAAGTAGTTACCAGCCAGAAATATGCAAATGTAGAGGAGTTACTCCAGCAGGTCACTTACCATGCTCTAACATTTTGAGCGGAAACCAAAAGAGAATAATTGAATGAATCAGTGCATTGATACAGTGACCCCAAAACACCTGAAAAACAGGGAGAAGAGGAGGAAGAGGGAAGAAAAGAGTCAGTGCAAGCTAATGCCAAAGCACATATATGCCCCCACACTCCCACACACATAAAAACAGAAATTCCTCACAGTTACATACAACTTCCACTGTGTTCCTGGCATCAAAAGTGCCCTCCTGTACTGTACACACACTCACACACTCATACAGTAGGTTGGGTTGCCGGCGTACCCTCTAAAATGAAAGACTTCCTTATTCTGGCCCTATGAATCTCATTAGCGGTTGCTATGGGAACATCCCAGTCTCCAATACCACTCGTTTACTTGCTGGCGTCCCAAACAAACAGCAGGCATCGCTCATCGTCAGCGCCACAGACGAGCCCGCAAAGACAAACGCAGAGCGTATGGGAGAACGACAGATATAGCTTTGATTTAGGCTGCAGCACATGGTGTGTGTGTTTGTTTGTTTTTGTGTGCGTGTGTGTGTGTGTGTGTGTGTGTGTGTGTGTGTAAGCGCATATGGACTGTAAACGTGCACACCTTGGTGTTGAAGCCCTCGGCGTTCTGGGTGATTCTGTAGAGCTGCGGGAAACGGAGCATGTTCTGCTGGCTGCAAGGCCGGTCGAATATGCCCAGAGTGAACGGAGGCAGTGCAGTAAATATCTGCGTTACACACACACAAGATGCAACCATTAAAACACACACAATGACGATAATTAAAATAATCAGCGTTCATATCTGTCTGTCGCTGTTAAAAGGAATTTCATAATGTTTTAACAACGGGGAGCCTGAAGGCACCTCGGTCAGACATATAAGTACACACAGCAGTCACGAAAAAAAAAAAACTTTTAAAAGCACAACCGTTTCAGAAAGAGCAGCGATAAGAAGACAAAGTAGAGAGCGATTGAGAGATAAGTAGAGAGTGAGTGACGGCACTTGACGTCAACGGGGAGGAGGGGTGAGGACCGAGGGAGAGAGAGCGGAGAAATGGAAAATAGTGAGACAGTTTGGAGAGGGAGCGAGGGCGGGTACTCACCACATTGTAGAGGCCTATACACCACCGCTCAAAAAGGATCTGGCCAGAGAACCCGTTCACAAAGGCAAACCAGAGCTGGGACACAAAGAGAGGGATGAGAGGGGATGAGAGGAACAATAGCGGAGGGTAAATCTGCCTTAGGGAGGTACTGATAGTGGAAACAGCGGCCAAATTTGTGCCCGTGTTTACAAAATTATACAGACACGTGATGAAATAACTTCAGCAGAAAAGGGAGCAGAGGAAAATCCAGAAATCCTGTCTGTCACTTGTTTTTGAGTTATGACATTTCACTTGGCAGACGCTCATCAGGCAAGATGAAGGTATATCATAGTTTACAGGACAGAGAGAGAGAGAGAGCAAATATTCGTCTTGCATAACTTCCGTGAAATGATTTCTGTTGGCAAAAAATCAAGTCCGTTTTAAAAAAGACGTGGAAAAAAAGTACTCATTCCTTCTAAAATGTATTGTGTCATTATTTTTTTGTAGTTTTGGAAACTCATAGCCGTCTGCACATCTTTACTAAGTATCGTCTACACTGTTTGCTCAGTTTGTGTTGTCGTAACAGTGTTTCACTGTTGCCTCTTGGGGAGAAGCTCAGCAGGGAAAGGTACATTAACAAGAGAAAGAAAACGCATGAAACGCCTGATTGAAAATTGGTTAGAAAGGACGAGGCTTCATGATGAATTGTGGACAAACACTAGAGCTAACACCGATGTCAAAGTAAGTCCAGAGCATAACGATTCATCTGGCAATGCTGTACTTACATATAAACTATGCTACTATAGTTGCTTGCACTGCTTATAGCTCCTTTAAGTCTTCTGGCAAGAAAAATAAATGCATTCCTCGCAGGTCGTGGAGAGGCGTGAAACCACTTTCTGACTTTATGGAAGTTAATTTACCGAAACGCGGAGTCTAAATGTGACTCTGGCCCAGGGGAAACCATTATTAACACCTTCACACAGACACACACACACACACACACACACACACACAAACAGAGTAGACACAGGCTGATCTGAGTCCAGATAGAGAAAATGTTTGGGGCCGCTGGTGGGAGTTGTGGCATTCCTGGGCATACAGTGGAGCATACAGCCTAGGGGTAAGGTCAGATATACAAAAACAAACACACACACCCATCCCCCTTATTCTGTCTCCACCAAGTGGACAGAGACCGTCTCTAACCTTTGGCCTAGAGCAATCGGCAAGGAGCCAATCATGTGAGATAATCATGGAAACACACACACACACACACACACACACACACACAAGCACAGGAGTGGTGGTGTGAGCGGGACAGTACGCTACAGGCCGTGGCTCCCATGAGGACCTGCACCTGCTGGCATCCTTAATGTCAGACAGAGGGGTGAGGGAGGGTGGAGCACAGCTGACAAATACCTCTCATAACAGGCAGACCAGGGCTGCAGTGTGCCCCTCCATCGCACGCGCACACACACACACACACACACACACACACACACACACACACACACACAAAGCTGTCAACCCTTGGAGCCAAGGTCTCGTCACTGCTGATCTAAACACACGTTTTTTTTTTCTGTGCGTGTGTGCAAAGGAGACAGAAAGCAGACACCAGAAGGGCACCTCGTCCATCACTGTCAGCCATGTCGACAAACAGCTGCAAAACGTCTCTGTTAATGTAACTGTGTGTGTGTGTGTGTGTGTGTAAAAGCAGAGAGGGTGTGGTGGTGAAGCTCCTACCTCTATAATGTATAGGACTACATTCTTATAGAAACAGTAGAGGATGCACTTGGTGACACGGTTGTAGCTCCACGCCCCGTGGACCAATAGCAGCTTCTCTAAGTAGGAGAACTGCCAATCAGAGACAAGAGAGATTTATTACTATAATTAGAAGAGACGTAAAGAGTTAAAATGAACATTTGAGACAGACAAGGGGAATGGAAACAACATGAAGAATGTGGCTGGAAGACAAGAAAGTCACGCTGATAGAGATAAGTTGATGCCTGAAGGTGAAGAGATAAAAAAACTCACACAGTGAAAGTGACAGAGGGTGTTTGAGCGAGACTCCTCAGTGATTAGGATAACACTCTGGTCGCATTGCATCAGACAGAGCTCACAGTGACAAAAGAGCTCATTTTGGCCAATCAACAGTGCAAAATATAGATATATGTATTACATTTACAATTATTAAAAGCAGAAAAGCAGTAATTATTCATGCTTCAAGGTCAAAAGATCAAATGACAAAAGATCTTTTTGGCGGGAATTGAATATAATATTCATTAGTATGTTTTCATTAGTGTTTAATCACCTGAAAATAACATTTGTTGCGTTTTCGTTGCCTCAAAATGAGCCCTGTATACCTACAGAGAGAGCGAGTCCTCCATTTTTCTATAGTAGCCTGGAGCAAACAAACCAAGCCACTAGCTCTACATATGGCCTTTTGCTTTTTATGTGAATTTTGCAGCCAGAGTTTTTACTACATGCTTGGCGTGAGAGAGTATTCATTTGGTTGCAGTCTGCAACTTCACTGCTAGGGTGCCACTAAATCCTACACGGATCTTTAAGATTTATTGTCTTCACTAATAAATGATAACCAACAATCAAAACTGTCCTGGTTTGCCAATTTCATCACTCAATTGAGACATTTTGGGGAAAAAAATGCACTCTTTATTATATGTTCAAGTGATTCATGTTTAATTTTTTAACTTTAATTAACCATTAATTTAGGAGTTTGTTTAAAACTGCCCCTGAAAAACAAGAAAAAGTTTCTATTTTCTTGTGGACTCTTGTGATGAGCCCCTTCTTTGTCTTGATAACATGATACTTGAGTGACCCCTGTGAGTTAATTCACCTTTCAGCTGTCCCCCTTCAGGGAGGTCAAAGATCAGAATCAGCTGAACACTGAGCAGGTACGTATTCTGTGTCTCGCCTTAAGACACTTCGGGGATGGACAACCAAGCATGAATCCATTATCTACGTTCATGTAACGTATCTGTATGACCCTAACCCAGGCTGTCTTCTCCATGTCTCCGTGCTATCACTGCATCCCACCTGTGCTATGGAGTAGTCAGAAGAGTTGGTGGCCTGCATGCCCTCGTTGCCGCTGATCCCCACGCCGACGTGAGCCGTCTGGATCATGCCCACGTCGTTCGCGCCGTCGCCTATCGCCAGCGTGATGGCCTTCACGTGTTTCTTCACCATATCCACAATCTCTGACTTCTGCAGTGGAGACACTCTGCAGAAACGATACAAAGATAAAGAGAGAGATGGTTGCTAGATATTGTGTATACAGCTGAAACAGTAGTAGGTTAAAGTGGGAAACAGTTACAAACACACACACACACTGCAGGGCTATGTTTCCTTCTCTTCACCAGGTACTGGGAAACAATGATATCCTGGCTCTGTTAATAAGACTATATAGCTCATGTTTGATGTGATTATATCTGTGCATTGGTGTGTATTCAGAGAGCTTCCAGTGGTACTCCACCCTCTTGACCTGTATCACTGATCCTCCCGTTCATAACCGGTTCTGTCTCTTCGATGACAATGGAGGCTCGATTACAGACCCCGTTTGCCTCGGGGGGGACCACTGAGAGACGATAGCGAGGTGTCCTGCTGCATTGGATGCAAGCACCGCGGATACTTCTTTCATTTTACGTGTTGAATCTGCTGACAAATGAGACCACAGCTCCATCCAAGGCCTGCTGTTGTATTGTTGGTCTGTTTGGCTGTTGGCGAGTGTTTTTGTCCTACCAGTCAGACGTATTTCCCACCGCCTACCTTAGAGAAAGACGGCTTTAGATTCATGTGAGAAAAACAAAGGATAGGAGACTTTGTTCGTGTTCGTTTATTCATGTAAGGAGCTGTTTTTTTTTCATTTTCTTAATAACAATTTTAAGAAAAACGTTAATTTTCAGTTCAGTTTTGACCTTGGAAACAGCAGCACGGGTCCAGTTAGTTGCCATTCTCGAGATTTTGATCCCATCAGATTGTTAATTTCGTGACACAGTGATTAAACACAGGTTTCTTCATCTTATACGCCCGTGCTTTTCACATACATTTTGTATTCTAGCCTTTCATTTGTATAGCTCGAAGTGTGAGCTTTGGATAACAGTTGTTTCTTACAGAGATCTATCGGTGAATAATCTCAGGAGGTGTTTGCGTGTGAGAAAAAAAAAAAAAAAAAAAATCCAACCCCACACACTGTGTTTACATTCTCGAAAGAGGCATTTCGAACCCAATGACTAGGCTTGAATTTGTCTTCATCTCTGTTTTCAAAACACGCTTTTGTACGAGGAGGCGTTCCCTGCTGCCTGTCAGTCTCATGTGCACAGCTTAAGTGAGTCTGCAACCTGTATGCTGAAAACAGGAGGAGGAGACAGGGGAGAAAACTGATACTCTGGTCTGGGGTTAAACTTGTATAACAAAGCATCTTATATTTCCCCACAGTACAGGACTACTGTAGTGGCTTATGTACAGTATGAGACAAAAATTAAACATTTATTTACCGCAAATTCATGCATTTGGATGTCATGTAGAGGTGGCCTATTGGTGGCATTACAAGAGATGAACCCAAAATCCAGATATTAAATTGATTATACTTATTACTGAGCCTCTGTGATGTATTAGGTGATAGTAATTTGAGTGTTAAGGCAGGACAATCCACTTAAAGTGTGGACAATACTTCAAACAGTTCCTATGAAGAGGAGGAGTCACTTTCACAGTGTGTGTGTGTGTGCGTTTGTGTGTGTGTGTTAAGTACAGCTCTCACTCTTCGGCCTAGCACTAAATCCCCACCATGTTTGTCAGTGTTCTGATAATGATATTACAAAATCTAATTACATGCAGCTGCATGAGCCGTCACATGCAAACAGAAAACAATATGACGCTTTGATAAAAACGATATCGCAAAATGAAATTAGGAGCAAATTGTGACTGTCCGCGCACGCGCGTCCGGCTGAAGCCACGGGTCATAAAGATGGTCTATCTTCTATGAATATGTAAGAAGGATCATGTACCGGTCAAGCTGAAATCACTGAGCTGGGTGGTCTGTTTAGTATTCATACATAGGAGTGTTCAAAAACACACACACACACACACACACACACCCACAAACCAGGAGGATATTTCCAAGGAAAAAAACCTCAGAGAGCGTCTTGGCCTTGCTGAAGGATGGGATCAACCTTTACTCTTTGTTTTTTCTGTTTCTGCGTCTGAAGTGTGTGTGAGTGTGTTTGCATGCGCGTCTCAGCCTCTGATCACAAATCTCTCTTTATCTCTCGCTCTCTCTCCCTCTCTCTCTCACTCCACCTTTCCTCTGAACACTGCGAGCAGTGTCTGGGATAGTGTAAAGTGGCGTTGGGGAGAGATGAAAGGCTCCCAGTGCTCTTCACGGTGGAACTGAGCAGAAAATAAGCAGCCGCTAAGTCCCCCGATAAACAAACGCGCAGTGAAGTCAGGAAGCCATGCGTATAAGTGCACCCTGACTCTGCCGCCCCTGAGACACCAACACACATGCACACACACACATTCCCAAAACTGTAAAACATCACACACACACACACACACACACACACACACATACTGTAGGTGAAGCATTATCTCACAGGCACCTCTATACTTAAAGAGTCAAAGCTCATTATGTACAGGCACCTTATTAACACCATCGAAATCGCCTACAGCGCCGGTTCCCAACATGCGGGTCGGGACCTCCCAAGGCATCGTGAGATGATTACAGGTGACGGAAACGGTACAAAACTAATTCTGCAACTTTTCTCTAATCTTTCCTTTTTGAAATCCAGGAGACTTTTATGCCACAGAGACGCTCATAATTATTCAAATTAAAGAGTCTGTAGAAGAGCTACTGAATGTGACGACATTGCTTTGTATTTAGGTGTCACATACCCAGGATACATACAAAGGAGAGACATTTCTCAAATGTTAAAGGTCCAGTGTGTAAAATTTAGAATCAGGAACTAACTCTAACATTTGCTGCCAACTTTGAGCCTTTTATACGTTTCAGTATTTGGTTCTGGGTATGAAAAAGGTATTGATGTTCGATACCTAACCCTTGCCAGTCTAGTGAGAGAGATATGGAAAGGGGAGGAAGACAAGGATGGAGTGAAGGATAGAGGAGAGGAAGCTGCAGGCTGTTTGCAAGGCCTGTGAGACCTGAGTCCGGATATGGCCTGGATATGCAAGGGAGAGTCAATTACTTCCCTCCTGGCTGCACACACACACACGCACGCACGCAGGCACAGACACTCACACACACAAACAAAAGACGAGGGGAAACTCTTTTGTTAAACATCACAGCTGGTGCTGAGTGAAACAAGACCAAAAAAGGGAACATGCAGTAAACACTGTATGAACAGAGTGCACTTTGTATGAATGGAAATGTATAAAGGCTGTGCCTGTGTGTGTGTGTGTGTGTGTGCTGGTGCCCATTCCAGGGGTACCGGCAGTAAGTGAGTCATGGCTTTGACATTTCCATGCAGCGTAGTGTATTACATTACTCCTGCTGTGCAGCGGGACAGGCTTTTATCATCCTCGTTCATTTGCTGACCGTAGGCAACCGTCAACCTTTGCAAGCACGTGCACGCGGGTATACAGCCCGGCGCGTGCACACACATACACAAACACTCACTCTCTCCTTACAGAGAATGAGAATTAATATGTGTGTGATTCGATGGTGTGCATGTTTTCTTTATGGAGGTGCCTCCAGTTGGTGACTGGCTTACTTAAAAAGGGGCTAAACCACAATGACACCCATTCTCGACCTGCTTCTCCTGCCCAGACTCAATCAAGAGTTTAACATCATCAGGATTTAAGGTCATAAATGATATCAGATGTGTTATCATACAGATACCTTTACTCGAGGAACAGCAAACAAACAAGAGCTACGCCTGAAGCTTTAGTTTAGATTTCAGTGTGCTGACCACCTCCATTTCCTTTGTACATGCAGGCTTTCCCACAACAGCACAATGATGCTGTGTATCTGAGAAAGTTTACAGGGTGTTTGTCATCTTGACAGATGAAAATTCCAGACTTGGTCTAGACTTCCTGCAGACTGAAGACTGTCTGCTGTAACTGTAATTTCTTTTGAGGTTCGCATGTGTTTTTGTATGATTTTCACCTTTTATGGGCACAGACTATTTTTCCATGCCCATATTTCAACAGACAAACTAATTTCCCTTCACTAATTATTCCGACTGCACCGATGATTCATTCTGATTACTGTCTTGCAAACATATTATGTAAGCAAGAAGCCGATGACTGAGACGTGAAATCTAAAACACAAATAAAGATTTAAATACTGACAAGGTGGAACATTTAAATACTTTGAGCTTTGTGCAATAAACCCAGCATTTGCTTGTGTGTGTGTGTGTGTGTGTGTGTGTGTGTGTGTGTGTGTGTGTGTGTGTGTGTGTGTATGTGATGAATTAGTCTTCCCTACCGGCAGCAGATGACAGCCTTGCAGGACAATGCCAAGTCAAGGAAGGCCTGGCGGAGCTCGAAGGACAGTGCATATTTCAGCGTCTGCCCATCGATGATCAGCGCCAGCTCATTTTCCTTCCGCAGAGAGTCGCCCAGGGACGAACAGTGAGCTGTCAGTTTAGCACGCGTAGCCTACAAGGAGACAAAGACACAGAGAAGAGGGTTTGGGTTGGCTAGATTTTCTTCCTCTAACCCCCACAATTCATTAAAAGGCCTTTCTATGCAACATCTCTTTTACAGTTAGTTTAAGTCAGCAACATGCACACAACCACATCAGTGCTCCTGAGGATGTATCAGGAAATGCCGTTGGCTTACAGTGAAACCTAACCTCTAACCCTGAACCTCACCACTAATTGCCAACAATCTTAAATCCTAATCTGTACTCTAACCGATCATAAGTCTAAATCTTGCCCTAAAATTGACTCTTTTTCTTATGCAAACCGGCAGCGATCCCTTTCAAGCGACCGCATTTCCAGGTTTTTATGTTTTTGTGGAGATATTGTGGCCGCGCAAAGTGCTGGAAATACAAATCACACACATCAAAAACACAAAGACCAATTTGTTGAAAGGTCAAAACCACTGACGGTAAATGGAAGACATGTGCTCCTGGTTGCACAGGCTGCTTTCATCTGGGGGAAAGAATTTGCTTCTGTGTACACCAAACAATTAAAAATGCCGGCATAAAGTTCGCAGTTACCCTCAACACAATCGCAACACGCTGATGCCGGGAGGACCCGGGGGCACATTTAACCATGAAATCTTAAATCTTAACTTCACTAAGCGGCAACACACCACAGTGGGTGAAAACATGCAAACGAGACACACACACACACACACACACACACAACAAGAGGAAAAATGGACTCATGTCGTTGCAGGGTAAAAAGCATCATTCATTTCTACCGGCAGAGTGTGTGTTTGTGTGAATGCCAACTCGCCTGCAGGGCAGTAGTTCGGGGGCAGTTTTGATGGAGCTCTTGATAGTAGAGGAACAGGGATTAATAGAGAAAATAAACATCCCACAGAGTTGTAATGAATTCCATGTGGAGGAGCAGGCACGCTACAAGCTACCAGTCAGGCCCACACACACATGAACGCACACCTGGATTCTTTATTTCCACTGACTGAAATTACGATCCCAATGCTACAGAGTATTAAAATGGATCTATGAAATAAAATCAAGCCACCCTTGGTGAAAAACTGTTTCAACCTCTAACTCCACATTTCAGTAATATATCGTTCAAAGTCTTTTCACATGTTTTCAGCAACTATTTTCCAACATATTTTATGTATTTTGAAAGAATTGCAGATTAATTTGGACCTATTCTGACTCAACAGTTCCAACACTGGCTTAATGTTTGCTAAGAACTCTTTACATGAAGGAGATAACCAGGTGAATTCAGATTCAAGGCAATTAAAAATCACTCCAGCTCTCAACAGAGGGAACATGAATGTTTTATCCATCATGTGTTGTCCAATCCTGCAGCCGACTGTGGAATTCAGCTTATACACATAATAAACAAGTGGTGATGCAAGATGAAACGCTCCGAAACAGGAACTGTTTATGGAAACGACCAAGAAGCTACACAAGACCAAACACCGGACTACAAAAGTGCGCAGACGAGCTGAGAGAACCTACCCAGACTCTCACAGTGGGTTACTGGCGGCCATCAGACCTGAGAGAGTCCAGTGACCCGCAGAGAGGTGACCCCTCTGTCCACCAATCAGCATGCGCAGGAGGCAACGTGCTCACATGTACATGTGTGCATGCGATCTGGTGAACAATGCGCTCTCTCTTCTTCTTGCCAAATAGCGATGCACACATGCGTCCACACACACCCATATATATATACACACACACACACACACACAAGTGAGGTGTCCCTCCTCTTCCTAAAAAAAAAAAAAAAAATCCCTGCTCTTGTTTTCTCAGCCTGAGGCTGTGTGTTTTTCTTTGTGTGCCGGAATTCCTGTTTGCATTCACCTTTTTCCCCCCCAAACAGGGTAAAGGAAAACAAAAACATAATGAAAGGATTAAAGGAGATTACAGGTTGTCAGAGTTCTGAAACTCAAAAGTGTCCGTGTGTGTGTGTTTGTGTGTGATGTGCGCGTGTTTTTACAGTGGAGCGAAACATGTGTATGCCTGTACGAGTGTGTCTGTCTGCATGTGAGCGCGCGCAAGGGGTTGTTTGAGCGTTCGCGTGTGAGTGCGTGTGAAAGAGATGAAAATCTGACAAAACCTCCCTTTTTTTTTCCTGCTGCTTGTCCTAACGTCATTACAGAGGAATGGACGCAAAAAGCCTCGGCGCATAACACAAAGTAAACAGCACATAAGTGAAAAATGATTGTATAAAAACACTGTACATGACACACATTTAGTGTGGCGGCGGTGGTGGGTGATGGTGGGTGATGCTTTAACTCGTTCTGCATGCGCTCTTTCCAGCATTATATGAGCGGGGGTGTGAGGGGACAGACTTTTTGCTGGAATAAAATAATGGCTAAAGTTTCTGATCAACACTTTCAGCACTTGCAGCTCAGCTCACAGCGCCACCCATAACCCTACAAGCATCAATAATGAAACCATCTGAAATGGTGGGGTGCACCAAATACCTCAAACTCACCCTGGACTTTGATCAACACACCACCGACATCCACACGACTCTCTACCGTCCGCAAACTTATCCGCTTTCTGTTACTGCTGTACAAAAGTATAGTCCGTCCCATTCTCCTGTACTGTGTAACCTGCTTCTTCAACTGCCTCCAATAGGAACAACCTGACATGCATCACACACCACCCATCCAAAATCATTCGTCTACTCCACCCCCCAACCTGTCAGACCTCAACAGTAAAGCCATTACACACAGAGCATGCAGTATAGCACACGACCCCAGCCACCCCCTCAGCTCCTATGTGGTCATAGATACAGGTCCCTGGCCAGTAAGCAGGCACGCTATGGCAGGAGTTTTGTCCCTTCTGCCATAGCATCTCTCAACAAAGCAGCCCTGGTAACCACCATGTGTGGGAGCGATGGGTATGGGACAGGGGTGGAGAAATGCGCTGTATTGAATGTTTATTTCTGTGGCTATGTTGTGGTGTTTCTCTGTACCTGTGTATTTGTGTATGTCCGTGAGGCTTTGCGCAGACTGTGACAATGAATTTCCTTGTAAGGGACAATGAAGTATCTATCTGTCCATGTGTCACCGTGACATCATAAAGGCACTACAACGGAGGGTCACACTCATGGGTCAATCATCAAGTGAATGCAAACAGTTCACCAGCCTGGCAGTGAGGTGCTAATACACCACAGCGACTTGTCACAGCAGGTCCAGCCAAAGCTTTAAGATAACCCGGGATAATAACCAGGCTAAGTCTGCAGGGAGCTGTAGGAGATTAAAAAAAAAGGTTACTAAGGTACAAACACTAGTTAGCACTTAAAGCTAACAGGCAGCCACATCCAGCAAGTTTGGACCTAAACTATATTCTCATGACAAAGAAACAGCTTACAAAAAAGGTCCGCTATGATCTGTTAACACATTCTCGAAGAGAACAAACATGCGACCAAAGAAAAGTCCAATGCTATGTAACTTTCTTCTTTCTCACGCTAAATGACCTGCTATTTTTGGAGACCTTAGAGGAAAGAATTGCTTAATTCTTTGATTGCACCAGTCGCGATGTGACAGATCTTATTAGCAAGCATTTTTGTGCTCCAAACTAAATGTTTATTTTTCATATGCATCTGAGCTTGAAGGAGGTGGAAACACACACACACACACACACACACGCACACACACACACACTTTGTGAACCATGTTCACAGGCCCTTCTGCTGGGAATTTTATCAGGTTTATATTTGGATCACAGAATAGGCAGGGCATTGGGGCAGTTTGAGACTTAACAGGTCACCATCTCTCACTGCATACTTCACCATAAAACGCATAAGAACAAACAAACACACACACACACACACACACACACACACACACACAAGTATCCATCTATCTGTGTAGAATATACAGTATATAAATGAACAAAGTGAAGATGGGGAAAGCCAAACGTTGATCTGTTCCAGACCACCCTCTCAATTCAAAGAGAGCTCAAGCACTCGTGCCATTGTGACAAATGTACACAGGCAAGGTATAAAATATACAAAAAAAAGCACTAAGCAAGATAGATGAGGAAGGGTACAAAGAAAAAGGCCGACCGACGAAGGACGAGGAGTGTGAACCAGAGTCGGGGAAAAAGGGAGAGAGCCGCTGACTGAAAAGAAGGCGGAGAAAGACATGCTCATATCTGAAGTGCAGATTCTGTCACCAGTGAGATTTAATATACCGTTTAATTATCTGACTGTGCATCTGTGCAAACACCCACATCCTCAGCTGCCCGAGCCAGAAACACACAGACACACACAATCACTCACACACAATCACACACACTTTGCTGACCCAAAAAAAAAAAAGACACAGACAGACATGTGGATTAACAGTTGGAGGCCGGATGCAGAAAAAAACTAATATAAATTGAAAAATACCAGAACAATAGAGCAAGTTGAGACACTTAAAATGTGAGTCTGTGTGTGTGTGTGTGTGTGTGCATAAAGATGATTAATGAGCAGAGGAGAGATGCTGTTTGTTTAAGAGTTGTACTGCGGGCAGCGTGACAGGGAGAGGGGGATTGTGGGAAAGTTAGATGTAATGTATATTCAGAACTATCAAGCTGATCAGGGTATTTATATGCCACTGCATCTAAAGTAAACAAAGTGTGTGTGTGTGCATGTGTGTGTGGCATATTCGGGGATAAGCAAACAAATAGAAAGCCTCCTTTTTTATTACATTATTTGTGTGTGTCCTTCAGTATTGACTAAACACAAGGAGACAGGGCAAAGATTTGCGTCAGTCTGTGTGTGGCATGTGATCTGAAGGTGACAGATGGTGCTTGTCACAGCTTCAGCGGTCGCAAACCGTTTACCCAGGAGGCACTGCTCACAGGGTTTGTTTTGATGAGGAGGAGCACCAAAAGGAGATCGCATTACTACTCACTCGTCACCCTTGCATGGCTCAGCTAAAAAAAAAAAAAAAAAAAAAAAAAAAATCACCCCCTTCTTCTCCAGATTTCCTTTCTCTATCCAGATTGTTCATCTCCAACATGAAGTACAATAAACACTCTCCCCCCTGTCTTATTCACAAACACACTCCTGCAATTCCACTAAGATAAACACGCGCATATTTTGTTGCTTGTTCCTGGCTCTGCATCCAACACACACACACATTTTTCCCTGTCTGGGCTGTGTAGTCGCTTCCTGTGCATAGAGAAGGTGCTGACAGATGTGGAGGTAGTAGTGTGAAGGAGACATAAAGCGATGAATGGGCTCAGCTGGGGAAGAGGAGAGAGGGGTGGGGGGGGGAGGGGGGTTACATCTGCTGGAAAGGATCGCTAGGATCACTGCACAGATCTGCCGTCACACCGATAACAGGAGAAAGAGGGCACGGCGGAGAGAGCGAAAAGTTGGGACCAACTTTTAACAACGGGAGCGAAGGGTCAACCCGGAGGTGAGATTTTGATAAGCAGCCTCTGTTTTCGCTCTCATGCAGGTTACAGGCGTGCGTGCATGAAAAAAAGCCGTGCCAGCGCGAGTTATTTTAAGTGCGAGATAAAAGTGTTGCTCTGAAGACAGTGTCGCTTTCATCCGCACGCTGACCGCCGATCACAACTGGAGCTCTCTGAAGTTATCCAAGTTGACAGGCATGACGGGTGTGACACCACGTGCACTCCTGAGCACGCCACGTACACGAGAGTGCATTACTTTACTTCCATCCACAGGTCTAAATGTAAAATCGAGTTAACAATCTGAAATTTACGAGGGTATCTGAACTGGGATTTGTCTGTCAGGTGTAATTACAGTAACATATGTATAAGCGGATGTGAATCATTATATATTATTCCCATCTTAACGTTGGGTTTGGTTGCAGCACTTTATCATGTTGTTTACTCTGGCTCATGTTTGCTGGGTCGCATTTACACCTACTTGAAAGTGCGACACATAAGCCCCAGGCGCTAAAGGATACTATAGATCATGCACTCGTCACATGAAAAATGCCACTCATGATGACCCGTGGTTTATGTTTCATGTCAACCAGCTGTCCCTCTCAACTTTCCTGTCCCTGTGTGCCAAATAGAAATGTGTGAGTACAACCCACTTTAAAAGAATATCACTGCTGTTGCCCAGAGCTGGTACAAATTCAAAAACTTGCTCATGGATGCATCAACCGGGCAGTGGCTGTCATTACTGTGTATTAAGGTGAGGCTTTCCAGCTGAAAGATGGATATCCTACTGCACTAAGTTGCTGCTAAATGGAGTGTATTGATTGGAAAGTCTTCGTCCGGGTTTGGCAAGAGAAAGTCTAAAAGTGCAGCACACAACATCGCGTTATTCTCTAGATTTAAAACATGCATTTGTCAGAGAGACGGCTTTTATGTGACTTCCTCGTTCACCTTTATTCAGCTCAGCTACTTTCCTACTCATTCGCACCACGGTATTTTTGTTTATACTTGTTCCATCTTCAGACAGTGCCTCAGCAATGGGCTAAATCCTTCACTGCTGCGGCACATCCCGCGTCATTTCAAGTCATTCAGCTGTAGAAGAGATTTCTTTTTCTGCCTGTAAAGAGTTCCATGGAAAAGGGATTAGATAGTTTTCATTTCTGGCATGTAGGTGCAAAAAAAAAAAAAATACTCAGACCTCCTGATAACAAAAAAACTCTTGTGAGCTTGTGTTGGACCTATCTACTGTGCATCTATGTGTAATCTCTAGGAGGAGCTTCCCCAAGGAAGACAGGCGTAACATTCCCCATGGCTGCAATTAAAGCTTATAGACAAGAATTTCAAATATGTATAAGCAATAACGGTGGGGGGGGGACACAACTTCTTCTTCTTCTTCTTCTGCATTTTTTTCCAGCTGTTATCAGAGCCAAATGTTCCTCCTCATCCTCTGACCCAGACTATATCGGCCAGACAGAAATCAGACTGAACCGTTTACTGGAAGAGTACAGTATGTGATCAAACACGCTAGACGGGGTACTAACAAAATCTTGCAAATCATATTAAAAATGATCCACTTTCAGGGCTAACTGTATTGACTTCCACCCTCCTGCACTAAATGCATAGGCAATACTAAAGTACCCTGACGTTAAATGTTCAACCCTGTCCAACTCAATTTATTCAGCGGTTAAGTGGCCTTGCACGCTGTCTGGCTTTTGACCAGCAGTTCCCAAAGTGTGGGAGCTTCCAGACACCACTTTGATGCATGCGAATGTAACGTCGCAGCTATTTCTTTTACTGGAAGTTGGCATACCACGGGAAAGCAAAGCGATTATAGGTGTGAAGTTGTGCTGTTAAATTCAAAAATCGTGGCCGACGTAAAATCCTTTCGCGCAGGATTCCAACTGGATGCAACGTTAACCGCACAGAGGCCTTTAATGCCATGTTGCTATAGACCAATAAATCCCGCTAAAAGCCCGAGACATCTGTGCAATGACTTACATGAAGCAAGAAAATTATGAATGTAAACATAGATGTCTCTCCATCAAGGTTTAACACACACTTTGGGCCCACAAACAGTGCACTCACACACAAACCCATAAACAAACACACACTCGCACAGGGCTGACACTTAAAATTTATGAGGCATAATCTCCCCCGGTCTCACATATAAACAAACTCTGTAAAACACCGTGATTGTGTGTGCGCACACACATGGCAGTCAGGCAGTGTGTGAAAGTGTATACACGGAGACAGACAGAGAGAGAGACACACATGACAGTAATCAAGCCACTTAAGTTAAGCAGTCACATATGAAACCTGAATGCAAAGAACACATAACTGGGGCATAAATCTAATCTGGGGATACAGAATGTCTCAGATCTCACTTTAAATAGCAAAAGGAACATAAATAGAATGAACACATTTACAGTGTGTGCATGACTTCCAGGACGTGTATGTGAAAGAGACCGACAAGAGAGAAAGAGAGAGAGGGAAGAAGTGATAGTTCAGTGCTTGTCTCTTTTCATCCCTTCTCTCCAAAGGGACACCAGAGACTTTAATTACCTGCACCTGTGAGCACACAAAGAGCCACACCCACCAATCTGCCTGTGGACCACACCCTACTTCCCACGGTAACCTGCTTAAGACCCCACCACATTACAACCCCATCCCTCCTGTATCGACACACACACACGAGAAGATGTCAACGAAGGAGGCCAGAAGGAGTAAGAAGGTGGTGTACTCACGTCCAGAGAGTCCTCGTTGACGATGATGAGGGACATGCCGTGTGTCACCAGGCGACAGGAGTAACCTGAGGAGCAGGGACAGATAGTGGAAGGCAGCAAACGGGGGATGGGATGGGAGGGAGATTAGATTCACTCAAAACCCAAAACACAGGTGAAAAACTGGTCTAAGACTGGACTGGAAAAAAAAAAACTTAAAAACAAAGCACAAAGCTATCACATTCTCCTCCATCAACCTCCAGCTGTCACAGCTCTACACAACTGTTCATTATAGACGTAATAAACACAGCGAAACGCGCAATCCTGTGTACAAGTGTCACATGAAAATAAATGAAAAATAAAAGACCATTTATGCCGCACACTCTCAGAGGATGTCCCAGCTTTTGAGCTAAGAGCGACAAGTGTCAACTCGAGACAGAGTTTTTCTATTTTCAAGTCATGTTTTTGTGGACATCTGCTATCAACCTCCTCCACAAACTGCCAAAGAGAAACCAAATGCACTAATGTCATTGCTGTGCAAATTTTAGCCCATTCTAGCCTGCGTCCACTGGCACATTTCCCTTAAGAGATTGGCGACACGTCTGGCATTTCGCAGCCCACATAATGCCCGCCATTCTTCTGGTGATGATTTAATTAACTCCACAATACATAAAGTTTCCCCACACAGGCTGCAGTGGATTTGCCTACATCACTAAAAGCAGCCTCGTATCTGATAAGCTGCTCTTGGTTTCCATTTTTTCTGTGACTTCGCCTCACATTTAGCCACACTTTGTTTGAAATCCCTTTACCTATGTTAATGGCCGTCTCCTGCTTGTCTCCAGTGAGGACCCAGATCTTGATGTCAGCCCTCATCAGAGTGGCGATGGTCTCTGGCACACCGGCCTGGAGACGGTCCTCTATGGCTGTGGCGCCCAACAGCATTAAGTTCTGTTTGGTTCAACAGAGGAGCGTGACAAATGAAGAGACAGAAAGAAAGATTCGAGAAGAGAGTGGCAACAAAAATATGGGCGCGCAAGAGGAAAGTAGGTTATAATAAATCATATTTAGGCTACAAATTCAGCCAGACATCACCAGCCTGTATGTGAGGGCTCTTTCTCTCCAGAGAACATCATCCATATCTAATTTGAGAACGAGAACGATGCCAGAAAATTCAGTTCAGTTGGTACAGCAGTACATTTTGGACCTCTGTAACAACTCTGTGTCTCCGTGCCAAGAAGTAACCCATTACCTTTCCTCCCCTTGCTTTAATTTGTTCAGCATTTAAATGCATGTGTACCCTCATTAGACACACTCGGACGCTCACACACAAACACTCGCACAGACACACACAAGTTAACACTACTGTGTTGTTGACTCCAGTTTTATGGGGCTTTTGGCAGGCTGGTGCAGGTAATTACCCTTGTGGTCTTCCAGTCTGAGCTCCCCTCCTCCTCTTGCTTCCTCTTTTTTTTTTTTTTTTTAGTCTTCACTTACTTTTCTCACCTCGGCTCTCTACGCTAAAGCCTCGGTTTTTCCCAACTATCAGTCAGACTCTCATCTGAATATCCCCTCGAGTGAAATCTGTCGACTTTTGGTCGCAACCTTTCTGACCAACTCATACAAAATTTCTACGGTGTCACCCTTTTACGTTCTGCTAAATGAAAAGACACTTCAGAGAGCAAACTGACTGTGTGCTGAAGTTTACGGGCCATCATGAATAATGAAGGAGCGCTGTGATTGAAGGCGGGAATCAATGGAGCCACTCTGCCACCTGCTGGCAAATACGATGTGTGCGTTTGTGTGTGTGTGTGTGTGTGTGTGAGTGGGTATCAGGGCAATGATTTTACATTACAACACAAACATTACATTTCATTAAAAGATAAACACGTCAAACAAATGGTGCGTTTACCTTTTCCAGCAGTTCATAACACTCCTCTAGTTTCTGAGCACGGTCTTTGAGCACAGTGCTGACACGATTGTACTCCTTCAGCCACTCCTGGTAGGCGTCTTCCTCCAGGTCCACATAGGCAAAACACAGAGTCCTCAGGCCTGGACGGATGGGAGGAAGATCAAATATCAATAATCAAATATCTTTTAACCAGAGAGAAACTCAACATTGGCTTCTGCTCCTTGTCTCTCCCTCTGTCTTTTTTCCCCTTCTTACCTTCAGTAGCAAACTGTTCCAGATGAGCAACAGTTAATTCTTTGTACTGGGACGTCTCAGTCAGACGCTCAAAAATGACATTATCCTGCAAACCATCAAAATAGGAAATTTGAGCATCAAATGAAAAAAACGTTAGATATTTGGAGTGCTGAATTGAAATCATAATGAGATAAACATACAGCTCCTTTGCAGTACAGCCGTAGTTTCCCGTTGGGGGTTCTGACCACCACAGACATACGTTTGCGGTTACTGTAAAGGAAGCGGTGGGTTTAGCTTCAAAAAACACGCTACAGGTTTACATTACTGAGTTATTTATTGACTGAGAAAGACATTTATGGGAGTGTTACCTGGAAAACTCCAGCACGTTCAGCAGCTCATAGCTCATCTCTTTTCCTCTCTGAAATACACAACAAAATGTCAGATCCTAAAAAACAAAACAGCTCTCACTGCAGCAAAACACACAGACACACACACTTACAGCTTCGATTATGACTGAATGTGGAGTTCTTGCAGTGAAAACAAAGCCGAGTCCTTTGGCCCCTTTGACCAGCGCTCCTTCATCTGGCGAAGAGGCTTGGTAAATGATCTGGTTTTCCTCTCGCTCTGGGACCACCGTGTGGCACACTGCCATCATTGTCAGGAACTCACAGATTTGAGGAGATGTAGGCTGAAAAAAAAAAAAACACACACACACACATAATAGATGGTGTGAACAGCTACCTTTTAGTCATTTTTGGGCATAATATTTGCTTCAGATAAATAAATAAATATAAGAAAAGCTTCAGAGACACCTACATGGTTCTTCTCAATGTTTTGGATGAGAGCTGGGTCGTCAAACTCTGTGGAGTTATTGCTGCTGGACGGCAGATTGCTGTGAGACAAGAAAAAGCAAGCGATGATAGCTCAGAGTTATTTCGGTTTCGGACGTTTTTAAGCATCGTAGGCTCATTTTTTTTGTCTGTTGTTCAGATCAAAGCACGCACAGAACAGTCATTACTCAGCTAAAACATGCAGAGCCTAAAATAAAGAAAAGAGTACTGGACAGGGGGAAATGGATGAGACGGTCAGAGGAGAAGGTGACTTACCTGAAGTCCTCCATTGAACGATCGCAGTCAAGATCAGGGAAGTGGCTGCAGTGATGAATGAGGTTGTACGCAGGAGGAATCAATCAAGTTGATGAGTTGATTAGTTCATTTGATTAAGCGTGCAAGAGTTCAATAAACTGAATTAATAAAGAGCTGGTTCTTCATTGAAAGTTAGTCTAACAGTTTGTAATTAAAAAGGAAAAGGTGGGATTTAGTGGCATTTTTAGCGGCTCCGTTACAGGTAGAGCTAAGTGGCAAAAGAAGATGACTGACCCGTATGTGATCCCTGCGATGGTACACTTCTTAAAGTGCATGACGTTACAGGTCAGAGTTCCTGTCTTGTCGGAAAAGAGATACTTCACCTGGAAGAGACACACAAAAATGGTCATTTTGGGGACTCCTACCTCCGTTCTTCACTGATTATGAGAAGGAGGATGAACTGACCTGGCCCAGTTCTTCATTAAGATTGGACGTTCGAGCCATGGCCGGTGTGTCTGTCTCAGAGTAGTACATCTCCACGTCCTGAAGGAGAAGGCAAAGTGATTGGGAATATCTGACTACTTAAAAGTGCATTTGAAAACATGCGTTACAAGACACGTACCCAGTTGATGAAGAGGGCCTGTGTGAACTTGACCACCTCCAGAGTGACCAGCAGGCTGATGGGGATTAGGTTGTTGTACAGGATGATGAACGTCAACAGGTTATATGCAAAGTTAGTGGAGATGTCACCTGCACAGACAAACAGTACTCGCTCATTTTCTCACCCTTAAAGTGTGTCTTAGTCTGAATTCTTCATCACTGTAAGGAGATTTATGTTACAGATTGTGAAATGGTGGTATGCGTGTGAGTGTATTCTCACCAGCTCGGGACAGGTACCAGCACGCATCTTCAGTGTGTTCTCTGTTCCAGATGGCAGCGCCCACGGAGCTGATCAGTGCCATGACCAGCAGGATGCCAAACAAGACCAGGATCTGCATGTTGGTCACTCGCTCCACATTAGAGCGCTTCAGCGGTGCCTTGGTGGAGTTCTGGGAGGTGGACAGGTCAATGAATACAACAAGGGAGAAACACAAAGAGACTTACTGAGTTACAATGGTTTATCTGGATAAAAAAAGTCCACTCGCAGCACCCTTTGCCTCACTAATTTAGACTGTAATACACAATTACAAACTTGAAACTATCTTAAACATCAAATTCAAGGACCTTCCAGGCCCAGTTCCCTTAAATTCAAAGACCCAACATGACATATTTTGAGAAACACATCAAGATAAGTTAAAACACTGAAGTTTTTCTAATGAGAATTAGCAGGCTTTACAGAAGCATTTGACTTTAACGTCGCACAGTACATATAAAGAGAATATTGTGTAAGCTGAGCGAGAGAAATTGTGCGAGGCACGTGCGCAGACAGTGGAACGTCGTCCATTTAATTTGAGTACAAAGAAAATACATAAATTCAAGCACTTTCAATGACCCATATCTATTTTCAAAAATCTTCACTGCCTTGATTTCTTTCCCCCTTCAAATTCACAAAAGAATGAAGGATTTCAAGGACCCATGGGAACTGTAATTATTAAAACGTTTTCATCATTTTTGGCAGAGGAATGTATCGGCGATCCAAGCGCTGAGACGGAGGATTAAAAGTACCTCTTGACTCTTGGATGTGCTCCCAGTAATGAATTCGCCACACAATTAATTAAAAGCTCTAGACTATTTCTATGCAGTTCACGAGGAAAGGGGATTAGTAATTATTTAAAAATATCAAATGAAAGACAAAAAATTAAGACCAACTGGTTTACTGTATTCAGAGAACAAACTGGGCTTACTTACCTGCATCAGTTTGGAGTCATGGCCAGTGTAGACAACTATTCCCACAACCCACTGCGTGTTTCTGAGCTGGGCGCCTCGCAGCAACACCTGGTCTGGACCCAGGGGAGCTGGACTGAGGACAGCACGAGAGATTATAAGTAACAAAACACGATGAATGAATGCAGATCTAGGGCGACCTGCCCTTTTTTTTTCAGCGAATGAGATTTGTCATCTCAAAGTTTCATTTTCTAAAACCTGTGAGTTTTAATGAATGAAAAATATAAATACATGAGAGGTTGCACTTTCCTATTCGACTATATAATCTATGATATGTGAACAGCTTTATTCTGCTGTTTTGGCCAGATGTTTGTACCAAGATACGATTTAGATGCTGAATGAACAAAATATAAAATAACACTGACAATACTCAATAACTGATTAGGAAGTAGAAACTGTGTGTGTGTGTGTGTGTGTGTGTGTGTGTGTGTGTGTGTGTGTGTCTCACTTCTGGTTCTCCAGCCGCAGAGTGCCAGTGAAGTCATACAGGTGTCTGTTGGGGCCTTCGCACTCCAACCGACCAGACAGTGCAATCAAATCCTCCAGTGTCTGCGCAGCAGCTGTGAGTGGGAGACCCTGAAAGAAAATTTAATAAAGTCAAGGAAAGTTTACAGACGTACTTTTACCTAAATAGGATTGATGATGCACATTACAGAAAAGAAAGTTTCATAAAATAAAAAACAGGTCTAATTAAAACAGGAGATGAAGAGAGAACAAGAACTGCGAGAAATGGAAAAGTAAGGTTTCATCTGAGTCCTGACAGACGATGCCCACATTTTCAACATCTTTTGTTAATTTGTAACGACTATTAGATGTTTCTGAAACAACACAAACTCTCCCCTTTCCGTGTCATACCTGTCTGATCTTCAGGTTGGTTTCTCCATCCAGGTTGGAGGTCTCCGTGTAGCACATGGCCTGTGGCTCGCTGTGGAGAGGAAATACTGTAGTGTTTAAAGCGATGAATCCACCAATCAACAGGAAATAAGTCAATAACAATTTTAAATAACTGATTAAATATTAAAGAATTACCTTCTATGTAACTGCTTATAATGATTAGCACTGTTAAATTGAACATTCTGGAGTTTTTTTGACTGCTGATCAATTTTAAGACAACATGTTAGTTTCCTTTCATTTAAGCTGGGAAATCATAATTACATTTCATACTCAGTAATCAATTAATCAAAAGATTAGTCAATAGATTGACTGATAATCAAAAAATAATCATTAGTAGCAGCACTAAAAAGCAGCATAACACACAACAAATGATTAAAACAGATACATTAACAGACACACATACACAAATGTGTCCACACACACACACACACACACACACACACACACAATGTCTGACCTGGAGGACACAATAACCATGTCAGCTGGAAGGTGCTGGCCATTCGTCACCTTCACTATGTCGCCTACTGCCACCTTGTGGCCACGCGGCAGCAGTGCAACAGCGTGCGAGAGAGACAACAGGTGGGGGAGAAAAGATAAAAAGAGGGGTGTTAGGGCAGAGGGGGATAAGGTGAGGGAGGAAGACAGAGAGGGGAAACAACAGGCAGGTTAATTAGTGACCAACTGTGGCCCAGCCAACAGAGAGAGAGAGAGAGAGAGGGTGGTCTTGAGATAAAGTGACTGTGGCAGAGCAGAGTAAAACACAAAGATCACAGGCACGTGGATAAGAAGAATGGAGAGAAGTTGAAGAGTTCACAGTTCAAGGAGACATGCTGCATCAGCCACAGCCATTCAATCTCTGTTAACCTTACAAGAGGAAAACAACTCTTTAAAACTGGGAAAACTTCTTTGTCACTTCATAGCATAAACCAAAGAAAGAGAAAAAGTTGCTCACCCAATTACAAAGAAATAACTACACGAATAAGACAAAATAAAACATGCAGTTAACATCACCAGGACAGACGAGCGTAAACACAACCAACATGCCACATGAGGTGCAGCGTAAAACTATTTAATCAAGTCCTTTAGTATGCTTGTGCTCCTGAGATCTGGAGATCTGGAGCCACAAACTTGTTTTCCTAGTAAACAGGAGGGGAGATAAGGTCGATTTCAACACATATCACCAGCTGTGATCTGAGGAATGTTTGCTGCGGCATTATCGATTCGTAAACACCGCCTTTTGTTATGGGACTTGTGCAAAAGAAGCATGTTTTAGTCAAATTATGTACTAACTACAGAACAAATGAATTCAGAAAGGGGAAACACTTTTCTTCTCTCTTTAACATGAACGTTACAGAGTTAGCAAGGCAACTCTGAGCAAATCCCCTCACCTGTTCTGACCCTGAACAACATGGAGGTTAAATTCCTGCTCTACACTTTTGTCACCCACATAACGAAGACTCAAATGTGATTTGATGTGACCTGCTGGAGTAAAGCTGCACACAGCTGGAGCTCAGTTAATGAGCGCTCTCAAGATGAAGACCGTCTTTGTGTGGGTTCGTTTCATGCAGGTAACTTTAAGAAGCAGCTCTCTGGTTCATATGAACTAGAAAACTTATACAACTAACAAGATGTGCCCAAGTGTGGTGGAAAATTAGACAAATCAAGCCAGACATACAACAAACTCAACTGTTGTAAAACATCAATACTAATTGGAGGAGTGTCGTTTTACTGTCAGGGATCCAAAGCAGACAGATCCTCACCAAACTCAGACTGAGTGACTACAGACCAGCCAAGAAGCAGAACGCTTAAACTATGGACTGAATATGGAACTGATGCACAACAGGTGAGAATGAGACACAAGTGTAGCTCCTCTTAGACAAATGTAACATCCCAGACTGCTGCTAGCCTGGAGCAGAGCCCCCTCTGACACGCTCACCCTCCATCCCAGCCTCTACACTGACATTGTATCTACAAACTGTGCGTTACATTAATGCTCAGCTTTTATTTAGCATCTTTTGGACTTCCTTGTTTTGTTAAATACCTGCACATTTAAAAATATTCTGCACACTGTGAATGCATGCAATTCCTGCACAACTGTACAGCTCTTTTCATATATATAGTTTATATTTAATGCTTCATTTTTTAATCTTCTTTACATTTTTTACTTCATCTTTGTTATGCACCAACAACACCGAGACAAAACACAACAAGGTAGAGAGAGAGTAAGCCAAGAGCACAGGACTGATGAGTGAGAGAGCAGCAAAGATGAAGCCCGTGATGATAGTGATACCTGTTTCCAGATGATCGTCTGCCAGGCTCCGTTCCGCAGCACTGAGAGACAAGGACAACACAGCCATCAGTCAGCCTATAGAGCAGCGCTCATACAGTATTCATAGCGACTAAACTTTTGTCTGGGGTCTACACTATAGTGAGTGACAGACAACAGCTATTCAGTCAGCCATGAAAGGAGAACAAAACCCACACAAACAAACAGACACAAGAAACACTCGTGGAAAAAGCGCGTAGACAGTTGAGGCGCGTAAACAAGCGCACATGCAGACGATACCTGTTGTCTTCTTCTTGTTTACGGTGTTGTCTGCTTTGTGCCTTTTCTGTGAAGACGCAAATAAAGATTCATTATTCAAAATAACCACGATGTCTCCCTCCTTCACTTTAAAAGTTAAAGAAAAAAAAAACTCACATAGTCCTCTATGATCTCTTTGATCCCGGCCACTGTGAGGATGAAGATGAGCGGGACCAGCGTGGTGTACCGACCGGTCGGTGATACATCAGGGATTTGCTGATGAGAGTCAAGAGAAGCAGCACTTAGAAATCACTCCTGATAGCGAGTGTTGAGTAGCTTAAAACACCCGTAATGGACCATCACAGCGATGGCACGATAAACATTAGTTGTTTCTGCATTCAGCTACACGCTACATACAGAATAACCGGATACTCAAAACCGTTGCGTCAGAGTTGTTTTCAATACCTCAACGTCCCTTTATTTCAACTCATACAAGACAGTGGAGTATAATGAGCGCACTGCATAATGAATGGGCGTACAGATAGGCAGTGGGAAGGCAGTATGACATTTCATGAGGCTCACACAGAGGGAGAAAAAAAAACAAAAAAACCCAAGCACCCCTCCTCCTACCATTCATGGGACAGATAACACTGTCAACCAATCAGCGGGCGATTACAGTGTGGGATTTGTGATCATCCTCTCACAGTCATCATCAAATTTCTTCTTGAATTCACTAAAATTAAGCTGCCAAAGGGGCTAAACATGTTGTGAGGAAACTAAACGAATAAAAGCAAGATGCAATGTTTAATTGTAGTGATATATAATAAAAATGCATAATAAAGATTCATATTTATCTCTATTATTCTGTTCCTCCTGGCTTTTTGAGGAAATGTCCCAAACTTAGTTTTTGCCATCTTGAAAACAACTCTCGATAATCCATAACTAAGTATTTCAAAAATAGCTCGGCCTGCTTGAATATTGCTTTAAAAACAGACTCTATCATCTAAAGCCTGTGTGGGCCACAGAATAAAACCGAAACCAAACAAACAGACAGCTTTGTTGTGATTTCTGAGCGTGGGGTTTACCTGCATGAGTGCGATGAACAGGAAGAAGGCGTTGGCAGCGCGCCTGATCTGCTCATACAGGAACCGGGGCAGAAAGGTGAGCACCCCATACTTGGTGGTACTGCAGAAGAAGACAAGAAGGAGAGAGGAGACTTTACTTTGTTTACATTCAGACAGATGGAGGCAGAGCCAGGTAGTGCATTAGCAAAAGTGGGAACGCATGCATATATAATGTGCTAATGACTTTTTTTTACCTGACACACTCAAACAGCATTACATTAAAGGCTGAATAACTCCAGGCTCCATTTGGGTTTTATTATTAGAGACACTTAATTGTGCTCAGAGTGCGCAGAGCTATTCTGGGCTGCTCACACATCACATCTATAAGTAGACCAATATGTTTAACCCAGCAATCTAAATTTAGACCCAGCATCCCAGAAAATAGGTACAAGAAACTTTGGCACCTCAACCTGTCTGTCAATCAACAGCATTGATCAGACAACTGTATCGATTAGCCTTGATATAGTGAGGAGCTACCGTAAGAGCTTTTAGAAAGGCTAAAAATAAATAAAAACATCAACCTTCGAGTCAAGGCCGGCCTTGTTTTTTCCTGTGCAGCCTGAGTGAAAAGTAAGAGCTCCTGCACTGGCTGTTGTTTAATGGATAGTGTGTGTTTGTGGGCGTGAGTGCATCAAGTGCATTGCGGTGAATGGTGAAACACACGCCTCGATCACAGCGCGAAATCTCCTAGGAGATGAACCCGTACCCGCTTTTTCCGTCTGCCTCACTCGCACAGACACGAAACTACAAAGAGCAGGACATTACACACAAAAGAGGGCAGCAACAGCTGTTAGTGTGTGTCTCTCTCTCTCACACACACACACACAGACTGAATGTCCTGACCCTCATGCTCTGGATACCTCAGAGTTAGTGATACTTTACCTATGATGGAGCAGATAAAGCTGCCTTAATCTAATCAAGGACAAGTGATACCAGACTCCACACACACACACGCACAAAGACACACACATTTCCACTGGTCAAGGCAAAAAAAAAAAAAAGAGGCAAAAACATCTGGCTATGTTATTTTTCATACTATAGATGTCCAACTTGCTGGTGGTATTAACAGCTGTTAGCTGCAGGGGTGATGCTCTCCTGTTGCTGTGTGGCTTGGTCATGTTTTCTTTATTAAAAAAGGTCAGCGTTCTTCATAGGTTACAGTCCAACAACAAAAAAAGAAACACTTCAGTCAGAGAGGAGTCATCCCTCTAAGTGGGATAACACAGACAGACAGAGGTACATTTGTTTAAGTATTTGTAAAACAAATTATCGAGCACTAATGCCCAAAAAAACAACTGCATTCAATAAAATATGGAACTGAGGGAGTGGAGAGAAGGTGAGTGTACAGACAAAAGCTACAAGGCTTTAATCTCTGAAAAATCAATGAGGCTATTGAACCTTTAAAACATAAACTAAAGAGTTACAGGAACACAGGGACATCAGAGGGCAAGCCTCTGGAGACAAAGCGCCCTTGATTGTCCAATCAGCGCACAGCAGAGGCAGAACGCCACACGTGATCCTATCAGATGAGCCACACAGCAACCGCCTTAATCTCATTTGTAGAGCTGAAAAAGGCTCTTTTTTATGAGTGAAACTGAATCCTCTGACAATAACGGCAAACCATTGAATGTCAACTGACTAACAACTGAAGAGAAGCTGAGCTCCCTGTGGCGCCAGTTTGTACATACAAGGAATAATAAAAGGTAACGACAAGGGACAGATTCAATGGGCGTCTGTCCGAATCAATCTCTAATACAGTTCAGTATTTACAACCACAAGCAACCCATAAAAATATGCCCGCGACAGCTGGGATGATGCTGATAACTTGCCCACTGCAGGACATGCCATTTGGTCTTGCTCATGACCCTGACGATGATAGATAACTACATACAAGCAGGAAATTCCCTCATAAATTCACTGTTTAAACCACAGGGTGTCACCAAGACACACCGGCACGATGTGGAAGATTTGTTGTCCACTGTTCACCTCAGCTGCTGAGAAATAAGATCAGACAGCTGTGAGTGAAATCCACTCATACCAGAAGGACCCCTGACAACAACACAACCTTTGACCAGCTATGGCACTTTCTGTAATTCATGGAAACATGTGAAAGTGTAGTTACATTACTTTTTATTGGCGGCCTTAAATATTTATGAGGACGTATTGACTAAGCAACATGACCATGTAAAGTTGTTAAGCCAAGCACTTTCGGCTGAGATTCTTCGGTGGACTTCAGGCAGTGACATATGTCCGCCTCACCCAATACGACTGCCTCGGGGTTGCAAATAATTACCTAATAGGTGAGTTATTAAAAGAGAGTTTCACCGTAATAGTAGTAACTGTTGCACTGAAACAAGTTTAAGTTGAGGCAAAACTCAAAAAGGAAAGGACACGATTAAAAGAGAGCGAGAGAGAGAGAAATCGAAGAGGTCCAAAGTCTAATCGTCACACACGGCATGCCAGGAAAAAACACACAAATAGGCTGTAATGCCCTTCACCCTGGTGACACGGGTTTAAAAACTCTTTTGAGGAAATATCCACAGTGTTTCCTTTAACAAGACAGCAAAGCCCTACAAGTTAACCTCCCTGGAAAAGACTAAAAGAGACAAACTACTCTCATTAAAGCAAATAAAGTCAGATGATCCTCTGAATAAAGTGAAAATAAATAAAAAGCATCAGATAAGAGCAGCTGATTTGAATAGATTACTGTGCTGTGATTTATTAAACGCACTGGAAACAACCTTTTAATTAGTTTTGCATATATCTTTCAGTGGACATGCATCACAGCAGAAAACATGCAGCACCTCACCTGACATGGTTGTCGCAGAACTTGGTGTTCTGTGGCCGGTTGAGCAGCACCGTCCGCGCAGTGGCGTCTATGGGATCCGCCTGGGAAGTGGTCCCGGACATCTCATCATCTGCCTTGCGGTAACCGGCGGACGAGCAAGCAGGTCCTGCACCGTTGGATTGATGGGAGAGAGGCGAGGCTGAGTGAGTGCGAGTGAGAGAGACGGTGAGACAGAGATAAAGAGAGAGGTAGAGAGAGGGAGAGAGAGAGAGACAGACAGACAGACAGAAAGACAGAAAGAAAGAGAAAGAGAGAGAGAGAGACAGAGACATAGACGGGAGACGTGGTTTACAGTTCAAAAGCGAAGGCGACCAATTAGTACCAGAATCTACTGTATGCTGATGTATGCTGAAGCCGGTGGGGTCGATTTAATGACGTTTCCAGTTATAAACACCCCTCCCCTTGTCTTTCAGTATTATTATGCAGGTACCGTCAATGCACACACACGCACGTTTCGCGACGCCCACTGGACCCCCCGCGTATAATGGATGTGCTGAGGGATGCACAATGGCGAACAAACACACCGGGTCTGTCTGTTTTATCAGCGCGTCAACTTGTCCAGAGGAGACCCGACGCACGACGCGGCTGTCATTAAGCCACATGCATTAAAATATAATAGGGGGGGAAAGTGGCACTAGAAGGATGCAACACGCTTCTCCTCCTCCTCCTTCTCCTTCTTCTTCTGCAGACTCCCTGACTCCCCCTGCCAGCCCGGCTTTGTCATCTCCAACCATTTTAAAAGCGTCGTGATCTGCGCTCATTCACCCCCGCATGCTCTCCAAGGAGCAGGGCATTTATCATCCACGAGTGCGCATCCTAGATACCGGTGTAACACGTATGAGCTCTTGCGGTGAGGCGAAAGTGAGAGCAATGCAAACAGGTCTGCACGCCACAGTTTACTCAGCTGGTACAACAAAACGGCGAACCTGGGCGAGGACAGATGCAGCGGCAGCGGCGGCAGCAGCACGCCCGTGCCTCCTCTCTCCTCCTTCGGCTTTGCTAAAGAGGAAGCTCCCGGCCCTGGTGTAAGATACTGGCCCTCCAAGCTCCACCGCCGTGTCATCTGGCCACCTGCCGCCTCCGGGAAGCCTTTTTTTTTGCTTTCGGGCGCGATTTGGACGGATCTCCTCCCTCCAAATTTTGATGCTGAGCGGCTCACTGCTGCAAGTCCAGACAACAAGAGGAAGCCATATGGAGCTCCTTCAGTGCTGCGGAGGGGCAAAGCCGGGGCTCCGCTTTTAAAGGGCCAGAAGCCTGATATCGCCTTGAGGTCTTGTGGTCAGGCACAGATGGGTCAAATGACATCCTCAAGGCAGGAACCGTCCATCAGGAGATCACTTCATGTCGCTTCCCGTCGGCTGTGATGTCTGTGCAGCAACAGCAGTGATCACCTACAGGTTTCTGCTTCGCATTTTTATATTTAGTTTGCATAGAATAGACGCACATGGACTCCCTGTATCTCCAGTAATGAAAGAATGCATTTATCTAGAAAGTCTCAATAATCTGGTGATACTATTTTCACAAACCCTTAAACTGTGCCTGTGTTGTATCACTAAACATCCCCATAACTCCTAAAATATTGCTACATTTAACTCTTCTTAAACATCTTCAGGGATTTTTGTAATTCTTATTTGAATATCTGTATTTCTTGGGTTATGCGCGCTGTGTGTGTGTGTCTGTATGGGAAAACAACAACAGGCTAATTGCATGAATAATTTAGAAAAGAATAAGCGCTGCCAGGCTTTAGCAGATTAGATTTCCACAGTCCTGAAACCCTCTTTCTGCACCACAATGGACGGGGTAATTCTCTCCCCTCATCAATAACCAAAATTAGGTTACTATCATTATATTCCACTCAAGCTCGTGATTCTAAAGTAGGCGAGGAATTGTAAAATGACCTGGAGAGCCCATACCCAGTCAGTCTTATCTACTGGACGTGCACTATTAACACATCAGACCACTTTCCTATAGAAAAGAGATGATGTGTTTTTAGAGTGCAGCTGAGGGTTGATTGAAGGGGAGGCACTTCTTACTTTCAGTTTTTATTCTAGTACGCTCCGGTGCCGTTCTACCCTCGCAAAAGAAGCCGGCTTGACATTTTAAGAGGCTTGAACGCTGTTAAAATTCCAACCTCATACTATCAGGCTATTCCGCCCTGGCCCCACAAAGTGTCCACACGAGGCAGAGCGAGAGCAAAGGTCAAAGTCTATCCAAGCAAAATGATAATAAGCAGCCTATCTCTCATCTCTGTATCTCTGACCAGGCTATTACCTCCGGACCTAACAGAGATATAAGTCACAATCACAGCTCAGCACACTGGAAACGGCACAGGGGTCAATCAAGATAACGAGTGATTGTAAGGAAATGATTGAGGATGATACAAGGTTAAAGGTAGTGAAGGGCAATGCACAGTGTGAACTGTAATGTCATCTTTTGCTTCACCGTCAGGATGCAAATCTCTTTCCTTTTGATGCCCTTCTCTCTCTCTCTCTCCATCTACTCTTTCTTCTTGTTGCTCATTTCTTTTCTTGTAGAATTATTTATTGTGCCACTCGCCGCCCCGTACCTCTACTCTTTAACCCATCTAGACTCCACCTTTTCGAAAGCAAGATCAATATGTCTTTCTCAGCAGCCCACTTCGGCTCTGATTCACTTCTGAGGAGATCAATGCCACCGTTACTCATCTCTGATGGAGTAGAGACGCAGTCACCTCTGTAACTCATTACTGATGCATCTCCGATGAGTCAGCAGCAAAACCCCAGCAGAGCACAACCAGGTCAATTACACATGAAGCACCCAGACTAGCCGAACAGGTACCATTGGTCTGATATCCTGCTGCCAGAACAGGTAAGACTAGACTGATCCAACCTCAACAAAACACACCGATCCCGTACCCTGCTGGCAAGTTAGCCGTTTGGTTGGTGAGGTTTGAACAATTGCATCTATCACGTAGCACAGCCTTTTTCTCTACCTGTGCAATTAGACACCTATTAAGCCAAACACATCTAGATAAAATTACCCGCTCTTGTGAGCAGAACAAGGGTAATGTACAGTTAAATCCATCACATACATCATTTGAAGAAGTCATCACTCATCACAAGCTTCATAATATCTTCAGATGGAGTAATGGCTTGTTTTGGGCTGAGCCCAAGCTGCCCTGGCCTTTAGCCAAACTTTTAACTGATAAAAAGCAGACTAGGCTACTGAATAATGGATAGCGACAGGCTGCATAATTCATCTACATTTTCCAGTATGTCCAGAACATATTTCACTAGACACTCTGCCTTGATGCCGCGCTCCAAACATGTCAGCCACTGTCACGCTGTCTCCCTCAGCTGTTGTGTCAATGAGTGCGACTGCCACGTTCGTGTTTCAAATGCCACAAACACGACTTCTGAGATGTGTTTCATTCAATCAGTTCTAATAGAGATGCACCATCTTCCAGACACCCAGCTCAGAGATTAAATGAGCCAGAAAAGAAATAGCTACTAATCATAACAGCAGTTATAGTAGAATGGCTACAATTATCCGCAGCTGTCGAAGCACTCCCGCCCCCAGAAGCTACGCTGAAGACAGATACGCTGGCTGTTTTTTTTTTTTATTTTCTGGAAATCTGTCAAAACATTTTAGATGCATATGCACTTGTGTGGCTGAATGTGCATGGCAAATCACATAAATATCACATAAAATGTTGCATTATTTATCCCAGCATGTTTGAAAGTTTTTAAAACCATTGCCTGATTACAGCAAAAACAGCCACACCCCGTGTGAAAGTCTTCTTGAGCTGAACGCCGAACCGCAACCACAACATCCCCTGTTCATCAACCTCCCCGTATTCTCCAGTCCAGCCCTCAATCATTACCAACAGAGCTTCTTCTGCCTGGGCGACCCCTACGTCCCATTGCCGTCCTGGTCTCCTAGGTGACCTGCAGGCCCTATTCGCAGGTCGTGGTCGACCTAGCCCGCAAGCATTCCCAGTGGGTCCATTTGCTACCGCAACGGAGTAGGAAGTAAGGCAAGAAAGCCTCTTACGGACCAAGTGAGCTAGCATGATAATCCCCTCTGTGTCTGCTCTGCAACTTCACCTGCTGTTAATCCGTAACCTGATAATCCTACAGGTGAGACTGGCACTGGCATGTTACACTAATGTGTGCATATGAACATAGACACACTGACACTGTTTTATGGACACACTCTTTCTCTCTCTCTCTCTCACACACACACACACACACACACACACAGTTGAACATATCTTTTAATGCCAGATAACATGCAAGCCCCCCCCCCCACATGCAGCTACTCCCCTGCTAACTCTCTAAATCCAGCTCTCAGTCACTTATGTGTCATACATGCATGCAGCAGTGTTCATGTACATGCTCTCTTTAGGCATGCCATGTTCATACATGCATGAGTTCCCTTCTACAGCATGCATATGTATTCTTATTGAACGTTTTTCCTGATGGACCCCGGTGCATATTGATCTGTCCTCATCAGCATGGTCTGACATGTGTGACTGAGTGGTTGGTCAACCTACTATCTACAAGCACATGCAGTGAGAGGGTTAATTCCTGTTCGGCATTCATCACTCCAGGCCCCAAGGAGCTACAGATTATTCGGGTCCACAGCAGAAGTATCATGTGTTAACCTTTGCAGACACCAACCAGAGACACTCTTGTGTAAGTAAGCGTTGTAGCTCTTGAGGGCCGGAGGGTTGGAAGACACCTGCTCTTAGCCGTTTGCGCATGGCTGCATGCACTTTAGGACACTCCCGGACACAAATGGGGTCGTCATCCAGTCTAATTCGAGCAAACTCACTTTTGTCAAACCTGTCTGTGAGGCAGGCACGCATGGTAGCGCCGGCGCCTTGGCCTTGGCCTGGGTCCTGCAGTTCAGAAGCCTCCTGCCTAATGGTGGTCAACACTAACTGCTCTGTGGGCACCAGAGAGGTTCGCGGCGGGAGAAAACAACACACACAAGACAACAAGTAAATATACACATACCGCACACAACACATCATCCATGTGCCAGTGGCTGAACTGTAAATGTGTTTGCATTTGTCTGATAGTGAGAGAAGACTCATGCAAGCAGAGATTGACTTTATTAAACTTGTAGCTTGCCCAGGAGTGCCCCCTTGTGTCCGACTTGTGTAAATACCTCCATGCTGCTGCTATTTATTGGGCCTCTCTCTATCTCCCCAATGGCATCTGCGGTAGCTTGGCGGCCATGGCGACCAGTCATTATCTTGCCAAAACAGATGTATTGTTGACAGTTGGCTGAGCGGCATGACTCGCATAAACTAGACACACCAGCACTGGGGACAGAATATACCCTTACATTTGAATACAAATGCAGAGGGACGTTCAAGACACTCAAAAAAAAAAAAAAAAAACTGCAAGACACGTTCAGTACAGTTTGTTTAATGTGACCTGAAGCTAAAACACATTTTGCCTACAGTATAATGTGCTTTCTAAACCAATGTGCGAGGACTTGTGTAAAAGGTGCTATTAGAAACATGACAGATGACTCAAATGTTGGTCATATAATTTGGGTTGGTCATCATTTATGGTCCTTACTTAGTGTGTGTGACTGTGTGTCTGAGATTGTGTGAGCAAATGTGACAGATTGGTAGCAGCAGACGTCATCGCCAGGGATGTGCAGCCCGCTAATTGGAAAGAGGTCAAGCTCCAAGAGATTACAGTAAAGGCAGCGTGGAGAATCCAGGAGGGAACACATGTACATGTACCGACTGACACTCATGCTGAAGTTCCCCCCTCCAGGTCCATCCTGTGCTTTAAATACAGCAGCGGTAAACACTCTTACACTACTTAGTGAAAGTCCTATATTAGCTGCTCTTATACAACCAAGAAGAAAACAAGTGAATCTCATAATTGAAGCTCGTCCGCATGGCTCGGTCAACATGACATAATATGGCAGCAGTGCGAGTCATGTGTGAGGCCATCTGGTATTCTGCCTGAACAAGAATTACTAATATGAGGAGCAAAAGTGAGCCTTTTTTTTTTTTTTTTTTAAATCTCTATACCGTCAAAACTGTAAGCGTCAACCTTTTGACACTTTTGCTGCCCCAGGGTAAAAAGATACAGTGGCGTATTTTTTTTTTTAAACAACAAATAAATATCTGGGGAAACTCTGGGCATGAAGACAGCGTGGCCCAGTTGGCGCTCATCTCTGCTCACAAATTGCCCTGCTTTCTATTTCTGGAAGCTGCATAAGGCATGCAGCCACAGACATGTATATATACACACACACACACACACACACACACACACACATAGACAACAGCAAAGCAGCCAACAATATGTGCTAGTCACTATTACAAGCCCCCAATGGATGAACCAAACACATGCTCCTGTTTTCCAGGACATACCGTTATGCCAGTTTGTCATGAGTGAAATCCTCCCCAACCTCTCTCCAACTCTGAGGAGAATGTGAGCCATTTTCCTTCCTAAAAAGTGAGACTAAAGCCCCCCACTATACAGTTCATACAAGTCATTTATTTAAATTAAATTGCAACACCTGAGTCCAGATGTTAATACAGCCTGTGGACGTGGATTGGATTTAAGGTGAGATGACAGGGTGAGGAAAATGTGGCCCACTGTACAGTTAACTAATCATTTATTTAAAGTAACATCCTCTAGCAGACACAGGTCATGTGTGCAACACCTGTGTGTCACGTTAATACAGCCTGTGGATGTGGATGTGACCTAAGGTGAGGTGAGATCCATTTCCGGACGGGATCAGAATAAAGAGCGCTCTTTAGAGGGTCACGTTTTTTTGTTTTGTTTTTTTTAAGTCGGCGAGGTAATAGGCTGTTCTTGGATTGATCTACAGGAGTTGAATGCTTTAAACATATCTTAAATATCACATGTAATATTTAGACGTCAAAGCAGATCGTCATTTTTAGGCGAGTCAACCATGCGAAAATACCCCATATGATGCGACTCAGGAGCTCCAGATACAAAAGGCTGTTGCAACAACATTATATAATACCACACTGATGCACAGAACATTGCATAATTATGCATGCAAAATTACCGATAAGGTCACACAATAGACTCCTATTTATCATATCAAGAATAAACACGCTGTATCTTTTCGTCATGTTAAGGCACAGCACGGGTCCCTACATTTATCTGTATTTAAATACCAGCTCATACAGAGGGCACAGCGCTACCTGGAGCAGGTACCTGCAGTCTGCTTGCCCTTGCATCCCCGAACCGGTGCCAAAAAATGACCGAGGCTGGAGGATAAATACCGGTACAGCAAGTCACCCCACATGCATGCCGCAGTCCCGGACAACACCGATCTCCGTTATTATGCCAGGCACATATCAAATACGCAGGCCGCTGTATCCTATATAATAAACAGGCCTGTTGTTATTATTAACACTTATATAAACACGATTTCACAGTCACGAATCACACGGCAGGCGGGCGGACCCCCATCGAGTACAGGTTTAATCATGTTTTTGAGGCTTACCTCCCTCGCTGTGTATCTTCTTGGCTCTCCGGTTGAAATACATCTTGCTGGTGGTGAACGAGAGTCGGTGAGGCTGGGACGAGGAGGCCGGAGAGGTTGCATGCTCATGGCTCACCGACAGAGCGAGGAGTCGGTGCTCCGGGCCCAGGCTGCGGCCGCCGCTGCTGTCGCTGCTGCTGCAGCTGCTGCTCGGGGATCATTATTTCATGGATGGACCACGGAGGTAATGTTGTGAAGGGCAGCTTCAGCCAGAGCCAAGTCAAACAGAATAGAGACTGTGCTGCTTCCGGTCACTGCTTTCAAAATAAAAGTGCGTTAGCGTAAAAATCATCTTCTATGTGAAGGATTAAAATGCAATCTTTACCATCCTTCAACCATTTCACATTTTAATCATGTGATAGTGCATTTAAATATGGATTTAGGTTTAGCAACATTAGCCAGATTAATGTTATGCATGCTTCAAGTTTCAGGTTTATTTGCTGTTTAACGCCATGCAATGAAAGATGAAGCATTAAGAGCATTAAGAACAGCAACACTACACATAAAGAATAAAAAATAAACTAAAGAAGTTAAATGCAATATTATAAAGTTTTATGTAAAAAAATAAATAAATAATATAGAAATACAGAATAAAGACACAAAATATAAAAGAAAAACTTGTGTAAATGCTATTATTATTATTATTATATTTAAAATGTTGATAGTACAGTAAGTACTAAGTAAGTAAAGTGGCATGTGTACATACATAGGGAGTGTTAATTTAAACATAGTAAAGTGACTACAGACATGTTAAAATGAGTATTGCAGAAATATTAAGTTTATGTAGACAGATTACTATTACATTAGTAAAGACTACTTAAAAAGTAATGTTTTACAGCAAAATATGGTGTACACTTCATATTAATCTACCAACTAAATTAAGTGACCCACTGATTAAATAAGTAGCAGATTCATAGACCTTTTACACAGCAGCCATTTTGAAATAGTCAGATCAACACAGGTGTTACCAATGATACTAGCTAAGGTTGCTGTGGTAACTTAATTAGTATCATTGGTAACACCTGTGTTGATCTGACTATTTCATGTCAAAATGGCTGCTCTGAAAAGGGGCTGTTGATGATATATTTGCTACAGTGTGATCTGAATGAGAAAATGCTCTATAAACCTTTATTTTGAAGGCCGACCGTCACGCGCTTGCTTCTGTCCTGGTCCTGGCTCGCTTTACATCAGTCTGCTAACCGTCTGTGTTGAATCTCGGGGGCGCGCATCATATAAGGGGGTACGTGCGCGCACCAGCCTCTGGTTGCAAAATATAAAAATTCAACTACAACTAAGAGCTTTTTAGGGCTGTCATTTTATCATTTTAGCAATATTAAAAAGTCAGTATAGATTACACCTGCTAATTATTTAAAGCAAAGGAAATGTAAATGTCATTAGTCATATATTTAACTTTTAGAAATATTGGTGTTAGCATATACAAGCTACTGGCAAAACAAGGGCTGAGTACTAAATTGGTGCACTGATTATAAATACATGTGATGTGATTTTTTTTTGCTTCAGAAAGTTAGTAGTTAACCTAAAGTTGGTATTTAAAGGTACAGTGTGCATGATTTAGTGCCATCTAGTGGTCAAGTTCCAGACTGCAAACAACTGAAGACCACTTGCCTCACCCTTCTGTTCTAAACATGAAGGAGACACTACAATGGACATAAAACCCACAAAAAACACAAAAGGTCCTATCTAGAGTTGTTGTTTGATTTGTCCGTTATGGTTTTGTAGAAACACAATGGTTCAAAATGGCAGCCGCCCTAGAAGAGGACCCTCTCCCTCTGTAGATATAAAATGGTCATTCTAAGTTAACAAAAACATAACAATTCTTATATTCATGTTAAAATACACTAACAAAAACATAGCCATGTTTATAGGATTCCATTTCTGCTAATAGATCCCTGTAAATGTTACACACTGGACCTTTAAGTATTTAATGTTAGCTAACTTTAATGTCAGGTTTGTGCAGATTTAGAGCTACCAAGATGCACCTATTTTCACCACAATGTGACTAAAAACAAACTCTATTGGTAGCTTGCAAGGCTGGCAGTTGAAACATCAGTGGTGGGTGCACACACACACACACACACACACACGGTATATACCCATATACACCAGATCTCCAGGCATAACAAAGCTGCATTTTATTCCATTGTTAAGGAGCAGAGAAGAAAACCCATGTCTTCATTTTATTACATAGTAACATATTTATCTTAACGGTTTCATTTACTCTCATCACATTGTAACATAATACATATTCATATTTCAAAAGTTGATTTCCATCTTATTAAATAGGAACAGAATAAATATTCACTTCTTAACCAAGTGGCCACAGCCTTCTCTAACTCCCCGAGGTGGACACTAGCTGAACAGAAGCTTTCTGTGAACCAAGTTTACTGGGACCATTCCTTCAAGCACCCCCCAACCCACACACACACAGTCACATGCACACACAATTCAACCATACACACACAATTCAACCATACACACTTATCCCACACTCGCACACATTGACATATTATACTGCATCTTTCCTGCAGTTTATTAGTGACATGTTAACTGCAGAGGTGTTGTAGCTCCTGTGTACTGTTGTCAATGCACAAAGTGACCCTGGCGGCAACACACTTGACTAGGTGGCTAAATAATCCACCTATGCTACACTAGAAATGGCCAATATCTGTGTGCGTTATGTTAAAACAAACTATAAAAAGCATACAGGAATATCATATTACTAACACTGCCTCATTCAGGTGTTACACTGGTACTTGAAATAGACTGCAAACATTGCACTGTGACAGACCCAATTAGAAAGAGATGTGTCGTTAACAGATTCTCATTAGCAGAAGCTGTAGTTTCAAATTGTCATATCGTGTGCAGAGTTAGCTGGACAACTTTAAAATCTCTGTATGTTTTTTTTTTTTAATTATTATTATTATTATTATTTTCTAATTCCAGATTTTTGCTGAGCAGATGTATCAGGCCAACTACTCAACTTCATAACACAGATCCTGGGGCGTGGATGGGTCTGTCAGGTATGGATCCAAAACAGCAACAGGAAACAATGATTTCAGGGTAAACAAGACTTTTTTTAAGTGGAGATGATAATCAGGCATTACAATGTAAACAACAATGAACAGCAAAACAAACAATACTGTCTTTTCTCTCCATATTGCACAACTCATACTTAATTACAACTCTGTATTCCTGATTATCACATGCCTTCTGTATTTCATTTAAATTGTGCTGCTGTGGGTAATGTCATGTTTTCAAGGTGGATGAATTTTATGGATGAATTCCATATTGCAATAACGTGGGACAAATGTATGGAGAGGGCTTAACAAACAAATACTACGAGACGTACAGAATAAAACTCAATTCAAACTTAAATACATAGCTCATACATATCCCCAATAAATCATACATTTCTTAACCAACTTTAAAGGGACACTTAAAAACGGATGTCGAAGCTTTAAAATGGTGAATGTAAAAAAAAAAAAAAGAAGATTGAAGGTTTTCCTGCTTTCATTCTAAACATGTGAGGAGCGTCTTGCTGTTTCAAAACCCTTAAATATAAGCAGTGGTGAGTTATTTACAGCTTATACTGAATAAATCAAGCCTAGAAGTGATCTGTGTAGTCCAGTTGTGACAAAGAGACGTCACATGTATCAGACACTAGAGCGAAAAGTGAGACTAGAGTCAGCAGCGGCTACAGGAGCTCCGTAAGCATTAATGCCATCCATTAACATGGGGCTCTGAAGCTTCGTGACAGAGACCAGTGAAACGGATCACAGGAGGAAAATAAAACAAGAAGTTGCTGAAAACAAAGAGTCTAAAAAAATAAAGTTTTGTTAATTCTCTGCATTTATAGTTTTCTTTTTTTTTTCCCCCGTACTTTTGGTTCAACCTTCTTCAACTTTAACACAATGGATATTTTCAAAGAAATTTTAACCATGAAAGCGCTATGTACATGCAAAGCCCACTTGGATCTGCTCAGTTCAGCCAGCCAGGAGCATGATAGTTGTGTTTGTGAGCAAATAGGTCAGTCATGATGCACTGTGAGTATGGGCTGCCTGCAGATGGGGCAGGTGTTGTTTTCAGAGAGCCAGCGGTCGATGCAGTGGATGTGGAATTCATGGGAGCAGGGCAGGCGACGTAGCTTGTTGCCCTGGGCGTACTCGTTGATGCAGACGCTGCATGCGCGACCCATCTCCCCCTCGAGGCTGGCCTGACCATAGGTACGTGTGGATAGATTGTCAATCTGCTCTTTAGTCAGGCCCCTTGGGTGTTCGTCATCCTCCTCATCATTGAGCAAGAAGAAGTGTGCCAGCCGCAGAATAGGTAGAGTGCCATTTTCTACCAGGTTGTTGGTGTCTCTGCTGGTGGCCCGTCCCTCTGTGGTGCTCACCACACCTCCTCCGAGCCTGGCCTGTCCACCCTGGTCCTCTTCACTTCCCACCAGTCCCACCCTCTCCTGATCGGCCACACCTGTACCAACCTGGCTGGCTGCACTTTCGTTTGTATGCAGGCGACTGGTTGGGTTGGTATTACTATTTGTACCACTAGCATCTGTGTGGCTAGGTGCAACAGTTTCAGAATCAGCCTCTGTCTCCATTAGGGAGCTCAGCTCCCCAAATCCAGTCATGATCTGCCGCAAGATGGAGCGCAGGGCGGTGGAGTTGGGTTCCCCCAGGCCTGTCTCACTAATGCGCCTCAGTGGAATCCGGATAGTGCTCACATAGGTGCGGATCCCGGCTCGCTCAGAGCGGGAAATGGTGCGTCTGAATCCACCACTGTCACTTTCAAATGTGACGGTATTCTCAGCGACGCGGGCACGAGAACGCGTTCTACTGGCGATGCTGTCCCGATCGCGGTTTTCCCCAGGTCGAATCCTTCTCACCTGTAGGTCCAACATGATGGTTGGGTGCCGTCGCACCGCTGAACTTCCTGATCCTATTACGTGGGATTCACTCTCGCGCTCTCCTGTCTCTACGGCTGGCTCTGTTACAGCTACAGGTTCTGCCACCGCCTCTCTTGTTTCCATGGAAACGGAGCTTGTGCCACTGCCTGGCTCAACAGTGTGAATGCTTGAGCCACTCACACCGCTGCTTGATGGTGTAGTAGCACTGGCCACAGGTATTCTGTGCAAGGGTGAACGGCTTCGCCTTGACAAACGGGATGAAACCCCACCCCCCGCCGCAGCCCTGCGTGCACGACCACGTGATCGAGTCCTACTGCCCCGTAATTCATGTCCCACTGATGGGGCCTGAGATACAGACTGGGGTGACACACGAGGACAGTCTATAGAAGCAGACATATGATCACTGCCCTGCTCTACTTCTGCATTCAGGGCTTGTTGTTGCAAAGGTGTAGTTTGATCCAGGGGAGGGTTGGGAAGAGTCGGAGGAGGTGCTAAAGAGTGCAAAGTGGCACCTCTCCGCTGAGCGGCAGCTGGGGCGGCCACTGGTGCGGGAAGTGCAGGTGGGCTCATAGAAAGAGTTGTAGTGCTGCTGCGCGTACGCCGCGTCTGCATCCTCCTACTGAGCGCCGGGCGGGGGGTTGGGTACGGGGCAGGCCTTGGCGTGGTTGAAGGGCGGGGGTTGGAGAAAGAGGACGCGGTGCGTATGGAGGATGAAGTCGTGTTTGGGGCAGTCACTGGCAGCTCTGCAGTGTCCGCAGTGTCATTATGCTCCCCCGGCTCTGGCTGATCGTGGTTGATGTTGATTTCGAGACTAAAGCGAAATTCTCCACTGTTAGGATTGGTCCGGCTGACAGCGCGCCATGTCTGGTTGCCACTCTGCCCACTGCGAGTGGCATTGCCAGTACGTCTGAAAGTGTTAAGCCACTCCAGTAATGAGTCACCATTAGAAGTTTCTGCTCCAGGCTCTGTGCCCCCTGTAAAAAAAACATATGGGTAAGACTGTAAACTAATATGTAAGCACCCCAATATTCTCTTGTAGTTTAACTAGACTGTTACTCAAAGCCAGCACTTCCACTCTATTTACTGCCACGCTAAACCAGACTCACAGTCAAAGAAACTGTGTTGCAACCTGGTTTAAGTCTTCCCAAAGCTGATTTCAAACTAAAATTAAAGATTAATTGAAATTTGTCCTAGTTAATAGATATTTAAAAAAGTGTTTCAGGAACACTTATTTTTTATTAGTACGTGCTTTGTCCAGCCCTAAAACATTGTGTTAATATTAAGTGAAGATTTTAAGCTTCTTGGTTAATCAATAGTGACTTAACCCAGACACAGACATTATGACTAGGGAACGCCAGATTTGAAACGATGATAGAAACAAGTCCTTCCCCTTTCTTCCCTACCTGCCCCTCGTCTCCCTCCAGCCCCTCTCTCCTCTCCCTCACCGCTGCTGCCCTGCTGTTCTCCAGAATCAGCAGTCTGCAAGCGCTGCTCAGTACGGGGCTGAGATGACATGCGCTCCTTTGCCCCATCGAGACGCTGCCGAAGCTCCTCAGCAGTCACCTCCCCTGTGAAACATACAGACAAGCAGGAGTGGGTCAAGAAGAACCCCAGAGCTACCCACTTCATATCCTTAAAATATGTGTAAGGAGTGTGTTAACACTGGAAGATGTTTCGGTCCTCACCAGGGGTGCCGAGCAGGTTGCTGTCTCTCATTAGACGATACTCCTCTTCACTTAATTCATTAATGAAGTGATAGTATGCCTCCTCCCGTCGAAGACGCTCTGCCTGCCTCCGCCGTTCGTCTCCCCCACCAGGAGGGTCCATCACCGTGAAAAGTGCTGGCAGAGAGATGAATGAGGGTGTCAGCCAGGGGGTGAAGTGTTACCTACCTGCCTGCTGTAGCTTTACAGTGAGCATTCAGGAAAATAAGGGCTACTCTACTGTTCAAGTGGAAATATATGTCATTACAATATGTTGCCCAAGAACTGAACAAGCTAATAGCTATTTGTCTCTCTTATGGAAAGATACAGAGCAAAGGTAGACTGTGAATGTCTTAAAACAAGAACTAAATACAATTTGGTTAAGAGTTGTTTGATTACATTAATCTAACAGTGACTAATCTCTAACCAAGGACGACAGTTAAGGCAACGCCATCCATTTTCTATCGAAAAGACTCAACCAGTAAGAGACTCAGTGAGGCTACAGTACCGTTGCTAACGACGTCGAGCGCAGTGAATGAATCTAATTTAACATGTGGATAAACGCTCTGTTCATTCACAATGAGGAAGACACACTGTTAACAACGTAGTCTTCATGTGAGCTAATATTAGCCAAGTTACAACCGAAGCTACGGAAGGCCATGTTGAAGGCAGGGGGGAATAAAGCAACAAAACTGGCGTTGTCATCCTGGTTAGCTACCAATCAGTGGCCTACTCTTAATGACGGGCACGCCAACCGTCCAATCACCGCTCTACAAAGGCGGGTCACGATGGCGATAAACTAAACGGAGGTCTCCTCCATGTAAACGCAGGGCAAAGTGAGGAAAGACAAAGAATCTCGTTAAGCTTTATGACACATTCAGATGTATAATCCACATGTTCGTGCCTGGCGGTGAATAACCGCGCTGCTGCCCGAACACAACAGTCAGTTTTGCGGGATATTAAATGACGCCAAGTGTCATTTTGAATGCGCAACGCCGAGCACTAGCACGTTAGCACGTCTAACGTTAGCGGATAGCAGTCCGTCGACACTAGCTGACTCGCCAGTGAGCAGCGAGGCTGAATAACTGTCCAGATATCAATGCGACGAAAGGTTTTATGAAGCAGACAGCGTGTACGGAGCTTAACACTCAACCCCAGCATACTTTTATAAGAGATGACAATGACATTAAAAGGATTTTACTACCTGACAAAGCAGCGGTAATATGGACGGTTTGCTCTGCTCTCCCTTCTCTCACAAACCAAGATGGGACCAGTGGTGCTACATTACACGCTCCGTCAAAAACAACCACCCTGGTCTACAATAGTTCCTAGGTAACACAGCGTCTGCAAAGCTCAGTTTGTGAGTTGTGCTTCATCAACAAAATGAATAATTAGTGATTAATTACATTTTATGAAACTATACTACAGGTTTTCGGACTTCTTAACACAGTTATATATTTATCTTCTATGCAAATGTTTAATTTCCCCGCAAATGTTTAATTTTGCTACATATAATTTAATCTCTCTGTACACATTTAAATTTAGATTTATTTATAATTTTCTATTTAGCAAGAGTGGTAATGAGACCCATTAATTTTTCTGTATAGGGGCCATTTAAAAAAAAAAAAAAATCAAACTTTTGAAAGAATTTATTTTTAATATTTTCTATGACAATATTACTACTTTTCCATGTGTCATTTTAGTCCTACTATCAACATTTTAAGTATTGTAGTATATCCTATTTATATAGTATGTCATATCTGTATAATATGACAAATAAAACTTGAAAGGGTTTGAGTGCTTTTACACCCAAACTGATGAGTTCATGTCTAAAACCAAATGCTAAAACAGCCTTGCCATTGACCTCCAACCTAAAGTAGTGAAAAGATAAAAGACAATTTATCACACATAATATGAGTTGATATTACAAGATATGTCTCATACCATATGGCTGAGCAGCATAAGAGTGTATTATACAGTGTATTTCACTATATATGTATCATTTCATTTTATTTTATTTAAATTACTTCATATTTTCTTTATATTGGGTTTTAAATGTTGTTCTTTGACCCATTAAACACTTGCAACAATTGCCTCTGTGTTTGAAATGTGCAAATAATTATCACACCTAACATAAAAGGTAAACATCTCTCAAGGCAGCAAACATGTCACACACATAGCTTCTAGAGTTGCCCAAAAATAGAGCCATTTTGGGGAAAGAATAAATGCATTTTTGAATGAGGTATTAGGTTATGTAGTCCCGAAGAAATTATGTACAGTTCTGTATCTGGGCAATATAGCCGATGTGGTGCTGAAGGAACATAATTTCTTAGCCAAAGTTATACTCACAGCTAGTAGGAAGGCCATCATGAAAAAATGTCTTGATATGGACCCAGAAGTCAGTGGTTTGATATAGTACAAGAGATATTCATGATGAATTGAATAGTACTGTAAAATCGATTTATGCATGTTGTTATATTTTTGTTTTATAGAATATCTTTATTCTTTAAGTGGCATCTTCAGTGCAGGAGTACAACAAAAACATGAAACATAAATAAAACATAGATAAAAGGGATAAAAACATGGAAAAATTAAAAATATATATATATATATATACATACAGTATATACAGAACACCAGTCCATGAATTATTTCATGTGGTCATTTAGGGCAGTTATGGCCTTAGCATAGAAGCTGTTTTTCAGTCTGTTTGTGTGGGTTTTGCTTGTATATGTATAAACACAACAAAAAAAAAAACAAAGTTTTGCAAATAAACTTGCTTTTCTCATAATTGATTAGCAGAGCAGAGACACATATAATCGATTTATTCGCTTTAATTTAAGACAAGTAGATTCATATTCTCTGTTATACTGAGGTTATAAATAACAATAAACATGCGCATGTATTATATCATTAAAATATGTTGCATTTTGTCATGCAGTTGTTATGAATGAATGAACATATACATCAGCTGTAATCTTTACGTGTCCACGTGGTGTAATCTGTCCACCTCCTTTCTTCAGCTCTTTCTCTGCTGCAGGGCTGTCTTCACGACGCTTTACGACAGTGCCGTGCGCGAATACGCCGTCGTTACCCGAGTGAAGTGCGTCTCTTTGGAGCAGATACCGGCTGAGAGAAACGCAGCAACAAGAGAAAGGACTATATTTACGGGCTCGTTTTCCACCTGGACTACCACCGAGCACCGCGCATCCCCCTCCGGCACAAACAATTTAACCCGAAAACTCGATGTGGAAGCTGGGCTGAGGGAAGAAAGGGCCACGCTGGGGGAAGGCAACTAGCCGAATTACCAAACCGAGCTTCGTTGGAGTAGCTTAGTTGCCTCCCAAAGCGACGCTTTAAAAAAAAAAAAAAAAAAAAAAAAAAGAAGAAGAAGAAGAAGGAAGGAGCGGGTACATTTAGCCCAAACAGTGGTGAAAATGGACTATGATTTTAAAGTGAAGCTGACCGGCGAAAGAGAGCGTGTCGAGGACCTGTTTGAGTACGAAGGATGCAAAGTGGGAAGAGGCACCTACGGTCATGTATACAAGGCGAAGAGAAAAGATGGGTGAGTTGATGACCAGCAAGGCCTCTAGCCCGGTGAACCCTTCACCAGCCTCCCCCCTCCCTCTCCTCCTCTCCTCTCCCAAATACATTTTAATTACTCCTCTCGTTTTTACCCCCCCCCCCGCCCTCCCCTCTCTCATCGAGGCTGGACTTGGAGACCTGTGAGATTTATAATAAGAACATATCAACGTGAAAGGGCAGTGGACTGAGATTACCTGTGCTGTCAGGATGCTGAAGAGGCTTGGTGACGGGTTTCAAAGCTGTCATGTGGCTCACAGGTTTTTTTGGGGGGTGGGTGGGTGGGTGGCTCGTTGTTTTGGTTAAACGATTTCTAACACATCTGGGTAGGAAGGTATTATTTTTATTTAGTCAAATTAGGAGTAGGTGATGCAGCAGGTGCATCTCAATGGAAATGTATCTGCACCAACTTATTTGAATTTTGCCATCGCTCCGAAGGCTTAAAAACTGTTCATTTCTACATTGGTCGAGCACGCTTGTGCTTGTTTTTGCAGTGTTTTTGTAAAGAAAAACAGCCAAAGTGAAACTATTTTTGCACTGTGCATATGATGTAATCTAACATAACATGCTTACTTTTTTTTGGTGTTTTCCTTAGCTCTTTTTGTCCTCGTTTTCTCCTAACGACATCCCACTTTCACCCCCCTTTTTTAAGTACCTTTTAAACGTTTTTTAGCTTTTTAGAGATGGCATTAAAAACGAGGAATGAAATGCAACAAATGTCCCCGTCTTGATGTGAACTGCAGGCCCTGTGGTCCATGTTCAGCACCATAAACCCTCAGGACACCACAGTGCCACCCACCATTTCTAAACCTCTTATTAATTCCTTTTTCTCCCGACTGTTTCTAATGTGATCTTTATAACATTATGGACCAGAGCTGGGCAAAACTGAAGGCAGCTTGAGGCTCATACTAGACCCATTATCACAGCCCGGACATACTGGCAGCCGGAACCACAGAAAACAGCCCTAAAGTGTTTAAAGATGTTTGTGTTCACTTTAGGAGGCTGCTGTTTATGAGACTCTAAGCTAATTTGTGCTGCAGCACTTGGATGAGGCCTGAGGAGGCACAAAGCATGGGTTTATGAGATGATTTAGGCCAGGGTGAGGGAGGGGTTGTACCCAATTCATTCAAGTGAGAGCCAGTCCCAGTGCTCTGTTTGTCCCTCGCCAGCTGCCAGACAGGGCCTGTTTCCTCTCCCCCGCTATTGTTTTGAGCCTCAGAGGTGAGCTTGATTACACAAATCTGGAGGTAATGCAACTCGGCCTCTTCTCAGAGTCCCTGTGCCAGCTGCCAAGTGCCCCTCTTTATGTTTCTGTGCAGACAGCTCTCAGGGGGCCTGCAGTCTGGTCTGGTGTTGATGTTGCTCTGCCTCTTTCTGTTTGTAGGAAGGATGATAAGGACTACGCCCTCAAGCAGATTGAAGGCACTGGCATCTCCATGTCAGCCTGCAGAGAGATTGCAGTAAGAACCGCTTGGCTTACTGTGTCACTTTTGTTTGGTCTCTGTTAAACACCCTCATGCCATTCCAAGGTGGTTTATGTAATGTCCAATTCACCTTCACAAAGTAGCTTTTGTTAAGTAAGCAACAGACACACAACTCGAGAGCTGGAAAGAAGACAAATTCGAAAATAAAATAAACAATAATGTAATGCGTGCAGAGGGTAGACACAATATAAACTATGTCCCCAGTACTTCTAAGATGTGTGTTGCTGCACGTCCTTTTTTTTTTTTTATTGCATTGTACAGCTCTATTGTGTCCACCTCCTGTTTGTGTTATTTATAGTAATCAGCACAGCACATTCCTCACTTCTAGCAATTAATACATTAATTAATTGGCACAAATTGGCTGTTTGTCATTCATGATTATTGCCGTGATGCCGTGTGGTCGCTCCTCTGATTGGGTCCGTGTGTTGCAGCTGCTGCGGGAGCTGAAGCACCCCAATGTCATCTCACTGCAGAAGGTTTTCCTGTCGCACGCAGACCGTAAAGTATGGCTGCTCTTTGACTACGCTGAACATGATCTCTGGGTAAAATGCACACGCACACACACACGCACATACACATTTGAGCAGCATGGCATAACTTATCAGACACAATCTAATTGACTGAATATGGCAATTTAAGCGTGAAGGCATGCAGACATTTCCTGTATAATTTATTTTTAATCATTTCCTTATTAGTTTAAACACATATACACACACTGCAGATTCCATCTCATACATATAAGCGTTTTTCTCATGGTTTACAAACGGGATATATATATATTTTTAGGCCTTCTGCTGTTTCTTTGCACATTTGCCAAATTACTCATAGCGCTGATGCATATATACACACTCACCACCAGCCATTTGTAAGGATGGAGACCAGGGAAAATGGTGCTAATTATGCACTGCAAAGTCTCATTAAAATATACACATTCACCCAGACGTATTCAACATTTGGTAGTCAAACCACTGCTGCATTACAGTTGGCAGTTTATCAGAACTGAGTTTAAATGCTATTTTCTGCCACAAAGCTGCAACACGCACATTCCCTTCCCAAGGAAGTGGAAACACATGCCACAAACATCAGCCTTACTCATCTTGCCTGTAGCATAAACTTACATTTGCGAGCATACGAATGTAGAAAAGGACACACGCTGCTGGATTTTTCAGTCATCGCATTGTGCGCACACACCACAATTGCTATTATCTTGTCTTTCCGTAGCACATTATTAAGTTCCACAGAGCGTCCAAGGCCAACAAGAAGCCACTTCAGCTGCCTAGAGGAATGGTCAAGTCTCTGCTCTACCAGATCCTGGATGGCATCCATTACCTCCACGCCAACTGGGTCCTCCACAGAGACCTTGTAAGAGGATTGGGGCAGGAAGGGGAGGAGAGGAGAGAAGAGGAGGGGGAGGGAGAAAATATTTAGGTAGAAGGGGAAACAAGGCAACAGTTGATGAGAGATCGGAAGATTGTTATTGGGCAGGGAATCAAGTCAGAGGCATGTGAAGCTGTCGGTCAGCATGTGTTTAGTTATTGGTGAAAACTGCCTGTTTTCACCTGTTTAAAATGTTTTTTTGTTTTGTAGACTATCGATAAGTTATAACCAGTTTAAGTCAAACTTGTGTACATTTGTTCTACAATGTTCTAGTACTACCATTAATTTAATATAATTATAGTTATTGTGATCTGAAGGAAGCGTTCTTGTGTTGCAAATGTTTCTGTAAAGTAAAGAACCACAGAATACTCTCAGAGTAGCTTGTTTACAGGTTTTCACAGTTTAATTTGAATACCAAATGACCCAACACTGACTCACAAAATGTCATAATGGTAAGACCTTCTCTTGGCTGTATTAGATTTATCTGTCCACTAGAGGGCGGCAACAAAGTTTTCATTACACACAAGATGCAGGACTTTAGGTTAACAACTGGGCCAAACTAATCTGAAACAATCTCAGTTGATTTGTTGTCATTTTAACAAATATTTGAATTGTGGTGATGTGTTTACATTTATTTATGTGTCTCTTGTCCTCCCTCAGAAACCAGCAAACATTTTAGTGATGGGGGAAGGGCCAGAGAGGGGTAGAGTAAAGATTGGTATGTATGCTGTCTCCCTTTTAAAACGTAGATTTGTTTACTGTTTAATTCTGCATTTTTTTTACTGACTCTAATGTGTATCCTGCAGCGGACATGGGGTTTGCCCGTCTCTTCAATTCACCGCTGAAGCCTTTAGCCGATCTCGACCCCGTGGTGGTGACCTTTTGGTACAGAGCACCTGAACTACTGCTTGGGGCTCGGCACTACACCAAAGCCATCGGTGAGAATTGCGCAACACCATCTGTGTTGTCTGTGCAGCTACCCAATGTGTGCAACCAGTTCTGCTGACTTTCATTTTCATTTCTTTCTTTCTTTCTTTCTTTCTTTCTTTCTTTCTTTCTTTCTTTCTTTCTTTCTTTCTTTCTTTCTTTCTTTCTCTCTTTCTTTCAGACATCTGGGCGATTGGCTGCATCTTTGCAGAGCTGCTGACGTCTGAGCCCATATTCCACTGTCGCCAGGAGGACATCAAGACCAGTAACCCTTACCACCACGACCAACTGGACCGCATCTTTAACGTCATGGGCTTCCCTGCTGGTGAGAATGAAGTGTTGTCAGACTTTGGGGCAAAATCTGATTTGTTTTGTTAATGATGTACCTGAATTGCTTCAAAAGGGGATGTATTACTTGTGATATTATGGGAAATAAGTACTTCTGATTTTCCAAACAGTGTTATACTGCTGTTATATCAAAAGTGCCACAGTTGCCGTGTTGCCTTTTCAATGGAAAGTGGCATGGAAGGATAAGCACTTTCCATTCCTCGCAGAGGCAGATTATTTTGTCGGCCTTTTTCTTTAGGCAGTAATATGATCTGTGTGCTTTGACACGATAGATGGAGCCAAGTCACAAACATAGAAACTTTTACTTGCAGGGCTACATTTCGGCCTGTATTTTCCAGTTCACTTAAGATGCTTCTGATCTTTCTTTTTTTTTCTGCTTCTACCATCTCTGCTGCTCTAGTTATGTGACTCACCAGTCTGTGTGATGGATTTTGTTTTGATTCTGCAGGAAACCAAGCCCTACAAATTTTGCTTTGGGGGCAAATTTTTAAGTTCCTTTTTGATGTTTGGCTTGTGGAGGAAACCATAGAGATAATTAATGAGCAGTCATTTCAGTTATATTAAAAAACAAAATCAGATGTTAACCTGTAAACATGCAAAGCTCATTATGTTCTTGTTGTCAACAAGGGGAACACTTGAGCTTAAAAAGATTGTAATCCAGACCCTACAACCTAAATAATCTGTTCTTGAAGGGAGGGGAGGGTGTGATGTGGTGTAATCCTGTCTTCCCCTCATTTGACAGATAAAGACTGGGAGGACATCAAAAAGATGCCAGAACACTCCACGCTGATGAAAGACTTTAGGAGGAACACGTGAGTCCGCAGAGCTCTGATGCCCCAGTTTTCTTAAAGATCAGAAACAAAGTTAGAGCAAAGCAAAGTGCTGGCAAAAAGATATTCAAGCACTTAATCATGTAATAACTTTGCATGTTCTCGATTGATTTTCTGTCACAGATACACAAACTGCAGCCTTATAAAGTACATGGAAAAACATAAAGTCAAACCAGACAGCAAAGCATTCCACTTGGTGAGTTAAATGGCCTCAAAAATGTAACTTATAAACATTGTAGTACTATTAAGATGGCAAATCTATGATGACCAAGCAGCTATGGTTTTGTCTCATTATGCCACTTCTTGTTTGAGGCTAACACTGTCTGTAATTCACTAAAGCTGCAGAAGCTGTTGACCATGGACCCCATCCGTAGAATCACATCTGAGCAGGCCATGCAGGACCCTTACTTTTTGGAGGAGCCCTTGCCAACCTCTGAGTGAGTCCTAGCGCCACCCACACAAGCCTTTATTCAGTTTATCTGTCTTCTGCTGTTCCTTTGCTTCACATACATGAATTAGGGATGTCTAACCATGTTTAACAGGTCCCTTAGCTAATAAGCTGAAAGTCACAGACAAGTTGATGAACATGTTTTTGTGTTTTTTTTTTTTTTTTCTCCAGTGTGTTCGCAGGCTGCCAGATTCCCTACCCCAAGAGGGAGTTCTTGACAGAGGAGGAGCCAGAGGACAAGGCAGACAAAGTAAGAAATCCACATACTGTCTCACTATAGCATGAACATATACAAAAAGGTGAAGGTCATCAAATACACAATGGGGCCGAGCAACATATGGATTTTTTTTCTTTTGTAAATATTAGAAGAACCAGCAGCAGCAACAGGGAAACAACCACACAAACGGGGCAGGGCACACTGGCAACCCTGACAACAGCCATGCCCAGGGTCCGCCTCTGAAGAAAGTGCGAGTTGTCCCACCCACCACTACCTCAGGTGGCCTCATCATGACCTCAGACTACCAGGTTGGTCTCTTTCTCTGTTACTTTCTGCTATTGTATCCACACAAAGCACAGTCCCCAGACAGTATGTAAGACTGTAACTTTTGTTAGAAAAAAAAAAAAGAAAAGAACTATGATAATTGGGTAATTTATAACATTGTGACACTGCCTTGATGCATTATTTTTAGGTCTACATCTAGTTCATGTGATTAAGCTGCTGTCATCCAGTGTAATGGTGTGTTTCTGTGCCTCCTAAAGTACGCAATGTTTGCCTTCCTGTATGCACTCAATCCAGCAATCAGACCTCATTTCTTCCATGTTTCCTTTTATGTATATTCATGAAAGTTTGTTCCCGTCTCACTTAACTTGTAAACCTTTAAACCAAGAGGGCACGAACATACCACAGAGCCCACTGAGTTTAGTTAATTAGGTTTTAATGAATCTTGTTGTTTTCTTCCTCCCTGCAGCGCTCCAATCCACATGCTGCCTACCAGAACCCTGGACCAAGCACATCACTGCCCCAAAGCAGCATGGGATACTCCTCTACCTCCCAACAGCCGCCCCAGTACTCCCACCAGACCCACCGCTACTGAGACCCACAGACACACACACACACTCACACACATACGTACATCCTTACACATAACACGCATATAGACACATACACAGCCCTCACCATGCCCACCTGAACGAATGTACTGAGGGATGTGGGGACGTCAAAGGCAACAAACCTTCCCAACCCCACGCCACAGAGGGCACTTTGTCTGCAGCAGTCCGTTAGGTCAGAATGACAACAACCTACACTTCAAGATAACACACTGTAACCCCAGTATTAGAAACACCGCTATAGAGCAGAGCCCGATGGGTGAAACACAAGGCGGGAGGATGAGAAAACTGGATGCTATGGCGGAATCCAACCTGTTTCTGTTACTCAGACGTGATCGAACCAGCCAAGAGAAGATGGCTCGGTTTGGGAGGACACATGTTAATCTGTTGTGTCATCTCCTCCCCTCTTCTTCTTCTTCTCCACCCGTCTCCACACCTCCACCCGACCCTCTTCCCGTCAAAGTTTGGATGAGACTGAAAGCTGCTATGTGACTGCCAGCGGTGACAGATTCCCTGTCCGACTGTCCTCCTGTCTGTCCGTCTGTCTGTTCGTTTATTTTGTGTGCGTGTGCGGCCCTGTGAGGGCCTCAGCTGAGGACTGAACTGAGCTGCTGTGAAGCATGCTGGGAGGATGTGGAGCCCCCCCACCCACCCCCCGCCCCCCACCTCCCACCTACCCCCACAGCTGTGGCATTGAGGGTTTTCAGAAAGGACAAAAAAAGATGACAAAAAAGATTTTAGTAGTTTATAATTTAATCTGTTTTCATGGTTTTGTTTTCATGGCGAGAGTGGCAAAGCAGCTCTCGCGCTGCTGTTGAGCGCTCGGCTGCTGTATGCTGTGGGAAAGCCTTACAACATGATGACAAAACCAACCAATCGCATGGAGGATGGCAGATGGAACATGCATTGTACTGTATTGTATTGAAATATTTTACATGAAGCAAGTATCCTGACAATAAAAGTGGAAACATTGATGTTGTTGGTATTATGTGCAAGCGTCCGGTGAGTGACGCAGCAGTTATTCACCTTTTGCATCTTTAATGACTTTTCTTTCAGCATTTCTGCTTCACAAAAGTAGCGCTGTTATCTATTTCACAAGAGTTAGCTGGCAGGAAACGCGTGGAAAATTGCTGAAAGAATCAATTTTAATGGTGACTTTGCGCTTCTGGCAGCATCCCCTCATTGTTCTTTACTCATCGTGATCCTTTGATGTGGTGTTTAAGATCTCAGACTTTAATCTAAAGTCTGACATCTTAGATTAGGCTCTACAAAAAAATGATTTTAATGATTTTATTAATGATTCATCCGACCATTATTTTGGCAATATATGTCTAAAACTGGCAAATATTCAAAGAAAAGCAGCAAATCGCCACTTTTGAGAATCATTTAACTATTTGCCATTTAAGCTTGAAAAGCAACAATTCATCGTGAAAATCTTTTGTCTCCCATGCACAGGATCTCAAACTTGGAACAAAAAGTAAGACCCAACACAGGCTTTTCTGTTTAAACTGCCCCACTTCACAGTCACACACGTGTGCTCTGGCATTCATGGCTAAATCAATTATATATGTTAAACTGGCAGCTGTATAACAAATGCAAGCTGTGGCTTCTCTCCCGCTTGTTCAGGAGCAGAACTGCATTTTCAATAATGAAACTCCCTTTTCCCTTTCCTAATGGTTTTAACAGTCTCCGCTCCCTCTCGCTGCTTTGATGACTGTCATCTCCTGCAGACTGTTTTTGTCTGCAAACACACCTGGGAAAGAAAGCAAAGCTCAGATCTAAGTATAGCAAGTCCTCTCCATGAACCTCTTCCTGCAGGATGCTGGCCCATCTATTTCAGTCTGTTATACAATACTATCCCAGCATCACTGCCTGAAGCATGTTATAAACCCCCTATAAACCTATCTAACTCGCAGTTTGTTTGTTTTTTTTAGCTGTTACTTAAATAGGTCTGCGTGTGTACAAGTCCCCACTGGCCTTCAGGTGAATTTATAATAATTTTGACAAGGAATGGGACCCAGTTGCGTTAAATAATAATAAAAAGCTGTTAAGCTCTTCAGCGACGCCCAACCATAGCCCCGCCTCCTCCATTCGCAACACCGCTTACGAGCTGGGGAGTATCCCTGTCACTCATCCTATTTGAGAGATTCTATTGGTTGATGAGAACGCCCATCATGTGTTAAAGCCCCTGTTTGGGGGTCTGATTGGTGGATGTGGCCGGTGGGCGTGTCCACGTCCTCAAAGGATTTTTTCCCCGGAGTGGCCAGACGGGCTGGGGGGACACAGGATGGAAGAGCTAATAGGAGTATCTAACGGGACATGCGGACGGGCTGATTTCTTCTAATATTTCAAGTGCTGGTGAGGGTATTATTATACTTTTTACAACGCCTGTTAACACATTTTATCTGACTGGAATAATTTGTGTGGCTATTTCTGTTGACTGTAGTCTAATTTGTGCAAACTAAGTACTCGACCACTGGACATAAGCTAGCTAACCAAGTGGTCAGTTGGAGCGGACCCCCCCTCCAGTTGAGGATAATAAACGGAACCTCGGTTTGCCGAAACCCGCTTTAAAAATGTAATATTTTCACCTCTGCTGGGTAACTTTGACCTCATAATTGATGTCTGGTTGTACACCGGCGTGTTAATCCTAGACGTGAACACGGGTGGTTAAATTTGGGGTTAAAACTGGGGGAGTGGGCACGGGGACCGAGGTAGATGAACAGATGTGGGTCAGTCCATCAGTAACGGGAAGCGACGGTGCGGAACAGTGATTGATCGCGGTTGCCATTAGTTTACGCCTGTGTGTGTGTGTGTGTGTGTGAGTGTGTGTGTATCAGCCTGTGGGGAAAAGAGAAAGGGAGAGTGTGTGTGTGAGGAAAAATTAGGAATTTTAAGGCATGAAACATCAATACAAGACAGTTGTATTAACTTTAGCATGGGATTTATGTGATTAGTCAACCTGAAATCCAGGTACATGTGTTGAATAATGACAAATAAACAGTGGCAACTACATTGTAATGATATTATAATGATAATGAATCGATCATATTTCAGAATAATTAATTATTGAGTGATCTAATGTGCAAAACAGCTAAAGAAATGCAGAATATGGAACTTAATATCGCTTATTTAACTGATTAGCTGCCAAAATAACTTCAATTTAAGTCAAAAGATTAAAGAAAACTATATTTTCAGTTGATTTATTACCTGATTGAACTTCAAAATGACTCAGCTGTTTATCTTGCTGTATCATCTTTAGGATTATGGCAGTTTGGGGTGTCGTGTTTGCATTAAGAAGCCATCTATATGAGCACGAATAATCCTGCAGATTTACCCAAAAGATTAAAGCTGGCTGGTGTGGCTGAAGATGTTAAATATGAAGTATCAGGACATCACATAGCTGAATTGATGCTCAAACAGTCACACAGTTTGTCAGTTTATGATCACACTTAACCTCTGAATCATTACATTTCTATAACCGTCGGATGCTCCGATTATGTCGTCATGTTATGTTCGATATTTCCACTTTTCACTTGATACTTTTACCCAAAGCTCCTCACAGGCACAGCACCATGATTGTTTCCCAACCGGTGCCCTCCTGAGTAATAATTGGGACGTTCTTGGACAGGCATGGTGTCACGGCAGATTTTTTTTTTATTATTATTATTTACGTCATATTTAGGGCAGTGAGACCTGACGTAATCCAGACTGCATTATTCATAACATCAGAACAAGCAAGCAAAACAGCCTGCAACGCAAGAAGCTGTGCTCGGCTCATAAATTGATAATGGCTCCCCCTTTCACATCTTAATGGAGTTCTCACATCTGTAGTAAAGACCTCTTCAGTGTGTGTGTTGGTGTAGAGATGTTACTGGAGTCACGGGGAGGGGAAGTGTGTGTTTCTTTTACCCTGAATGCAGCCTGAATGTCACCCTTCTAAGGATCAAAGACTTTTTTTGGTAGTATGGGACTATTTATATGCTGCTAATGGGTTAGTTGAGAGGCTACCTGCTGTGTTTGTGTGTGTTTGTTCGTGTTTATATGCCCGAATGCTTTCGCATGCATGTTGGGTTGTAACAAATCGAGCATCCAAACATGAGAGTGAGAATTTATGTCTGAAATCTAACGCACTATGTTGTTGTGGCTGTTTTTTTTTTGGGTTGGGGGGGCTTTACTCTCCCTTTCTTGCGCCTATCTTTCTCCCCATGTGAGCGGAGGATGAAGGAGGAGGAGCACCCGCTTGCTTCGCTTTCATTGCAAGAGTAGAGGGGGCCTTAAAGAAGGTCGAAGAGGAGGAGGAGGAGGAGGAGGAGGAGGAGGATGCATGGGAGAGCTAGCGCTGTTGCCGTGTGAACGGAGCTCTATTGTCCCGGGAACCTTTCAGTGGCTTCCCCGAGGTCCCTGTTCATACCCCTCCCCCACCAAATACACTCTTTCTCCCTCACACACACACACATACACACACACACACTGATACACACATACATTGTCCACCTCTAAATGTTACACACAACCTTTTCTCACTTTCTCACACACTGTCCCATTCACTGTCTCTTTTCTGTCTTATCCCACTTGCTGTCTCTCTGTCATGAGCCTCTACTTTCTCCTCATTTCTCACAAGCAGGCGAGGCCCGTCCCCCTCCTCCTCCTCCTCTGTCCTCCCTCCTCCCTCCCCCCCGGTTGCTCATTATTTCGCCTCATTGATGTGATTGTCATGCCAGCCAGACAGTAAAAGCAAAAACATGCAATCTTCTCATTTGCATCACCTCTTTCCATCCTTTCCGGTGTTTCCGAAATGTTGAAATCCAAGCAGCTCTTTTGTTCCAAACCAGACCTCAGTGACTGCACTCAGTGTCCTTTATGGCAGCAGATGATAGGGTGTAATTTTACCCTTTGTTTTCTCTTATTGGGAGTGAGGCTGTTGGGGCATTGCTAGGTGAGAAAACGGGGGCCACACGAGAACGGAACAGAAGTGTCTTTTTTTTCCCGTTTTGGAGCAGCTGTAACGACACAGTCTGTAATTACAGGAGTTTCCTGCGGTGACACTGACAGCACAGCACTGCTTCTCACTTTTGTTGGTGATTTATTGCACTGAAGATGCAACCTCACCTTTTTGTTTGGCTAATTAGTCACAAAGAATAAAAGATAAACATTCTAACCTACTTAGAAAAGACTATATTTTGTAGCTATGTGGCCGTCAAATCCAATTTCTTGTGATCCCAAGAAGGTCCAATGATTGTGTTTCTAGTACCTGTCAGCTATTATTAGCCTTGTGGCACATCGTATCTCTCCAACCTGCTTTCCTCTGTTTTCTCTGATTGTTTTAGTTTTGGCAGAGCTGCACAGTATAAACTCTGGAACCACAATTAAGGAGCGAGTAACTCGACTGACGAATCTAAAAATTGTGTGGGATAGTTTTGAAAAGGCCATGAGCTTTTTTCCATCCGTCTCCCTGTCTTCTTCTTGAGCCATGGCTGTATTGTTCTGGCCAAGTGTTTGGACAGGAAGCAGAGATGTGACACAGGGAGGACCAGGAAACAGGAGCGAGGTCTGAGTCTACAAAAACAGGAAGCAGGAAGAAGCTCCGATAAGATGGCTGCCTCCGATGCATCCTGGGATTTCTCCCGCTTTGAGAAATCGGCTGTAGTCCCTTGAACTACGGAGAGTTTATAACGTCTGATCAAAGCCGACGGCTGGTTTGTTTAGCTCAGAGTTTCTAACAGGGGAAAGTGGTAGGCGTCTGTCCCGTTCAGCAACAGTGCAGTCATTTATGTAAATTCCCATTTGACTTTGGCACACTCTGCATCTTTGCTGTTTATATGACCGCATCCATGAATCTGTTTGTGTCAGGACTCCAGCTGGGCCAGTGACAAGCCGGCCTGGGATTAGCTGGCACCCTGTATCTTCCCATCGCTAATGCTTTAATCTCTCTGCTGGTCGTCACAAGTCTTCTGGCTTTGGGACTTTGTTGGTCATCGCTGTCGGTTCTCTCTTTTGTTTTTACATTCAACATACTGTATATACAGACGGTGGCCTTACAATAAGACCCAAATTAATAAATGATGTTTCTATATATTAATTTATAAAGAGGGTATGACCTGAAACAGTAGTAATATTTATTGCAGGTTTAATGTCATCGCCGATGAATCAAACATTTATTTTGACTCAGTACTTCGGGATTAATAAAGATTTAAACTATATTTTGAACATGACTGTTGGTGCTATCATACGATATTTAATTTTGCCTGTGAGTGTGTTAATACGATGATCAAGCAGCAGGATGATTTAGCTGTTTTTAGGCTTTAAGATCAAGAAAAGATGACATTTAAACTATGGAAACAAATTATAGAGCAACTGTAAATTATTCCTGGATTATTTTAATAATTGTTTAACCCATCTGTCAAATTGAGCTCCTTGAAATTGTGATTAATTAAGGAAATCATCAGCAAATTAATTGACGATGAAAAATGTTAGTCGCAGCCTTGATTTAATATATTGTATAATGATAATCAGTCTCACTCACACATATCTAGCCCTGTGTCACAATCTCTCTTATATATTGATGTGTCCTTGTTTGTCAGATTTCTCCTTCACAGACAGTCTCTCTAACGGGGGTATCAGTGTCTAAAACATTGTGTGCTTGTTCCCCATGTTTCCTCCGCAGTTTGTGTCGGTGTGAGGCCTCGCCATGCCGCTGGTGAAGAGGAACATCGAGCCCCGTCACCTCTGCCGAGGGGAGCTCCCCGAGGGCATCGGCAGCGAGCTGGAGTGTGTGATGAACAACACGCTCTCTGCCATCATCCGTCAGCTCAGCAGCCTGAGTAAGACACACACACACACACACTCCGCACACAGATGTAGCCTTTGCAAAAAAAAAAAAAAAAAAAGAAGCAGCTGCCAAAAGCATTAAATTTAGCAGAGAGAGAAAAAAAACACAGAGGTTTTTGTGTGTCTTTAAAAACAGGCTGAAACTGCACCATCCGCGGGCTACAACCCCACAAACTTGTCTGCACTGTGTGTAGCCTCTTTGTGGCGGGACAAGATCACATGCTTTCGTCATTAATCCCGAAGCTGTGATTGATTTGGGGTTGTCATGGTTACAAGGCCCGCGGGGGTCACTGGGCTAGCAGCGGACTTACAGCGGGCCTCGTACTGGAACATGGAGGGTTGAAATGTAATCCTTTTAGAAAGCTCCGCAGAAATGAACCTATGTGGACAGCTGTGTGTGCAGATACCCTATGTGTGTGTGTGTGTGTGTGTGTGTGTGTGTGTATTTCAGCTGGGTATTTGTGTGCAGAACTGTTTTATATTGATTGTTACGCTCTCTGTAAATGTATTAAGCAGAGTTATGGCAGCCATTCCCATATCCTTGTTTCATAACCCATCAACAGTGTGTTGTGTGTTGTCATTCAGCGGTTACCCTTCACCCGTTTCTCCTCGGCTGCATCCATTTTCCCTCCTTCACACTCCCTGCGTTGAACCTCAACCTGCTTTTTCTGCTGTTAACATATTGACCCGGTCGTATCCACCCTCTGTCTGTCTGTTATTGTGTCAAGTTCCTGCGTTGGGAGTGGGGCTTTTCAACAGCAGCTGCCGGAGCTATATATAAATGTCCACGGCAGGCCTGGAGTGGTAGTGTATCTACAGACTACATACACTTTGCGTGTCTGTGCGCACATGTATGTGTGTAAGGGAACCATAGGAATCCTCAGGAGAGGTCAGAGTTGACCGGGCTCAGCATGCCGGATGTGTGATTCTTCCTTCCTCTAAATATTTTTCCTGCAGCCCATCCTGTCAGCAGGAGGGACACAAATAGCCCTGAGCGTCTGTTTGTGTGCGTTTGCCATACCACCTTTTTACACATTGTTCTATTATTAAACAATGTCAGAGCCGTGTCGAACTACTCTATTTTTTATCCTAGCTTTTCTATTTCAGTGTTGCCCAGTTTAGTTTGTAGTAAAATGTATTTACTACACTTTAGCGTAAGGCTAAGACCCTCACAACCTACAGTTTATAGCTCCATTAACCCTGAGTTAACAGTTATTTTTCACTGCCAACGTTTAACTTGAGTTACTTCCTCCTTTGGCCCTTATTTCAGAGCAGGAACATCAATACTTTTCAGGGTTATTTCCCCAAAACATGCAGAAGTTTATTATTTAGTCACTGAACATACAGCCCTACACAATAGCATTGTAAACATGATGGATGCAGATGACAGAAACAATCAGTGAATGGAAAATAAACATTTCCAGGTGGAACTCTACCGTCCTATGCGACTGCGATTTCTGCAGTCAGGAGTACCAAAGTACCTCAAGCCTGAAATATGTATATAAAGCACCTACACAGCCTCTCAGACCTGATTCTAGATGCTAACTATGACAGTCTATGTGTGCGTCTATGTGTGAACATCACAAGGGTTGTCATGGATTAATAAATATGGATGTTTGATGCGTTTAGGAGTGTCAAATTTACCCATATTCTACTTTTAGTCTCTAAACACCAACACTTGAATAGTGGCGAGAGGCTCCGTGTAGCAGGATTCCTGCAGTCAGTGCATATTAATTTATTCATGAGGAATGTTGCTATATGGAGCTGTATGAGATGCCATTTCCTGCACACACTCAGGACTTCACAATGTGTCACGTTACCATTGTATTGATTGGACTCGAGTCTCTGTGGGGGGTCGGCTCCAGATAATGATTACTAAGTCTCCTTCTTTCTCTCAAATTTCCCATCTCTGTCTCTTTCTGCTGTTCATTTCCAGGTAAACACGCGGAGGACATATTTGGCGAGCTGTTCAACGAGGCCAATACCTTCTATCTGCGTGCCAACTCTCTCCAGGACCGCATCGACCGGCTGGCCGTCAAGGTCACACAGCTGGACTCCACCGTGGAAGAAGGTGGGTCAGATGGTCGCTTCTGTGAGAGGAAAAGCACAACAAATCATCGCCCATTCTCCATTGTTTATTTCTTTCTTTCCTTTTTTCAGTTGCCCAATCATTTGTCCTCTCTTCCTCCTTTTATGTTCTCAGTTTCCCTACAAGATATCAACATGAGGAAAGCTTTCAAGAGCTCCACCACTCAGGACCAGCAGGTGGTGTCCAAGAGCAGCGTGCCCAATCCTGTCCGAGAGATGTACAATCTGAGCGACAAGCCTCCGCCTCTCAACATCCTCTCATCCTATAGGTTAGTGCTGTTGATGCACACGCACGTTCACCAAACACTCAGACCGCCGGCATGATCTTGAAGCAAAATCACAGCCACGTTTTCTAGTTATCAAGCGGCTTTTTAATCGGGAGCTTCATTTTCTCCCAAGTGCACAGACAAAATTGCTGCAGGTTGTCTGTGGATATCATATGAAAGTGTATGACAGATGAAATAACGGTGTCAAAAAGTATCAGTAGCATGGTGCAAATGATGTCATATCTACCCAGATATCAATCTCTTGTGTGACAAATGTAAGAGAGGTGAGGCGTGTCCCAGCCTGGAAACATAACATAAACATTTTTTGGTATCATTGGAGAGGATGACATGCGCCTAACTCCGATCAAAGGCCGCACACTGACCTTCGCCTCTCTTTTGGCTAGGCATGTGACAGTACTAGGATGGAGCGATGCTGACCTGTCTACCCACGCTCAGTGGTTAAGGGACATTATGTCCTGTTTGTAACTCAAGCGAGGTTTCAGACAGTGTGGGGAGAAGCTCTGCTCTGTAAAATTGTTTTATGTGTTTTACAAAATGTGCACATTGTTTTTTTTTGACTCCTTGTTTCTGACCTACATTCATGGTGAAACAGCACATTTGGTGCTATATCCTACTGCGATTTGGTCGCTGCTTTTATCCGGTGTGCTTTCCAGTACTTTGGCTGCATTACATATTTAGCATGGCTGGTTCCAGTGGGAATCCAACTCCTAACCCTGACTACACAGCACACTTTTCTCTCTTCACGCTTGTCTTCTGTCTCTCTAGCTTTTCACTCTTTCATCCTGTCATTTCCAGCGTGGTAAAAATGCAGCTTAATTTCACGCTGTTCTCACTTTTACAATATTCATAGCTTCACATGTTTTATACCCAACTGACTGACACTTTCTGTATCTTGTCATTCTAACTAAACAAAGACAAAGCTTTGACTTCGTGCACAAAGACATTTGTGCACCCAAGTAACCATCTTGTTTTTCCTCAAGGGATGACCACAAGGAAGCACTTAAATTCTACACGGACCCGTCCTACTTCTTCGACCTGTGGAAGGAGAAGATGCTGCAGGACACGGAGGATAAGAGGAAAGAGAAGAGGAAGCAGAAGGTACAAGTCTGTCCATAAATTATTATCAGGCGTACGTGGCACACAAAATTTGTTACTCCTTAGTGAAACTAAGTCTACCCTCGTCCATAGAAAAACACATTTTGAACGCCCACAAACAGTCCTTAAACAAGATAATAAATGCTCTCTTTCGCTCCCAGGAGCAGAGACGCTGTGTGGATGGGACGTTACAGAGGGAGGTGAAGAAGGTCCGAAAGGCAAGGAACCGTCGGCAGGAGTGGAACATGATGGCTCTGGATAAAGAGCTGAGGCCGGACCATCGACACACCATACACAGAGACAGAGGGGCTTCCTCTGAGGGATCAATGTCACCGGAGAATAGGTAGGTCACTTAAATTTCCTGATTCTTCCAAGAAGCATATGATGCTGATTATTTCCTCAGTTAACCGATGAATCATTTGTTGTCTGAAAACAGAAATGTGCAGTATTTTTTCAACTTCCTCCTTCCGACTATCTCTATCAGGGGTCACGGTCTTGATCAGCACCATTACCCCAACTCCATGAACCACGCCGGCCACGCCCACACCTACTCCGGCCCGCCGCCCAGCGTCCTGGCTGCCCAGATGGCTGCAGGACATGGCCCCCGTGGAGGAGGTGAACATGACGGTAGAGGAAGGACTATGATGGCCTATCAGGGTGGGACACTGGGACGTTCTCACCACCAACAAGTCCCGCTGCCTCCTCCACCCACTGAGGCTATGAACGGTGGCTCCATGTCCCTTCCACCTATGGACTACAGGTAAACATGCAAGCAGGGGTCGATGGGACACTCCACATTAAAGTGGCTCAATTTGGACGTTTTTTATGTACAATCTTCTGATTTACCCTCAACAAAGAGCTAAAAAAGATGACATAATATATTTGAGCATTCATTATAAGCATTACATATACAATATAAGTCAGTTGGGGGTTTAGAAAGGTGGTACAATGTCCATTATTCCCAAATCAAATCATATATTATACAGACACTCATGCTTGAATCCACTCATAAACTGTGAGCTACTGCTGCCACCTAGTGGGTCACTTTCAGATCCTGGTGAGTACAGACTGCTTTACTGTTTGTTAACTCGACTTCAGGCCTTCTAAACACATTTTCTTTCTCTTTCTTGCAGCATGGACGGCTATGCCAACACCGGTCCACCTCCCCCACCCCCAGCCCCTCTCATTCCTTCTGCCCAAACTGCGTTCGCCTCACCGCCCGGAGGTCCGATGTCTCCCGGACCAATGGCCGGCGCTGGCGGCTACGCTCCGCCCCCACCACCTGTATCTGGAGCCCATGCAGCTCCACCTCCCCCCGGGCCTCCACCTCCTCCCCTTCCAGCTTGTGCCTCCCACTTCACAGTGCACAAGATGACCTCCTCCTCTGCACCTGCTGAGACCACAGTGGTCAACGATGCCCGCAGCGATCTGCTGGCTGCTATACGTATGGGTAAGAGCTGCAGAGTGTGCATATATGTGCCCATAAAGATGTGTCTTTTTAATTTAAATTTGTACCTCCTATACATAAAACAACCTATAATACAAACACAGTAGCACTAATAAACATAAAGAACAATATTGAATCAAAGGGGATTTAATGTGGCTTTTTGCCACTGATGAACAGAAAGAGTTTTTTAACAGAAACACAAAGTGATCCATACAAACTTAAAATACTTAATATACTTTATAAATACATCGTAAATACACTCAAACTGAAAAACATATATAAGAAGAGGCTATAAACAAATGTTTATGACCTACATTTGATCAGGAATTGTCTGGATATGACAGGCAGTGACCTAAATCTTGAGCTCTATAATTAAGTGGCTCAAGTAAACATTTAAAAATTGATTTTAAATGTGTCTCTGGAGTGTTCCACCAAGGACCAAAATCACTACAGTCCTCTTGTTATCGCTGGTATTCTCAAACACAAATGGACCAGACAGGTTTTAAACAAATCCCATCATGCCTGGCACACATTTTGAAGTAAATATTAGGGTGAAAATAACTCTCCAATGTCTTCTCTGTGTATTCATAACTTTGATATGACATGGTAGACCTCTAAGGCTGAAGTTACAGCGTTGCAGTGTAACATTTATACATTCTACTTACTTTAAAATTAGAAATTTAAGGGTGTTTCCAACATTTTTTTCAGGTACCATGCTTGATATTTAAACAAAAATGCTAGAATACAGAGTGTTCTGTCATTTTTTTGTTACTCAGAGCTATCACACTGTATTTTAAGAGCCACTCCATTCATTTTCCTGTATTTTCCTGTAGGCATCCAGCTGAAGAAGGTGCAGGAGCAACAGGAGCAGCAGGCTAAGAGGGAGCCGGTCGGCAATGACGTGGCCACCATCCTGTCGCGACGCATCGCTGTGGAATATTCCGACTCGGAAGACGACTCCGAGTTAGAGGAGAACGACTGGTCGGATTAACATAAAAATAAAATTAAAAAAAAAAAAAGGATAGACCACTGAAGATACACGCACACATTATAAGACACACTCACTTGAAAGAATGCCCACTGTACCACACCCACAAGTTATCACAGACTTTGTTGCTGAAAACACACACACACATATACACACACACACCTACACTCTATCACATGCTGTAGGTTGATATAAGCTGAATGGTCCAAAACTGGAAATCTGGGGGTGTATTCAAGATGCATAAACACTGTAAAGACATTAGTAATATACTGTAATGCTGACCGCTCTCTGAAACATTAACATTGAGTTTAGAAATATATCTCAGAGCATTGTGAATACACCCCAGAGGCTGTTTCTCTACCTGTTATAACACTATAGACACCCTGTGAAGGTGCTTAATTCATGTATAGTCAAAGCTTGGGAGTGTTAGAAGAAATAGAAACTTTCCTCTTGAGCTAACCAACGTACCTGTCTTTTTTTAATGTTTTTACTGAAACACTTGCCGTAGACCACGAGGTGAGTTTTTAACGCGACGATAGCTGAAAGTGAAGAAACGGACGAGCTCAGTGGAAGCTGCTGTCGATAATAATAATAACATATTCAAGCCGCTGAGGGAGCGAATGGGGAGCGCAACTGAAATGCTGTGTTGAAGACGGATGTGAGTGGCGATATGTAAAAAGTCTTATTGATCATAAATATGAGAATTGATTGAGCCATCTGCGTCTGCAATCGATCACGGGTGTGTGCGTGTGTGGGTGGGAGGGAAGGAGGGAGGGAGGGAGGGAAGGAGAGAGGGAGGGAAGGAAGGGGGGATCATGTATATGCTAGTGTGAGCTTTGTAACCTTTGACCCAGAGAAAAATAAAAAAGATGAATGAAGGATCACGGCTGTGCTGCCACGTCTCGTTACTGTTCCACTGTCGTCATAGAGACGACACATACCTGGTTTAAAGACTTCAGTTTCCATGGTGACTGTACAGCTAAGAAGGGGGTTGCCAGGGAAACAGAAGAGTGCGAAAAAAACCAAGCCAGGGCGAGGATGAACAAATTAGTCAAGGCAGGAGTTTTATGCACAGCACATGTTTGTTTTTAATACAAAATTAACAAGATCTCTCAATTGAGTGAACTAACCAAAAAAGCAATAAAAAGTACAACTAACACCTTGGAAAAATAGACACCACGTTCACACAAATGTTTTGTTTTGTTTTTTTTTACAATATCTCAGTTAAGTTAGTGCATGTTGATTATCGTTTATACGTTTCATTTTGCAGATACTTAATTTGTTGTGCCATTTTCATCCAAAAAATAAAGTGCATTTCACATTGAAAACTACGCATACGTCTACACAAGATGCTGTTACTGTGGCGTCCTCCCATCTCCAACCCTGACCCACCCACCAACCCCCCCCCAAAAAACACATACACACAAACACACTCACAGGCCCTTGAGTGTTTTGATATTTAGCTCTAGATTAGTAACCATCAGAAAGACACCTCCTCTCACTGAACCAACAACCCATCATTGGCTACACGTTTTCTCAAAAAAAAACCCTCTTTAGCACACGACTTTGTGTACTAGTACGCTCAATAGATTAACAGGTGTGTGTATACAGAGAAGTATTACATCCAACATCACAGTCTTTTACTATTCTTGGATACAAAGCCCTTGTTCACACCATGAAAATCTCACCGTCGGCTGCACATTCAACCATGTTATCTCCTCCTCATCTGTGTAGCCAAAATCCGCTCAATCTTGCGTCCTTCCCTTTTTTTTTTTCTTTTTTTTTTTAACCAGCCTTTACAAACTGGTGCATATTGAAGCGAGGAACCTAACAGAAGAAATTCTACAATAACAGCCGAGGTGGAGAAATGTCATTCAGGGAAAAAAAAAATGGTGCGAACCAACTCATCCTCTAGTTTGACTGGCTTTGGTAGCACCATGCACGGTGGTTTAAAGTCCCTCCTCTTTCAGCATGCTTATATTTACAGAAAACAAATGAGTCCAGAGGAGGAGGAGGAGGAGGAGGAGGAGGAGGAGGGAGGGAGGGCAGGGGGGTTATCAGTTAAACAATTTGATTATTACTACATTCAGAAAAAAAGGCTTTTACAGCGCCGTTATATCATACAACACCAGAATCTGAAAGAATTCAGGCCAGACTAAAGTGGAAAAAAATAGAACTTTTCAATGAATATAACAAAATAGACTTTTCTCCAAAGGTAAAGGAATAAGAGTTTGTGATGGGTTTTTTTTTTCTTTTGATGTGCCAGCCTGACCTGTTGGTGCTCATAGAATAATGACAGGATTCAGTCTGACACTGTGCACAAGTTCACATATACAGGCTACATCCCAATGCTTAGAGAATGCTTTTATTCGGGGCTTCCCTCACACACCAACCCTTCTCCTTTATTTGCACTCGATCTGGGGCCGCAGAGATGAAGACTGCGAGAGGCTCAATCAGGCTGTCTGAGAGAGGGAAGGCAGCGAGGGAAGGACAGAAGAAGCATTATCTTTGTATTTGGAAGTGGCCTTTTTTAGCTCATAGAATCATTCAGAGGTCACTTAACGGACACCTGCCTCGACCAGACTTAGATTGATTTAAAGTAGAATATTAGTGATATAGACAGAGAAGACAGAAAACACACAGCAGGACTAGGATCCCAGTTCATTCAGAGTCCCTTTCACTTTGGCTTGAAGTGCTGGAGCTTTAACGTAACGAGGCCACCTCTCTCAGAATTGACAGGAAGACTGGCAGCATTATCCTCAAAGGTCGGGGAGGTGGGGAAAATTTATATTCCTCACACTTGTTATACTTTCCCCCTGAACACACACACACACACACACACACACACACACACACACATGCACACACCCAGAGGCCATGCAACTCATACCGTATGCACAAAAACAAAACAAAACAAAACAAAACAAAGGAAACACACATTTGACACTTAGAATACTCAGGACAGTTCATATGCTCACAAAAGGCAGAGGCGACCCACCCCAAAGAAATATCACAATTTCATCCTGGTGACTTGTGATCAAAGCCCGGTTCTGTGGAGGAATGAGGCAGTGGTGTCACTGTGACAAATGAGTCGTTTGATCTCGTCCATTTTTGTTGGATTATCCCACCACTCTTTTGAAGATGTATCACTGAAGCATCACTTGTAGCTTACTGAGCCTGCTGTTCCACTACAACACGTCCCTCCACACACCCTCCACCCGAGCAGCCATTATGGCACTCGAACTCTGCAGGAAGAAGTCATGGTGGAACGTGGATGTTATTGCTGTCTGAGTATTGCTTCACATCTAAAAAATAACTACCGTTCAAAGGCTAGTTATTGCTGACATGATCTGAAGGAATGAGGAATTGTGGCGGTGCACTCAAAGTAATAGATTACTAACTCAGAGCAGCTGGTGGGTGTTGTGATTTGGGCCTCCGCTGAATTACAAATCAGGATCAAACTTGGAGCAAAATATTACAAAAGTCCACATTTGTACAACTCTTGTGACCATCCAGTGGTAACTGTTAGCTCATTCAATGCAATACATGTGAGGGTGCACTGTGGTGCATAAACAAAATTATTATTATTAGGGTCATGATGACATCAGGGGACCATGACACATCGGTCTGCAGTGGGCCTATGTGACCTACCACACCGAGCTCAGAAGGAGATCTGTGCTTGTTGCATGCAAATTACACTGACGTCTAGCATGCAGACCATGTTGGATATTATGTGTGTGTGAGGCTCCAGAGCCAAACAAATGGAAATACATTCAGATTTTGCAGAAATCACATTTATAATTTGGATGTTTTGAGCGTTTTAGGTTTGATTTGATCAAAAAATCTCCAGTAGGATATTAAAAAAATAAGAACAAGACATTTGATACTTTTAGATTACCACCAATTAAATCTGTGGGGTTTTCTCAATAATAATTACAAATGACATAACAATCTCCGGACATTCAAAAAGTCATAAGCAATCTCAATTCAAAGAGTGAAAGAGGAGGGATATAAGGTGGTTATATAATCCGATAGATCCTATGTTTGATGATAAAAAAAAAATGGAGGAGGGGTTAACGGTGGGGTCTCCTGGGGCTTTGTCTTGAGCCTCCCAGACGCGAGCTGAACTAAAACATATCCACGCACAAATACAGAGAGAAAAGAAGACAAGAGATTGAAAACAAAAAAACAATTGGAGAGGCGAAGAGGAGACGAAACGGCTTGATTTCTGTCTCCGCGTCTGTGGAGGACGCAGGGCGCGGATCAGAGAGCGCCGGGGTCTATTTTTAGCTCTCCGCGGCTGTTTAGCTTTCGACGCACGTTCAGAGTGCAGCAGCAGAGCGCCGGGATGCTGCTCCAGACTGGCTTTATGTGGAAATGCCTGCGCATTTAGCCGCGGCCGCTCTCTCCTGTCAGTAAAGCGCACGCACGCTGCTTTGTTAATCCGCCGTGCGCTTTTACGCACGCACACAGGCGCAAACTTATAACCCCTCCCTATTAGAAGAAAAACAAGCACGTGTCAACCAAAGCTCCAGTGCTGTTAACTATATGCACATCTATATACAGCGGCTGCCTGTAACACGTGATGCACTCAGCGCTCTCTGCAGAACAGAGGAAGGGCGTGGCGCGGGGTTGAACGGGAGGGGGGCGGGATGCAGCCCCGCGCAGTGGCCGCCTTTACCGGGGAAGACAGTGAGATACCTTGCCCTATGTTGAGTGTAACAAAGAAAAAAACGACGCCATCCGTCCAGATGGGCTGTGGGTGACTAACCAAACTGCCTCCTCCAGTAACACATCTGAAGACACAGCACTCTGCCACCTCCCCTGACCTCCCCTGCTGCTGCTCTCTTTGACACCAGACACATCCAGTGAGGAGCAGAGCTGACCCAGGCCGCCTCTCTCTTCCCACCTGGGTCTGCTTGGTCAGACGTCGCTAGGGGTCCGCGCACGCTGGGCCACGCTGGCAGGCACACAGCCACAGCACACCAGCCACAGCGCCTTCTGGATCTCCTGGTTCCTGAAGGCGTAGATGACCGGGTTGATGACAGAGTTGTAGGTGGCAGGCACCAGGGTGGCGTAGGTGTAGAGTGGAGGGTAGGTGTAGTCGGCGATGAGAGAGTAGACAGTGAATGGCATCCAGCAGGCAGCGAAGGTACCCAGGATGATGGCCAGAGTGGACACGCCCTTCCGTGTTGTGACATAGTGGGGTGTAGCAGCCAGGAAGTGATGCTGGAGGGCGATCTGGTGAGCGTGGCGCATCACGATCTTGCAGATCTGGACGTAGAGTTGCAGCATGAGGCCGAAGAGCAGCAGGAAGGAGACGGACAGCACGGCGATGTTGTTCTTTGTGAGAGGTCGCACCACGCTGCAGGTAGCCTCCTCTGCCAGGCAGTTGACCCCTGTGACCGGCAGCAGGCCCAGACACAGGGAGAGACCCCAAAGCAGGACGAGCATGGTGTAGGTGAAGGCCGCCGTCCGCTCTGAGTTGTAGGTGAGGGCATAGTACAGCGACAGGTAGCGGTCAATAGTGATGGCCAGCAGGCTGAAGACAGAGGCGGAGAAGGAGGCCACCACCAGGCCCACGGTGAGTAACTGGGCCGAGTCGGAGCGAAGCAAGTAGGCACAGGTGAAGTGAAGCACCAGGCCCAGGCCGGCCAGCAGGTCGGCCAGCGCCAGGCTGCCAATCAGCAGGAACATGGGAGCTCTGAGGGCCGGGTTCTGCCAGATCACCAGCACCACCAGAGCGTTCTCACAGGCTATCAGAGTCCCCGATGAGCACAGCACAATGTCCCAGGGGTTGACAAGCAGAGGCAGCTGGCTGGGCGGGAGAGAGTCCGGTGAGAACGTCCCCAGGCCGGTGCTGTTGTCCATCGGTCCCCCACCTCCGCTGGCCCATGCTGTGGGGTCAGGGGTCAGCCAGCTGGAGGTGACCGCTGGCTCTTCACTCATTGTGCCCCCCGTCTGAAAGTGACACAAACACACTGTTATGGTATGTGACACAGAGGCTGGTGGCATGCACAAATGAAAACCCCGAGAGGGACGAGGAGGTGTGCCCCCCCCCCCCCCATCTCTATGCACGCCACTGAATTTATGACTCATTTCACAAAACTGGCACAATCAAGATTACATTCAGTGAATGCACCTTTAACTCCGCCTCTCTCGGCTGTAGAAATGTTGAAGCTGTAGACAGTTAACAGGTCTGGGAATTAAACCCAGTGGCTGGTGTTACAGGCCTGTAGGTTAACACCACACGTGAAGAGCTTTATTTATTCATGTATGAGGCAGAGGATGATAGAAAAACCAAAGCAGGCTTTGCAGCAAATTTCAGGCCATATTTTTTTTTTAAAGAGAGGATATCGATAAAGCTCCGCCGGCACCGGCAATAATTCACCCCTGCTGTCAGACCCTCCATAGCGAGAAGATACCGCACCCGAAATACACTCTTTAAAGCTCGCACTGGTGTGCCATATGGTGCTGGTTTTACCCCCTCTGCACCTCTTTGCATCAGAGAAACACAGCGGCTTCTCCACGTCAGCACAAGGATGGATGCTGCAGGCTGCATTTTTCCATGCATGTCAAGGATGCTCGATAATCCCATCCCGCTGCCGCCACCCAACCTACCTTGACTCTGTGAGGTGAGACTCTCCCCCCCCTCCCCAGTCTAGATGGAAGAACGACAGCAGCCTTGTATTTCCATGTTACTGATTGAGGATGGTGGTGCGGCGCCGGCGGGACAGAGACGCAGCCGCGGTGTTGAGGGATGCTCGGTCCTCTCTGAGCGCTGGAAGCGGGGATGATGGAAGAAAGAAAAGAGCGCGGAGCGGCTCTGCCGTTAACGGCGCATCGCCGTGGACTGCGGCTGTGCGGGGAGCAGCGAGCGGCGGAAGAGAGGAGGAGGAGGAGGAGGAGGAGGTGTGTGTGTGCAGGGGAGGAGGGAGGGAGGTCGATGATGAAGGAGGAGTCCCAAATGGGCCAGACCCCCAGAGACTGGTTGAACTCCGTTAAAGAGCTAAGTGTCTGGTCGGTGCTGTCTCAAGGACAAAGACAGGTGTGTGTGCGCGTAAAAGTCAAACATGCTTCCTCTCCACAGGCATGGCTACATGTTGCAGCATCTGTCCCTCAACTAATAAAGCTTATTCTCCATCCCCACAAGCTGCTGAGCTGTGTGTCAGTTTCAGTGATTTTTTTTTTTTTTTAATGCAGCCTGACTCGAGTTTCAGATATGAAAGATGCTGGATGCAGGAGACTCTCTTTCCTTCCTCCTGCGACGCCCTGCTATTCTGGTCCCGTCTATGCTATTAACAGCAACCCCGATGTGTGTCACCAACCTCCACCCCTCCTCCCTCTATCCATCCATCCATCCATCCCTCTCCTCTGTCCTCCATGTTCTCCATCCTCGCAGCACTACCTCCAAGACACCTCAGCTGCTAAAAAGGGGTGACTTGTTGATGCGCATATATGTGACCGCACTTAGCTGACCAAGCGTTATGTCGGCTGTTTTCCAAAAGCACCTGCCTTCCTTTCGGCTCTGAATGGATTAAAAATAGCTCCTGTTGCAGTGGGAGAGGGAGCAGGGCTACCAGGTAAAACCGCTAAGAGGCGACGTTGAGCTGATGAGTCATCAGTGCGCACCTGTGGGACACAGAAGACAACACACACACACACACACACACACACACCCTGCTTCAATCTTACTGGCTTTATTTCTTTTTCTTTAAAACAGAAAATAATCGCTTCACAACAGGCCTTTTTAAGCAAACCCTTACATTAAACTTGCCAACACCTACAAAACGGTATCAAAAGTGCACCATAGTGTTAATACATCTTCTCAAGGTCGAACATTTTCCAATGATAATATTATCTTGTTATATTTATACAAATACCATCCTGTACACTGTAGAAATATACAACCCAGTGTGCCCCAATGAGCGGGACAGTCACCCCACATCCATCCTCCTGTTACATCCATGATCAAAAACATGATCCACTCTTAGTAAAATCCCAGTGCAGAATAACAACAACATGTGGAGTGGTGGTGAAGTCACCGGGCCAATATTACATCATATGAATTATTAAATACCCATTCAACCCCGCACCCAAGGCAAAAACTAATACCACTCGAATGACCAACCAACATCTGTACAACCCTCATTCAACGTCTTTTTAAAAAAAAACAAAAAAAAAAAAACAATCTTGACACAGTTTTCATTCATTATCGTCTCATTGTTCCGGCAGCGGCGGCGGCGGCAGCAGCAGCAGCGTCCAGCCAGAGTGAAAGGGATGAAGGAGGCAGGAAGGGATATTGAAGCCAGGAGGGACAGCTGGTACGCAGAGGTTGGGGGTGGAGGTGGTGGGCTTCCATGGCTGAGCTGCAGCACTGAGTGCGTAAAAAGCACAAGTATGAATTACAGCTGTGCCGGCAGGTATGACACCCATGCGGGCTGCTGTGGCGTGTTAACGGTCCGCCGCTCCACCACAAAGTGGGAGCGGAGCATTACTCTTGGTTTCCGTGGTGAGACGCACGGCCCTCCGCACTTTCAGTCTCTGGACTGGTAAAAGAGGATGTAGCCTGACTCAGAGTTCTTGGAGATTTCAGAGGTGAGGCCGTAGAATTCCTCTATGGCCTGTGCATCGATTTTCTACACGAGAGCAGAGACGACACACACGGCAGGGTTAGAAAAAGAAATGTTACCGTGAATGAATCAAATGTGTATACACAAATTAACCCGCTTACCTCCACGATATCATCGTCAAACAGCAACCAGAAGTCGTGACTTTTCACAATGGCAATGTAGTGACCCCTGTTTGGACCACTGAAAAGAAACAGTACATGATATTAATGCTACAGAGCAAACCAAGCTCCAATTGAGGCTATAGAACAAATCAATCTCCATAAGCCCCCATGTTAAAATGCTTCACAGCAGAAATAAACATGTTTACAGCCTGGTACAAAAACTGTTTTGGTCTCTAGGCTAAGCCAATGCAAACTATATACACGTTTCGGCTCCTACAATATGGTTAGTCAAGTGTTCTGACTTATTTTGCCCGATTAGACTCCTTGGCAGGACTGTGTGGGCGTGTAAACGCCGCATCTCTCTGATGTTCCTGTTAGTTTTAGTCGAGCACCTTTAACATTTATATTTGTTTCTAAAGTTCAAGTGACTTCAACCTGAGCAGAGCTCTAATGTTTAAACACCTGTGTGGGTGTACAAGGACTTCAACGAAGCAAACATGTTTCATGTTAAATGAAATGAGACCAGTACGAGACCGAGGCTCGTCTAGCATTGCACTCATCTCTATGAGCAGACATCTGCGTAGAATACAGACCCGTAGGCGAGGGAGCAAGATTTTGACACAGGAAGTTGTCTGGTTTCTGTTTCTAGTCCTAATATTGACCAATAATGTTTAAGAGAGGGCTTTGGTAGCAACAGTCTGTGGAGCTTAGCTTTTTTAAATGTTGAATTCATATATAGAGATATCTGTTCACAAAGAGTAGCACACTGTGTCTTCTTGTTGTGCATGAAGTTGCTAATCGGACTGCAGAGGAAGTCTTTGCCCTGATATCCGTTTTCTGGTTATCTTAGCGGGACAGAAACATTCGTTGTTGCCACCCAGAGGCTAAATTATTCCAGGACTGATACTGTGACAGCTTGGCCATATTCACAAAAACCTACTATCAAAATGTTCTTGAATGTGTGTTTACAGCTGTGGTTTATTTCTAACATGAAGGTAGTAATCACCGAACATGGTGGTGTGACGGCAACAGCATGATAACAGTTATTTCTTACCTTCATGATGAGCTGCTGCAATACTTCCACTAACTCCTTTACTCAAAGTAACACGATGAACCTAAGCTTCACCCTTGTTACCATATTTCATAACCTGCGCTTCATATGAAACGTAATCTTAAGCTCTCATCAGAAAATGTTTTTTTTTTGTACAGTGGACACAAACAAGAAATAAGAGCAGAGAGAGAAAATGGGAGTGTAATGCAACAAAACGTCCCCAGCCAGACTTGATACCGGGGATGTTACAATTACGCTGTCATCATTCAGCAACCAGGACGCCCCTACTGTGAAGCCCTTAAAAGAAAAATATAACTCAGAGCAACAAAGTATCATATCATGATGCCTGTATCAGGATACTACAGGACTGTGGTATCCGTTTCATGTAGTTCATGTAGTAACCGCATTATGCATAAATGTAAGTTTCAGAGTGAGTTCCTATGGACCGATGGAGAGGTCACGTCAGATTGTTTGCTAACGTTACAAGCTATCGATGACATTTAGAAAGCGTAGCTGTCGAGTTGTGTTTTTGGTTAGGGTCTAATCAGGAGAGCATGTGTGCAGAGTTGAGTCACTCATAAAGTCCATTACTCTTAGTAATATATAACGCAGTACTCATAAATAAAGCAATGTTACTTCTGTTCTTTAAGTGTAATTAAACCCCCAAAATCTGCGACCTGCCACTCTCCCAGCAAAAATTTGAAAGAATAGAGCAGAGGACAATCATTATAGTGCAGCAGGAATACAGCTGCCAGAGCTAAGCAGTCCACTGGAGCTTTCTAGCAGCAATGTCACAATTTCTCTCAGAAACAACAAAAAGAACTGATAAGTATGTTTAAGCATCAGTAAGAATAGTATACCGTAAACTTGGTCCGAAATCACAACATCAATTTCGTGATACATCTCCCTGAGCTGAAAATAATCTTGGCAAGAGGAAGCTGAAAAGGGAGCTAAGCTCAAAGAGATAGGAGGAGACTCAGACAGATAATTTACATCTGCAGGACTCTCGGCTCCCTTGCTCAACTCAGATAAGTTTGACCTTTTCATACGCTTTCTTTAATAAAGGATTTCTATTCAGAGTCGTGACGGACTGGAGTCTGTGTCAGCAGGGAAACACCTTGTATAAACACAGACGGACAAACTCCCACTCACACTGGGTCAAAACCAGCACTGATAAAAAAAAAAAAAAAAAAAAAAAGTACAGAAGTAGCACAGCTGAACAGTGATGGATGAGGGTCTGTGTTTTCTCCTGTTAGATGCGATTTAGATTCTAATGTACCTTTATTCTTGGGCCAGTAGGTTCAAATGCATTTTATTATTAGAACAATGATCAGTCTGCCTGTCTCCGGTTGCTGTGGAGACAGATATATAGGTGTTGTATTCTGGCTGTGTGTGTGTGTGTGTGTGCTTGCACCTACACACCTCCCACAATGCACAACCACGGCGACCAGGTCGTAGAGCCTCTCAGGGTTGGTGGCGTCCCCAGAGGTGTTGAAGAGGCGGAGCTCCAGGGGGAAGACGACGCGATAGGACAGCTTGGTGTAGCGCTGCAGCTGCTCCATGTACTTAAAGCGCTTCAGGTGCAAAGCCAAGATCATTGGCAGTTTCTTTACACGCATCCTGCGTCACAAACAGACACTATTTTTAAAAGCCCAGTCGCAGGCAGACATTACCGAACCCTCATTAAGAACGAAACTGCATACTGACCTCTTGTGTGCTTCCTGCTTGCTTCTACATTCTTCACAGTAGTATTTGTACTCACTGCACAGTGTCTCTGTGTTACTGAAACCTCTGAGAGGAGCCATAAAGAAAGAACAGGTCAATGTACAATCTCAAGTGCATGTCTACAAATGAATCATTTAATTTCAAAAGACTCCATTCTCCTCTCCTAGAGGAGGACACAGCACATTGCATACTCTTTGAATAGTCACGCCAGACAAAGACAACATGTTTTTACAAGTGCTGGCTCAGACTGAAAATCCAGCTGCCTCAAACAAACATCACCTGGTATATAAATAAATATGTAACAGCTATAACCACAGACTACAACCGCTAAAATTGTCACTCTGTAAGTTACATGCTTGAGAGAAGTGAAAGCCTCAATGCCATTCAACAGTCACGAACAAACAAGTCATTTTTAAATTTACATTAAGTCATTTAGCTGACGCCTTTATTCAAAGCGACTCGCAAAAAGGGAAACAATCAAGATACAGTGTGACAAGGACCGAATGTTAGTGCAGCAACACTACTCGTACTGAATCAAGCGACAAAACTAGAAGAAGACAGATTTAGCATGCACAGTTGTTGGTGGTGCTAGGAGAGGAGGTACTCTCCGAAGAGCTGGAGGTCTGCAGGAGTTTGTTTTAAAAAAGGTAGAGAGGGATGCCCCTGATCTGGTAGAAACTCTTATACGTTCCACCATCGGGGAACAACAGGTGAAAAAAGTCTGGATTGCCCTGAGCATACAGGTGGCAGAGCCAGGCGTTGTTCATTGGAGGAGCTCAACAGTTAGGAGGAAACATTTTGTATTTTTTAAAATGGATTGCTCAAACATTTGGAACTAAATTCTTAACTCAGGCAGCATTTTCATTATAGATTCATCTGCAGATTATTTTCTTTATTAAATGATCAATCATTCTCTGGTTTGTCTGAAAATCAATTTTCTAAAGCCCAAAGCAATGTCTTCAAATTGTTTTATTGTCTGACCAATAGACCAAAACCAAAAGAAATACTGTTTACTACAACGTAAGATGACAACAGCAGCATGTCCTCAGTTTTGTGAAGCAGGAACCATCAAATGTTTTGCATCCGTTCAGATTACTTTTCTGTCAATTGACTACTAATCCTGCTTCAACTCTGCTTCCATATGTGGTTACCTTACCTGAGGCAGTGTGTGATGGAGGTATTCTGTTCTACGTCCACAGAAAGGTCCAGAAAGTCCTCATCTTTGCTGCTTATCTGAAGAGAAAAGAGGACATTGAAATAAGCTAAAGGCAACTTAACCCAAACATGAGACGTGTCAGCATGAGCAGCTTGGAATATTATTAAATTGTCTTAGTACTATGCTGTGCCAATCTATTGTATTTGTATTTTTTATGTGTTTTCCGCAAGCCATGTTACACCCCCAACCCCTTGTGTGAAAAAGGTGGTGAGGTATCTTACCGTCTCACAGGTGAGGCAGCGTGTCTCATTGGTCAGAGTGCCTTGGAAGATCTCATGGACCCAGGTGGGAGCAGGTGTGGCATTGCTGTTGTTGTTCTGAGAGTCCAATGTGCCGTTGGCAAGGCGGCCGTTGGTCTTTTCCTGCTTCCTCTCCTCCTGAAGCAGATCTGCGATGGTGTTGAGTAGGTAGTTCAGGAACTCGTGGGCATCCTGCTGCATGTAGTTGTCAAATAGCTCTGAGGAAGAAAGTACAGAGAGAATTCAGATTCAACGTGATCAGGGTGTACTTCAGGGTCTTCTGCTGTTGTTACAGTAATGATCTGAACACACCAATCTCCCTTGATTAAGTTTCCTCTCACCATTCTCCTTGCGTAACCGTGTGATGAACTTCTTGGGTGGTATGACGCCCACTTTCCTCTTCTGGTTGGCAATACTGTGGAACAGGTCGGCCAGGCAGGTAAGCAGGTTCTCCTTCCGCCGAGGCTGACTGCGGTACGCCAAGATCTTCTCCCGAAACGGTCGGCAGAAGTACAGAGCCTGCAGTACCGAGTTGCAGTAGCAGGTGTTCCCGAACTAAAAAAAAAATCCCAACATATGCCATACAAGCAGAATAAAGTGAGTACAAGTCAGGTGGAGACACATGCAAAAACACTGAATCTGCACAGTGCATCGTTCACTTACGTTGACCAGGCCAAAGTAGTGCTCATTGACTGGAAACTGCTCAGATCCAATCTCTTTCTCCAGTGCAGAGGCATTGGCGCCCTGCAAACACACAAAAACGAAAAACATACCGAAAGTTTGTCTATTATTACACACCTGTGCCGTTTATCTGTCAGTAAATATTGCAAAATTAGAGGTGGCAGCTTGGCATTTTCAAGGCAATTTGTTGCTGGAATGAAACAAACAAAAAAAAAAAAATAATAATAATGACTGCTTAAACACTCCAACGCGAGGCATTTTCCCCCCTACTATCTCCAATCTGCCCTTCATGCCATTAGTGCTAAAAGCATGCATCATTTTAAGTGACAGTAAAGTTGGGCTGTCCATGACCAGTGATTACTATCATCCCCTCCAAAAAGCTTTTAACTGTAAAACTCGGCTGAGGTGACAAAACCACATGTGTCAAAACAGAATATATTAAAGCGCAGGTAGGTTTATAAAGTCAGCACACGCTGCTTTGGGTAAAGGGTTAATAGAGTACGATGCAACGTATAGACAGCAACAAACTGTGCAGAATGTACATGCACCTGAAAGGGGGTGTACAACTGCGCAGCTAATGTTAAACCATGTCGTCATTGCCTGCGTTAATAAGATCTGGTAGTTTGTCAAAGGCCAACGCGCCAACTTAAGCCCTTTTTCACGGTGTCTCTGCACATGCTGCTAATTAATCGTCTCCCTGTCTGAAGTCGATCCATCCATCCATTAGCCAGCTGTGCTCCCAGTTGCTGGTGTTGATGTTAACACTGGTTTAGCTTGAGTTACCTTCAACGTTAGCTAGTTAGCTCAGCTGCAGCAGGTGCACTGTCACTGTGCTCGAAGAAGCTGCCATAATTATTAAATCGAAAAAAGAAGTCGTCAAGGTGTTAGAAGTTGAGCAAGAAGTCAAACGCTTGAAGGAGTCCAGCTACAGCCCTCAAAAAACAGAACACGGAGGACGGAGAAGGCAGTGGGTGGCTGCTTGATTTGCTATAGTCGGAAAACTGCTTGGCTAGCACAGACACCAGGATTAACTGTTTTTACTGATAATTCCACGGTTCAAAAGGCCAATAACAGCGCACCCACGGCTTCCCTATAACCCAATAGGCCGACTAATGCCAGTATGAGACTGCCGTGCACTCACCATGGTACAAAAAGAGGCAAATTTGGAGACTGTCATTAGGATTTCCATTCGGCTAGCGCCATCTTCCACCACACAGCCGCGCGCGCTGAGTAGACTCCCCTCGTGAGAGCAGGCTGGCGATTCTTGCTGAGCTCGCGACGGAAAGTCCACCAGCCCGGAGAACGAGAGCAATCACCGCAAGCTGCTTCCGGCTTTGGTTAAACACGGTCGGTGAAGTTGATGGCTTCGTTTAGGGTCACACATTCGGACACACCTGTCCTCGTGGGATAGGGTCACTCATCACATTAAATAATGTCGAAATATTTGACAAGCGACGACACGTATCATCAGAACATTAACGGTTACGTTTAGCCCAACGGTTAGCCTCGCTTAAGTTTTGCGCATGCGTATCTCCACTAAAGCTATGGATGATATAACAATTTGCAACATCGTATGAGACATAAAATTGTTTTAGTTGTTAAAATAAATGAAAATAAACGTTAGAATAACAAAAAATACTTTCTTGTAGTTAATAATAATCTTAATAATCTTGAGATTAACTATAAACAAATCACATAAACGTTATGGATCACAACGGATCTAGGACCAGTTCACATACGAGAACGGCGGTTAATGTTATATTACAGTTCCTAAATATACTAACTCTGGGTCAGATTACTACTTTCAACTCCATGCAGTATAAAATTGTTTCAGTTGTTAAAATAATTAAAAAAAACTGTCCCATGTAGGAAAAAACAAACTGCTAGAAGAACAGAATTTTCCTTTTTGTCCTTTTGTACACTGAGATAAACGGTAAACAAATCACATAAACGTTAGCCATCACAACTGATCCAGAACCAGTTTACATACGGGAACGGCGGTTGAGGTTCTATCGCAGTTGCTGAATGTGCTGACGCTGGGTCAGTTTACTATCGCCTCCTCTTATTTTTGTTCAGGCAATATCGCGGCCCGCCTCAATTGTACTTCTCAAGGCGGAGTTTGGGGACCTGAGCTCTCTCTTTCAGCCGTACCCGCCATCTTGTTGAGACCGGGGGTAAGATCCTCTCCGCGTTAAATGTTATTTTCGACTTTATTATCCCATTATTCGTACATAATTACACGCATATATACGCTGTAGCACTCCCCTTACATCTTAGTGTGTTAACATATCCCGAAAAGACGTTAAACAGAGGCATATTTACCGTTGAATGTGAGCAGGAGCAGCAGCGTGGCTCTCCATGTGGGCCTGACAGTGAAACGCCAGACTAGCAGACACCGTGTTTTCCTGCTGTTGTCCCCGCTGTAACACAGCCACGACACGGCATTTATCCCGTATATTTGGTCTTAAATTTAACAAGGCTGTAAAATGGCAGAAGCCGCGCTGTCTTGTGTAGTTGTACCGGTGTTTGATGGCTATTTCTCGCTAGCCCATGTAGCATACTCACTCAGACACAGCCGGTGTGGCAGTTGTCTTATTGAATCCTGTTTATTAAAACAACTTTCTTCCTCGTGTGTGACAATTTATTGTCTTTCACTTGAATCAGCCTTTATATCTTGTGCTCATTTACAGCTTGTGGCAGTTAATGGGTTGTCACTACACCCTTACTGTGCCTTTCCCCACAATATGATGTATTTTGATGCATATTTTTCTTGTAATACTGAAGATCAAACTGTAGTTTGACTGACATCTAGAGATGGAGTTCCCATTATTATGTGGTATAGATGCAAATGAAGTCAGCACTTAGTGTCATGTGTTTTTTTTTTTAATCTATTAAATCGATGATTAAACAGGGGCCCTTGAGCAAGGCAGCAAACCACCCCAACTACTCACAGGGCACTGCTCTCCCATCACTTCACACCGCCATCTCTCTCCACATTTGCGTGTGTGGTTGTATTTCAGGGTTAAAATCCATGTTTAAAAAACACTGAGTGAAACTAACTGAGGTGTAATTTCTCTCAGTAATCAGGCATCATGACGAACACCAGAGGCAAGAGGAGGGGGACGAGGTACATGTTCAGCAGGCAGTTCCGCAAACATGGTGAGTACAAATTTAAAAGGGGTCTTTTAACATGGGGCTACACTTCAAACACTTAACGGTGTCTAGGAAATTTGATTTTTGTGCAACCGCTGTGCAAAGTAACATTCTTTTTCTGTGTTAACTTCACAGGCCCAATTCCTCTGTCCACTTACATGCGCATCTACAAGAAGGGCGACATTGTTGACATCAAGGTAAGACGCAGAATATGTTTCTCATCCTTGTTTAGATGATCGGTGTGTCAGATGACTAATGGTAAAAGGTGACATAACTGTTTCTGTATAGAACATTGTTAAATCGTCACATGTGATTTCTTTTCAGGGCACAGGTACCATTCAGAAAGGAATGCCTCACAAGTGTTACCATGGTAAAACAGGCCGTGTCTACAACGTAACCCAACATGCTGTCGGCATCATTGTCAACAAGCAAGTCAAGTAAGTACAAAGTGGTATTTATTGTAACATCTAAATGTGTGCACTTTGAGCTGGCACACGCCAAAGATTTAAAACAACTCAAAACATTTTAAAACATGTTCTTTTAAGAGGATCATCAAACGTTAGCGATTGTTTCAGATTGTCATTATCTTGTTTTCTCGAACTTAATCCTGGGTTCAGTTTGATGTGTGCTTGCTCTTAGTCTTCATCTAGATTCTAAAAGAAGGGATATGACCCCCATCTTCACTTTGCCATCGGGGTTATTTATATCCTGAATGGTCATTCACGTGGGGAAAAGTATTTCATCCTTAAACACTCCAGTCTAACTACTGTTGGACAACCTGGGGTTGTACTGAGGGGACAGCATAGGAGTGCAGATATCAGCACCATTACTTTGCATTTTGAGCCAAAGCTACCTGGCAATTTGTTTGATTTATGTGTTTTGATATGAACTCATTCATGCTGTCTGCTCTCTCAGGGGTAAGATCCTGGCCAAGAGGATTAACGTGCGCATCGAGCATGTGAAGCACTCAAAGAGCAGGGACAGCTTCCTGCAGAGAGTCAAGGAAAACGAGGGCAAGAAGATGGAGGCCAAGCAGAAGGGCAGCTGGGTGGAACTCAAGCGCCAGGTATGAAATGATTAAAAAATACTTGTTATAAAGAATACAAAAAATTGTAATAAATGGAAAACTTTGAAGATTTCCCGGTCAAAACATAATCCAGTCAGCTTTTAGTATACATCAAGTTTAAAACCATTGAATTTAAATCATGAACAGAACCGTGCCAAATCAAAACAGAAGTTATCTCAGGACACTTTTCATATAGAGTGCTGTTTATGAGTAAACACTTGTTTAAAAGGCAGCAACCCCTAGCAGGTGGGCGGCCGTCCGCCTTGATTAGTTGAGTTGAGAGAGAAACATGGAGGCACAGCAAAATTAGTAACAATAGCATCAGGTGTCAAGCAGGGCCATGACAACAGGTGCCACTTAAATCCATGGACACCTGCAAAACAAGAAAGCACAAAATCTGGGTGAAGAAGCCAAGTTAGTTATATGCATTAATGGGATGTGAATGTGCACAAATGGAGAGGAGAGAGGGCCTACTTTTAAATGTGGAGAGGGTGTCTGCCTCCCAAACCTGAAATGGGAGCTGGTTCCACAGGAGAGGAGCTTGATGTAGGTGAAGGCTCTGCGCTACTTTTACCACAACTAACCCTGCAATCTGGGAGTGCAATGTCCTCGTGGGGTGGAAGAGTACTCTGAGCTCATCAAAGGTCCAATGTGTAGGACTTAGTTGCATCTAGCAGTAAAGTTTCAGATTGCAACAAACTGAACATTGTTCACCCTTCCAAGCATGCAAAGCCCTATCTGAGTCAGAGTTTGGATTGTGGCTACTGTAGAAACATTGACCTGCTCCCTCTTTAGATATAAAGGGCTCATTCTATTTTCAGGTCATAAAACACAAATTAAAACCTTGTTATATCTTTTAATATTATGTTACAAACCTGACAGATAAGACATGATCTAATTGTGCCTAACACCCCTCACTTTAATGTCTGGATTGTTTTATCAGTTTTCTTTTGGGTTTCTGTTTTCTGTTGAACCTAAAGTTTCCTGTTTCTTGTCTCCACAGCCTGCTCCTCCTCGTGACGCTCACTTTGTCAGCACCAAGAAGAACGTGCCACAGCTGCTGGAGCCCATCCCCTACGAGTTCATGGCATAATCGAGTTAACACGAATAAAAATATTTGTACACACGCTGCTCGTCATGTTGTCTGTTCACACATTTGAGTTATGCTGATGTCATAATGTGCAGTCATTCGTTAATGATTTTCTCCTATTGATGGAAATGAAATCAGATGGACGTTGCAACTCAAATTTAATCAGTTTACTGTTTAGAGGACTGAAGAACCAGAAAATATGGACTACTGAGAGTCTGAGTGTGACTGGCTTAAAAGCCTGGAGAGTGGTTGTAGCAGTTTAGTGGTTTGTGCACTGATCATGATTGTATAGATAGGGGATGCTGAAACTCATAATCCAGACTTTTGAATGTGTTGGTATCATTTGTCTTGTGAGCCTGTGGTCTGGACCAGTTGATCCACCTCATGGTGTCGGTAGGGATATCCTACATGGATAAACACACAAACTTCACACACATTTCAAAATACAGTACAAAATGACAATCCTGAAAATAAACCAAGCACTTGCAAAAAATGTTATCATATACCATAAGCTTAATTATTGTATGACTCATTTAATGGCATTTAATTAAGTACTTCAGGATGTATCGTGAATTCCTGTTTCTCACCATTAACAAATGATACGTCTCTGACAATTTGATTAGTTCAAACCTGACAGATCATACTTTAGGGAATGCTAAGTCAGGCTTAGCTTACATAAATTAACTGATGTGTGATTAAATTAACTGTATTCACAAAAACTTTATTTCATTTTAAGTGTGTTTGACAAATCAAATTTTGTAAAAATGTGTTTGAAATGCAATTTAGCCATAATAAACAAAATTAAACTGGGCCTAAAGGGGTTAATCAGTGACATGGTGGATCAGTGGTTGTCATCTCAAGTCCAGTTTGTCAAAGAGATGTAAAATAATAAATATGCTGTATGTAGTTCAGTCCCATTCTTGTAGTGCCACAGGTAGAGCTTCTGCTGTGGTAGTGCAGTAGGTGGCAGTGTTCACCAATATATGTCAAACTCCAAAGTCCAAACATCAGACCCCCGGCTGTATGGCAGTAGATGCACTGTACTGAGACGTTAATAAGCCTTGTAGAGTTTGAGTATCAAAATTGGGCTTAATTAAATTATGACTGTATTTCATTTGGGAATTATTATAAGCACAGATATGATTTAGCTGTGAGTTGTCAAAACTTTAGTTTCAAGACCATGATTCAGCATTTTCCTTAAAAAAAAAACAAAAAAACAAAAAAAAGAAACACCTCCGCATATCATCCGAGTACGAGGAGATCATTCTATGATTTGTATAGCACTTTTGAACTTTTGAAGCGAGGAGAATATAAACATATAAAATAAAGTGCTTTTAAAATTAAATGCAACCAAAACAGGATAATGATTCTATAAAAATAGCAACAAATGTAACTACTTAGTGTGTATCGTTATAAATCATTTAGATTCAATTGGTCTAAACAATTCTTGCAATTACAAAACTACATTTTGGACAAGTGTGAATGGCACTTTTAAATATTTATACTGACATTAAACTAGTCAATAGTCATACCATGTATATAATCCATTTAAAACAGTTGAAATGCAATTATAACATGACATACTTCATAATGTTATATAACTGTATCTTTAGAAATGTTCTGTGTCATCAGCTGCAACCCGTGATGTGAATGTCTATGAACGAGTGCGAGAATTAAATCATAAGAAGTTTGCTAAGTCATTGTGGTTCACCATCGTGTGTGTGTGCATGCGTGTGTGTGTACACCACTTGATGTGTGTGCTGTTTAATCAGTGGAGGCTGAATGGCTGGCTGGTTATGTGACAAATAGGTTATCTCATCCCACCTCAGTACTTTACCCAATATTTGTACGAATTAGGAGCAGTTTACAGAGATAGGGTCAGCAGCTGACAGGATGACAGGATGAAGTGTGTGTATGTGTGCGTGTGTTTGCGTGTGTGTGTGTGTGTGTGTGTGAGAGAGAGAGAGAGAGAGAGAGGGATCAGGAGGGAGAAGGCCAACAGTGAATCACTTGAAGAGTTATGCTTCATTTCTATGCCTCAAAATGTGTCTTATGGTGACTAATGTTAGCTAGAAATATTGCATTTACCATTATCCCATAACTGTCAGAGCCACATTGGCTACATCACATAATTTTCTGAAAGGGATTTCTCATGTATGTGAAGGAAGTAAAGTCTATACACAAAATGAAGGGTTATAATCCCACTTGTGGACACGGGTATTGAGATAAACCTGCAGAGGTTGTCTTTCTTCACCCTCATAACCCCGTAGACCTGAGGTCAGGGATTCATTCAGACGTGGGTCTTATCAGAGTAATAAGTATCCAACAACCAGAGGAGGTAAAACCAGGAAAAAAAACAGATGGAAAAATAAAATGCAATCAATCAATGAGCCGGTTGGCAGCCAAAGCCCTTGGTATTGATCGGCAAGGGCCTGGATTTTGCTTGTAGTATTTAGATAAGGCCTCTATGTTTTTGTATATTCCCACAGCTTATCACTTGAGTAAACTGCCGATTGTTGTTTGGTGAATATCATCTATTTCTACTGCTTTTCCCATCCCAATATTTCCAATTTTTTTGAGGAATGTGTCCTCCATAAAATGGCATTAAAGCTGCTCATGCATGTACAGTAAGTCCTTTGTGTGTGTGTGTGTTCTCACAGATACACCAGAGTGTCATGTGTGGCACTGACTCATGGAAGTTACTGATTGAAGGAACAAAAAGTAAACAGAGAAGGAAAGAGAGAGAGAGAGAGAGAGAGAGAGAGAGAGAAAGCAAGCGAGAGGGAGGAGGGCAGAAAAGACGAGGCTTGTGGATAAAAGCCACGGAGCACTATGAACTCCTTAATCACACACATTTGACACACACAGATTGAGTCTGTCAGCTCAGCATGCAGCCCAGAGCAGCCATATCGACCCGAGGTGTTACATATTAACCACACACACACACACAGTAGATAATTGGACATGGACACAGACAGGTTTGATCCAAAAGACAATGTGTGTGTGTGTGTGTGTGTTTGTGTGTAAATGTTGCATGATATGAAATTTCACAGTCATCAGCCTTGTAACCTCACCTGGATCACACTTTTAAAGGACGGGTTACAAATACACATATTTTCTCACCCTTATCTAAGCCACATAGATATTTTTCAGCCCCGTTCTTGTGCTCAGGTTTTGAGATATCTGTCACTGAGATTTCTTTCTCTAATGTAGATCAATGGGATTTCATTTGTGGTGCTCAAAGCACTGAAAATCTTCATCAGCAATATGACTTTCCAGAAAAAGTATCTTAGTTACGCTGGATAATCCACAGACGTCAGTGTTTTTTGTATTTTGAGTTATTGTCTCTTGAAGAAATAATCACAAAAAACTGTTGGCGATGTGTTTGGTGGATTATCTAGGTCATTAGATCAATTCCCCTCTCCACCTCTCTCTAGTGGTACTTGGAGGAATCTCTAAAATATTTATTATAAATGAAATAAATTAATTTAAAAACATAGAATACTATCAGCCTGATACATAGTCAGATTTGTCCATGTAGGACTCTGATTAGTTACAAGTTAAAATATGGTTAGACAGTCGACAGCAGAGGTAAAATTAATGTTTTTAAAACACTAAAATAATGACCAAACTGGAAATATTAGGAAGACAGGAATGTGAATGTGAATCAGGAGAATCCATTTTCCACCATATAAGATGTGGTTCTTGATCTGGTTCGGTTCAGGACTCAACAACAGTCAAGAATAAATAATCTTATTATGAATAAACCTGTCTCCTGAAAAATAAAGAGATTTTGCTGTTGCAATTGGAAAATAATAATAATAATAATAATAATAATAATAATAATAATAAACAAACAAGACATTTGTTGTGGAAGAAGTACTTTGATCATATGTTAGAAATATCACAGTGTCAACATATTAAAGAATGGTCCTGCATTCAAAATCATATTTTTGTACAGGCAGTTTTATCAGTAAAATGTGCTTTCATCAAAATAAAGAGTTTTGTTATCTTGAGATCTTGAGAAAATTATAAACTTATCTAGGGATAACACCATTTGTTCGTTATCACAAGGAAATAAAATGTATGAATGTATGACCATTTAGGACTTCCGTACAGTGTATATTTTAGGCTCATCATTGTATGGAAAATCTTGATGAAATAACTTGTAACTGTCCATACAAAATAAAAAATGATGCAGTGAAGTAAAAATTGCCATATTTCTGAGTAAACTTCAAAAAAAGGGAGAATGTATGAGATGTTTTTATAACTAGGTGAATCAACTTTGTTCTCCTTATAACCATCCAAGGCCTCACCATCCTTCATGTTTCCTACTCCTTGGAGAAAAAGGGCCTCCAGTGGTCTTGAGAATAATATTTGTGACTGTGATGCAAGCATGGGTGTGACAGTGTTATGTCCACATGATGTGAATGTGTGTGTTTGGGATAGGCCTGAAAGGTTTCACAAAGGCACAAGGAAATCCCACTGCAGGCCAAACAGAGTGCATGCTGTATCTCTTTGTGTGATAGGTGGGGTGATAGAGTCAGTGTGGTTATCAGAGGTGGGGGGGGGGGCCTGGTCATATATGTGGATATTGGGCCAGCTGTATTGATCCTGGCCCTGACAGCAGAGGTGGAGGTGGTGGTGGTGGTGGTGGTGGGGACCGGATGAAAAGAGGTGGAGGCTGATAACGGTGTCAACTGACCCAGGCATGCTTACCTGAAGCGTGGGAGGGCAGTGAGTTAACGCCCAACAGGCTCTCAATAGGCCTTATTCACAAAAGTCAGTCAAAGGTTTCACATGGGAGCATGGTAATGGGCACAGAGGGTGATTTCTAATGTTTAGACAAGCAGATAGTGTTATTGGATTGTCAGTGGGGTTTTTTTTTTATTTAAAGGAAGTCTATGTAACTTTGGGAAGACAAAACTTACAAATGAAACATTTAATTCATAGACAAACAAACACACCCTTCAATTTAATAACCTCAGGGGTCTCATGGCTACAGCCTTGCTCATGGTGGTATGACCAGTATTTTATGGTGGCTAATCTTAGCTAACATTAGAAAACTGTTAGCATTCAACTAACCTTTAGTATCTGAATTCCTGCTTTAATTAAACTGTAGTTTCAACATTTACGCCGAATGTGACACATGAAACCTGTAGAAGAAATAGCACAGTCTTCCTGTGACAATTAAAACGTTTAATTAATAAATGATAAAATGCACCCTAGCTCAGTTTAATACCCCCTGGAGTTTTTCTACAGCCTTACTTGGTCTGGTATGAACAGTATCTTAGCTAATATTAGCTAATGCTACGTAGAGATATTGCTGAGTCACTACGCTGTCTTCACCGTTTGGTTTTTGTTTTAGGACTTAGTATTATCCCATATCTCACTGTTCGGCAACTGCTATCCGCTGTACAGCAGTTTTAGCATTGTTTTAATTAAATGGTAGTTTACATCGGATTTACATCGGCTATGACACATGAAACTAAAAAGAAATAGCACAGGCTTCCTCTGACAATTAAAAAGTTAAATCAATAAATGATAAAATGCATCCTAGCTCAGTTTAATACCCTCTGTCTTACTACAGTCTTACTCAGTCTGGTATGACCAGTATCTTATGTTGGCTAGCGATATTGCTGAGTCACTCTCATGTGTGTGTGTATGTTTTAGCATTTACTATTTGTCACAGCCACAGTGGCTACTGTTCAGCAGGTTTAGCTTCACTAACCTTTGGTGAACAGCGGCTACTTAGTGACAGTGATATATACTGTTGAGCAGTTAGCTAAAATAAAGTCATAAAGTCAGTTTAGTGACTAAGCAATGTCTGTTATAGGCCTGCAGCTATGTTCGTTAAAGTCTGATAACATTAGCAAACATTAGCCTTTCGTATATATCAGCCAAGACTCCAAAATTCAAAGTTTTAAGAGTAATTACGTCTTTCAAAGGTGGCACAGTCAACCTTTAAAGGTTGATTTAGTTTCAGGTTTGTGTGTTACAAAGGATCTCACTGAAGACGAAGTTCTGACGACAATAAATCTCAGCTATCAGAGAGCAATATTGGAGGGTTGATAAGATTAAGATTAGAGCAGTAAACTCTGTGAGTGTGTATGTGATTAATGGAGACAGACAGTCGCCTCTCCCCCTGCTTGCACACTCCCCCCCCAGCAGATCAGCAGATACGGACGCATACTGAAAGGAGCCTGGGTGACATTTTTAAAGCCCCGAATCAATCAGTGTGGAGGAAAGACCCATGGACGTTTATAATGTTTGAGTATCAATAGGATCACTATTAAACTCAGGGGCCTAAATCATTCTCTACATGTTGGACCTGCGCAACAATCCTGCACAGCTGAGAGTAGGTAGGTTTTTAACATAGCCAATTAAGCAGAAAGAGGTTTTCTAAGTGTATAAAAGTTTTAAAAAAAATACATCTATTTGATGTAGTGAAATGTTTGAATATAAAAACATCATTTTTTTTTATTTAAGAAAGAAAACACCCCCCCCTATTTGCTCTAATTGGTATGTTCCAGTCAGATAAATGAAGCACAGGTGAGCTGCTGGTTGTAGGTCAGTAAATGTCCTGCCCCCTTTATTATTACTAGTTTTGTCTGTGACCACAACACCACATCTGACATCGCTCATTAAAGATGGGAGAGAGGTTGCAAAGTCAAAAGCGCTTTGTTTGCTCCTTTTTTGATTGTGAGGCTCAGTTCAGTAAGTCATGGAAGCTAGAGGCTCATCTGTGCAAACACACAGGATTGGTAAGTGGCTCCCCCCCCCCCCCCCCCACAAAGCTGAACAATGAGGAAAGACCAAGTCGGCCCATCATAACAGTTTATATCGTGTGTTTGATTGTCTGGGATTATGTGTCAAATGTCTCCCGTTAATCTCAGAAACCGTTCTCGTGTCAAAACTGTGACAAGAGCTTTTGCACTCGCTATCAGCTCACCAGACATGAGCTCAATCACAGCGGGGAAAAACCACACAAGTAAGCCATTTTTTTTTTTTTTTTTAACTGGGAATGCGTAATCGCCATCAGTGTTTCTCAAGCATGCCTTTGTGAACTGTTACCTGCTCTGGTCTCCAGGTGTCTGGCTGATGGATGCTCCGAGGCCTTTGTCACAAACTCCAGCATGAAGAACCACATGGCTCGAGTTCACCAGCAGAAGGAGAAGCCGTATCGAGTACAAAAATCCTCCAAATTTTGTCTTGTTTCTGTTTTTATATTATCATGAAGTGATTGGGGTTTACTGTGGCTTGTGCTTCGTTGTTTCCTTTCAGTGTGACCATCAGGGCTGCGGAAAGGATTTCAACAAGAGGAACCAGCTGAAAGCCCACACGTTTGAGCACCTACAGCTTCTGCCATTTCAGTGAGCGGCTACATATCTGATGCAAGAGTTGTTAACAGCTTGGCCATCTCAAATCTGAGTTTTCTTATTTATCTTTCAATGCAGTTGTTCTTTTAGTGGCTGCACAAGAGAATTTCCCACTCACGGAAAACTGAAGCATCACGAGAGAATGCATGCAGGTCAGTTTGTATTGATTAACTGTTGTTTTGTTTTAAATTGGTGTTTAACCAAAAAAACATGTCCCCCTGCTGCAGGTTATCCTTGTGAGAATGAAGGCTGTTTTTTTCATGGAAAAACATGGACAGAATACCTGAAGCACAGAAAAGAACATAAAGGTATGAATGGAATACTGGGTGGCATCTTTGCTGCATTGTAGAGCGGTTTTTAGTTATTTTCTTCTCCGTTCTCAGTCAAGGTGCCGTGCGGCGAGTGCAAAAAGCTGTTTAACAACCACTGGTTCTTGCACCAGCATGAGATGCGCGTCCACTCTGGGAGGGAGAAGCGGAAGCTGCCGTGCCCCAGAAAAGGGTGCGATAGACAGTTCACTCGTCGCTTCAACTTGGAGAGTCACATACTTGAAGACCATGAGGGCAAAAAGCCTTTTAGCTGTGCGTATGCCGGCTGTGGGAAGAGCTTTGCCATGAAGGTAAACCTGCACTTGGTATCCAGCCATGTAGACGGTTTGTGTTTGAACATGTGTCACTTTGGTGCAATCCCAATACAATGAAGTGAATCTAATTTTGTTTTGTGGCACTGAGTGAGGATGACTACTTTTTTTTTTTTTTTTTTTTTTTTTTTTAAATAAGCTAATAGCAGCAGCAACATGTCCAAAATACTCTAGATAATCTAGACCTTGCTGTATAGATTAATTTTTCCATAGAAGAAATGGCCATGTGTGAAATTTTCAAATATTTCACTGTTTTGAGCACTTTGGTGTCCGACAGTTCATAAACCAAATCATGTTTAAAAACTGACATACACAAGAAATTGGCTTTCTTTTTGGGATTATGGGTGATTTCAGCTGCTGATAGTGTCGTTTTCGTTGGTAACTGGTCTCATTGTTAATCAGGAAAGCCTGTGGCGACACGGAGTGGTGCATGACCCAGCAAAGAAAAAACAGAAGGTATGAATGTGTCCTTGTCTCCTCTTCTGCTTTTCATACAGGAAATATTGTCTCCTCCATCTTGTCCTTGTATTATGTATGGCTTTATATAGATAGACATATTTTGTCCCCTTTCCAGAGACTACATCCTAAAAAGAATCAGCCCTGGCGTCTGGCACAGAAGGTCAGACTGGCAGCTGCAGCCAATCAGGCGGAGACCAACAAGCTTGCTGCAAAGCTGCATAAGACAACTTTAAAGGAGAACAAATCTTGAGGCCACTTTATATAATGTCTGTGTTCATTCATGGTGAAATGAATCACGTAAATTTTCTGTTGAATAATTTTGTTTATGCAAATATAAAATAAAGCCTCATTAATACAGCACTACACGAGCCTGGTGAGCGCTTCTTGCCCACATTCGCAAAAGTGGAAAAGCACGCCGTGGAGCCATTACTCCTCTAAAGGAAGTGTTTATTAACAAACAGAACACACATTCACACACATGTATAAAACTCCAGCTGATGGGACAGCTGGTTGTCATGGTGATGAGGCCTAAGGGCAGCTGAGCCCCCAGGGTGCGGCAGGTTTTTCTAATAAGGCCTGAGGCTTATTCAGCTGGATACAGCGCTGGTGTTGCAGAAATTCTTTTTTTTTTTTTTGAGTGATTACAGGTCATTATCCTAGATGACAAGAGGATCACAGGCTACTTTATTTGAATTTTATTTTTAATTTTCTATCTCTACCTGCAACGATGCATCCACCTGAATACAGCCCTGGATTCTACAACTGCCTGGTGAGGTGAATACAGCACGGATCGCCTGTTAACAGTTGCAGTACCATTTCTCCCTGCAGGAGTGAAGACAACATGACCATATGATCTCAGCGGTGTGTTTGTGAGTGCAGTCTGTCGAGTGACGTGGCACAATCTGGATCAGTTCCCACCTGGTCAGGACAAGCTTGGTCCTGCTGGGTCTACTACAGTTCTGAATGCTTTTGGTCCTGGATTAAGCCCGGTATGGAGCGATGTACAGTAGCGTGTACCAGTTCACTTTGGCCAAGGTTGTTCCCAATATAGAACATTCTAAGGTGGACTCAGCATGGTGCGCAGCCTGCTTATGATCTGGCCCAGCTATATCAGGCTTCCAGGCCAGGAGACCACAGTAAGCGCCACCCGGCTGCGCTGCTCCTTCAGCATAGGCACCAGCGCCGAGTGGCTCATTCCTGCTGTCGACAGGCCGTTGACTGCCACAATCATGTCACCACACCTAGGGAGACAGAAAGAGACAAGTCAGCACGGATCATAAACAGGACCTGACGGGCCATTCATAGAGCTCAATATTGCGGAGCGTCACATGAAGGCAGTGGCTTACATAGTGTGAAATACAGTTAAAGGATGAAGCAATTTCTTGGCAAAAATTTAAAGAATTATTCGTTTTTTTAGGTAATTTTTCAGCAAAATACTGAGCATCGTTGTCTGTTAACTGGATAAAACAAGCTATTTGAAGATGTCACCTTGGTTTCTGGGCACTCGTGATGAATGTTTCACTATTTTCGGACATTTTATAGACCAAGAATTTATTCAATTCAAATCAAGGAAATAATCAGCAAATGAATCAATAATGACAACAACTGTTAGTTGCAGCCCTTAAACCACAAAAGCGGTTCTGTCAATATTTTCCAACTTTCTGACCCCTCTCCTTGGCTCTCAGCCCAGAGTCCATTCATCACTACCAAAGACCTAAATCTTGGTTAAAAAAAAAAAAAAAAAAGTAAATAACAACAAATGGCATTAGTTTTTAAAAAGGTTAGTCATTTTCTTCAAAAGCTGGGGACTATATAGTTTTAGAAAACAACAAAAAAATGTGGATTCATACACATTTGGTGCTCTGCAGCAGGATGATGTATGAATAAACTACACTGGTCACGTTCATCATAATGAAGGAAAACGTCCGACTGATATGTTTTTAATAGTTTTTGGACAACGATTGAGCTCTGTGGCTCAGAGGATTATCAAGCTTTGGCTACAAAGACACCACTTACTGACAGGATCAATGTATTGTTGGTTTTGTTGGCATTAGAGTATTGATGGTGACATCCATTCATCTTTTTTTTACTGCAGGAACAGAAAAAGGAAGACCCAGGGGAGAGAATCCTAGTTCAGTTGTGTGAACTTTAACAGAAATGTTCTGAAACTTTCACTTTAATTGAATCCCCCAGAGGGCAGATGTGCCCATTTACTAAATGTTCCACCTCTACTATTGAACTCCAAAACAGGATTTACCTTCATCTTGTAAAAACTACAACACACGTCTGTATTTTTGACTATTAGCATGTCAAAAAACATCAATAGAAAACTGACAAAATGTGATAAATACATGCAATATGTTATTTAAAGGTGTACAGTTCATATTATGTGTACAAAGATGAGGTTTATTGGTAGCTGTTTGCATTATGAGGGCAGATAAGACACGGACGACACAGCAAAAAAGGTCACGTCTGTTAAGTTCAGTATAAAAATTTAGAGGAATAAAATGTATGTAAAATGTAATGCACCCTGTACTCGTGGCCTATCATGACGCCGCTCTTATCAATCATCAACTGGTGGTCACAGTTGACCTATCATTATATCACTGCTGACATAAGCCACATGTGAGTCACGTGAAGAGCACCAGATCACTCACTTGAGACGGCCGTCGTAATACGCAGGTGTGCCGAGGACGATGGTCTTGATGAAGAAAGCCTGGTTGCCGTGGCTTTCCTCGTATCCACCAACGATGCTGAAGCCCCAGCTGCCCGGGTGGCTCCTCCGCAGTACAATCTCATGACTACTGTGCAGGTAGCTGCAAGCAAAGAGCAGAGAGCAGCGTGACGAGGGGCTGGACAGTAGGTACAGATTGATGGCATCTTGCTAGGAACAAACTAAATCCACCAAATTGTCAGACAAATTTTTAATCCAGGAATATGCTATAATTGAATACAAACGTGTGCCTCCATCATCCCCCCTCTCCTCTGTGTGCTCACCTGGGTAATCCCAGCCACATGACCCACGAGGGTGACCAGTTGGCATCGAAGTCACTGTCGTGCGTGTGAGGCAGCAGCTCGTCATGGTCGTGCTCTTCCACCATGCTGACCTCCAGCACCCGCAGCTGGACCGAGGGCGAGGCAGCGCTGGCCTTAAGGGTGCCCACAGCCTCGCCGTGGCTCAGGTACGTTAAGTCCTGCCCGTTGATGCTGAGCAGGACGTCACCTGAAGGAGGGAGGAAGAAGAAGACGATGTTGTTTCTGGTGTAATATTTTTAACATCACCGAGTTTGGTCATTTCTGCGGGATCGCTGACCTCGTTTGATTCGTCCATCCCTCGACAAGCAGCCATGTGGTTGGACGCTGGTCACAAAGATTGGCAGCTCCCCGCTCTTGCTGCCCCGCCCTCCCGCAACAGTCATGCCCAGAGACTCGAGGGGTTCCTTCTTCACAGTGATGTGTTTCTCCTTACAGGACACACACTGGGAAAGGTCCTGGGGTATAATCACACACAAATACAATTAAAATAATGACTCCTGATGTAAGGATGAATGTTAAAATGCAAACACGTGCATGTTGGTGATGAAGAAACAAAAAAAAACCCAATCAACTCACTCTGTGAGTGCTGGTGCGGGAGAGGTGTATGGGCACAGGACTCGGGGTAGAGCTGTGGTTAGGCAGGAAGTGATCAAGGCAGTAGAGGTCTCTGGTGGAGCTTGATTTTGGCGGTGGGGGTGGAGTTGGTTTGCTGGGTCGGCCAATCATCAGGTGGACTCGCTCTCCACTAGCCTAGGAGGACAGAGTCAGTGTTTTAAGACTTTTTTCCCCCCTCACTTACATTTCCTTTTCTGATGTTTATGTTTTTAAGAAATCCTCACCTGTATGATCTGCGCAGCCTGCTCCGGGGTGCCGTGACGTAGGTCCTGTTCGTTGACTGCCAGTACTCTGTCGTTACTCCGCAGCCTGCCATCCTTTGCTGCGAGGCCTCCCTCCAACAGATCCAACACAAACACTCCTGACTCATCCGTTCGCCGCACCAGCTTGATACCGAGCTGCTCTGTTGAGTCCCGCTTGTGCAGGGTGATTCTCAGTGTGGCGGGGCTGGACGGGGTGCCCTCGGGGGTGGAGCAGGGGGCATGGGGCACAGCTGGGGTGGAGGAGGAAGAGGAAGGAGGCGCTCGGGAGGCACAACGACGCTCCCTAAGCACGGTCAGCTGCAAAGTGGTGCAGGGGCGAGCCAGTGTAGAGCGGGCAAAACTGTGAGGGACGTTACTGATGTCCACATTGTTCACCTTGGGAGAAACATGTCAAAGGAAACAAGCTGTAAACACAACACTGACATTCAACACCTTGGCAAAAAGCAGAGTGCTCTACAACTGTCACCAACTAGTCGCTAACTTTGTCTCCTATTAGTGCTGGGCAGGTAGTGTATTGCGGGTTTATTTGAGCTGTCCTGCTAAAAACAGCTGCGGCTAGAAAATAGGTTGATCAAAGTGGTGAGAGTGAACTAGAACAGTAAAGTTGTGGGCCTTAAAACCAAACAATGCTAAAAATGCTCCTTAGAGTTGAGGGGAACTGCAGAACTGGGTTTATTTGACACTATGAGCAAGGTATAGGAAAGAAAAAATATCATGACACATGATTCAGATAAGGTGAGATGATAATTCTTGAACTGTGCTTAAAAAACCTTGAAAAAAAGGTATTAAATTACTCATATAATATACCATTATACAACACTATAAACTGATACTATTTCTAAAATAGTCTAAAAGTCTAATAGTCTAAAATAATGGCTACTATCAACATGAATCTTCTTTGATAAAATCAAGTCCTTGTTCAACAAATCTTTGCTGAAAACTATAATTGAATATGACCAAAAAGCTTTTACCTGTAAGATCTGATCCCCGGCCAGCAGCCTCCCGTCTCGTGCGATGACCCCGTCTCTGTACACTTCCTGTATCACAATGTTGATGAGAGGCGTCTCGTTTCCGCCAACGACGCTGATGCCCAGCTCAACGTACGGGTTCGCCCGGTGGACCTCTATGGCAGTTATCTCTCCTTCAGGAAGCGATGGCAACTTCACGCAGCCTTAATGGACGCACAAATCACATTACACATTTCCCACATCCTCCAAACCTTTAATGTTGCCTGAATGTGATTATCCTGTCGTCTAACGTTACAGCTGAAAGAAAGAGATGCTGCAATGTTTCATCTCAGATTTCTGCTCAGTAACATGGAGGAAGTGATGATACCTTCTTCAGCAGAGAGAGGTGGAGACTCAGGGCAATCCCAGCCAGAGGAAGTGGAGCTGACAGAGCGGAGGAGGTGGATGCAAGGATTACTGAGGGGGCGCTTCACTCTGGGGACCACACACTCCAGCCCAACCACACCTGAAGACATGAAGACATGATGTCTCAATCGAAACTGTACCGACTTCATTGACAATCTAAATCTTTTCACTTTGGACCACTCACTGTCTTCTTCCGTGCTCTCCTCAAAGGCAGGGTTGTCGAGGCCGGCGTCATCCGTCCACATGGGCCCATTGCCGCTGTTGTTATTAGATCCCGAGGGTGGAGAGGGTGTGCGGTCCCTCAGGTCTGTCTGTGGGGAGCCGGGCGACCTGGGAGGGCTGGTCACCATCGCTCGCTCGTCCCCGTTATCGCACCTTGGACCGTCCACGCTCGTCTGCTGACACCGCGTCCCGGGACACCTTTCACCAAGCAACAGGCGTCAGTTTGTTAGTCCATCTGACGTGTAAAGAAAATCAGGTCCAGCATCAGTTGATTTATGACGCAAACTGATACCATCAGGGAAAGTCTCTTTTTGTTTGTCCCCTTCTTAAAGAAATCCACAATGACTCTTCAATGTTTGCTCGTTTTGAGCAACCAACAGTCTAAAACATAAAGATATTCAGTTTACAACAACATAATCCAGCACGCACTCACACTTTATCAGCTGCAACCAGTAAAAGTTCAGCATGTTTGCTTTTAAATGACTTCAGTGATAATGGACATGGAAATGGATAATCAGTCCCAAAAAGGTTCATCCACTCCTCAAAATAAACACAAATCCAGCAGAGACGAATTCATCAAGCCTGTCCCACAAATAGAAACCCTTCACTGAAAAACAATTAAGACTAAACACAGACAGACAGACTCAAGGGATCAATGTGGTCTCATCATTAATTGACTCTGAAGTATTTACCGTAAGTGGAAGCTACAGCACAGTATGAGCCGGCTGAATTATTTAAATGCCTCTGGCCTTCCTCCGAAGAAAAGCACGACAGTGGAAAACAGATATTGCCGTCCCACAATTCTTTGCTCATGCAATATTCAAGATAGAAAACAGTGTTGTAACGCTGCGCGGCCTAACTTTACTCTCACCTAAGCTGATGTATGAATGTGAGTCGAGCGAACAGTGAAAGTACCTCAGTTCTCACACACCATCAGTAATAAGATCAACCAGCCCACCTTAACCACCCTGGAACACTGTGGCCTGACACTCTCGCCTTTTAATCTAATGTCCAGTGATCCCTAATCTTCAACATAAACAATGTCGACCGACAAAGTCGCACAGCGATAGCAGCAGACTCTTGGCTCCAGTTGCTATCTTACCTAAGTCTGCAGGGTGGAGGAGCAGTGAAACTCACGTGGGCCCAAGGTTTAATCTTTACTAAAGAATGTCACGTTAGTCCTCGCAGTGACCTCATTTGATCTGTCTTAAACCATCTTTCCTTGTCTTCCCGACACGACATGATGTGTGAGATGCTTGTTATTGATTGAAATGCCTGAACAAGGAGACTGTTGACAGTAAGTTTAAACGGGCTGCAGCTATGAAATCCCGATGCTTAGAGGATATGGTTACCATTATCCTGTAACTTGTAGCTAGAGTGGCCATCATTCAGCGTATAGTCTCACTTTAAGGACATAAAATCGACAGTCTAAGTCGAGAATCTCTGATAAAAACAGCTGATTTAGAAAATCTTCTCACAGCTTGTTAGTCTGAGCTTGTTAAGGGAAATCTTCTCGACTTATCTGAGGCGTTAGGTGGTAACTGGATATCCAGTCAATAAGCAGGTGTAACAACACCAATGGATGGCGCCTTAGCAATAGCCAGCATCTTAAAAAACCAGTCTGCACCCAAAACCCTTTAACCATAGCTATATTTTTATAAATTTACAGCACGCTGTGACCACAAGATGTGTACCAAGCACGATAAAATCACTATATGCTGTGTAGATTCTCAAAACGCTGCTACATTTACACTACCTCCATCAGTGTAAGAGCAACAACAACCTAATGTGGGTTCCCTACACACACACACACACATTTGTGCATTTCAGTGCAAAACAGTGCAACAGAGAAAGCAAGAAAGAAGTTAAGTTTAGGAGGCAGAGAGAAGAAAAGATAGGTGAGATAAAGGTGCCATCCCGAGTCACGCCAACCTCACAACCTCACGTCCCACCGTGTTTGACTCACCACAGGCCTGGGTTGCCTTTGGCTGTTTCACAGAAGAAATGGTTGAAAAGGTCTCTGGTGTTGAAGTTGCTCAGCATGATTGCAGAATGAGAACATGGAGCTCCTGGTCACTCAACTCATGACTGCGGTAGGGAACCACTAATCCCCTGTCACATGACCTACAGCCCAATAATCCCCTCAGGGTCTCACAGCACCTGGCCCAAATGGGCCAAAAGCCAGAGTGTGTGGATGGGCGGAAGCCCTTGAGGCTAAAGATGACGGGTGAGTCTGGACTCAGACCTCTGAAGGTTCCCGCTAAAAATGAGCCAGTCATGAGGATGGACGGAGTATGAATGAACACAGTTTTTAAAGTTATATAAGGTAACTATAGCTACAACTAACAGTTCTTTTCATAACCGATTCATCTGTCAATCCTCCATTAATAGATGTTCAGAACCCAAAAGTATGTTTACTACCATAGAAGGCTCCATAGACCAGTAAATATTCACTCCTTAGAAGCTAAAACCAATTAGATGTTGGCATTTTTGCTTTTACTTGAAGAGTAATCATTCTGGAAACAGGGTTGGATCGATTAACTGACAACTTGTAACTATCTGGTCTTTGTTCATGATCTGAGTGGCTCCAATACAGCCACCATAAAGCTTCATTACCTGCTTATCAAATCTTGCTTGTCGAGTTTGATCTGTGAATATGTTGGCACTCATCAAAGTTTTATTACCTGTGTTTGAGGTGTGCCTCCAGGTCACATCGCGGCATGCTGAGGGAGCAGACTGGGGTCAAAGGGCAGGACACGGACAGCTTGTCCAGCAGCTTGTGCACCAGTATGCTGGATCTGCGGCAGGCCTGGAGCTGCAACCGTGTCCTGTCTAGCGGGCAGAAGTCCCTCTCCTGGAGGAAACTACGCAGGCAGCGGGCGCAAAAGGTGTGCCCGCACGGCGTGTCGAGTGGCTGCACCAGCGGCTGCAGGCAGATGTGGCACACCAGGTCGTCATCCACCTCCAGACGGTAGTTATAGAGGTGGTTCTCCCAGCTGCGGTGGATCTGGCCACACTCAGGACACAGAGCCTCCAAGACTGGCTCCACTGGTCCAGCTAGACCCACCTCACTGCCTGGGCTGCCCATCTCTGCTCCTTTGACGCAACTCAGCTTTGGCACAAATGACTCCAGTGGGGCAGCAGTGTTGGGAAGGGGCACAAACACTCCTATCCCATAAGCTTCACAAGATGAACAAGTTGCAGAGAGGACAGATGCCCCCCAGTGGCTGATGGCACATCACCCTGCGGGGTCAGAGGTCAAAGCAAGGGGGTTAAACAGCTGTTTCAGAAAGACAACAAGTGTCTGATTATGTGCTCGTGCATTTATTCATGTGGCAAATGCTTTGTGCACGTGTACCCACGTGTCTGCATGAGATTGAGAGTGGCACTGTGTATGTGTGTGTGTGTGTGCTGAGATTATGTATTGCTGCTCCTGTCCACTAATCTGACAGTATAATCTCCCTTTTGCTCTCGCCTGCTGCAATCTTCCAATTCCACAGAGAGGGAATTATCTGGGATTGAGGCAGAGAGAGGACACAGATCAGAGGAAGTGGGATTGGGAGAGCAACAGAGGAGAGGAGTGTGTGTGTGTGTGTGTGCATGTGGGGCAGGGGGTAGTGCCAGCGAGAGGTAGAAAGGAGCAGGGACAGAGCGAGAAAGAAGAAAGGGAGATAAGAAGAGGGGTAAAAGAGATTAAAGGGATGAGAAAAATCTAAAAGAGACACAAAATGAGAAAAGACGATGAGACAGGAGAGAGGATGGGTGATGGACGAGGCTCTGAAAGGCAGAAAAATAGTAGGAATTCTTTAAACATCCCCCACAGCCAACTTGTTATTTCTGGTTCAGGCCATGTACAGTAGATGCACTCAGTCTCCTCTGCAAGAGAAAGAGAACATGCCTAAAGCAAAGTCTTGAAATATAGCACTCCACTGAGGAGAGAGTGCGTCCCCAGAGCTAATGCAGTGCGTGTGCACTGATCATTTCCACAGCGTTTCACATCCAAAGCCGTGCAGACCTTCAGACTCCACGGACCTGATGCTATCAGTGGACAGCAGAGGGCGTGCCTCAGCACACAGCAGGCCAGCCAAGACACAGTGACTACCTGCCTCTGTTCCAGCGGGGGTCTGCTCCTGTCTCCATGACGACCTGGAGCCTGTTCTGTTCAGTGGGGCTTGACATTCAGAGTGTAGCCGGAGAAGGATGCAGAGGAGCCACACAACAGATGCACTTCTCTCAGCAGGATGCTCTGCTCCTCCCCGGTACAGCCTGAAAGCTTGTCAGACGATGATGAGAGCCCCCTTGGATGGTTTTTTGCTGCTTTTTTCGTCTCGTCTCCGTGGCTACCCATTTCTGTGACAACCTGTCTCTCCTGTCTCCTTGGCTACCGGACCGGTAGTTACTTATTTCAGCCTCCTTTAAGTACGTGCTCCTGTCTGTGTGTGACTGGCTGCTTCTGTCTCTATCCCGCAGCTGGACATGAATTAATCATGAGGACACAAGGCTTCTCTGTTCCTATAACAAAGCTGTGACATCACCACATCACACACACATACACACACACACACACACACACACACAGACTTGTAGATATGCAAGCATAAGTCTACACAAAACACACACACATCAGGCACAAGAGCTCTTTAAGGTGCCAGATCCTGCGAATAGTCTTTATCAATAAGTAAAGTCTTCAGGATTGCACTGTGCCCTGGCCACGCAAAGCACTTAAAAAATCTATTTTAAACATAGCTGGACTCTGTAGCAACACACTCCTTTACACAAGTCATATGAAGACTGGCAAATGCTTGTGAAATATCTGTCTTTCAGTGTGTGTGTGTGTGTATGAGAGAGAGAGAGAGTCCAAGGCCATGCTGTTATTGTCATTGCACTGCTTTCTATATTAATAAATAACAGTCTTGGCCCTGCACCTGTCTCTGCTCGGCTTTTTATTGTTATTTTTTAGAGATGACAGTCTATCCACACAACACAGGACAACCCATGAGCAAACCTCGCCTGCAGGAATGACATTTTACAACTAAGATGAGATGATGTTTTAGGCCACAGATTTAAAATCTCAGGTCCTGTTCGGCTTAGCCTACATTTTCATAAACCCCTATCTCGTCGTCTCTTATCTTAAAAAAAAAAAAAAAATCCAGAAAGGCTGATAGCCACTTGCAAGAATAGGCCTGATGCTGCTCTGCTGTTGCAATAGACTGTCTTTTTTTCACAACAGTCAGACATGCAATGATAACAACAAAACCTGACAATGATTTATCTGTAAATTCCTGTCATTCTTCTCGCTGTCATGGTCCTTATTTACCTTGGCAACGCACCAACTGAAGTGTCATGATCTAAAAGCAACCCGCAGGCGTTGAACACGTTTGATTAGACAAGAGCATTTTTTTAATCATTGGCCCCCCATCTGTCTGACTCCATCCCACCCTCCACAAACGGAAAAGCTAGGACAGATGAAGCGACAATGGCAATATCAATGCAAAGCCAGCCACACACTGACACCGTTCATGCAGCCACTGATTAGATGCAGATGTAATATTACCTACTTCGGCTGCTCCTCCGTGCCGTGCCGTGCCGTGCACTCCGGCCCCAAAAAGGGGGGACGATTATTAGCCCGCGGGACCTCAATCACGCATTCACCGCAACGGCCCGTTCCGCAAACCCGCACGAAAACGCCCCCGTGCCTTTGGCGGCGCTGGACCCGCCCACTGCTGTCCGTCAACTGGGCTGGGCGGGGCCTGTGGCTGTCAATCAGCAACAGAATCAGGGGTGGCGTTCAAACGGCCTGCGCAAAAATAAACAAATACATTTAAAAGAAAATGACAAAATGGCATTTTTGGGTGGACCCTCACTCACATCTTATGAATTCTTATAAAAATCTTATAAAAATGTAAAATTAGGAGTTTAGAAAGCTTTAATGTACAATTGGTTTTGTGAGTGTGTTTTTACTTACAAAAATTATTACTTATTTTTTTTAGATACATGTCTTGCTATGGTACTTCAAAAATTAATAACAATAATTCAATGTCACAAACTAGGATTTCATACTGACTATGCTTTTTAAAGATGGGTGTCTATATTGTACTGTCATAAACTAGTTTGTCATTTAAAGTTTCATTAAGTAAGCAAGAGGCACCTTTTATGAAAAGGTTTTATTTATATAAACTAGTGTGGCTTTTACTCATACATCTGAATACTGAACTGTTTGAGTAAAAATCAAATCAAATGGTTACGTAGTGATTGATGTGTGTTAGCCTGTTTTTGATACATTAATTGATTTTACATGGTGGCTGTATTAAAGATCCAGTGTGTAAGATTTAGTGGCATTGAGTGGTGAACTTGTAACCAACTGATCACCCCTTACCTCACCCTGTACCTCTTCCAAGCTAGAGGGGGAACCTAGAGTGGATATGAAACTCGTGAAAAATGTGAAAGGCCTATCTAGAGCTTGTGATTGGTTTGTCCGTTCTGGGCTACTGTAGAAACATGGCAGACTCCGTAAAAGAGGACCTGCTCCCTCTGTAGATATTAAAGGTAACAAAAACATAACAATTCTTATCTTCAGGCGATTATACACAAATGAAAACATACACATGACTAGAATATTACATATTTAGCCAATAAATTCCCCTAAATCTTACACACTGGAACCTTTTTAGGATTTTATTTTATGTTGGAAACGATCAGGCATCCTCGAGGACAGCTAAAAACAGAGGGTCCTCGGTTGAGGGACCTCGCGGACAAGTAAACAAAAAAAAGATGTTGCGCTAATTAACATAAAGTCATCGATTTTATGTGAATTAATTCAATAATAACGTGTGATTGATTACAAAGCGATGGCAGAGGATAACGACCTGGAAAAGTACGTGACTGTTTAGCTGTTTATGCTCAATTAGCGCGCACAGCTGCTACACGCTGGCTTTTCTCGCCATCTCTCCGTCAGTGTGGCGGGGTATTTTGGGGCAGACAGCTGCTGTGGTTGTTGTATTTTAAACTGTGTGTGTGAGTGTGAGGTTGTTGTAGAGGAAGCCCTGCCATTAACTGCCCGTGCTCGGTGGTTAAAGGTCGGCTAAATGAGCGAGTCTCCTCTGCTGAGACTGCTGATTCAGCAGCTCGGGTCAGACGAGGACACTGCCGCTGTCCCTCACTCACTCACTAATGATTCACTTTCTCCTTTACACTCTGCGTGCATCACTCTGTTTTCTCTCACTTAATTAAATTATTCTACCCTTGGCTCCCCCTTGAGGTTTTGTATCATCTTTGTCCTCCTCCTCCTCCTCCTCCCCCTCCTCCTCTGTTCACATGACTCATTTTGATATTTGTCTCTATCTGTCCATTCAGGCGAGCAGTGGAGGAGCTCCTCAGGGAGACTGACAGGGCTCGGGTGAGAGCAGAGACCATGGGCCCCACAGGATGGTGAGCACCGTGTTTTACATGCTATCTGTGTCAGCCTGCACACGTCTGTCATTCGTGGACATTTTGACTGCGTCTTATCAGCTTAGCTGTACTTGCACTTGCAATAGCAATTTTAATATGCTATTTAAATTGTGCATTGTGGGGCAGTTATTGTAGCAAAACTATTTACAAATGTGAGCGGAGGGTTGTGTAACTGCATCTCAATCTGTGTGAGATTCTGTTACACATTTACAAATCTGATTACTCACACACAGATTGAGATACAGTTACACAAATCTGCACACACATTTGTAAGTAGTTTTGCCCCAATAATGGCCCCATACTACAAAGGCACAGTAAGACTCTAATTACAAACACTGGGACAAAACAACACAATGATGTGGTAGTACTGCTATATGACTATATTTGAGCTCTTTTCCAAGGCTCACAAAAGATTTGTTATACTGTCTCTACATTCACATTTAGTCATTTAGCTGACGCTTTTTATCCAAAGCAACTTACAGGGAGCAATTTGGGGTTTAGTATCTTGCCCAAGGACACTGGGGATCGAACTGCCAATCATCTGATTCATGGACGACCCACTCTACCTCCTGAGCCACAGCTGCTGTAACTCTCTGGGGTCTTTAGAGGGATAAATTAGCTATATTATTCTAGATGTGAGTGAAATTGTTGACTACAATTATGTCGAAATTGGATTGGCCATCCCTCAAAATGATGCTTTATAATAAAGAAAATAAATATTTAGATATGTTGTCAATATACCTAGCTATATGCATTGTTTACTTACCATGTAAGTAAACAATAAGTAAGTTACTTACCATGTAAGTAAACAATGTCCATTTTTCATATTTTATTCAGTTGCTTTGTCCCCTGCCTTGTGTCTTTTTCTATCAATGCATCTTTAAATCCATATTTTTCACATATTAAAATGACTGGAACGTGTTTGCTTACATGCAACTTCACAAAATTAGACAGAAGAGATCAGTAGTGAAACAAAGAATCCAGCAAACATGCAAGCTCACGAGCGATCAACAGCGCAGTGTTAGGAAAAGCAGCTGCTCAACTGAACTTGCAAGCCATCAAATACGTCCTTAGGACATTTAAATCGGCCAGCTTGATGTTGGTTGGAGCGTGAAGCTAAGTGGCCAATCACAGGCTGGGGTGACCCTGCAGGGAGCCAATCATTCAAGCGGATCAGCACAGCATACATTCGGTATATGACTTTCTGAAGAGTCACTGCAGCACCAATTTAGTGTAACTTTGCTTCCTTTAGTCTGAATACAAAAAGCTCATATTTATAATGATTTTTGCTAAACTATAATAAATTGTTTTTGCCTCTGCCCTTTCACCACCCACACTTACATTTACCTGTTCATAATTCTGCATTCATCCATCAGAAATCATCAATCCGTCATCAATGCGACCCCCAGACTGTATTGTAAAAGTATTGTGATCAGAGTGGTGGTGAAGTGAATAAGACTAGAGCTCATTTTTCATATTTTCCACTGAAGTCTATCTTCAAGCAAAAATGACATTTTTTAATTCTAGCTTCAAATTTCTGAAGATTTGCTGCTTTTCTTTGACCTATTGAGGCACCTTGATCCACCCTTGCATGAGACAGAACCCAGACATTACTTAGCAGCTACAGGACAACACCATTGATTGGTTATAGCGCTTAAAGTCAATTTAAACAGTTAAAACACACGCCACAGTAAATTTCTCTGCTCTCTCCTCTGTCAGGTTGAAGTGTCCTCTGCGCAGCACCAACAAGCGCTTCCTCCTCAACACGCTGCGCTCCGCCGGCCTGCAGCGGCGCACCAGTGAGCCCAGAGATGGACACTCCACCACGAGAGGGCGCCTGAGGAGAGACTCCCCGGACAGAAGCCGAGACCGCAGCAGAACACCTCCCAGAGATCAGAGGAGCAATGGAGGCCACACCACGGATCATAAACATCATCACAGGGACAGCTGCAATAACAAAGATAAGAAGCAGGATAGAGACAGAGAGAGGACTTACAGGAACAAAGACAACAGAGACCGGAGACATGGGAGGGATGGCAAGACCAGAGACAAAGACAGACTTCATGAGTAAAGACTTGTGTCCACAGGAGGAATACTGCTTCTTTTACAAAGGCCACTCCTTCTCCAGGGAGCAGGGGAGGTGGACACTCCTGAAACTGCTCTCTGACCAGCTCACAGAGCTGCTGGCAGGCTCAAAGACCTGAGCGGTGAACAGCTGTCAGATAAGACATTAATTGGAGAAGGGTGGAGGAGCTGTCTTAAATGATAGACAGTTACAACCATTTTATAACAGTTGTTTTCTTTAATTCCTTTTTTTTAAAAATCACTTTTAAAGTCTGATTTTCTACAGAAATCGGAGTGAATAAACTCCTCACAGCCACATTTTCCCGCCCTCTCCTCTCACATGACTCAAAGGTTTGGTGTAATTCTGTTTCACCTACAATAGAGGAGGTTTGACTTCAATTATAATGTCATTACCATTCTTCTGTCATTATTCACTGGTCATAATGTTTACATAAGCCATGCTGCTGTCGCCACTGGGTAAGCACATTTTATCGCGTGTCCAACTTTTCGACATGTATATACCGGCTATCAGAAACGGTTTTGTTTGTCAAAGGAGAAAAAAAAAATCTTGTTTTCCTGACACTCCCACATGTGCAAGAGCCCTCCTGAACAAGTGGTCTCCAGCGGTGGATTAATAGCGATTTAATAAGGCTGTAATGGCAACAATGACTATTTACTATGATAGTAATAATCCAGCGATTAAACTCATGCAAAGATACAGTATTTCCACGTGTTTTATTGGGGTCATAGAGGTTTCAGGACAACAGATGGACATTTGCTCAAGCGTTTAAAGGGTTGTCCTGCTGTTTATGTCTTTCCTATCCATTTGGCCGGCTTACACTCTTTTATTGTTCCCACATCCAGAACGTGGCAACTCTCTGGGCATGATTACCCATAACAAAATGTAAGCCTTGCACTCCTCCTCGCTTGAACCATTACGCACAAAACCCCGCGTCTGGAAATGCGTTTAACGCCCCTCATGCTTCATAAATCACGTTGTGCATGTCCACTGTAGTGGAGAACAGCTTCGGTTAACTGTTTCCTTCCTCTTTGAAACAATGATCAAATATAAACACCATTAAGCCATAGTGCATGGGGTGATTTGTATAGAATTGGTTTACTTGAACTTTATTGCATCGCTGAGTGCCCCATTAAGATACCGTGGAAAGTGCCATAATTGCTTTTGAAGAACTCAGTGCAAATAGTCTATTGATACACACTATCAAGGTAAAAGCCCCGTCATGCTGTACGTTTTACACGAAGATCAAGTACATCAACCCTGACCGTAACCCTCATGATGTGGCTGAAGTTAAAGATGTTGCGTAAAAAAAAAGCTGCAGGTGAGCTCTCGGGGGTTTTGTGGAGACACGCCGGTTAATTGAGTTGTGACGCTCACTCCAACCTTAATTGGTTTTACCACGAGAGCTGCCGTTTAATGGAGCGAACGCGCACCTGGTAAAGGCTAATGGCCAGCAAACATGGCGAGAGTGCGGTGGCCGCGGCGGCTCCGTGTTTGTTATCGCCAAGGGCCCTTCGTGCAGGCACCGAGCACCCCTCCCCTCTTACCAAACACACGATAAATGGTGTTAAATGATGCATTTAGAGAAGTGTAATGGGTACATTTTAAAAGTCAGAAAGGTGTAGACAAATGAAGAAAGCCTGTGGAAATAGACTATGGTTGTTTGAGCTTTTCACCAGAGTTTCCAAGACAACTGCCGCTCCATCCAGGTCTCTTATCAGGCGGGTCAACCAATGTTTGCGCCCATACATATCGATTTATCAGCAGCAGACGAGATCTATCCATATAAAGTGTCCATGCTTCATTGTCTGAGGACAATCCCCCATGAGATACGTGTCTCTTTTGCGTGCTCTACACTTGTAAGGAGCTTTAACTGTTGTCTGTGTGCGTCAGGTAGGGTCTTCAGATTCACCTGTTGGTGCTGCTGTGGGGGCAAACACAGGTGGGTGTCAGGCAAACGTTGCGGTATTTACAGAGTGGCATTGATTTACGCGCTGTTCAATTTACTGAAAAATCCCACAAGCTGCAGAATATCCTGGAAACTGGAGAGGGGGGGGGGGAAACTATAGGTCTGCCGTTTTGAGCAAACAGTGAAGCCAATGGCTTTGGCGCTGCGGAGTCACATGGTGGCAGAGTGACACACCTGTGTGGAGCCGCGAGGGGCCTCGCAGTTGCGCCGGAGACAAGGTAGTAGAGCAGAAGGTTCACGCCGAGGCACGGCGCAGGTACGGTACATGTGCGGGTCCTCGGAAACCATGAATCGGGAAGAACATTATTACCCTTCTCAGGTTTTTAAAGACTCCTGTGCCTACCAGAGATCACAGGGGGAGGACTACAACCACAGCCCGCCGCCTTGCCTCTACATGAGCAGGCAGGTGCACTCCGTCTACACACCGCCGTCCATGGGAGCCTTGGAGCAGGCCAGCCTTCCTGACATTGCCCCCTCGTATAGCCTACCCATGCGGGAGGATCCAGGTGTGCCTCAGCTCCACCATCCTCAGGGGCTCCAGCAGCAGCCTCTCCTGCCCGCTGCAGGGTATGGAGACACGGGGGAGCAGAGCAGATACCACCTCCCTTTCCCCTGGATGAAAACCACTAAATCTCACTCACACACCTGGAAGGGACAGTGGGCAGGTAAATGTCATGTGTTTGAGATCATAAGACAACCAATGAATGGATATTTACGCGTGGAAATAACGTGTACGGCGGTGTTTCCAACATTACTCTGTAGTCATAGCACTAACAAATGAGTTTCAACCGACTCTTTCTGAGGCCTATAATGACATCATGGTCCCAACAATATGATCCTGGGTGTTTCAGTTTACCTTGTCAGTCAATTTGTAAAGGGCCCGGAAGGTCAGCGCTTACTTTTATCAGGTCTTATCGTCACAAAAAATGTGTGTTTTGTCTGTACAAAACATATTCACAAATCTCCATATCTTAAACCATCAATCGGATGAATAATACCGAGTATAATAGGCTTGTAAAACACCCAAGTCTACCACAATCGCTTTGAATTGACAGTGTTTGGTAACATGAAAAAAGGGTTTATATTAACAGACTTTGCTTCCATCAAATCTTCTAGTTTAAATTAAATTACTGACTCGTTTCATTTATCATTTTTGATCAGACCTAGGCCAAACATCTAATATCTAATAAGGACATAATAAACTGTGTAGTGCAGCACCAAGTTTCTTCAGCTATAGCAAACACATGGCAAACATATAATAAACACACAGTAAACCCATGTCTGAAGCTCTCTGAAGAGTTTTATTCTGCGTCACTGATTTGATATAAAACATTTCGTATCATCGATTCACGTTTCTTGTCCTCTCCTGTGACTTTGTGGCCTACATTTGGTTCATGTTGCGCACACGTTTTGTGATCGTTAATTATAGTTTCACTGACTTTAATACATTATGTTTTTTCCCCCCCAGAAAATCTGACAATAAACTACGAAAACACAAGATGATTTAAAGACGTTTTTTAGAGGGTCAAAACTGTGATTAAAAAGCATTTATACCGCCGATGACAACACACGATCCTCTCACTCACAAATAAATGGTTGTAATTAAAATGTAATATATAATTTGAAATAAATCTTATGAGCATGGTCTGGATTAACTTTCAATTTGAATCAACAATAATAATATATATATTTTTCAATGTCCAGCCGGTAATTTTTCAAACGTTAACGATGAATTCCTTTTGTTGTTAGTTTTCGGTTTGTTTATGTTTTTGTTGTTTATAATTTCTGATCATATAAGTTATGCTTTTTTCATGGCTGTTTGGATATATGGTATGGTGAAATTTGGTGAGGCCATGGGTAAATTAGTGGATAATTCCTAAACCGAACCGTGAAATCCGGACGTCCCGGAAAATGAGGAGCAAAATCCAGTGGATTTATAGCCTCTGTTGTTAAAATTATTTAACAACACAGTTTCTTCTAAAAACATAGTTCACAAAAGCAATAGTAGCGCATTACAAAAAGATTAGAAATAGGAAAAATAAACTTCTGTCTCAGACAGTTTCAATCTCAATTAGACCACATCAAGAATCTTAATCTTAATCTCCAAAATAATTTCCACTCATAATATACACTAAAACTGAATTTCTTAATTTAAACAAAAAAAAAAAAAACATATTTCAGATTTAGATTCTTCATATCACCTGTTGCTTCCAAATTTCAACTATAGGTATAGTTTGGGGTAAATCTCAATAGACTAATTGTAAATTCCTTGGAACATTACAAGTGAATAAATGTTTATTTTTTGCTGGCTATCATTAGACAAATATGCACTGTGGTTTCTGCAGGTGCCTGCTGGAGGGGTCAAAATGAGCCATACTCCTCTAATGAGGCCTATAGGTCATTTACAGTCACAAATTTAATTTCCTTCTTATGATATTTAATTTAATGACATTGTTTGACATGTAGTTAAATAAAATTAATAATACTCCCTCAAATACTTTGATAAATCACATATATCTTCTTTGTAAGGACTCTAAATCTGTGTTTGTCTCCAGGACCGTACGTGATGGCGGATACTGAGGAAAACAAGCGCACGAGGACGGCCTACACGCGCGCCCAGCTGCTGGAGCTCGAGAAGGAGTTCCTATTCAACCGCTACATCTCGAGGCCGCGCCGCGTGGAGCTGGCTCTGACCCTGAGCCTCACCGAGCGCCACATCAAGATCTGGTTCCAGAACCGGCGCATGAAGTGGAAGAAGGAGGAGGACCGGAGGAGGGCGAGGGGGTCTGACCCGGACCAGGACGCCTCTATTACCTCTGGAGACCAGGGGGAGGCTGCGGGAGGGGTCACCTCTACGAACGGACCTCACACCAACATTTCACCTCCTGTTTCCCCGCTGCACGGTCACTCCCTCTCCGCTCCTGGGTCAAGAGAGCCCGCATAGACCCGCAGGAGATTCTCAAGACTTAAACTCATATTGCAAGCACCTGTTTCCAAATCCAGATTTTAAATCAGCTCCATCAAATGGGGCTCAATCAATTGGGGACTCCATTTTGGATACCACTGCCTGTCATCGACTGAACTGAAGGGACATTTTTTCATCCCACTCCCGTGCATGCTTTGAGGTAATTTGGGCACCAGATGGCATCCTGAGATCATGCAAAGGACCGCCTACTCTCCCTGTTTTAGAGGCAGCGACACGGATTCAGTTGCACAATCAAGTTTTACATTGTTTTTCACCTCAGACATGTGAGTAGTATACTATCCAGTTTATGAATGTATATATATATATGTGCGTAATATTTGCAATATTATCAATGTCCACTCGTGTATATATCATGTAAAGTGTTACATTTGAATCAATGGTACACATATTTTATTGTTTTAATAATTCAGTGTACAGTTTAATGGATGAATGACACATAACAAATATGGAATAAAGCAAATATCACAACAGCAGTCTTTAAATCCGGCTGGTTAAACTGGCACAGGTAAAATCCAATTAACCTCCATGAAATATTACACAGGTGTTACCAGTGAAACTAATTAAGGTCCCATTCCATTAAGGTCAAACAGAGTCAGTGTGCCGCTGTGGTGCGTGTTGGCTGCAATTAATGGAACTTAATTAGTATAACTGGAAACACCTGCGTTGACCCTACTACTTCATGTCAAAATGGCTGCCGTGAAAAGGGGTCTATTAAAGTTCATAACTTGTTTGAGGCCTCACTGAGCACGAGAGCTTGGAGACGCAGGCGGCATATCTTCTTCACCTCCTCGATGCCGCGCGCCCTCTCCGCCGCGCGCTCGTTGCGGCATCGCTCGGACAGCTGCCGTAAGATGTTCGCCTTGTCGGTCATCCGGGCGCAGATGACAAACGGGAATCCGAAGCGCTCCTTGTACTCCTCGTTCAGCCGGGCCATGCTCGAGGCTTCCACGGAGTTGAGCGCATCCATCCCGGCACCAGCCTGCTCCTCGCGGGACTCCCGCGTCAAGGTCCCGCCGTGGAGGTCCCTGCCAGCGAGATCTGGGTGACACCTGAGGATGCCCTCTTTACCTGGCGCGCAGAGACAGTGACATTTTGGCCACACCCAGTCACTCACAACGTGTGGCACTAAGTTAACTCACCTGATTCTGGGAGCTCGTCTATAAATTCACCGATTGCAGCCTCCAGAGCAGCGAAATTCACAAAGGGACCCCTCGACCACACAGCTGCTGTTATAATGGGACACTTCTCCACCACATTCCCCAAAATATTCACAAAATCCTCGTAGGGGAGAGCATTTACTGCGGCGATGTCCATGTTGATGTGGGAACACGCTTCAGCAGCGTTTACTGACCTTCGGACAAGAGTTTGCAACAAAGGTTAATGCACTGTTGGACAGGCCACTCAGGCCTGGCAGTGGTTAATATTTTGCTTTGTAGTTTAATTTTTTAACGATAAAAAGAGGGTGTTTGCTGAAAAGTTACAGCTGATTCAGACTGCATGTTGTCGGCCTGAGATGAAGGATGATGCTGCTGAATGGAACTGTAAAAGCAAAGAAGGAGAGGTCACTTACTTTTTCAGCCTTTTCCCAGCCGAGGCAGTCTACTTATTTGTTCTTATTCCCGGAAGTATAGCACCATGACGCCACAGAGGTGATCAGAGGCAAGTTATGACTGGCGGGGAAGCGACGTGTAGTCTGTGGTTAACAGATATAGACGTCACAAGATGATTGACTGGATAGGCTGGCCTCTTTGGAAATTAATCAAATAAAACAATCCGAGAAATGGCAAATAATGTGGTTGAACTGTGTTGATAGGTCTGTGGTGAGCAGACGCGGAGGTCGCAAAACATATCAGTAACCACATGACGTAGGATCACCAGTTTTTATTATTAATATATAAAGTACATTTTAATTGCAGGTATAATGTATAAACATGAGAAAAGAAAAACATTAGGAAAGTTTGGTTTGAAAAGAATGTGTACATAAACTGGGTTCAGTAACAGTGTATTAATCCTTGTCCAAGACCACCACAATATAATTGCTCTTACATGTGATTGAAGAACAAAGGTTGTGTTCATATGAGTAGTACCATAATTTATATAATCTATAAAATCCAGTACCAAATATTGATCAGCTGCTCCAGGCCTAATGCAGAAAATGAGTTCAAATTTCACAGCTTACATGTACATATAACTTATATAGTCGTGAGAATAGGTCCGTTATGAAAACCTGTTTTTCATCTTTAGCTGCACAATATAAACACAGAAACTATATTACATTCAAAGCACAATGTCACAATGAGAATAGAATTCACTCAAATCCCATAAACATAATGAAAACCTTCTGCAGTTATGAAAAGTTATGGTAAATATATGCTTTATGTGTTTTAATAGTATAATGCAACTCTACAGTTACTGTGACTCTGTAAATATTGAGATTATCATGATGAGATAACGTTTAAATAACCTGTTTTAAAACAAAGAATAAATGTTTGAACATTTGGTTAATATGCGTTCAGTGATAGGTGATCACTCCGTGTCAGATGGCTTCAGAAGCTTCTCCTCAGCTCCCTCAGTGTCGGACATCTCTGTTCTGCTTTCTTCAGTCGCATTGGTTCGATGGTAGTCATTGGTCAACTGCGTCTTGCTCTCGCTCTGTTTTGCCAAGGCGGAAATGTCAATGATAGCCGGTGTGTTCTTGTACTCGCTGGACGTCTGGTCGGGCAGGTTCTGGTAGAGCTGAAAGAGAGGAGGGGAGTTAGTTATGAAATGAATATGTTTATATAATAATGCTTCTTATAGATCAGATACAATATTGACATAGGATAAAACACTCTGAGTATTTCTACAGACAATACGTCAATCTTGCTCTGCAGGCCTACCTGCTCCTCTCTGATAATCAGCCGATCACACGTAAAGGACACCAATTTGGAGAAAGATGGCCGTCTGTTGGGATCCAGAGCCCAACACTCACACATCATTCCGTACCTGGAAATTGATTAATTGATTAATGATGAATGGAAGTATGTTATATACATTTTGGCAGTTCAGTATCTAACATTAATAACCCTAACCCTAACTCCCCAATCTTATAAAGACATTTCTGGGGTACAATTAGGTCTTAAAAGTTAATGTAAAATGATCTGTTAGTGCAGGTTGTTAATCCTGTTTTTAATTTAAATGACCTGGTCTAAAAATAACTAAAATAAATTATTAAAATATCAACTTCCTCATGACACTGTCTGGCCAGTGTTCATTTGGAGAAACACAACAGACTGAAGACACTTACACAGTCTCGTCAGCGTAGTAAGGACAGTCCATCTTAAATCCTCTCTCGATCATCGAATAGAACGTGTGATCCACCTTCATGCCTGGATACGGAGTAACACCTGAGAGCCACGGTGAGACAGACACAGCTAGCATTAATCAATCATTGTGCAAGAATTTTTTTTTTTTTAAAGTACTACTCATGGAGAGCGACGGCTACCAAGTGAGAAGATCTCCCAGAGCAGAATGCCATAAGCCCAAACGTCACTCTTCATGGTGTATATCCCTTGAAAAGTACTCTCTGGTGCCATCCACTTCACCGGCAAACGCACCTGACAGACAACAAAATAATATGTAAGAAGTGATGAGGAATATTCAGAACTTAGCAACCAGCCATCTTGTAAAATGACATAATATGACATACATTTCCTCTCACAACATAGTTGGAATCGTTGTCGATGTCCCGGGCCAGTCCAAAGTCACCAATTTTTATCAGTCTGCCTTTTGTCACCAACACGTTTCGAGCTGCCAGATCTCGATGGATACACTGCAGACAGACAGGAACCATCGTAAGGATTTTTACTTCCACAAAGACCAAACCCATCACTGCAGTTTGACATGAACTTGAAGAGTCCGCATCCACAGCGTGGCTCTTCATCCCTTACGTTCTTGGAGGAGAGGAACTCCATGCCTTTGGCCACTTGGAAGGCAAAGCTGAGCAGGTCATCAAAGGTCAGGACTTGTTGGTCCTCTGTCTGATCATGAAGGTTTTCATAGATTTCCGGGTCTGCAGATAAATCAGGAGCAGTTAGGATCAACATGGGCACTTCCGGTGTTAATATAATAGTTTATCTGTTTATTCTAACTGCAGATTTTCCACCTTCAAAGCTGTCTGTGTCACCAGAGTTGAGGTGGAGGAGGGCGATGTCTTTCTGCCCTCTGGTGGTAGGGTTGTGCATGGGCACATAGCTGTCCACTGCGGTGTCAATCTCACTGAGAAAACACAAACAAGACAGGATCATTATTATGATGTTAAACTAGACTGACAGAAGTCTGCACTTATGTTCCCCCATTGTTGTTTCCCCTAGGTCACACCTGGTGCTTTTCTTGAGCTGCAGGTTGTGATAAATACTGCTGAAACGGTCCTTGTCGAACGCATCAGTCACAGACTTGTGGTAGCGCTCTCTGTTTTTCTTTAGGTAGTTGAGCAGATCTCCATAACAGCAGTACTGGAAAATCAGGTATATGGGTCCTGCATGGGAAGAACCAACGATATTCAGCATTTATAAACACTGTATAGATACATAGACATAACTGTTCACAAACTTTGCTGTGCACATGGTAAATATACCTGAGTCTGTACATGCCCCGAGCAGGTTAACAATGTTAGCATGGTGACCGATGTGAGTTAGCATCTTAAGCTCTGACATCAGAGCCTCCTTCTCCACCGTCTGGTGTTTCTCTGCAGGGTCAAACATCCACATCAGCTACTAAAATGACCTCTGTAACATTTTGCATTTCACTCATGGGATGAATATATAAAACACTGACCTTTGAGCATCTTGACAGCAACCTGCTGTGAGACTCCAGGTTTGTTGATGCCGTAAGCTGTAGCCTGGACCACCATGCCGAAAGCCCCAGAGCCCAGCTCTGTACCTGAGGAGGACGTGGAAACACTTCAGTTAGTTTAGAAGTGCTTAATTTCAAGGTTCTTTTGAAATTTTACATATCAAAACATTGGATAAGTTTGCACTGTTAAAGATTAAACCAGTGGAACCTATTTTGCCCCGTGGCCTCGTTCAGATGTCTAAAAGTTAATATTAATTTCCACCAAAGCTATTTCTTCCTCTAAACTTCTCACATGGTTTCATATATAAAAAAAAAAGAAAAAGAAAAATGTTTTTCTCCTTTCCTCTCTTATCAGTCATCTCACTCAAGTACTCAGATTTAACTGTTTCAACGGACCTGACCCTGAGGTTAGGAAACACTGAACTAACTGTATATATACACTAGTAAAAACTACAGTAGCTCCTTTAACAGTAAAAAAATATAAGTCAGGGTTTTGGAGAGTTTTACATTGTTGCATTGGTATTTTTACGTCTCTTTCCTGCACCACTGATATATCACATCAAATGCCCGGTATAATTCATACCCAGTTCCAGGTTCTCCCTTGGGAATTCCCATTTCCGGTCATACTCAAAGTCCTTGAAGTTTATGTAGATGTAGTCATTGTCATTTGGTCCAACCATTTGGATCATCTGAAGCTGGGGCTGATACTGGGGTTTCTATTGGAAACACAAAGGAGTTGACATAACGTCCTCATGTATGTCTGTGTGTGTGTGTGTCAGCTTATTGATGTGTAATATGTACCTTCTTTTTGACAAAGTACATGAGGACCACGCAAACTGCCACCAAAGCCAGAAGCAGAAACAAACTGGCTAGCTTCAGCACCACTATGCTGTTATCATCAGGATCCGGAACACCTAAAAACAGTGGTGGAAAGGATAGTTTCTAAATGACAGTCATCAAAAAACACATTTTCATTTCACTATTCTGTGATGTGAATTGGTCTCACTACCTATGGAAAGACGGACTGAAGGTCTGGTGGGCTCCCTGCACCATTCCGTAACTGCGTTTTTCAGGCAAAACTTTACACGGTTTCCATTCACTTGGTCTGTTTTCACAGAGCTCTTGATGGTCTTGCTGCAGGAGACATCGGGGTCTGTTTGAGAGGCTATCTCTTCCCAGGTTTCACAACTGCCATGAGACAAAGAGCAAGAACTTGAGGAAATCTGAATATGAGTATGTGTGTGTCTGTGTGTGCATTTTAATGCCCGTGAGCATACCTGTCATTGGACATAGGACAAGACATCCAGGTAAAATTTGCTGGCACAAGACTCTTAGTCTCAAAGGTTATATCCTTGTCATCCTCTATGAAGATCCCTTCATGTGTAGCTGAAATACAATGGCACATTTTAAGTGTGAGGATGTTACATTAAAACACACATAAAAACAAAACAAAACAGCGTATCTCTCTTACCTGCAACACACACTGATATGATCGTTGTTTCTTTTTTTCCTCCAGCCTCCAAGTGTAACTTATAATCTCCTGATATGAGTGGCTGACACAGCCTCACAGTGCTGAAAAGACAGTTAACATTATGAAGCCATCAAACCAGGATAATATATAATATATATACATCAATATCATGCCTAATGGTCATGGAAAAACCTTACATGTTTAGTACATTTCTACATGTTGATTTGCAACATTTTTAGGAGTTATCAACAGAAATATTGCTTCGTGCAACTACCTGTGTTTCGACACCCAGCTGTCCCTCCCGCATTTGGTTATAGTTTTATCAGGACCTTCCCAGAAACAGTGCTCAAGCACGGGTTCGTATAAAACACTGGCTTGCAAACAGGACTTGGATGCATTCTGAACTGATACGATCTTGTTCTCGTTCAGCGTAACAGAGACGAAGCCCTCAGCTGTGGCAACAGAAAGAAATCAGTACAGCGTGGTACAAACAGGCCTAAACATTCGAGAGAACAAGACCCATTCATTGGTAACAGTTTGAAATGAGTATATGAGTATTTTACTAACCCTGGACATGAATGTAGACAGACTTGATTTTGTTTTGACTCCTGCAGGTATATGTGCCACTGTGGTGCACTCCTACTGATTTGATGAACAGGTAGGCCATCACACTGCCATAATGTTTGTCATTTGTAATGCAGATCTGAGACAAAAACATACAGTTATTATGATTAGAGCGGGAAAAAATCATGGGCCAACAATAAAAGAAAGTCTCTATGGTCTCAGTAGGACTTACTGTACCTCATTGGCTTCAGAAGAACATGGTAATGTTTCAGAATCCATTATTTCACTGCCTTTCTCCCACACAGGTCTAGGCTGATTGTGTATTCGGCAGCGAAGTAGTAAAGGTTGACCAGCACTCACGGTCACATTAGAAACCTCCTCATTTCCCCTGATGTTAGTCTCCAGGACTGAAACACAAAGTAGGGCCTCAAGTTACACAACTTGACAGTCAGGTATTTTTTATAATCTTATTTATTTGCTACTACTGAATTACTTTCTGTGGTATGATTAATTAGAGATAGTCCCTCAGCTTCTTTTTGACTTCTTTGACCTCTTTTGTCTTCCTTTTGACCTTTTCAGGTTGTTGATTAAAGAAGTATCTTGCTACTGTACTCATTTATTTTGGATAAATCTTTTCCAGGATGTATTCAATAAATTTGATTAAATATTTAATTACCGTAGTCATACAGTTGGGAGCATTCTTGCCCTTCAGTGTTAGTAGCACAGCACATTGCTCCAATATTATAATATTGACTCGTGGATATTTCGCTAACTGCAGTTCCATTGTTTGCAGAGTGATCTTTCACCTTTCTCTTTCTGTTCAAAAGGAGCAAACATCATTATTTAGAAAATCATAGTGTCATAAGATGTTTTTATTAATAAAGATTGTGTGTACAAATGTAATGGATAGCTTCTTACCCAGACCATTCAAGTCTAGGAGTTGGGTAGCCTTCAGAGATACACTTGAAACGAGGAGAGCTATATTTGTCATGTGTTCCTTCCAGTGTCAGCTTTGGTTTTGTGGGACGTTCTAGAAAAAAAATTAATGTTAATTGGTTACATACTTTTATTAGCAGTGATCAGTATTAACGTAATGTTTGTGTAGACTGAGCATTGTAGTAGAGAGCTGTTACTCACTCATGACATGAAGAGACACAGTCACCGAGGACGTGATATTGCTCGTTTTACAACTCAGCTTGTACTCCCCTGAATCACTCACGGAGAGCGGTTGTGGCATGACCATGGAGTGGATCTCGTTTCTAGTGAGGTTTAAGAAAAAGCTTTGTTTAACCATATACACATGTAAAAACAGGTAAATCACACCTGAACACATACACACACACAGACATTCACTTACATTGTCTGGACTAGGTCTCCTCCTCTCATCCATTGGCAGGCAGAATATCCAGAGAGGTGCCCCAGGGAGATGTTGAGTTTCATACCAGCAGACACACTTATGCTGATAGGCTCAGATGCGATCAGATTGTCAGGTGGGACAAAACATACCACCTGAAAGACAAGACTTTGCATTTAATAACCCTGCATTAATTAGCCTTTAGTGTGGTATCATGGAGAATTTGTATAAATGTTGCAAGAACATGTGCACAAAAGTTTTATACCAGTAATTTAAAGTGGGTAACATTGATAAGACTATTTAAAGTCAGTGGTTTAGTTTTGATTCAGCTACAGGACCAAGTATACTTGATTTTTAGTTAATTTACTACAAATAATCACTGTATTTGTTACATTATAATAACCATTATTCTGGCTTAAGACATCTCTGTTATATTCAAGTGTCACATGTCTGTGAAAGCAGTATGAAAGTAGCAGGACCCTGAAACTGAAGCAGCCAAAGGCAATTGAGCCTTGTCGTGTATCTACTTAGGCTGTCATTTTTTTTTAAAGGCTGCACAAAAACAACACATAAACTGATGAACAGAAACAAAACAAGAATAAATTTAGTCATGTTTGTGCTGTTTCCTTTCTGATATTTTAGCACATATACCGGAGCTTACCAAAGAAAAAAAATCCCATTGCTCAATGATGTTTTGGAAAGTAACTCATAAATACTGTTACATATCTGTGTAATAACATTAAAATGTTCAAAACATAGAGTTAGAAGGTTTCACCTCATGAGTGCGAATGCAGGTCTGATCCTGCGCTGCTGCCCCATCAGAGCAATGCAGCTCGATGGCACAAAGCAGGAGAAGAGCTTGAAAGACCAAAAAAAAAAAAAAATAAATTACTTAATTTAAAATATTTGTACATATTTATTTTAAATAGGCAGTTTAACAGAAGTTTGTATTAAGAGAAACATACATAAAAATGCAATTATAGACTAAAAATATGGACATAAAGATAAGTAAATAAAGATTAAAAAAAATGATTTTTATGTCTTTTAAGTGCTCAGCATGCACAGTTTAGTAGATCATTTTATATTAAACAGTTTAAAACATGATCTCTTTATTCATAGAGGACATCGTGTTTGCACCTGATGAACTATCAGCCTCTCAGCAGCAGTTAGACGTTTTACAAGTTCCTCTGTTGAGGCACAGCTTAATGTTGACGGATCCATATTTTACATAATTAAACATTTGTTTCTGAGCTAGACTAATACTTCCCCAGAGACTAAATCTTAAAAAAAGTAAAAGTTACAATTATACATATATAAAACTGTAAAATATTATCCTATCTTTTTTCTTCTTCTTTGTTTTGACATATTAGGTTTAAAATCCGGAAAATGTATTGAAGCATCCTTAGATGCATCCTAAAATATTTTAAAATTCTCTGATTTTGCAGCCCACAGAGGCTTGATTTGATCTGATGATCTGACTCACCCGCAATCATATTTCTCTGCCTCGGCATTGATGCTTTCTCTCTGTCAGTGTCACATACTCGTCGCAGGATCAGACAGCGAAACTTTGGTGTGAAAGACCCGTGCGAGGAGCTTTTAAACAGAGGAAGTATTACCGATGTGATGACGTTGTGTATGGCTGGCGGCGCTATTGACTGAGTAAATTGTGCTTTAAACTACTGATTGTCAGAGAGTAATATTATGTTTTATAGGTGATAAGGGCTCTTTTTTAGTGGAGATTTAATAATTTAGAAGACAAAATAGATATAAAAAGAAAGATATAACCTACATGCATGCTTTTAAAATTTAAAATAAACTACTCCCCCTGTCTATTTCCCCTCCTTGACTTTTATACATCCCCATGCATCTGTGTTTTGTGCAGACTGTGCTGCAGGTTCATATAAACTACTGTATGCAGCAATAATCTGCTTCTGTTTGGGTGGATTTGCTATTAACATTAATTATAACCCAGCTGGCTGCAGAGTCTTGATCTGCATACTTGGCTGAAAGCACCTCTCTCTGCCCATCAGCTACATCACTGGTTTGCATGTGCATTGCCACAGCGCTGTGAGCAGCAGGTAAGCGCTGCCAAACACTGTACCCACAATGCAAAGCTATGCTAGCTGCTCCATAGCAGAACAGCCCGACTGCAAAAAACAACAACAGGCTACTTTGCGAGGAAGGCAGCTGCATGGATAGCGACAACAACGACGACCAGGATTCCCCGCATGCAATCATATTTCCGTGAACCAAAAATGCATCGTAGCCTTATAATGTGAGTACTGTGGTATCTAAGTGTTCTTTACCAGCCGAAGTTATATTAATCCGCTCCTTTAAGGGGAAACTGTTTGCAGGCTAGCTGGCTAGCTCGCTAGCTATCTGCGTCTCTATGTGCGAGTGTCTTCCGGCAGCAGCGGCGGCGGCAGCAGCGGTGCCATGAACAGTGGACTCCCAGCTTCAGCTGCTCCGCTCGGGGGTGCCGGGATACCCAATGTCAAGGTGAAATTTTGTCGATACTACGCGAAAGACAAAACCTGCTTTTATGGAGACGAGTGTCAGTTCCTGCACGAGGATCCGTCCATGGCAAGCCTGTCGCTGCACGGCGGCGGCGGCGGCGGCGGCGGTAGCCCCGTCCCGTTGTCCATGGCCGGGGGTGGCGGGACGCCAGCGGGGTATTCCCTCGGTGGCTCCGCGGCGGCCTGCCCGGGAGGCGGCGGGGGGACCGGTGTGTCCAAGAAGAGCGAAACATTGGGGCCTACAGGCACGTCTCTGGAGGGGCAGCTGTTAACCAGTGAGTACCCATTACATTTACACAAGGCCTAACACGGGGTGACTGACTGGGACTTTACTTTTAGGCCTTGTTGGGCTTTGTTAAAATTTAGCCCGAGGATTCACTGAGGCCTCTTCACCTCAAAACAACGTGGGTTACAATTACGAGCCAAACATCCAAAGCCTGCTGCGTGCCGCGGACACAGACGGTGCTCTTTAGCTGTCTTGTGAATAGCTTTGTCTTCAGGCAGTATTAGTTGTGCTTTATAGTAACATACAACATCCATGCTGGTGCAGCTCGCACGGAGGAGGCCTGCTTGTTGTGTGACAGCTGTGAGTGGGCAGAAATCCGCGAGCCACTAACGGTAGCTCGTGTAGCCACGCTAGCCGGTTAGCCTGAGCTAACCTAGCGTTAAATTTGCCGCTTTAACTTCAACTTTCACGCGGTTAGCTTTGCCTTCAGAGCGGCGTGACCACTTTCAGCGCTGATGTTTCTAGGTTTTTATCAAGTTAAATGCCGTTTATGTGAACTGTGGAGTTCATGTTAAGATGTACTATAAGTTTAATGTTTGCTAACTTTAGCGTAGCTGAGCTAGCTGCGCACGGGGCATTGTTTTTGCCGTGTCTTGTTGTGTTTTTCCAAAGTAAACAAACAACAAGTAACTGAACATGCACATGAACTCAAAAGTTAACTACTTCCACTTTAACTTGAAACTATTTAAAACTTTGTTGTGTGCGGTTATCGCCGTGTGGCAGGCTTCAGTAGTGGCTGCACTCTGCAGGTGTGGATCTGTTTACATGCTTTCTAATTGGCTCTGTGATTGATTAAGCAAACACTCAGTAGTGCCTGACATTAATATGCACACTTAACCTACCTGGTCTTTGTCAAAGGACAGAAACATGCAGTAAAACCTTGTTGTAAACTTTTATTTCTCGTGTCACCCACAGTCCCAGGGATGGAGGGAGCAACCCTGAGCGATGCCAATCTTACCAACTCTTACTTCAGCAGCAGCTTTATTGGGGTCAATGGGTTTGGGAGCCCGGCAGAGTCGAAATACTCAATGATGCAGGTACAAAAAGGGGAAGCTGTAGATGCAGACGGGTGACAAATTAAAAGGAAAAACCTGGATAAATGAACGGAGAAACACGACAAATGCAGATTCGTCTACAGAGGTGCGCTGTGTGGAACAATTCAGCTCTTTCAAACATGATCTGTGGCATGTATAAAAATGCTGAGCAGGACCAGTTGATGTTCATTTTGTATCAATGTGGCACAAGCGAAAGTGTCCGTAACTTGCTAGGAACAGTGACTAAGTTGACGTGAAAATGGTTGTGGTCACAGCGCACTTTTAATGGCTGTGATTGTCGTGAAATAAATGTGGTATGTAAGGAAAAACAGAAGAGAAACTTTCCTCTGGTAACTAAGAACGTCACTGCAGACCGTCAGTGCAAACTGACAGGGATGTTAGTTAGCAGGATTACAGAAAGTCAACCCCTCATTACAAAGAAGAATGCACATTAGAGAGCTCAGTGGTGTAAACACAATCAACACAGGTTTTTCCTTTTTAGTTTGTCGTCTGTCTGTTGGTGTAAACATACAACACAACAAAAACAGCGTTGAGACTTTCTGTTTGTGGTCATGTTGCTGTGCAACATTGTGGGTCACACTGTAACACATCTGTTCTTGACACTGCTCCTCTCAGCGAATGACTACCAGCAGCAGCTCTCCCAGTCTCCTCAACGATGGTGCCAAGAACTTCAGCCACAGCACTCATGGTAAGCCTCCCACAGTGCCCTGTTGAGCAGTATTCAGCGCTCGTCCTTTCAATATTAAAAGTTCAACACATTCCACTCTTTCACAGATCCATTGAACTCCCCAACATCCTCACTGTTCAGTGATTTTGGTGCTCTTAGCATTTCCCAAAGGAGAAAGGTGAGCACACAAGCATCCTGTCCAAGACAGAGGAATGATTTCAAAGGGCTTTTAAAGTTTATTGGTGCACTGTTGTACAAGCAGGATTTAATGTTCATCTCTGTCTATATTGCCTCTAGCAGGACTTTCATCTAACCCCTGCATGTTTTCCTGGCTTATGTCACCAGGCTCCTAACCCGGCAGCAAGTGAGTTCATCCCCAAGGGAGCTCCACGTATGACCACCATGGCTCAGTCTACTGTCCAGGCCTTCCCCTCACCCCTCTTCCCACATCCTGGCCTCAGCAGCTCCACAGCTGCTGCGTTAGCTCCAGGTGAGAGCTTTCGGCACAGAAATCACCCTGCTTTGCTCTACTTTCCACATGGCTCCGTTTTGTTTTCCATCTTTAGCTCTGAAATTGTGTAATCAGCAAGTTTGGGAATTCCTTCCTGTGTATGGTGCCACATGTGCTACCGATGAAACAAAAGCAGACTTTTCTGGGTGCTGTGCTCCTCTCAAACATGCCCTTTCTTGAAAGTAATGTGCTCTTTTTTTTTTTTTTTTAATCTGTAATTTTAGGCATGTCTCTGTCTGCGGGATCTTCTCCTCTCCACTCCCCAAAAATTACACCGCACACCTCACCTGCTCCTCGTCGGCGCAGTCACACCCCAAACCCTGCCAACTACATGGTGCCCACCACTGCATCTGACCAGGGCGCTCACATAATCCAGAAAGAAACAGTAGGGGGGACCACCTACTTCTACACAGACAACACCCCGGCACCAATGGCTGGAATGGTATGAGCTGCAGACTTTTAAAGTTATAACTAAACACCAAACTGCATTTAAAACTTGATCTGACATTTGGGAGCTTTGGCTTCAGAGTTTGTGCACATGACACTATGGCACCAACTTTGTATCCTGATCTGAGTTTCATTCCATCACCTTCATTTGTGTAGCTATGAGCTTATGGTTGGGCAAAAAAAAACAACCTAATGCATGTATCATCACACTGGTTTTCATTTCTCAATAAATAGGAAGCTGTTTCTTTCTGGTTCCATTGCAGGTGTTTCCTACCTACCATATCTATCCCCCCACTGCGCCCCATGTGGCTTACATGCAGCCGAAGGCTAACGCCCCGTCCTTCTTCATGGCTGATGAACTCCGACAGGTATTTGCCCCAAACCCCTCTTCCCTCTTTTTCACTGTCTGCTTCTCTGGAGGTAATGTCTGAGGTGACACTGTCTTATTTCTCCTCCAGGAGTTGATTAACAGACATCTGATAACCATGGCCCAGATTGACCACTCAGAGAACCCAGGTAAAGGGTCTGTTATTAATCAAATATTTACATTTCCTGAAAGATGTACTCTGTACTGAACAATTGATGCTCTAATGTTTCTTCACAAACCTGCATTGCTGCCCAGACTAACGTGCCTGTCTACTGCAATGTGCATGTCGAAATATAAGAATTTATGGTCTCTGTGGTCTCTGTTACCCACTTGTTTCTTTCAGTGTCTGTCACGCAATGTATGGAAACTATGAACTGTCAAATTACTTTATGTTGTACATGTGCGAAACCAGCTCATATAAAAAATTCATGATATAGTGCTGATTTGGTATTTAGAGAGGCAACTCAAAGTTTTTGGATCTGTTTCTTTAATTGCATGTTGTTGTTGTTGCACAGCAGTTTCTTATTATTTTTGTTTTTTTTCACACCGCTTCTGTCTTTGGCAGATGTACCGTCTGAGGTGGACAGCTACCACAGCCTGTTTCCCCTCGAGCCCCTCCCTCCACCAAACCGCATGCAGAAGACCAGCAACTTCAGCTATATCACCTCCTGCTACAAGGCAGTCAACAGCAAGGATGATCTGCCCTACTGCCTGAGGAGGATACACGGTAAGAAATGAGTTGTTTTTCAAAGAAGCATGTCACGTGTGTCACACGACCAAAATAACCACTATGCAACTTCCTATGCACAAGAGCAACCTGCTGGATGAGATAAATAAGTGCTTCAAGAACCTTATAAGGTTTTTTTGTTATTATTTTAAAGGTGGTGCTGGAGTAATCTCTCTTAAGAGTCCCATTTCCAACCAAAGTGATTCCAATTTTCAAAACATATATCTGGAGCAGCTAAATCTGCTTTTAACAAAATTTGAGTAATTGCCCATTTTGAAACAGTTTTATTTTTCCCTTTTGGAATAATAACCCTAAAAAAATTGATAATTGATTCTTACTGTCAAAAAGACATCAGTGTTGGAAATCCCCAAATGTTATTATAGCTCTATTTTTTGATGATTGTGTGATGATTTCTCACTTAGATCAGAATAAACATGTAATTACATTTAAAGGTTAAACAGGATGTTGAGACCCATTTATTTGTTTTGTTTATTGTGTATTTTTAAAACGTGCACAGGTTTCCGTCTTGTTAACACCAAGTGTATGATGCTGGTGGACATGTGGAAGAAGATTCAGCATTCAAACTCTGTAACACTGAGGGAGGTCTTCACCACTAAGGCCTTTGGAGACCACTGTGAGTGTGCATACGCAATTTTTATCTACAGCTTGTACTTGTTTGTGACTTCGGCAATTAGCTCTCAACATAAAAAACTTTTTGCTAGTGTTATTGCTTGCAATGGAAAACAAAAGGGTCTGACTAAACTGAACAAACTACTAAACAATCAGCCATGTCAGTACATTCTTATGTAAAGGGAACCCAGTTTAGTACTGAAGCAAGTAGTCCGGCCGTCAAATAAAAAAGACCCAGCAATAGAGGCGATTTCTAGTTGTCTGGTTGTTGAGTCAGCCAGACAACTTAAAGTCTGTGTAAAGGCAATTCTAAGATTTCTTTCAAAATACATTAAATATGTTGGAAAATAGTTGCTGAAAACATGTAAAAAGATTTTGAACGATATATTACTGAAATGTGGAGTTAAAGGTTAAAACAGTTTTTCATCAGTTTTCAGTCCAGGATTTTTTGAGCAGTCCTTTAAGGGTGGCTCGATGACACGCTGAGGCCACCCTGAGCATACCTCCCTAGCAGAGAGATAGAGAATAATTCATTTCGCTCAGAGTGTTTCAATGTTAGTCATGTCGTTTTCTGAAGTTGTCTGACACGTTTCAGTCGCTTCAAATTGCTGCTTGACTGTTCCCATGACTGGGCATGGCTTCAGCAAATTCAGATGACACGCCCCCACAGTCCTGGAGCTGAGAATATTTACCTGATTATGACACCTGATTTCATAAACTTGTCAATATTTTGAATCATTCAAATTTGGCTGGGTGGTTAATAACACTTTCTTCTTTGGTCTGACAAACTAAGAACACATATTTATTCTTACTTTACATGGACTTTAAGTGAACATTAATGCTTTAAAAAGACTGGGATTTTTAAAAATGACTAAATACTGCACAGTGCGGTTCAGTCTTGTTATTACTGTGAGATAACTGCTAAAAAATAGTTGTTCTCTGGTGAAATATAGCTGCTTCCTTTGAGCTGTATGTTTAAGCTAGTAGCTACAGGTCACAGACAGGTTGGCACAGTTGGAAAACGTGATCCAAACACTTCAGCACCAATAACTCCTCAGCGTTGTAAAGTCAAAATGTATTGAAAAAAGCTAAACTTCACTGTGGTCACTAAACAGTTTGTGTAAATGGGGCAGTCTAGCACCAAATCATATTCATTAAATAAAGTCGATTTAATTATTGGGGTCATAGTCTGATTTATTTTCATGAAGAATTTCAGTGCAGTAGCTTTATATTTAAGTAACCAGTATACTTGTTGATGCAGTATTCAAAAGTTAGCAGGAGTACTGAAGTATCCAGCTGGTTGTTGCCCTCAATTCTTCTTTTATTGTCTCATGAAAGTAAAGACAAACAGTTGAGTGAGCACAATGCAGGACTAAGCGGTTTGTAGACTGTTGCTGCTTGTGGTAGTGTTTAGCTTTCTGAGCTCTAACTCGTTCCTTTGTCATGTTTTTGCCGCAGCGTTGGTGTTCTCCTATGACTTCCATGCGGGTGCTGAAACCATGTTCAGCAGACACTTTAATGACCCAGCAGCAGACTCGTACTTCACCAAGAGGAAGTGGGGTGAGTTCGTCTTGCCTCTCTTCGTCCCTACACGTTGAAATAGACCCGGCGCCACCACACCTGCAACCCTCTGCTTCACACATTTTAAGCTTGTTTACTCGTTTGCGAATGAGGTCATCAGCCCAGGTCTATTTGAGTGTACATTTTTTATGGCTTGCATTGCGTGTGGTTGTGCACACATCCGATATTTGCTGGCATAGAGTTGAATTTGTAAAACCCAAAAGCCTAAACCTACTCTCATGGATGTCTTTGTTTAGAGTCTGTTGTGTCCAGGTTTGACAGTTAGCATGTGTGTGTATCTGTGCAAGAGAGACATGGGGACCTGGAGGAAACTGTGGCTGAAACTGATCCTAGGGCAGGTGCTCTATGGCCTACCTACAGGAATGCAGACAGAGGAAGCAAAACCATTCAGACCCGGGCTCTGTTTAGTCTTTAGCAAACACTGATAATAAAGCAGAGAAACATGCTAAAAAAAGTACTGCATCACATAGCGCTTGGGTTTAAGATAAACAAACTATGTATTTTTTTTTTTTTTTTTTGCTGCCATCTCTGGCTTCCTGAGTTTGAAACATTGGTCCTTGGTGTGCAGTACACACCCTAACACTTTTCGCTTGTGACGAAAGTTTCAGTCTAACATAACACAAAATAAATTCCCTTTGTTCTAAGATTGTGGCCAGACAAAATAAGGGGAAATATGATGGGTATTTTTGCATAGCTACTGACATAATAGAAACCGTTGGTTCATTGATAATGATCATCAGATTAATTGGCGAGGTAAAGTAGGTGTCGTTGCTCACTCATAACAACTGTGACAGATGGTTTTTCCTGACGAGACAAAGTCGATAACAGTTTGAGGTTTAGTTCAGTAACATTGCCTAGCCTGCCAGTCTGTATGTGTGTGATAAGACGTGCATTGGTGTGTGTATGCAGGACAACATGAACCTCCCCCGCCACGGCAGCACGCAGGTCTGCTCCCCGAGTCTCTGATCTGGGCCTACATTGTCCAGCTCAGTTCGGCCCTGCGCACCATCCACACTGCCGGCCTGGCCTGCCGTGTCATGGACCCCAGCAAGATTCTTATTACTGGCAAGACCAGGTGCACACACATTAATAGCTCAGCAGTAATTTATCATTCAGTATTTATCATTATTATTCAGTCATTCAAGATGGGTTGTATCAATTCATTATTTAATTGTGGAACTGTATGAATTTCCAGCCAAGAAAGTAGTTATGTTAACTGTAAATGCATTAAAAGCAGAAGAGTTTTTTCTGTTCAGGCTTCCTTTTTCTCCACAAATGTGGTTGTGAACACACAAGCACACTACAGCTATTGACGATAACTGTCTCTTATGTTTCCAGGTTACGGGTGAACTGTGTTGGGGTGTTCGATGTCTTAACTTTTGATAACAGTCAGACCAATCATCTTGCCCTAATGCCACAGTACCAGGTATTTCCTGTTTGTGGTCAGTTACCAATAAAGAGATGCATTACAGAAAAGTTGTACAACATTTTTTGGAAAGAGTTATGACACATTTACTTACCAGCTTCAACATATTTTTAAAATGTGACTGTGGTTTTTGGGTTTTGTTTTGTTTTTTTTATATATAGCAAGCAGACCTAGTGTCGCTGGGCAAGGTGGTGCTGGCATTGGCGTGTAACTCCCTGGCTGGCATTCAAAGGGAGAACCTGCAGAAGGCCATGGAGCTGGTGTCCATCAACTACTCTTCAGACCTCAAGAACCTCATTCTGTAAGAAAGGAAGGGACGGCGCAGCATGAAGCAGTTTGTGCTCATTTCAGACACCACCTGTAATTTTTTGCGTAGAAGCTACCCAATACTGGGCTCATGACGATGACCCGTTATCTGTAGCTAGCAGGTTCTGTTAGCATCCCCGTATCTACATGCTGTTCATCCTCATCTCCTCACCAATTGGCAACAAACAATTTCCCTCATTTTCTTCCAGCTACAAGACATAGTCCCTTGTTTGCATGGCAGTCATGCTACACAAAGCATGAAAGTAACTTTGTGACAATTTGTCCTTTATCTGTCAGATCTGTAACCCTGTTACCAGTGAGAAAGTTTATTAAACATCTGCTGCACAAATCCCCACTTTCACAACTAATACTGATATATTTCAACAGTATGAGAGCCCAAGTTTAGGATGGAAATTGTATTATTCAGCATATTGACACTTAAGTGTCTACAGCAGACGGATCTACTGTATATCTGATGTCTGTTTCCCCGAACTGACACCCACACCACTTGCGTCGTTCATGATGGTAGTCGCATCTGAAATTGTGATTTTTTTTTTTTTCTTCTTCTTCTTTTCCTGTGGAAAAACGTCAAAAACATTTTATGTATATTAGGCGAGCAGCTTAGGCAGCGGATAATTATGCACCGCAGGGGTCAATGTGGATTCATGGATGGAACCGAATAACCTTACTGTGTTGGACATGAGCTGAAAACATGCCTGAAGATGTAGGTTATCTCTAATCTAGTAGTGCAACGTCGAATAGAAATGAACTTGCTGTGCTTCACACTTGTAGATACTATCGAGGGGAGTTGTCTGGTGTGTCTCAAACACTTGAACTGCTGTGTGTTTGGTTTGATCAGTTCATTGGTCTTCGATGTGTGTTTATACCTGATTTTTCTCTGCTGTTATACATAATCATGTAGCCACCCATTCATCCAAAATCTGTGTAAAGGCCACGTGTCAAAAATTCAAACTATTAGACTAAGATGTAATCTTATTGAACATGCGATCTTTTAACTTAAGTAGACATAGCTCCTACAAAGCTGTTAACATATATGAAACAAGACTCAGAGTCTATAGTCACTCTATTAAAATGAGTCTGAAACTGACAGTTGAAAATATAACTGCTCATCTGTGTAGCAGTGTTTACTTTTTGATAACTGATTGCTAGTGACGTTACACAACTCACCTGAAGGCAAACTGATGTTTTTTTGTGCTTGTGCAGGTATCTGCTGACTGAACAGTCTCGCCTGCGCAGCGTCAATGACATTATGCCAATGATCGGAGCTCGGTTCTACACGCAACTGGATGCATCGCAGATGAGGAATGATGTCATTGAGGAGGACCTGGCCAAGGTACATGAAGGGCACTACATTTTTTTTTTTTTTAGAAAAAGGAAAAGCTGGTGAAGGGTGAGAGAAAGCATGCACAAGAACATATGATTCAGTCATGTTCTTTTCGTGCTGATATTCTTGGTTTGGGGCCGGAAAGAGGCATAGGTTTGGTGAGCTAAGAGCGAACTTGTGAGCACACAGGATGTTGTACTGTATATTGTAGGCTTTGCAGCCTCGTCTTCAATATAGGTTCCCTATGTTAGAGTGTGAACGTGTGAAACAACCAAACCTCCCTTCATCCTTCTTCTCGTTGTCTCGTTCTGCCCTAACTTCCCCTTACGCCCTGACTCTCTGCACATCCACTAAACAAAGTAGTTTTTTTTACCTCTCCTCTGAGAGTAGCTGTAAATTAGACCTGCCTGTTACCTACTGATATCTGCGCTTGCTGGGGTGTTTAAGTGTCTCCACGTTGAGAAGCAGCAGAGTTGATTATTTGTGGACGAAAGCTTTAAGGCTTTAAAATGTTACTAAGACCAAGAAGAACACATTGTGTGTGTTTCATCCATGTGTTTAACACTAACATGGTGTTAATGTGAAGTGACGTAGGGCTTCTTCCTCGAAATGGACCCTTTTCAAGACATTCTTGAAACTTGAAATATCACATTTTATCAAGTGTGGGTGTTTGTGGGGGTGTGTGGGAGTGTTTCTGTTTCTTTTTGGGGGATTTGATTCCCTAAACCAGAACAGAAGAGAGAGCCCTCATGGTGGCTACGTCATTACAACACTATTCCTATATCAAGCTTTTTACTGTGGTTGGAATTGTTTCAGTTTTTTAGGTTATATCTCTTATTTTGAATATGAAACATCATTATCGTTATTTTTGTTTTTAATTAAAGTTCTCCAGTCATAACTTTTAGCATGTTCATGGCTTGACAGTAACAGCTGCTAGGTTTCCACTAGCAAACAGTAATAATTGTTATTAATAATTGTTGCCATAGTGATTATATAGATACTGCTGGACTGGGCCCTGACGACGCTGCTCGTGTGTCGGTGTGTTTACTCACTTGTGCAAATTCGAAAATGAAGTTTGTGGGGGGGAAAGTTCAACCAACGTGAAAACAGCTGGTGATTTGTATAACAGGAATCGAGGGTGGACACTGTTAACACTTGACGCAGGCTAGCCAACAGAACAATCATCAATTTTTTTTTTACTGAAACCTCTTTGTGCACATTGGAATTCTCCATTTTCAAGATTTTAGACATTTATCTTTTAATACATTGTACAGCCCTACTCTGAAAAGTTGAAAGTAACTGCAAGGTAGGAGTTGAAGAAAGTGTTTGAGCCAATGTGGAAGTAACACTAAAGATGCAGTCCGAGCATGCAGATGCTGGCCACAAAAAGACACCAACCTGTAGTGAAAAACAAGATCTTAAAATGGCATTAGTAGTCCAACGTTGGTAAACCTTTCACACCTCCAAGAAGTTTGGATCAACTGATGTTGGAGGACACCAACATGCTCGGTTGACTTCAACACTTTTCACTTTGTCCAACAGTGCAGAAAACGTTTGACAGGGTGAGACAGGCAGAGAGGAGGAAGAGAAAGGAGAGGCAGGAGTGAATTATATCTGCAGAGGTGAAAGGTGAGCTACAACTTAATCAGTAATCTGATGTGGAATCAAAATCATCAAGTCATCATCTGCAGGTGTCTATAGTTTACAATATTGCTGCAGCTAGCTCTCCAAACATTCAAATACATTAGCTGATGAACCTCTCTAGCTTAGTGCACAGTTGATCTTTCAGAGCTTTTTAGATTCATTAGTGATGTTAGAGCTGGATTATTATTTAATAATTAGATGAGACTGCGTACAAAATGGATGAAGAAAATGCAACTTCTTCTGGTTGACTTTCAGTAAGGAGGAAGTGTCTTTTGGGAACTGTATGAAAACAGGGTGTAGCACCATGTATGGACAGAAAGTCAAGTGACAGAGGTTTCAGTTTCTGACAGTGGTCCCTGCAGGGATAAATTAGTCTTTATATTTTAAAGGGGTCCATTACTTGTAAGAAGGAAGTGCCTTCATTTATTCATTGACAGTTAATTCATTTATTTGTTTGCATGTTTATTTTTATTTATTCCTCAACCTTCAGCACACCCCATAGCGTTTCTTTCTTGGTACAACTGTGATGGTGTAAAATCCAACTCACAGCAACAACAACCCTACAGCAGTGTTCATCAGTTTCTGATCAAAGCTGAGTTTTGCTGCCTCCTACAGCCTGCAGGAGCACTACTATACTGCCTTTGTGCCAAATTCAAAGTTTGTTACTTCACATTTGTGCCATTTTATTTAGCCTGTTAAGAAAATTATATTTCTTTAACCCTGTGTGGTCCATCAAGCTTTCGCCCACAGTTACAAAAGCACTTGATAGGACCTGAAATGGGTTAACTTGAAAATCTGGTTTTCTGTGATCCCTTCTGTGAAACTGCTTATTTGTCTGATAATGTTTGTGACTGCTGGAGTGCCCTTGTGAGCATCAACATAACTGTGTTATATATCATAAAAAACATGTTTGGGGCTGTTGAATACAAATCTTTGTTTGCAGGAGGTGCAAAACGGCCGTCTTTTCCGCCTGTTGGCCAAACTGGGCACCATCAACGAGCGGCCAGAGTAAGTAGCACTAATATAAAGATCCACCAGTACATAACTTGTGGTTTTGTTGCTACTCTGTGACCTTGTGTGTTTGTGTGTGTTAATCAGGTTCCAGAAGGACCCGACTTGGTCGGAGACAGGTGACCGCTACCTTTTGAAGCTTTTCCGGGATCACCTGTTTCACCAGGTGACCGAAGCTGGGACGCCCTGGATCGACCTGAGCCACATTGTCTCCTGCCTCAACAAAGTTAGTGAGCTTTCTTCTTTTTTTTTTCTTTTAACTAAAGCGATATTTGAGGTTGTCCATGATAATGAAGTAATTTGTCACACATGCAAAATGACCTATTTTCAGAACATCTGTTCATGCTTCATGTGCACGGCTAAAAAAACATGCATGCATTTGCTAACCGATTGCAGAAGAGAGAGAGTAAAAGTAGGTCTATTATTGGCCTTCTTCCATCATTGACATTTGGTTACCAGCTGATCATGGGCAAGAGCAGCGGAAATGATCTCAACTAGATTAGGTCAGGTTAGGTCATCTTCTGATTTCCTTTCCAGACTGAACAGAGTATAATATGTTTAGAAATGTTTTACAATCAACACAGATTCAAACAAGTTGTATCTCAAATTCTAAATCCAAAAAACAACTTAAAGTAGCCCTTAAAAAAAAAAAAAAAAAAAAAAAAAAATGTAACCAACACAGATTGTTTTGCGTTCTTTCTTCTGTTCCTTGTTTCAGTATACTATAAACTAATTATGAAACCGGATAAAGCCCTGTCATTTTGTACTTTCGACATTTTGTCTTTGAATGATTCATCATTTCCATATAAATCTACTCACTTAAAAAAAACTGTCTACATACATGATGTAAAAGGTTATCAGTAAATGCTCTTACTCCCCACCTGCTGCATAAAACTAGCTTCAACTAACAAGCGTGATCAAATAATTTGTCAAGCTTTAGATTTACTGTTATTCAAGGAAGTTTTATTTCAAGATCAACCGGCGATATTTTAAATTCAGATTTTCTTTTAACTGTTTGACTGTAGTCTGTGCCACTGACTGCCATTTTGTTTTCCTGAACACCAAATTGTTGCATGTAATTTAAATCAAAACAAATTTGAACAATAACACAAAGATTCCACTGTGTCCTTTGATGGAACAGATCAAAGCAATTCTAGAACTCGGAGGAGATTAAAGCACTTTGTTCATACAAGGTCAGACAGAGTTTGGATAGTCAGTTGGAGTCAGACACAGTCAAGTACAGTTAGACACTGTCGAGTACAGTCAAGTACAGTCAAGACACCGTCGAGTACAGCGAAGTAGAAAACACAAGAAAACAAACTTTTTCACAATGGAGACAAGTGGAAAAAGTCGCAAAAAAGGCAGGAACAAGCGGATTACCAACAGCATCGGTAGAGGTAGTGCCTTTATTAATAGGCCTCCTGTGTTGAACCAACCTGCCCCTGAGGAACTGCACGAAACTCTCAGCTCTGAGGACCTAGATTTCGATCCTGACGAACAACAGGGTGCAAAGGCACGTCCTCACAAGGTGAAGTACACTTCGTGCAAAGTCATACAAACAGGAAACAATGTAGAATTCATCTGGCGCAAAGGACCTGTGATTCCCAGAGAAGTTGAGCCAGAACAGCCTCAGCCTCTGAAAGTAAATCATTGGCTGAGACCAACTGGCATCAACCTCCCAAATGAGACCATCTCTTGCCAGGAGCCTAGTGAGGTTGAGCATTCCATTCAACAGCCTGACATGAGACCTGAGCCATCGAAAGTAGCTGTCTCCCCCACTGAGCAAGTTGCTGAAAATCCTGAAGAAACACAGGTAGCTGTAACCCTGAAGGAACCACAGGTCAGTGTGATTCCAAAAGAACCACATGTGGCCGTTGTCCCTGAAGAACCACAGGTGGCTGTGACCCCCATAGAACCACAGGTTACTGTGATTCCCCCTGTGGCCCTTGAAAAAGTTGAGCCAAAACAGTCTCAGCCAATAAAGCCTGTGCCAAACTCAGTTGCAATCAACCATGCAATTGAGGCTGAATTGAGGATTTATCTCCAAGAGCTTTCTAAGGCTGACCCATCTCACAAACTTGTCTTTGTTGATGGGCAACTTGGACTTCCTGATGCACTTGTAAGGTCAGTTAAAGAACGGCAGCTTAACCAGAAAACTGAGCCATCACAGGTGCCAGAACAGACTCAGCCACTGCCAGTAAACCCTTGCCCAAAATCAACCGATACCAATCTCCAAAACGACAACATCTGTTCCCAGGAGATTGAGGTTGAGTACCCCCTGTTCAGGGGGGCAGCTAAAAAGGGTGCTGTGGCATCTGAAAACCAGCAGCTTACTTACAAAATTCAACCAAGAGGAAAAGTCCTGAGACATATCCAGTGGCGCAAAGGACCACAGTTAGCTGTGATTCCTGAAGAAGTGGAGCCAGAAGAAGAGCCTCAGCCTCTGAAATCAGAGATTGAGGGTGAGCATTCCCTGCTTAGGAGTGCAGTTGAAAAGCCACAGCCTGAGCTCAGACCTCAGCCACCAGATTTTGTTATCCCTTCCAAAGAACCACAATTAGCTGTGACCCCCAAAGAGCCACAGCTGATTGTGGTTACTGAAAAACCACAGGAGCATATGACCCCCAAGGAACCTCAGGTCACCGTGATTCCAAAAGAACCACATGTGGCTGTGGTCCCTGAACCAGAACCACAGGTGGAAAAGATGATAGCAGTCCCTGAGGTCGCCTTCATGCAAGACAAAAATGCAGAGATCATCACACTCGAAAGTGAGCAAGAAGCTTTGCTTAAAGAGGTGGAGCAACTAAGAGAAATGCTCCAAAGTCAAAGAGCTCTGCAGATTGAAGCAGATGCACAACACGAAACCAGAATCAAGACCCTCCAGCTAGAAATGTCTGAAGCAGAGACCTCTGAAAAAGAGGCTCTGTGTAAAGTTTCCACGCTGGAGGAAGCCATTAAAAACGAGGCCAGTCATCAGAAGGAAGCAGAAATGTCCATGGCCTCTGAGAGAGAACAACACTCTAAACTGATGGCTGCACTGGTCAAAACCGAGGAGGGCATTAAGCAGGAGACAATCTTGTGGGAAGAGGAAAAAGCCAACCTGCTGACCAGCATTAAAGAGCAGCAACAGATCCTCGAGGAAGAGATAACCAGAAATCTGACGGACAGTATGAACCAGAGCGAGGAAAAGACCAACCTGCTTCCAAGTCTAAATGAGCAACAACAGGCACCAGATCAGGAGATCAACACAAATCAAACGAGGGACACTCTTGACGATCTGAGTGAAGAAGACACCAGACTCCTGGCTGCACTAATCAAAACAGAGGAGGACAAAAAAGAGTGGGAGAAGAAAAAATCAACTCTCCTTAAACATACGAATGAGCAACAACAACAAGCTCACAATGACGAAATCACCAAGAATAAACTGAGAGACATTCTTGTCAATCAGAATGAAGAAAACACCAAACTGGTAGCTGTGCTGGTGATGACAGAAGAAGGCATTAAACAGGAGACTCTCCAATGGGAGATGGAAAAGACCAACCTGCTTCCAAGTCTAAATGAGCAACAACAGGCACCAGATCAGGACATCACAAATCAGACGAGGGACACTCTTGAAGATCTGAGTGAAGAAGACACCAGCCTCTTGGCTGCACTAGTCAAAACAGAGGAGGACAAAAAAGAGTGGGAGAAGAAAAAGTCAACTCTCCTTAAACATACAAATGAGCAACAACAACAAGCTCACAACGACGAAATCGCCAAGAATAAACTGAGAGACATTATTGTCAATCAGGATGAAGAAAACACCAAGCTGGATGAGGCCACTGTGCTGCAAACTATGCAACAACAACAACAGGTTCTTGAAACTAGCAGAGAACAAATGAAGGAGAGGCTTGACCAGGTCAGCCAACAGAAACCTAGGAAACCTTCTCTGCTGAGAAGATTCCTCCGTCTCTTCAAATCAAACCACTCTGCTCAGACCTCCTCTGCCACCCCCACCCCATCCAACCTAGCAACACCATCGTAGTGGTTGGCATAGCCTCATGGCAAGGGTTTTCTCCGGGTGCTCCGGTTTCTCCCATTTAAAAAAAAAAACAAAAAAAAAAAAAACAAACAAAAAAAAAAAAAATTCAAGTGTCATTGAATGGTTTTCATCACTCAAGAGTTTGAAGTTTCACTACAGTGAACATACTGTATAGAAACAAAGGTACAACAGTGGTCTTGCTTTTATGTATATCATATTTTTTTCCCCTCTGAATACACTACAGATATGTTTTACTTCAATGGGTTATTCTTATATTTTCCAAACAAATCATCAAATGATAATGTAAAGACAATGTGACGTGACCACAATGTGGGGATAATCCTTCAGGGAATTATCATTTACAGCTGCAACTCCTAAGATTCATATCATTTGCAATAAAATACCTTTAATTTATCATATGTATTAGCTTCAGAAGATGGTCAGATGATGGTATTTAGTTGTGACAATTTAAAAACAAAACAAAACATTTTAACAGTTTAAAAAATGGTCTACATAAATAACGGGAAAAACAAACCCATAGAAAAGTTTCTAATAGAAATATGAACAAGAAATTTAGATAAGAAAATAAAATGAGACACCTGGGGAGAGGTGTGCAATGAACCACGAAAAATAAATCCACTTACTTGTCGATATTCAGAAATGTACACCGTAACGTTGAGGACTGGTTAATTTTTATTGATCCCTGACAGCATTGAGAAATGTGACCCGTGTACGAACGACCCCACAATTTAAACTAATCACAGAAGCGAGTAGTAACTTTACCTCACAGATTAAAGTTGTCACAATATAATATGAAACTTTTTACATTTTAACAATATAAATTATCAGGTTATAACCCATGACAGTGTAGAGAATGGACCGGCTCACCAAAATATTGTTAATTCTGTGAATCGTCTGCGGACCTAAGGCGGGCTGAATGACGCCTGGTTGCTCAAATAACCTAAGCAAATAATCTGTAACAGCACCTACCTGTCAATCAAAGCAGCCATGCTGTTAGTTATGTGCAACTTTAAGCCTTACTATAATTTGAAGGGGTGAGTTTAAAAAACAAAACAAAACATTTTTTTCACAGTTGTCTGTCTCCTGTACACTCCTCTGTTTACTACAGTTTACTGGACCGGGCTGTAAACATATTTATTTTTTCTGTGCAATTTGGCATCTTAATATGGCCGCTAATGGAGATTGACTCACTTCTGGAGCCCGTCTCCTTGCTGTCATCTTGTGGAATTACAGATTTTAGCACTTCTACATTGGATTCATTTCCCAACCATGGAGTTTGCTGCTTGGTTATAATACGAAACATTTCACATTATAACATTAAATTACAAATGCACCATTTAATAAATATATCACATCATAACGTGATACTTATGCATTTTTATTTGTCTGGCGTGGCAGCAATATGTTTCCGTAAGAACAACTTTAAAACAAACCTCACTCTACAGTAAAATTTAACCAAAAAGAGGATGAATTTCATAGTTGCCAGTGCAAAACATTGCAACTTTTAATTCAGAAAGCTGACATGGTTTGACATACAAATGTAATAACACTATCTAATATAAGAGAACAGCACACAACATATGAATCTTCAAAGATAATTTATTTTCAATATTGGAAAATGTGCTTCTTTGTCAGTTTGTGTATATATAGTTTAACTTTGATGTGATAGGAAAATATTGTTTGCTCATTTAAAGGTCTAGTGTGTCAGATTTAGGAGGCTTTATTTACAGAATATGCCTAACTATGTTTTCATGAGTGTATAATCACTGGAAAATATTCACTGTATATACTTGTCTTCACACAGCTGGACGCGGGCGTTCCTGAGAAGATCAGCCTGGTGTCTCGGGATGAAAAAAGTGTCCTGGTTGTGACCTACTCGGACCTGAAGCGCTGCTTCGACAGTACCTTCCAGGAGCTGCAGGCTGCAGCCTCCGGCTCTCTGTAGCGCCCTCTTTGGGGCCCGGGATGGGATTTTTCCGGACCTGGAGCACACTATTGCACTACAGGGGGAGGACCAGGCTCATGGAGATGACATCAGCATGGCAAAGGCAGCGGGGCAGGGCTTCGTGAACCTCAGTCACATACACTGACCCTGTCACACCAGGAAGGCTTTTTTCTAAAGTGTATTTTTTTTAGTTTTCCTAAACCCCGCAGCTGAAAATCGTAAAACAAAAGGAAAAAAAAAAACAAAAAAGAAAAAGGACAAATACGGAAGCTGTGACGAACAAGTATGATGACATTTTTTTAGATTTGGGGAACAAAACGAGAAACAACAAACCATGAGGTTTTGAACTTTTTTCCTGCTTTTATTGTTTATTTCTACAATTGGGGTTTATTTTTCAGAGGAGGATGCACTAAGATTTTAATTTTTTTGTTAATTTTTTGTTATTTTTATGAATATGTGTGAGTGGCCTACAGGGTGTACAGAGAGCTAAAGTCACACACACGGACATAAATACAAGAGCAGACTAGGAATGACAACAACAACAAACAAACAAACAAAGAAATCCAGCTTTTTCTATTGACTGTGTCCCTCTTCAGGCTGGAGACCACACCCCTTCATAATGACGCACTAGGACACAGGGGCACACCACTCGAGGCTTTCGTTGGGGTGGGATGGCGCCTGTTTCATGAAATGGGCCAGCCCACCTTTGCCTTAGTTGTCGGTTCCCCCCTCAGAAAGGACAAACCACTTGGGTGGGTGGGAAGGGTTTGTAAAACTGGAAAAAAATCAGAGGATTTCTGACATTTTAGTTCAGGAGATTGTGGAGGCTCATATGTGTGGGTGGGTGGGCTAGCGGCATGGACTGGGACTTGAGATTGGGGGGGGTTAAAATGTGGTTTTTTTGTCAGCACTGTGGAAGGGGTGTCTTCTCCTGATGCTGTCAACCAAGTGTTTGTTACGTACACAGCAACCACCTTTGGTTAAATGGACGCTATCGTGACATGAACTGCTCAAGGATGGGTCATTTTCGGTCCGGCTGTCCAGCACTTGGGTGTAGCCCGCGGGTGGGGCTTCTTTTGAGGTGGAGCCACAGCTGCCTCTATGTGGAATGTCCTTATTTTGTCCCCCCCCCCCGCCCCCAATGCCCCCTTTTCTCTGTCTCTCTCTTACTCTTCCTTCTTCTTCCTGCTTTTATCCCACACTTCACTGCCCCCTCAGGGGGTCTCGGGCCCCTCAACATTTGAGAAAAAAAAGTGATGCTTTTTGTGATTTTTCTAGCTGGTTTTTCTCTTTGCTCAGATTTTGTGCAGGAATGCATGATGGGGGAAATGAGGGCAATTCATTTTTGGCCTCAATTCAACTCTTTATTATTCTGTGGACCAATTCCAGCAGGGGTTTAGGGAAAGGGGGAAGGGGTGGAGGGCGAAGGAGAGAATAGGATCAGGGCACCAACAGTTTCTTTTTTTTTTTAATTTGACTTTTAAAGATCATGATAATACAAACGTGCTGGAGACAAAGCAGTGGTCGCTGGCTGTTGCACTCACTCGAACGGCTTGGATTTCTCTCAGGATGACAAACAGCTGGAGGGGCCCAATGATTGAATGTGTTTTGGCTGTCGTTGGCTGCCCCCTGTCCAGTCAGATAGGTGAGCTACAGTGGGAGTGGGTGGGACGTCTTCAGATTGAGGTTTTTAGGAAGTTAACGGCATTGTGAAGATCATGCTGCGAGGGATTTCATGTTGCCCTTAAGCACAGGACACTGACCAAATGAACTGAGTGCAAACCCGAGGTAAAGACATCAGTCCAAGCTCTGACACCTGCTCTTGATTCCTCTGCCTTCGTCTTATTCAGTACTTTTGGCAGAATGTGTACAAACGTAAGACCGTAGAACAACACAGTAATATGTGTGAACAGCACTGTCGATATGAGACAAATTGAGGTGAAGCGCCCAAACGAGAACAGTGTCTTGGCTGCAGACGGTTGTCACGGACGTTCATGGTCTGTGCTCAAGGGCAACAAACCTGCAGGGAGCCAGCTGTGTAAGATCATGTACTACTTCCTCAGTTTTAGTAAAAACAAACAGACAAAAACACATTTGGTGAATGTGGTGCTTTAGAAAACCCTCAAATACACACATACACACACACACGCCCCCCAACTCGGCCTACACAATGTCAGTGCTCATATCACCATCTTCCACGTCAATAACACACACTCCAGTTAATATTAGTGATGACCATCTTCTCCTCCCCCACATCAACACACCTACAATCACCATCTTAGTATGTTTTATGCCCCTCTTGTGTTCATTGTCTCAAATTTTGCAATATTTGTGTGTACAGCAGTATTTTAATAAAGAATACCAAAACCGACATGCAGGATCTTTGTGGGTTTTTTTTTTTTTTTTTGCATTCAAGGACATAAATCCAAATGCTTTAAAACATGTTTATAGAAGTGAAGAGACAACATCAATGTCAAGACATGGGTTGGATTTTACTAAATGAATGAATAATTACATTTTTCAATGATTAAGCATCAAGCAGATACAACGCACTTCACCAAGGCTGCACAAACCTTGAAGTTTGTCTTGGTAACAGTCAACAACTTGGTGTTTGTGTGACGTATTTCTCACTTGTTAAGAAGTGAGCTAGTTGACAGCTATTCTGACAAACCACATTTTAAAATCTGTTGACGCAATCTGTATCTGAAAAGAAGAAACAAGATCTAAATGCTGTCAAGTACAGATTAACCATTAACCATTTATCTGCTGCTTTAGTGTTGGTCTATAATTAGTCAGAAAGTGATTTAAAAAAAAAAAAAAAAAAAAAGCACATTGTGTGTGCAAATGTTTTCTGTCAAGCAGTCCAAAACTAAAAAAATAATCACATCAGTGTCACTGAAGTCATAAATGTTACGGCATGTTTTGCTGTTTGCCTTTGGACTTTGGTAGGACGGTTCCACTGGAGCATCAGAGGATCTTCAAAAGGTATGAGTCGCTTCTACTGAGGCCTAAAGGAATATGTTTCGCTCTAAAGAAATATTTCCAAGGTGCGAAAAGGTAAAATAAGAAATCAGATCACACCAAATGGCACAGTCCTCCCGAAGAAATGCTTAACATGAGGGCACGACCAATAAATGTCAGCGTGGTCTGCTGAAAGCGATCCACACTCCCTCCAGCAGGAGGGGTAAATAAAAAAATGTCAGATTTTCCTTCCAAAACAGGGAAATAGCAGAAATAGACTGAGTTCGTTGTAATGTTGTTTCTCTTAAAGTTTTGAAAAGATGATTTGACTGCATGATGACATTTTGTCATCAGTTTTTCTAATATTTTGTCCTTCAAATAAAACTGAACATTATAACCTCTATGAAAGTACATTTTATTGCTATTGTGTTAGGCTAGCTGTTCTAATCTAATAAACCAACGACTGAGTGAATATTTACATTCACAAAATGTCAGATGCAGACATGATTAACAAGTCCAGGAAATGAATACAGCATTCAAATAAATACAGATACATCCTGTCTAACACATATCATAATTAAGTGGATAATAACTTGTTTTTTTTCCAGCATAGTAGTTGTGTAGGAGAAACAATTAATTCATACAGCAGTGTTCCTCTTCACAAAGCTCAGCACATGAGGTACCAATACAATAAGCTCTAGTAGTTGTAGGTTGGTAAATACATTCTGCATAACTGCATGTGATGAGTACAATCAGGTAATACGTAGCTGCTCTTGAAGGGGTTACGTGTGGTATTGCAAGATTATACTTGGTAATACTGAACAGGCTTCCAGCATGTGTTAAATCTAGAGAAAATCAGAATACATGGAGATAATATGATGAGGTAGAGGATGCAAACAGCAAAGGTTAAAAGCAGCGTGAGTTCTGATTGACTCAAAAAGACAAGCAGAAAAAAAAAAAACATATATATACCCTGTGTGAAGTTGTCAAAAGAGTTAGATAGGAACATATGCTAGAGGGACGGGTAGAGGAAAGCAGAGTTGTAGTCCGGAGGAGGAGATCCGCCCTCGTCAGACTCCCAATCACACGGCAAGATAGACGGGTCGTCGGGTGCCTGTTTGTCCCGACACTTAGTGAAGGAAAAGAACCTGAACATAAGAAAAAAAAAAACATACAAAATAAGAGTCATTATCTTGGTTTATTATGCTTTAGACAAACATACTGCATTCATGTCAACATCCACTCATCCTATTTGTTGTGGAGAAATCTATTCATCAATCAAATGCCGTTGTTCTTCAAATCTTTATTATTTTTCTTCCACGTAGGTTTTTTGGCACCTAACGACTCCTACGCAACTTGTCCTAAAGAAAACATTCAAATATCACAACGTTCAGCTCATTTAGGACATGATGGTTCTTATTTTACTTATTCGTACCATTCATACCTTTTAAAATATTCAACTTTTCCCACATTCAAATTCACAACCTTCAAATCTTTCAACAAACTCCTGTGCACCTTTTCTCTGCTGACTGAACTGACCATTGATGAATGTAATCGGGGCTGGACTATTTACCTCTCTTGAGAAATATCACAAGCAGTCAGTGATCATAATGATTATATTCGACTGAAATCTTTGTAATCTGTGCAGCATCACTGTGTTTTGTCATCATGATGATGAAATATCTGGGTTGGTGGTAGACACATTAAAGCAGTCAGAGATTAGATGTTATCACCTTCTGAGTTTCCTGTTCTTGGCGCCGTTATTCCACGTTAAATGCTTCAGCTCCTCGGACGGCAGGACCATGCCGCTGTCACTCTGCTCATCCTGAAACAGAGGGGACGCAGACATGCAGCTCAGCGTTGTTTTTCAGAAAAAAAAATCATATTTGTTTGTGGTTTCATTTTTGACAAAGTGGGGATGCAGTGTGTGTGTGTGTTTCTGTGTGTTTGCGTGTGTTCGAAGAAGAAGTAAAGGTGTTTTCTTACATCAGAGCTGTCTGGCTCCTCGCAGTGCAGTTCCTCAAAAATCTGAAGTGTGGCCATGCCTCTCATGTAACTAGATAGATTAGATTCAGATTCAAAACATGAGTTAGAAATTCCCCAACTTTCTCAACCTGTTTCCTGTTGTTTCCTTTTCCTTCCATCACTTTCACACCTGCGCCTTTCATTTTTATACCTTCTTTTGTATTTAATATACTTCTACACCACTTCACTACAATACATGATTACTCATACACATGTACATGTAAATTAAGATGCAATGGCTCAGACCTACATGCAGTATACCAATCCGCATAATGTTTTCATTTCCTCTTTCTTGCTTCCTTACCTCAGGTTTGTGACTGCAAGTGGGTTTTCTTTAAAGGTCTCGCTGCGATCATTGTCTCCTGGTGTAAAAGATCCCAGAGGAATATAATCCTTCCCTTCCTGTGCAACAGAAGGAGGAATTGTTGTACTTGTCAGACCATGTGTGTCTCTTTCTTTTGTGCATCTAGGATAAACAATCCTGACCTGCTGGACCCTCTCTTGCAGCAGGTCTCCAAGGGTCTCCACCAGGTTAGGGAAAGTGGGTCGATCTGAGGGACTGGCCTCCCAGCATGCCAGCATCGTGCTGTAACTGCACACACAAACATACAGGTGTTGTCTGGGTCACTGATTCCCCCTGTAGTGATCTATGTTTTTTTTTATTTAACTGTGTCCCTGCCTCCCCTGATGATTTTAGTAGGGTCAGTGTTTAAAAAAAGACATATCCACCCACATTTCAGGTGTGCTGTACTCAGGGGCTCGCATCCTCGTTCCCCCCTTCAGCCTGTGGCAGAACTCTTCATCGATGTGAAGACCGGGGTATGGGGACGCTCCTATTGGATAAACACACACACCAATACATCAATATGTGAACAGTATAAGATCACAGTGTCTGTTGCAGGGCTTCTGTCTCAGGTTATATTTTCCACTTCCTGTTCAGAGAGGGATTCTTACCCAAAGAAAAAATCTCCCACAGCAGAATGCCGTAAGACCATACGTCACTCTGGGTGGTGAACACCTTGTCAAAGATGGACTCCGGAGACATCCACTTGAGAGGGAGGCGAGCCTGCCAGCCAATCACATAACAGGAGCAGGGTTACAAAAGACCTCTTGAGAGGAAACACTGAAAGTCCGCCCAGCTGAAGAACAAAATGTTACGTGATTTTCATTTCTTAACATTTCCAAAACATGAACAAGAAGTTCTTGTTGTTAGCAACAGTTACATGATGCAAAACACATCACATAAATAACTACAAATTTTGTTCACAGGGAATTTATTTCGAAAATGGTAAAACATTCCCTTCAGCAGGTTGCTGGTGGTTGCTCTCATGTACTCACATCTCCCTTGCGGACATAGTCGGGGTCTTTGTAGATGTCTCTGGCCAGGCCAAAGTCACAGATCTTGACCACTTTATTGTCAGAAAGCAAAATGTTCCTGGCCGCCAGGTCTCGGTGAATACACTGATATAGAAACACAAACAACGACACATATGAATCACACGTTTACCTCCATCCACACACACACACACAAAAACACACACATCAGTATCAGTATCAGACCTTGCGAGAGGCCAGAAACTCCATCCCTCGCGCCACCTGGAAGCTGAAGGAGATGAGATCCTCCAGGAATAAAGGTGTGGGATCTAGAGGAAGTATGTGGATGAGGGAGATTTTAATCAAGCAGTTTGGTTATGCGCAAACGGGAACATGTTCACTAAGCGCCTGTCTTACCTTTGTCATCCTCTTTATCATCTCTCTCATCAAACTCTGTTCTAATGTTGCTCTGGCTGTCAGACACGCTGCAGACACAACCTGGCCCTTTGGCTGGCTGCAGTGGGGAAAAACCAGTCAAATGTTATCGATTATTGTATGTCAGAGGTTGAAAACTATGACATTTAAAGGTTATGGCGGACTCAAAATGCTGAAAATGTGAAGATGTTTCTGAGAGGAGATTTGGTGAGAAATTCATAAACATGTTTTTCTCTATGAGAATGACCTTTGGGTCCGCTATTTTAGTTATTTCTACACCTACAAAGAAATTACGGAAGTAAACGTCCTGCTCAAGAACAGATAACACCTTAAAACCTCACATAAATGCAGAAGTGAGTTTCTGAGCGTATGATTTTGTAATTGTGTGCAGCACTAAGTCATTCTTTTTGCTATTTTCTCAGCTGTAAGGAGAAGTGTGGGGCACGTAGGCATGTGTGTGACATTTAATACTGTATGTAAAATGCATCTATCGCGACACCATCTCTAACTGTGCTTTTAGACTCACCATATTGTGCACAAACACTTCTCTCTTGCTTTTCAGGAAGGTAGACAGATTTCCATAGCGACAATACTCGACGATGACCATCAGTGGTCCTGGTCACACGCACGAAAAACATGAATGATAAAAATAATTAAGAGAAGTGAGTGTGAGAGCACAAACACACAAGCTCATAGCTCGTCATAGCTTGTCAACGGCTGTAAATATACGTAAAGGTGAACTTGCATATATTTATTGGCATATTTTGGAAAACACACACACCTCCTGGCTTGGTGCAGGCTCCCAGGAGATTCACTACATTCAGATGATTTCCAATGTGGTTGAGGATCTTCAGTTCAGTCATTAGAGCTTTGTGTTCGCTGGCTGTAGCTCCCTCTGGTGGACAAAGGGCAGAAAAGAAAAACAAAAGTGGCACATGTTTTTGCACAGAGTTGTATTTTTTTTCTCTCTCTCGCTCTCTCTCAGGATACCAGGGGCACGATCTCATACCTTTGAGCATCTTCACAGCCACAGTGCTGCAGCTGGTGCTGTTGTCTATACCAAAAGCAGATGCCTGCATCACCTTTCCAAAGGCTCCACGGCCCAGAGGTTTTCCTGAGGGGGGGGGGGGGGGGGGGGGGGGGGAAAAGAATGTGAGTGGTGCTGGCAGCGGGTGGGTTTTTGTGTCTAATTGAGCAACTTTATTAATTACTATTGTCATCCATCCCGGATGTGAGATGCTGATAAGAGACCCCATCTAACCCAACTCCACCCTGATGATAGTGAGAGCTCATTAGCTCCAGTCAACACAGTTAACACACCCCCTGCTGGACTTGATTAGACAACACAGAAACAAAGTCTGATTAATGGAATGAGAGTCACTCCCAATAATAGTCTGATAAGACCTATGAGAAAATCTGCGTATCTGTGATGTGATCTTAAACACCTTCCCTGTCTCCCATCGTTAGCATAACAGACCTTCAAATCCCTCACAGCTCAAGTTAATCATGATCTACTTATGCATTTTTTAAATTTATTTTCATAAAATTAAAAAAAGAAGTGTACCTAATTTGAGTCGCTCCCGGGGAAACTCCCATTGGTTGGGGTCGTATTGCAGTCTCTCACACTGCTCCTCTATCGGCCCTTCTCCAGTGTCCAGAATGATTGACAGGTACTCTGGTTTGGTGTTTGAGTTGTTGGACTTTATTTTGAAAAATAAATAAAATAAGTCAACGTTAAAACAGTTTCTGTTCTCTGGCGAGGAGGAAGAAGAAGAAGAAGAAGAAGAAGAAGAAGAAGAAGAAGAAGAAGAGTAAATTAACTTTGTTCTTTAAAAGTGGAGGTCATTATATTGGGACTGTTTTGAAAATGCATTCTGGTGCTAATGGGAAACTCCAACATCTGAGGGCTTAAATCATGGCACCAAAAAGCATTTTATTTATGAGTTATTGTTAGTTAAAAATCAACCTGTATTAAATTGTGGCTCACATGAGTTATGAAACTTCTTGCATTAAGATGAGAAAGTTAAGTAAGCCATTGCATATAATATATATTATAATATATTGTTGTATCTGAACTACTAATTATTTTTATACCTGGTTAGACCTAGCTAGACAACAGCCTGACCTTAGAGTATACTGGCCGTAACATTTAATCTAATCTGATCTGATTATACAAACAAACTGACTTGTTTTTTATAGTTTATAGTTGGAGATGAAGAGGACAAAGACCTGGAAGAGCTGCAAACTGCCCGGTAAAAAACCCTGACAACCACACGTATTCACCCATACAAACACATTCACTCACTTTCAAATATTGGTAACATAACGATGACTCAAGTGAAAAGGGAAGGATGTAAGAGAAACGACTGCAACGCTGTTAATGAATGGAAATCTTGTACGTTCTGCCAGTAACATAATCAGGAACAAGGGCGTGGGTTTATTCTCATCAACAACCGACCCGCTACCAAGAACTGTTTGTGTCTCAAAATATTGGTAGGGACACGTCACCTCCATCCATATGCAAACCTACGCCCTGGATCATGAAGCTAAGATAATAAAAGACCAGGGAGCTCTTTTTTTTTTGTTTTTTTTTTTTGTTTGTTCCCTCTCACCTGTCTCAGTTTGCGTATGAAGAGCGTGAGCAAAAGCCAGAAGAGAGTGGCCACCACACAGGTACAGGTGAGTGTGGGAATCTCCAGAAAAGAGGCCTCTGAGGCACCTGCACATACACACAAACCACAAATACACATTAAATACATTAAATTACATGTAAGCTGCACAGGAAGACATTTAATTGTGGTTGTTATACACATGTTCTGTGTTCAAATCAATCCTGTACTTTTCTCCACCCCTCCAAATGGGGGCACTGTGTTTTCACCGTCATACCACAATCCATAAACACAGCCATCCATCCTCCTCATTAAACCATTAGTTTATTTATTCTGGTCTTTTTTTAATGTGAAGAAGCAGAAATGCCCACAGTTCACTGCAGTGCGGAACTGAGATGCAGGCCGGGTCCTTCCAGAGGAAATAAAAAGGGGAGACAGTTTCCTTCCTGACTGATCAGAACACAACAACACACACACACACTCATGGTCACTCCTCTCTCCAGACCCAGACTGGGAAGCGCGTCCACCACTTCTGCCAGGGAACGGTGCTCAAACTGTGGGGTGAAGCAGAACCACACGCGGCCTGCCTCTTTTGCCGCCACCGGACATATGAGTGTGTGAGTGTGGGTGTGTGTGTGAGTGAGGGAAACTGAACAAAAGGCTAAGTGTGTCCCACATTGGGGTTATCTTGAGACCTTCTTTGATCAGTGTTTATTCAGAAATTGATAAACAGACATATCAGCTCCCATTAATAGAACTGATACACTATGTCTCCATGTATAAATACTACATCCATAAAAACAATGTGAAATACTGTTTTATACATCTATACATCCAGACGATACATCTATTTACAGAACAGAGAACAATGGACCTTCAGACATACCCATATATGGAAGAGCTATATCGTTGAGAAGACGTAAACACAGCCAATCAAAGGCACAGATGCTTGGTTGACAGATACTCACTATTGACCCATATATAGGCAGAGCTCTCTGCGGATCCCCTCTCGTTGGTGGCCTGGCACGTATACAGGCCTTGGTCCTCCCCTGTGATACGATCAATATGGAGGGTCCCATCTTCTGGTGATATCACAATACCTATAATACAATGGTACAAAGTCTGAGACACCAGAATACAGCTACAGTTCAAATGTTTATGTTTTTGTTTCTTTTACCTGATCCCTGAGACAGAGCACGTTCATCCTTGTACCACGTGATGGTTGGGGGTGGGACGCCTTCAGAGGGACAGCTAAGAATCACTGAGCTGCTGACGTTGACGGTGCAGTCTGTCAAATTATTAAGCAGCACTGGAGGCTCCAAAACTGAAACACACAAAACATGAATAATAGAGCATGTGCTTGTGTATTGTTTGGCATATTACCAGTGATTTAACGTAACTAAGAACATTAAATCATGTACTATAATTCATTAGACAGCACAGTTTCTATTCTATTGACTGCCCAACAGTATATAAAGTAAATCTATTTTCAATTAGACCAATCAAAATTTACACTTTAATTTAAGCACTCAACTTTTGATACTTAAACCAGCAATAACTCTTTTGGAGGTAGTGGTGAGTGTTAGTCCAATATTTACTCTCCTGTTTTTGGTCTTTGCCAACTTCTGACAAAAATATATATTGTAAATCTACTAAATACCCAGCTACAGCCACATTTCCACCCATTTCAGTTGCTGGAAATACTCTTCAAGGAACTAAGAGCTTTGCTCAGCCCGTTGTCACCTGCGTACATGAAAAGCAACGGCTATTTTTACACATCGTTTTTGTGTGTGACCATGCAACAATGATGACATTTGGTCTTATGTAATGTAGGCTTTCTTCTGCATCTCCATGTTGATGATGCAAACTGGTTTGCGGATGCAGATTGTGGTTTACTTTTGGAAAGTACGACACCCCGGCCAGGGGACTTTTTAGGAGGTTAAATAATATCCCCGTAACCTAATTTAAACCATGATCCGTGCGGGGAATTCCTCCAGAAGTTCCTAGACCCTGGAGAAAGTTGCTGCGGTGAAAATGCAGCTTATGTTCACCTTGGCCGTTTGCAGTTTGGTGCTGAGAAAGTGCTGTAAAGGGAGTTTCCTGAGCTTTTTGTCGGTCATGACTGAAAATAACAGTGATGTGGGCATGAAAACCAAAACGATTAGCTAAAAGATGCAAGATACAATCCACGGTTTAATCCATTGTTAATATAGAAATTTAAATTATAGCCACTGTAAAGGAATTTGCTGTTAGCACTTCTGCTTAAGTAATCTTTGAAGAGACTTTTACTTTATCATATTTATACTTTAACTTGAATTAAAGTATTAAATTAATATTGAATTTAATTGGAATATTTCGTCAAACACTGCATATTGCCTAAAAAGTCAGTATTTACACTCGCCTCAGTACAGTTGTAGTTATTTATAGACTGAAACAGATTTGTGATGAAGTGAAACCAGTGCTATTTTTTTTCCCACTGTTTTCTGGACCAGTGCCACTTTTGGACAATAATTGTGCAATAGTAGTGACACATATTTTTCTCCAGAGGAGAAGCCTTGGCTTCAACCTGTGAGTCAGCTGACATGTGGGTTCTCTTGGGCCCCTTACTCACCCTGAAATACCCGGCAATACAAACTCATTCTAAGAAGGCGCAACAATGTACTATTTCATCATGGGGATGGTTATTGGCCTAGGAGTGTACACAATGAGTTAAATACAGTTTCGATTGCGTGCACTATGACCACACCACAATACTCACACACTATAATTAGACTTTGCTCCATGAATCTATCTCTAAGTTTTAATATTTTAATCGTTCACTCCCTTTTTGGCCTCCTCCTTCTCTTTTTCTGGTCACCCTGTCTCTCTAGCAAATCCCTCATGGGGATCCAGATGGAGGAAGTGGACATGTTGATCCCTGATTGTATAGAGAACAGCAGTAAAAGACATGAAGAAAAGTCACTTAACCAAGGCGACTGATTGTTGTTTCCCCTATCTTCCTCCTGGACAACAATTGATGATTGTCCACGGGGGCTATGGCCTGACAGTGTCTGATTGGCTGATTGTTCCTCCGGCCCTGTGTGAGGGCCTGTAAATGTGGCATTGTGGGAAGTGCCATTGTGTGTTCTTCCTCCAGACAAGAGCTCATTCCCACGTGAAAGAGGTGCTGAGCTGGAGCGCAAGAGCAAAGGCAGGGTGGGGCCCCAGGAAGTTGAGGGGACCTAATTCCCAAGCAGCAAGACTGTGTGAGAGAGTGTGGGTGTTTGTTTGTTTGTATGTATGTGCAACATATATACGTGCACAGAAAACCTGAGGAGGCTGTGAGTTTTGAGAGGGCGCTAAACTTAAATCTTTATCTGAAAAGCCACAAATTCAATGCCTTGACTTACTTGGGGCCCCGAGACAATAAACATCCTTAATCTCTGGCATGTTCAAGGGCCCTTGTTCTCCCCCGAAACCACTAAATAATCCAGACCATGAGGAGGTTTTCAATTCTTGCACGTCGCAGCTGAATAAAAATAGCACTGAATTTATAGCATTGAGATGTTTTACTTTGAAAACAATTTATCTGCTCAGATTTAAAAAATGGTTAAAATTGGATTCATGAATTCAAACTTGAACATCTGCGTTTACCCAGGTGTGATCCGACCTCTGTCCTGTCAGTCAACCCTGGATATTTCTTTTCTTTTTAATTAGTGAACATAAAAAAGTTCAGTTAAGTAAGTTTAAGAAACTTCCAGTTGAAACTGTGGAATTCAGATCATAATTAATAAATTAGTTAGACTAATTTACATTGCAGCCCGGCATTTGTGTGCTACGACTAATGGTGCGTTCCCGTTGTGCACGAATGTCGGAATTTCTGAACTCCATGTCAGAATTTTAATCGGATGAAGTCGGATCTCCAACTGGGAAAGTCGGATTAATCTCACCAGTCAGACAGCTAGATAGAATTCATGCTATCTTCTACTCACGTAAACAGTAGTTACATGTTTTGTTGTACGTTTGTGAGGCTGGGAAGCGCTGGGAGCACTCGACTTTGGGGTTACGTTGTTTCGAGCTCCAAGTTCCGACTTTCAGTGTAATTTGAACGCAACATAAGGCACGGCTCTCACTCCCCAGGGTCCTAAAGAGGAACTGGTAGCCGCGCCTGTGCCTGTTGCGATGATCAGACTATTGTCTACTATGACAGGGCGAGTGATTTCAATTCAATGAAGAAACAAAATGAAGAAACAAAAAAACAAGCAGAGCGTTTTTTCAAAAAACGAACAATGTAAGTACTGGACAGACAAGAAATTGCTCAGCAGTATGTTCAGGGTAAAGAAAGGAGGAGAGATGTTTTGGGTCCTTCAGTGAGTCTGCTTCAGTAAATTTGTTTGACTGTACTATAGGGAATTCCTAATAGTACAACTTCTGTCATTTAAAATGTGAATTTCATTTACAGTATAAATACTTATTTTTATTTATGTAAATATGTTGTTGTTTACACTTCTGAGTTTATACACAAATGTTTAAATAAAACATATTTTGCATAAGGCATGAAGTTTGGGTGGGTTGTTTAACAGTGTTGTTTATCCATGATTTCAAATAAGAATTCTCCAGTGGCTTTTTAGTGCAAACCATTGGCCCATAGGCTATTACGAAAGTGTGCTAGTTAAAGCCCAAATTACACAAAAATAACTTATTGAGTTGAAATCATATGCTGACAGTTTGGTCCCCCCCAGTTCAAAGATCCCATCTGCGCACCTGTAGTTTAGTGGTATTTAAATTTCAGTAGTGGTTAAATGTTAGATATTTACTTACTTATGATTATGGCCCTTCTTTGCTTTGATTGTTTGTTGCTTTTATTTTTATTTTTTGTTTCATTTTTTTTTATTATTGTGTCTTTTGTGTTACTATCTTGTTTGATACCATGTTTGACATTTTGAGCTAAATGCTTTCATTGTGAATCAGTTTGTAACTTTTGTTTTAAAAAGTCTGATATCAATACATTTTTATGTACTTTTTTGTAGCGTGGTCTGAACAAATTGTCAGAAAAAGCAAACATTGTGTGCACACAGCAAGCTAAAAACAGATTTCAAAAATGCTTGATATGAATGACAATAATACTTGATGTATTACTGTTTAAAAAAGCCATATAAAAAGGTAAAATTATTCTTTTAAAAATAAAAAAAATGCAAAATATTAATTCTAACATTGTAGATGGGAGGAAGTTAAAGATGAGATCATCAGGTTGCGACCACTCACTTGTGACCAACACCTGTGTGTCCAGGTGTGTCTCCTGTCCGGTGATGAGGTGGCGGACGGAGCATCTGTAGGCTCCCGAGTCTCTGGCTGTGAGGTTGCTTAGCAACAGGACCTGAGAGTTGGAGAACTCCCCCGACGTGAGCTGCTGACCACTCAGGACTGGGCTGCGGGAATGACCGCCCTCTGTGCCGTTCACCCGTTGCCATGACAACGCCGTGTACAGGTACTTATTGGCCACGCAGGTGAGCTGAAGGTCTCTGCCCTCTCTCGCTTCCTCCCTCTGGCTCACGCTGAAGCCTCCTGGGACGTCTGAGGGGAAACACATGATGTAAAGATAGAGTGATGGGGGAAGATGACGTGAGGAGGAGGGAACATGAGCGAAATATAAACTTCACTGAACTCCTGAGTGATGAATAAGCCTTCTCAGTTTCTTGACATGCGAATGTAGATCCTGTCAGGAGAGCTGAATCGACCGATCCTCCATTTTTGTAACCTTTGACGACAATGTTGAATGGCTATTGTGGGTAAAAGCAGCTAGTAGAATACAGTGAAAAGGCTTTTTATTTACTTTAGCCATTTGAAACTTCCCGTGGAAACGGCTCGAGAGTTTCCTGATGGCAGATAGTGTTTATCTTTCCCGAACACCCCAAGGCCTCCCGAAATAAAGCGGACCTGCCAGTCCAAGGAAGTGCGCTGCACGGGGAAGTGAAACGATAAGAGCCCCAGGTTCCTGTTTCGCTTTTGCTCACACACCAACAACTCAGCACACCCTTACGGATAAACACATACACACTCGTGCACACACTCAAAAACAAATAGACACAAAGCTAACCTTAACCTTAACCCGTGTGCCTGGTAACAACTCTAACCTCACACCACACACAAAAGTACAGTGTGCACTCAGTGCACGTACTCTTTGTTCTGCCAAGTATTTACACCTACATCACTGTGTTACCTCTTTGTTGACACGTACGAATATTGATTTGATCTCCTGTATGTGTACAAGTTTAACACTGACAAAGCTTACATTTGTAACCAGATAACATAAAAGAATTTAATAATGTCAGGAACAGCTTTATGCAAATGTTTCCACCGGCACTCCAGCTCCTTTCTAGACTCCAGTTTTTGATGCTCTGGAGCATTGGTGTCAAACTCATTTTAGTTCAGGGGCTAAAATGATCAAACCAGTACAATATCAGGTGTCAAATCGTGAGTCTCAGCCAATTTCAGGATGTCATTTAAGTGCTTGTGTGTAATCCTTGAATGCAGTTTTGTTTTACTGATGCACATTACAGAGAAACTTGTTCACAAAGGTACATAGTCCCAAACATGCCCATAACCTTTGCAGCAAGGGGCTCTCAATTACCCTGGCAAGAGATACTGATAAAATGTGTCCAAGCCGACACCATGCAAATTTGTCCTTCAAATCTGAATCACACCGGCCATCAATTATTTCAAATTGGATGTCAACAGGCAGATCAGAAGCTCATCAAAGACCTAAACCGGAAAAGCAAAAGAACGCCTAGAACAGATAGATAAAAAAATTTTTTTAACCAACAGCTTCAGCATGAACCGTTTTCTTGCTGTGACCTCCAGTTGAAATAGCAGGTACTTTTATTAAAAATTTGCAGTCAATGTCTCTGTAATTTTTCTAAAATTGCAAAGTCATCCCGAACCTCTGGCGGGTCAGTTTTGGCCCACAGGTCATATATTTGACACCCTGAGAGCATCACACTTTTTCCACAACAGTGCGTTGACCTTGGATGTCGTTGCACGTCTCTGATATTTCATCTCCTGGCTCACTTCTGGCGGATTGACCTTAACAATCTTCTCTCCTTACCCTCCTCACCTCCTTTTCTCTCAGCGTTTTCTTTTCTTTCACTCACAGTTGTTAAACTATAGTGACAGAATGACATTGATCTACTGCATGGGCTCAGTGTGCCTTTTATTCCCCACAGCACTACAAATATACATATTTAACCTTTTTTTTCCTTTTTAATTTTGGTTGCAGGACATTTTATTTTGGCAGTATTGCCTAACACATAAAGAAAGAAGAAGCACATCAATGGCGAGCAATAAATATTTGTACATGAGGGTGTCTTGTGTAGTATGAACGCAAATCACAAGATGAATGATCAGTCTCATGTTTGACGAAGTTTCTAGTTTCAGTCTGAGATAAAACATGTTTTGGGTTGGTGTGTGATTCCAGATAATTAGTTGCATAATTTTTCTCGTCAAACAGATTCAAAGAATTGAGATAACACACTTGGAAAATATCTGTAAAAAAAATAATAGGCCAAGCCAAAAATAAAATTCATGTGAATTAGGGAGGGAATAAGATGAGCAAAAAGGTAACAGAGGAGAGGAGGAGACTGAAACTCCTTAAAGTAAGACGTCTCTGGGGAGGGAAAGGAGGCAGATTTGGGATTACCAGGTAAAATCAACTTTTATCAACATAACTTCTAATTTAAGCTAAAAAAAAAAATCAAAAAACATTCCCAGATGTGACAGGAACAAACACAGCCATGAGCTGATTCATGTTTTTTGGGATCACCTGTGACGTAGAAGTGAACGTCTAGCTGGTCTGTGCCTGCAGAGTTGGAGGCAACGCAGCGATACACTCCAGACACCAAGGCCTCTGCCACAGTCAGGACCCCCACCGTCTATGGAAAGTACAAACATCCGCATGAACAAACCGGTAGTTAACACACCATGGAAAACAGACACACGCACACACACACACACACACATTCATGTAAGGTTCAGGCTCGTTACCTCTGCCACTGATGGCAGAAATCACATTTTCCGTGGGCCCTCTGAGCAGACAATAGGGGTCTCTGAGCCAGACCTCCTGCCCACTTCCAACCCAGTGGGCAGCTCAACATGCAAGCCATTGATAAGTACTAATATGAGTGTGTCTTTGAATGTGTGTGTGGGAGAAGTGAGCCAAGAAAGATCAGAAAGTGACATGATCCTGTTTCCTTTGCTATTATTTAGCCAAGGAAACATAACAAACGAGCCAACCTCTATCGAGACTGGTGCATTTTTGATCAGTTTTCATCAAATAATCTAATAATATATGCAATTCTAACCCTTTTCTAAGACAAACTGTAGTTACTGTACATTTGAATTTGTCAGTTCAACTGCACAGATTAACTACGAATCCTGTTACGAACATAACGCGGCTCTTTTGTCAGTTTTGCAGTGCTTCATCTACCTTTTTCTTCCCCTGAAGCACTTCCTGTCTGCGCGTAACACTCAGGATGTGGTTGCTTGTGGACATGGCGGGGACTCTTTCTGTCACAGGGCTCCATAGCGAGGAGGACGTTGGACACACACACCTTGAAGGAGGAGAAAGAGAGAGACAGGGACTCAGCTGTGTTGACACAAGTCATTTTATGTGTGCCTCCAGGTGTTTGTGGGTGGGTGTTTTTCTCAGCTGTGCTCAGCAGGAGGAAGACGAGAACATCAGGGACAATGTTGGACGATCGCTGCTTGATGTTATCTTCAGCCTAATTCACATAATCATCATCAAACCATTTTTATCAATTGCATCACGTCCTCCTACTGCTTGTTGCTGGATGACAATAGTGGATCTTTGGAGTGCTATGTAATGCTGGATTGTTCATCTAAGGAGGATGCAGAGGTGGTATTGTCATCCCATGAACCAACTTCCTTCCATTCTTAACAAATCATCCCACATTTCCAGGACAAGAGTTCCTGTCCCTCTCAATGACTCTCACAAGTCTAAATCCATAGATTACACTAGAGGAGCTGTGGGAACTGGAGATTATGCAAGCTGCTTTGTGGTTTATTTATGCATAACTCATTATGATGATAAACTATGAAGTCATACAGGAGGTGAGGAGGGGCCTTAAAACACATGATGATTGATTAGTTTCAGAGCAGAGGCGTATTAGGGTGTATTAGAGGAAATGAAACATGTGCGCTATATTTATCCCACTTCTTGCTACATTTTCAGTAAATGCTTAGAAATAAAGTTCATTTCACAATTGAGTCCAAGAAGCATTCGTTTTATGAGCAAAGCATATTAATGTTATGATATACTGAATAAAATAAAGATAGTAAAGTATTTTTGTAAACAAAATTGCATTTGTATTTTTGAAATATTTTGGGGAATGTTTATGTATTTAGGGTCCTGAAACAATTAATCATTTTTCAAAACTATTATTGAATGTTATTTATTAAATTAACTGTTTTTATATCAATAGATCCAGTTACTTAATTTACTCAAATTACTCCTATTTAGATTTTGACTAACTAAATTCATTCAAGTTTTATCTTCGTCATTAATACAGAAACCACTAATTCCTCACAATTGATAAGCTTGACAACTGATTTAATCTATTAACTGGTCATCAGGACTGTTGCCAGTTCATTTTCAGCTCGTACTTTTGAGAAGGTATTGCTATAATCATAGTTTACTTACACACTTAGTCAGTAGCGTGTTTGTGCTGACTAGCTAACAGTTCAGGTAAATATGTAGCCAGTAGCCGTTAGCAGTTAACTAGCTAAGCCGGTTGCCTAGCAGCAGCCCCCAAGAGGTTGCCAGGAAACCAGCAAGACTCCAGGACGTTACTACATTTTGGCTTTGTCAGGTTTTTGTCAACAAGCAAGTATTTCATGCATGTTTTCTTAAGAACAGATGATATAGCATATTCATATCTATGAATGATGTAGACAGATCTCATGATCAAAAGAATGTGGCTTCATTATTTAGACATTAGCCATCATCCTCGTTGTAAACTGTCATTTCCACTCTGTTCACTGATATTGTTTATGGATGTGTCACTGCCCTCCTCTACTCCCTGTCTCTGTCCGTATCCTTGTCGTCGTAATTTTCTCTCTGTCATGTGCTCCTCCCTGAGGTTGGTTCCTCTCTGCTGCCTGATTGCTCTTCCTCTTGGCATCTAGTGCATGACTGACCCACCCACAGGCCTGACACACACACACACATCACACAGGCACAGATTACACCACACACTCCCACGGATCCCAGGAAAAAAAAAAAAAAATTCTTGCTCAGACGTGCGACACATACATGCACAAATATGATTAGTAAGATGGGAGTGTGGACATAAGCGTGGTTAGAAACTGAAAATGAACAAGCATGCGTACACACTCATACCACAACCCACATTCACGCAGTGTGTGCCTGCCAAAAGGGTGAGCAGCAGCCGCCGGGAAATATGTATGAACTGTTCAGTTGTGTATCAGTGGGGGTCATCTCCTGCTTTTTCTTCCTGTCCTGTTTCGCTGCCTAAAATAAACTTTTACAGCTGTCCCTGTCCGTTCCTGTCTCAACCCCAAAATAACCACGCAGCCATATAAACCAATACACAAATATAAGCAAAGTTTAATGCAAAAAAAAACCAAAACACAAACGACTGATATAACACATACAAAGTTGGCAAATATTGTCATTCGTCATATGTAAGTTAGTTGTATAAAATTATTAAATATTAGATTCATATATTACTCATAGAACATCTGTATACAAGGAATGAATCACATTGGGAGACACCCGTAGAATAGGACACATACACATAAACACCCATGCACACATACACACACTTGCTTTACACGCACATACACTCAGAAATGGACTTTACTAAAACACTTATAGCACTCATTCTCTTAAAATGGCTTGTAGTATCACACATACGTTTAGATTTTAATTAACTTTCAATACAGAGACAACAGGGCTGTTATACTGACATCATTTTTGACAAACAAGACACTTTGACGTGGATGGGATGACACTGGACAACACAGGATGACATAATATGACAGAGGGCAGTCATAGTCTCTGGTCTGTGGAGACTTCCTACATGGTAGGTGTCTGCTGACCATCAGTCTTTTAATAGAGAACTGTAGGCATCCCATAGTGAACAACACAAAGCTTGTCCTCTCTCCTGTTTCGCCCGTCCAAGGTGAGCACATTTGACCTTCTACCAGCGGCTAAAAATCGGAACAGAAACTCACAGCTTTTGTGGATGTCAGAATCAGATTAATGCTTGGGACAGGCACGGTTCATGCACCCATTATAGTACCACTCTAGGACACAAAAAACAAGCAAAGCAGCTCCAGAAATGTGGCTGGTGGATGGATGGAATTGCACTTCTTCTGGCTCAAAATGTCTGTGAAATGTAAAAAGCGTAAAAACTACTGGATGACTGGGTGTGAGGGGATGACTTAAATCGGGGAAATAAATAAATAAATCAGTAAAAGCAGGTGTCCGTATATCCTTAGCGATGTGGATTATTTTTCCTCCTTGTTTCCTCCTGGTCTCCTGGTCTTCACTGCTCAGCAGTGTTCCAAGTCACTTTCCTCATTTTCCACATCAGTTTAGCACAGGGTCATCACATAGGATCACTGGAAATATCACTGAGGGTTCTGGCTGCCGTGAAGAAGCACTGATGAGAGTGTGGAGGCGGTGGTGGTGATGGTGAAGGGCTCCAAGGCGGGAGGCGATGGGGAGTTGTTCTTCTGTAAAGGTGGAGGATGCTGGGTTGGGGTGGAGGGCAGAGCTGGTGAGGGAAGGGGTTGGAGAGGTATGTGTGGGGGGCAGCAGATTGGGGGAAGGGGTGTGTGTGTGTGTGTGTGTGTGTGTGTGTTGGGGGGGGGGGCTCTCAAGAATAGATCAAGCTCTTGAGGAAGCGGACTGTGCCACGTTTGAAGACGAAGGGACAATCACGCTGCTGGGAAGCGTCTCGCGTCGGAGAGGAAGCCAAACAACGAGAGGAAAAGCGCTCTGATTTTTGCACAGGAAGCCCAGTGCGCCTCCTGCCCGGGCCAGATAAGAGCGCTGTGGTTCCCAGGGCCAGACCCAGGAGTGGGCCCAGGACCCAGGCGTGAGGCCCCTCATCAGCCTGGCCCAACCTGGTCCACTGTCCCTGGGCCTCCTCCAGCGCGGCGTCAGGCTCGTGGTGCAGCCGGGCTGCAAAGAACAAGGGCCTAGTGAGGATCCAGCCAAAAACTGGTCTAACAACACACTCAATGCAAACACTGAACCAGAACAGAGCTTTACAAAGGACCATAGAAGAGACCAAATGTAATCTGCTGAAACATTACTGTGCAATTATCCTTTCATTTCTTTATCATAATATGCTGCAGCTTCAGTGTACACCTTTTTCTGCAGAAATCTGGATAGAAATCATTCTAATTCTCTACTTTATAATATGATTAATTACCTTTTTTGAATGTTTGTTTTTTTTATGACAAATTCTTCTTTTTCTAACTAAAAGACTGAAATAATTTAAATAAATTGTATTGAAAACTTATAATATTTGACCCACAACCCTCTCAAAATCAATTGAAATATAATCATCAAAAGCTGATTCATCAAGTTGATGATAAAATAATTGGGTTTTGACATATTTTCTTTCACGTGCAGATTGCATGTGACTCTCAGAACAATCATACATACTGTACTTCTACACTATATTACACTATATTACAATAAAGAGGTACAACAGAGGCAAAAAAAAAAATATCTAAAAACAATTGTCTGAAGTTGACATTTTTGCAGGACAGTTAACATCACTCCACCTAGATTCAGTGTAACAGTGAATATCAGATATTTCAGCATCACCAGCTGCTCTAAAACATGTTTATGTACATTATGTGGATTACATTTGGCAGGGACGGACGAAACCACACTGGAGGCAACTCGGCATGACGCCATGTGAGAGTGTCAGGGTTAAGGGTCAAGTACACTGATGATGTCAGTGCGTCTCAGCGGAGAAATAGAGTATGGGCGGCTGCTGTGGTGCTCTCTGGTAATACTTAACCTTTCTGACTCGGTCATAAGCAACACAATAAGTGTCTGACCTCCAAGAATAACTCAATCAATGTTTCTGCCAAGTGCTCGCTTGAGCACTCGTGTGAGTGTTTGTATGTGTCCGAGTTTGGCTAAATGACTGTCCCTCTGCTTCTCTGGGTTGGGCCATTTCTCATGAGAACTTTATATATAGTGTGTGTGTCAGATATAAGAAAAAGCATCACAGGATGCGGTGTGCAATCACAATAATAAACAGGCCTCTCACCCTGCGTCCTGGACAGGAAATTCATTAAATCATAGCGTTTGATTTGGAAACCAACAAATCGTGACTGAGAGCACGGAACTGGCTTCTATTGAAGTGTGTTTTTTTTTCGCTGTCCTTTCAAGTCCGAGATACACTGTGTACCGTGTCTGTGAATGTACCAGGCACACACACACTCACACGCTCACACACACACACAGGCTATAGGCATTTGTATGCACTTAAACAAACATAGAAAAAGAGATAAGGACAGTAAGAGAACAAACATACGGGGAAAGAGTTGCATAAGCAAGCAAACACATAAACACAGACGCGATGACAACACAACACACATGTGGGTCCAGCTACACACACACACACACACACACACATTTTCACACATTTGCTAAGATGAAAGGCCCCCAAAGGCATCTGTTCTGGTTACAAGAAGGAAACACTGTCTGAACACATGCTGAAATAGACAAAACATGTCTCGTTTTTCAAAATCACACACACACACACACACACACACACACACACACACACACACACACCACAAAATAACAAAACAAACAAGACATCTTTTTTTTTGTACTGCATGTGTTTGTAACCTTATACCATTCATATTATTTTTAGCTTTTGCAGCCAAAATATACAAATTAGTATCAGCTGCTGTTTTTGCAATATTGTGGGTTGATTAAAATTTGTCTGCTCATGTTTATATTATATATTTGTTTTCTGTCTGGTTTGACTTTCTGTTTCTATTCATGATTTACGGCTCATCATGGCGGCAACGTGTATATTTGCACGCTGCGCTGCATCTAGTCTCCTGGGCTACTTACAGGCCTTTGGACGGGCATGGATGCCAGAGCCACTGGATGTGTGGTGGAGGGACCCCGTGGGATGTGCAGTGAAGGACTTGTCTGCTCCCCTGCGGCACTGAACCTGGGTCCTGCAACGACACCGCTTTCTCCCCTATCTGAGGACTCACTGTCAGACAAGAAGCCCACACAGACACACAAACACAGACACAGGGTAAATATTAATCACTGAAGACAGAGCTAAAAAGTGGCTGATGGGTGGGTGGGCAATTTAACCATGCTTTCTCACCATTGACCACAAGTGTGAGTGTCAGATTCTGGTACAGTCCATGTTCCTGGATTCGTACCAGGACAGTGTACTTCCCAGCATCCTCCTCTGCCACATCCCGGATGATCAGGGAATTCCCATCCATGTGGTATCTGGAGCACTGCTCTGCTGCCACCATGCCATCCTTCAGCCTGTTAGTAAAAAAGAGACATAGCATGTGAGAAAGGTTTGGGCAAAGGAAGTCCAAACCATCTTCCTCTTTAGTTTAAGGAGGAAAATTACATAACAAAATTACAACAGTTGATGAGCAGTGCTTGGTTGTGCAAACAAAGATCATTACAAGGCCTTTCCATGGAAGGGATACAGGCTTTATTTAGACATGATGATGAACACACGCAACAAAATGGAAAAACTCTAGACAAGAGATTCAAAAAAGGTTGTTCGGTGTCATTTTGGGGATCAAGTCGATGTCTTACCAGATAACTTCAGGGACCGGGAACGCTCGTAGTTTAGGAGAGATTCGGTAAGATTTCTGTCCCGCCTGCACCTCCATCACAGATCCGTGTCTGGGCTTCAGACGAATAAATGGACGGTCTGAAATTGAGGAGAGATTCATATATTTGTCAGACTAGGAAAGCAAATGGAGAAGTTAAAATACTCCCCACAGTGATTCAGCAGTGGTTCAGTATGAAATAGATCTGAAAATAGATATCAGCAGTTAGGAGTTTTGGAGGAAGATGCTCACCATAGACAGTGACAGTGGCTTTCACTTGTTTGGTATTTTCACCGCTGGTGACACGGCATGTGTAGAGGCCTCGGTCTGAACGCTGGAGCTTCGGGATGGTCAGAATATTGTAGAACAACATGTGCGTTTGGTGTTTCAGGATCCTCTTGGAAGTCGAGCCGCCGTTCCTATTCTGAAAGCGGACACGGGCGAAGAATTAACACTAAAGTCTCGCCTGTGTGTCACTAGACACCACAGAGCTGATTCTGTCTTTAATCCACAGTGCAGCACAGAATAACCGGAGGTTTCCAGCTTGCTTAGCATGTTTTTAATGGGAGAATACATATAGTTACACAACTTCACTTGTTGGACTGATGTATATCCTAATTCACCTTTATATAACTCTTTAATTCTTCTAAGGCTTCAAGTGAGCTAGTGGTCTTAAATCACAGCATCTTTGGTTTGATTCCAATTTTTGATCTTTGTTGCATGTCATTGCCACACTCTATCCCACCATTTTGTGTCTGTTTCTACTGTCAGACTATCCAAAATGCCAAAAAGGTAAAAATGCAAGATAGGCCCCAAGAAAGGCCTAACAACTTACAGTATACATAGAAACACACAGGTCTGTATCACTGGTTTACTTAATGGTCTGTTAAAGAGTAGGTAAGTCATTAATAGAGGGTTCTTTTATTGCAATGATCTATCAAGTCCAGAGTTGTAACTGTCAAATGGTTAATAACAGACACAGTGCTCTGTAGCATGGAGTCTAAACTTTGCTCTGCCAGTCCAGCATGTTTATGCTACAATGAGCCAAAGTGTTTTTTTTCTTTACAAATGGCTTCTCACTCATCTATATAGCTTTAATAAGTGATTTATTAAGTAATGATAAAGTCATAGTCACCACTAATAACCCCTAACAATATAGGTCTCCTCATAAATAGTATTGGTACTTCACCGCAGTTGAGATAACATACGTCTGACGTGAAGGGATCAATATTATAATACAGTATATAAGTGTAATATAGCTTTTCATTAAGTTGTGGTGGGTCATTTTCAATCGTCTTACGTGAAACAGCGCTCCGCCTTTTGAAGTGCAGAAAGTTAGGTGGATTTTAAAGTAGCAACCTTTCACTTTTGCACAAATAAACCTTTGAAGAAGTACTTTTATATCTACTTTTAAATCTACTTTAAGTCTGCCAGATTTTCATCACATTTCAGGTCACACACACTGAGGAGACACAGTATACTGTTCTCCGAGTAAGAGTATTACACACTCCTGCTCTGTGTCTGTCAGAGGTTATTTGGCATCTAAATCTGTGCTTCTCTGCTTTTATTCAAAGTCTTCACAGACTTTAATTTAGGTCTGACCTTTCCAGGGTAGTCCCAGGTGATGTTGACTCTGGTGTTCAGCTCCGCAGTGGCAGTGCAGTTCACCACTAGTCTATCTCCTTTCAGGGCCTGAATAGATTCACTGGTGTTCAGATACACGTCCATGATGTTACTCACTGTGACAACAAAGAAAGAAAAACATGGTTACAGGTTATTCTCTATACACACACATTTATATATATATAAATTGTATACATAAATGTCAGAGTGGACGTTGTATCTAAAATGAATTTATGTACTGCTGACCTGGTCTGTGTACAAAGTATATACGTGACTTGTGTGTGACACCGTTGGTGATTGTCTGGCAGAAGAAGGGGCCGATGTAATAGAAGGTGGGAGTTCGGATGGTGAAGCCTTGCTTGCTGTTCCAAATAATGTTCCTGTGGTCTGGGCTTACTGGGCTGTGGTTGGGGAACTGTGGGAGCAGGGAAGAGAAGACAACAGCTGTCAAATGTTTCACTGAAACCAAAACCACAAGAACACCAGCAATGAAACACTTTTACCACTCTGAACATTACTGAAATCCCACGTATAGATGCAGAGATAAGGGATCAGCAGAGTTTCAGCCACAGGGAACAGTCACAATGACTCATTTTGGTACTTAAATTATATAGAAATTGGAATTAAGGAAGGAACATGGTCACAAGATGCACTCACTGTGTGTCAATAAAAGTCCAGTGTTGCTTCGAAAGGTCCGATGTAGAAAGCTCTATTTACAGAATAACGCAATTGAATTGAATAAAATATGTATAGCTATGTTTTTATCAGTGTACAGGGGTTACAATCATCAATGACAGAGCTAGACTCCACCACTAAATCCCTCACACCGGTCCTTAAAGTCCTTTTTGGGTTCAAGTTTAAGTCAAATCTCAAATAATTTATTAATTTTAACTGCTGATAAAGATCATGCAATATGACTGAAAGCTGAACAGCTACTAAATGGATGTTTGAAACTCTATCAACTAATTTTGACTGAGTCTAAATCAAGTTTGAAGTCTCAAGTCTCAAGTCCAAGTCAAGGCTCAAGTTGTCTCTCGGGCCTGAATATTGAGGATTTAAAATGTCACAGAGACGTTTTTAGTGCATCAGTCAAACAATGAAACAGCATAAATAAGCTTGTCTTTTGTCTGTTTCCTTTATTTGTCACTGTTGCATGTCAAAACTTGAGACCTCTCTGCTTTTAAATCTCATGTCAAGTCTTGAGCGAGTGAAGTCTCATGGCAGGCCAAGTCAAATCTCACACCACCGTGAGAACTTGAAGTCTAACTGAAGTCAGCAGCTCTGACTGAATCATGTTTCCCATCAGATCTAGAATAGATAGTGTGACTTGCCTTCGTAGGAAAAAGCACAGGTGTTACTCAGTGTGGCAGCACGCACAGTGCCACGACCGTGAAGTTGAAGCAGCTAAAGGAAATTAACTGCAGGTTTTTTAGAATCAGTTCCATTTTGTGTAGGTTTGAGTTCGAATCCAGCTCTCCCGTCCTCTTTATCCTTGTTTTTAATGAACCAAGATGGCAGTTAAAGAGTGAAATCACTTGGTAACTGTGCAGCCATGTTGTTTTTTCTTGGAGGCAGCCTTGAGGAAATGTTTACTAGAGTTTCTATGACACAGTGGAAGCGTCCCACCCACTCTCAAGGGAACAGGTAGACCCCCACCACCATCACACACACACACACACACACATACGTCGCCCCGCTCCTGCACTCCCAGTGTGAACTGGCTGATACCCCCCCTCCCAGTGGGGTGACCCTCTCAGACGCCACTGAGCTCCTCCTCCTCCTCTCTTAGTACTTTCCCCTCTTTCCGAACTCACTGACTCACTGTCTGGGCGCCCTTAGTGCCCTCTCCAAATCTACATGGAGAAGGTGGAGGTGGTGGCGGTGGAGAAACAGAGGGGGAGAGAAGGAGTCAGAGGAGTCAGGATATGAGAAACGTGACCCCAGTCCCTCTCCTTGCATCCTGTTACTACAGGATATAGACATTTTGACTGGAACCCCAGGTCGACCCCGTCATCCCGGACCTCCTGGTCGCTTTCATGGCGAGAGCGAGAGCGAGAGAGCAAAGCCTCCTGGGTATTGTTCCCGGTGACAGAGGTCATATTAGAGATCCAGGTAAAGTGCAAAATCCTTCCAGGAAAAAAACACTCCAGGGGCTGCGACAGTGAGTGGATTCCTGGTTCAGACCGGCCAGCACAGGGTTAGAGGAGGGAGTGGGAGATGAAGGAAGAGCTATTTTTAGAATAATTACCTTCACGGCTCCAGGCATTTGTGAGGAGATGGAAGCAGGACAAAACTGTGTGTGTGTGTGTTAAAGTCCAGCTATGTCTGTTTTAGGATCCGATTCATAGTTTGGAGAACAAGCAGGATATGTCCTGCAGAGTCTGGTTTGTCCTAATGATGTTTTTTGCACTTCCTGGATACTAAATCCAGAAAACCTCCCAATGTTCCAAGACATTTGCTCCTGTTGCAGTTTTCCTTTTGTTTTTTTAACCAGCAGCATCCAGCTTTCAGTTTGGTCCAGAGTGAAATCTCTCAGCAGCTTTTAGATGGATTGCCATGAAATTTTGTTTAGACATTCATGGTCCAGAGAAGATTAATTCACCTGACTTTGATCAGTTACTGACTTTTTCTTCAGGACCACCATGATTATGGACTCGAATCCACTTGGGATGAATTAACACCATCACCAGGTCAAAATTAAATGTGTAATTTGGTTTATCATGAGATATCTTCAAAACTAATGACATTAGCCTCAGTTTTGCATGCCAGCACGCCAAAGAGGTGAACACGGCAAACATTACGTCAGCGAATGATGCATTGTTGTAGAGTTTTTATTTTAAAAGACACTTGTTTGTTTGTTTGCTGTCCAGAAGGCGTTGTCCATCTGCTGTCTAACGTAACATGAATCCATGGTGACATTTTATAAAAGGAAGTGTGCGGTACCGACTTTCGGTGAGGAGTTTGAAAGGCATGGACGTGTATCAGGCACACGAACAAAGATGTTTTTGAGTTGTGTTACAACTTTGAAACACAAATCTCTGCTACTGCCGCCCCAATTTCGACTGTTCTCTTTTAACCTGTCTCTTGCGAGTCCTCTAACTTTATGGAAGTGCAATACTAAATGAGCCTTTAATGCACTTTTACTCTTGCTTTTTGTTTTGTGCATCTGATATACTAAAAACAGTCCAGTCCAGAGCCATCTGTATGTTTTACAACTACTCTATTGTAGTAACACCACAATAAGCTTCCTACAGTGACGCACAAACCATCATATTAATGATCAGCGTTCGTGATTAAAGAGAATGGACCGTACTTTGATCTGTCGGGGCCAACAGTAGCTACTTCTGCTTCCTCCACCAGGCCAACCAGCTGTTTAAAGCATCACTTGGGGGGAAGCTGGCAAGCCAGAACTCTTACTATAAGAGGTGGAGGGTGAGATGTGGGAAGTGGTGCTGGCCAGAGGCCAATGGGGCACTCCAGACCCCATGTCCTGTCTCCAGAGGTAGAAACAGGACGCAGTGGGCGCCGCTCAATCGGAAAAAGCCAGTAAAGTGAGGGGCATCTTTGACGGGAAGATTTTCTTGCAGATTTAAGTAGGCAGACGTGGTTTTGTTTCATTCAAACAGGTAAACATGCACTCATACAAAAGCAGACACACATGCAGTCCCATGTGTGCTCCTCTTTGCACTTAGTGACTCGTCAGCTCACCCCCTCACTCAGCACTCAAGCACCAGCACTCACAAACATATCCGCACACACTTTCACACATATCCGCAGACGGACACAAACAAACGGACACACACGCCACAGAGTAATGGCTGCCAAGATAAGAACAATGTAGCGAATGATCTGGAGAGGGAGAAACAACGGTATGGTGCATTGTGTGCATATATGAGCCCTGATGGAAAAAACTAGGACAAGTGATGATGGTGTGTGTGTGTGTGTGTGTGTGATTGTGCAGAGAAGGACAAAGTGTGACATGAGTAGAAATCAGGATGCACGGCAGAGGGGAAAAACATCCAGACTGTCACTTTTGTTCATATTTTCTGTACTGACCTTGACCAGTGTGGTGGTGACATTTGGGTGGGTGACCCGGCAGGGGATGATCAGTGGCTGCTTCTCTTTCATGTACAACACATGTGGGTTCATACCCTGGTCCACAAATGGCTGCTGGCTGTCTGAAACCCAAACACGGCGGTCAGGGACACATACAAGTTTGTAAAATAAACGCATAAATTAAGACTATTTCTTTCTTTCTCGCACACCGGTGTCACATAAATGAAAGTATGCAACCATGTGTTTGGTTTAAAGGGTAAGTTCACAGAAATTATTAATGTTTTCTCACTTATAATGGGACTTATAGATGCACTAATTGTGGCTTTATTTGTCTTGGTTTTGAGATATTTAGTAGTACATTATACTTTAGGGCTACCATCATTATTATTATTATCATTATTATTTTCTCCATAAACCAATTATTAGTTTCTGCAAGAAACTACAATCAAAAATTGTTTGATATCTTTCCAGGAATGGCAGAAATTATTATTCAAACACCAACATACTGTGATTAAGTTTTCTGACTTGTTTCAGCTCTATTAATTTCCTCAGTGTAGGTGAATGAAATTATGTTTGTGGTGTGAACAGCAACTGACAGCAAAACCGACAATTTAAAAAGTTCTCTCCAGAAACTGTGTACTGCTTTACTCTTGACAGCCTAAAGATGTTCACAAATTGCCAGCTTTAATCTGAAGTGTGTCTCTGATAGAGACTTTTCACAGAGACACGGTTTCAAAAAAGAAATTCTGCTGCTGTAAGCAACAAATTTCCATTCATGCAGAAGTCTCAGACACAAAAATATCAAAACATGGACTCATAAACTCATAAAAAAGTCTTTTTAAGTACTGTTGGCGGGTATTCGTTCCAGGCTACAAACAGGACCAGTGAGCTTCACCAGTAACGTAGAGCAGCCTGTATGTAGCATGTGAGGTCAAACACATCACTTGCTGCTGCTTGCAAGTGTATCAGCTCAGATCATCTCATCTGCACTATGTTTGCTGGACAGCAGGAGGACAATGTTCAGAGAGATTCGAGTAAGGAAATGAACCCGAAACAATAAAAGTGACAAAAATAAGATTTTAAAATAAACAAGATTTTCTTTTTAAGAAACGAGGACATGTCTTCACATCCTCAGTGGATATTACCCCCTTGACTAAGTGAAAATATGTTTTTTTAAAAAATAATTTTCTATGAACTGATCCTTTAATTTCATGCACAAACAGAAAGGAAAGAAAACAATCACCTGCCACACACAAACAAACACACACACTTCCAAGTATCAATCTCAGCAACAAACAAAAACAAACAGACACACACTCCTAAACATACACTGACTCCACACCCATTCATTGAATACCCATTCAGCAAATAACTGCCTGTAGTCAACAATAAACACACAGATTGTTTAGAAGTAATCAAACGGCCTCTCTGTGCTTTCTCCTCCCTGCTCGACTACTGTAATAGTCCTGTGCCATTGAAAAGATTGGGTGTTGCTCACTGTATTGTTTGTTACAGTAGGGTGTTATTCAAGGAAAGCAAATCTCTGAACATTCGAACAAAAGTACCCCAAGGACTAGAAGACTGAGGGCTTCCTTCTCTTGCTTTGATTCCTAATAGAGGACTAGGGGAGGGAGGCAACGTCTGAGCAGAGCTGCAGGCCAAGTCTGATGCTTAATGGACATGGTGACCTGAGCGATTGATGGCCCTCGAGGGTCCTGTTGGCCAAACAGTAGCGTGCCCTGTGACCTTGGCCTCCAGCCCAGCTCCGTGCCCGGTGCAGCCCAGCCCAAACTTCGTCACCCTCCAGGACAGGGAGTGGCCGGCTGGGCAGACATCGTGCCTCCTCTGCCCCTGGATACCACTGAGCCAACTGGCCTTCATCTTATCCTTCTCAGCTCCTCACAAACACACACACACACACACACACACACACACACACACACACACACACGTCCCCGCCACCACCTTGTAGAGACACAGCGACATCCCCTCCCAGCACAGCCCCTTCAAGCCCTTCCCCTCCTCCCCCAAGCACAGGATGCTTCAAGCAAGGCTGAGCTGAGCAGATAAGGCTGATGCCCTGGGAAACTCTGCCCAGGCCTGAGCCTTTCAGCAGCTGGGCTATTCCTGGCCTCGAGGTAGCACGTAAACGAAAGTAAAAAAAAAAAGGTTTTATATATAGACAACAGGGAGGTAGGCCCGCGCTGAGAAAAGAGCGGCAGGGGAGGAGGGGTGAAGCTATGCCAGAGTCATCTAGAAGGATGTGTTGTTGGGACAAACAGTGTTTAGATATAATTGGCTCTTTGGCATTGGTCTGTATTTAGCACCCACCACATCCTGTTTAACCTGGGGATATAAACAATAAGCATGAGGGGGTGAAGGAGTGTGGGCTCTCAATGAGTGCAAGAGAGAGTACAGCTTGAAAGAAAGTGTGAGTTGTGCTCTCGGACCTCGGGCAGCAGTGTCTTACCTGTGACAAATACGTAGATGAAGGTCTGTCTTTGGGTCTGGTGCTCGTATCTGCAGCGGAACTGGCCGGTGTGCTGAGCCTGGCTGCGGCTCACTGTCAAACGGCTGCAGTAATGCTGCTTCGTCCTACCACAGCGAGACTTCTCCACTCGCACCTGATCTACGGCCAGACCTGACGGGAACGCCCATGACAGCTCCCAGCGACCCCTGGTCAACAGGGGTTAAAAGTTTGCTTAGAAAACACTTGGCAGCCTTTGTATGTGCGTTCACATTCGGCTTGCGTAACATCATAGGAACTTTATCACTTCATCTAATGATTGTTTTACCATATTGAGTTGGGGGGGGGGGGGTCTCTACAGGACGATGCTATTAAAGGCTTCTTTGAAACTCAGAGTCCTCATGTTTAGTTTCGTCTTTTGGTTTTGTGGTCTTGTTGAGTGTGAAAACAAACACTTATTGGGCACACAGCACTTGTCTTGGTTTGTTGAAACTTGAACTTTTGTAATGTCTCTGCAGAAATTGTAATGGGAAGCAACGGAGTTTTGGTTAAAATACTATTAATAGCAAGTAAAAAGATATCATGAGGAAATTGGCACAAATAACTCACCTGACCACATTTTTCTATCGAAACGCTGTAATTGATCTGAAGTGCCTTGGGGTGAGGCCCTTCTCACTACCAGCAGCCTTCAGTCTTTAATCTGTTTTAATAATTGCATCTAAACTAATTTGGCGTCTCAATAAATCATTAAATTAGATTCGAATTAGTCATTTTTCTGCCTCTAGACACGTTGAGGTGTGTTTACTTCCATTTGCAGGTATCAGTCATGGTAATTGCCACTTCCTTGTCCCAACCTGACTGGATCTATCTACCTGTAAACTCACCTGCAGTTGAGGAGTAATGTCTGGTTGATGTCCAGGACCAGCTGCCGGGTTTTCACATCCAGAATAGGGACACTGTACTTCCCCTTTTGCTCTTTATCTGCAGAGGTCAAGACAGAGGGTGAGAATGCAGAAGACACTTAGTGGCAGAAACATCTCCCTGATTAAAGTCATTAAACTGTTAATGTTATGAATTACTTATTATCAATATGTGGACCTCTCCAGAGAGGTCAGAGGTCAAGTATGCAGTATTACTTAGGGACAGCTGGGTAGGATGTTTACTCTCTGAAATGGGACTCTACTGAAGGAGAATTTCTTATTTTTAATAAACTAATGCGTCAAAATAGTGGATGCACCTTTGCAGTTCTAATCTTATGAATGGGAATCATGATTGGGACGCCTTTGTGTGAACCCAGATCTACATGAGACCACTTTTAGAAGGAAATCCTGGAAGGAAAAACACTTTACAACGAATAAATATTTTGGACAGCTCTGTCCATTATAAACCGGACTAAACCGGACTCTTGACTCCCTGATTGCAGGACCGGGCTTGGTGGGTCCCAGCTCCACATCACGTCCTCCATCCAGGCCACAGTATCTGTGACCCTCCTCACATCTCCTCGCTCAGACCACTTGACTTCTGTGGAAATGCGTAAGCAGTGTCCCACTTGTTTATCAAATAAGGGCATTTCTCCACTCCATCGCTGAGGTTTATTAATGAGAGATAAAGACGACTGTCTGTCCGCCCTTCCTTCCTCCAAACAACAGCGGAAACATCATTCAGGGAAGTCCGTCCTTCACTGTGACTGCTCCTTAAAGAGTGTGCAACACACTCAAAAACTCAACTGTCTTACTGCTCTGCAAGTAGTTAAATCACTTTGTACAGCAGTGAGTGAATTTGTCACCAAAGTCCATTATTACCATTCATTGTCAGCATCATTGTTCCCAGTGGATGCCCCATTGAACAGTTCTAGCATTAGTCACACTGGTAGCACTTCCTATACTATTTCCTTGGATTTCAGTGTGTGAGTAGGGAAAAAACACACACACACACTCACAATGTGGCAGGGTAAGACTGGACAGGAAGTTTGGGATCTCCTCCAGGCCTTCAGACGCCTTTTTCAACAACAGCAAGATCAACTTTTTTTGACGTTAAATGTTACATTTCCAACCACAGAAATGTAAAACGCCCATTTTACAGGAATTTTCTTTTTCTGGAAGGCTTCCACACACACACACACACACTTCATTATATGAAAAAATCTGTTTTACTGGCTTATCAGGAATTTTGGATGTAACACTGAAAGAGAAATAGATCAGGTCACAGTGTCCAAGGGGAAAACAAATACCATTATTCATACAAATGTGATACTCAATACTGACTCAAACGTGCACTGTCTACACGTGCACACTGAAGATGACTTCTAGAGAATCCATCGATACACCCTCCGCGTTCTGCAGTTTCATGTGGTCATGCCAAAAACTAATAATGCAATCACGATTAAATGTCACTAAACTGGGTATTTATTTGAGTTTTTATGTATTATGACACATTTAAGCGTACATTGTCTTTTGGACAGAAAATAAATATATTTTCTGTAACTACTTATCCTCATCGGGGGGCCTGGGGCCTATCCCAGCTGAGAGACACCCCGGACAGGTTGCCAGTTTTATCACAGGGTACATAGAGACAAACAACCATTCACACTCACATTAACACCTAGGGCCAATTTAGAGTCACCAATTAACCTGTTAAGTGCATAATGGACATGGTGACCTGAGCGACTGATGGCCCTCGAAGTGCTTCATTCACTCACTTTCTTATTAAACCTAATGAGGGTAACTGTAATATTTCTCCATGGCTACATAATGAGGGTAACTGTAATATTTCTCCATGGCTACATAATGAGGGTAACTGTAATATTTCTCCATGGCAACCAAGACTTTGGGATGTGTACAAATGAAATGAATGAATGCATGTGTAAGTATGTAAACTATGAATGCATGATGATGTAGGCAGTGTTTTAATTTGTTAATGAACAGATTTTTGCATCGACTTGAAAAAAAAAATGTATATCTAAATTCAAATGCTCCCAAAAATCTTGCCCAATTAGACAACTAGGCGTTCAGCAAGAGATAATTAGTAGTAATTGGTTATTAGTGTAATTAGACTTATTAAAAACATTCAAAACAAGTTTTATGAGACCAAAAGGTTGAAGTTTAACTCAGTAAGGCGCAAAACATACATACCAACTAAGTGTTAGAAATATATAAAGCAGTTAATTAAGGGGTAAAAGATTATCTGTATTTACAGAATGTGTAATATTAAATATCCGGCTTTGCTTTGCAATTTGAACTGGATGTTAATTGCGCTGCATTTCATTTTGCAGCCTTTTCTTTGCGTCACAAATGACCGATAGCCGAATGTGCGGAGCGCATAAAAGCAACCTGCAGACTGCTGTAGCAATAAACACACATTTAACCCCGCTCCCTGGATATTTTCCCCTCAGCGGGCCATGACCCCTCGTTCATTTATATCAGAACTTTCATTTGGCAAACTCATCAGTCTCAGGAAACAACGCCCTGCGTGTGTCCATTCAACCGGGGCCAAGCAGCACAAGGAGCCGGGCCACAGAGGTCCGCATTATCCAAACAAATGTCCCGCAGTATAGCGCTTATCTCCCTCACTGCACTTGTGGTGCTAATAGAGGTTTACGAGTTGAACAGCCTCAGATCAGACAACCCGCACCGGCGACTTTAGTGACCTATAAATGAGGAGCCGGACCACAGTGCGCCACAATGGAGAGGCACATTTACGCATCCTTTGTTTTCTAACAAAGAACGACTTAATGGTCTGCTTTGGTGATGGAAGTAACTTTATTCAACTATATATAACTATAACTATTTTTCAGCGCCAAGATGCTTAATGAATCCGCAGGACCCTCTGGCTTATGAGAAATAACTATAATAATCAAAGTCGTGCGTAAAATTCAGTTTTCTGCAGGTTACAAGTTACAGCGTCTTTCTCAGTTCACAACCTGTAAACAAAATCATGCCATATGCGCTAGATGACTTATTAATAACTAACTAACTAACTAACTAAACTAAATAGTAATAACTAAAGTTATTAAATATATGAAGAGCAGCTCAGTTACAGCAGGTGCTCTGTGCACTCTTCAGCGTCAACTTAAGTAAATCTGTTACTCACCCTTTGCAAGAACGCCGTACAATCCACATAACAGGCAGATGAGGATAAAATTCATCATCTCTGGTGACTCCGATGCAACAAGCCGGCTCTCGAATATTTAAAACATGAAACAAGTTTTATTCCTGCTCTCGTTATTATTTTTTTTTTCTTCCACAACACAACACAGCGCAGCGCTCTTGTGTGCGTCTGTAAGCGCTCAGCGCTGATGGTCAGTGAATAGAGATGATTTGGTTTCCTGAGGTTAGCTGCGGGAGATCACGCAACAGGACACCGCGCTTGAACTCCAGTGCAACTTTTTCCCATCGTTTTGGATAGTGGCGCGGATTTATACAGTTCCCACAGTGCAGCCACCGGATAGCGGACTTCCGTGACGTCCATTGACACACCCAAGGCGCGTCACCGGTGGTCAAGCACCGAGCAGCGAGGTGTTAAAAAAAGAATCAAGCAACGAGGTGTTAATAAAAGTATATTAAAGTATATTAGTGTTTTAAAGTATGCATTTGCACATAAAAACGCATTTCCCTAGTAAATAAAGTGCAACTGATCTTGTTTTCTTAACAGCACCACTGAATATCACAGAGGATGCGAGCAGGGAACATCTGCTTACATCTGTGTACTCCTCTGGATTGGTACACGGGATGATCAGCACGTAGGCACTGGAGTAAACCAGCGGTGTCATAATCAACAACTTGACAGACACGTTTCTCGCATTTCAAACAGCCAATCTTTCCTCGAAGAAAAAAAAAAAAAAAAAAGACTTGACATGTTCCTTGCAAGATAACACAAGTAGAAAAAATATACAGGTCGCCTCAGTTTGTAGGTGAGTTCTTGCTCAAAGTATTTTACATAACATCATCAGATAATGCAATATATATGTATGTATAGATGTAGTCATGCGTCAAACTACTGCTCAGGTTAGCTATTCATTTGACTGAAAAACACTGATTTACAGTTAACAGTTTTTTTTTGAGAAACACATGCCTGACCTGCTGCTGTTGGAAATGGTGTCTTTAATATAAAGGCATATAATCTGATATCATTAAACAATGATGCAAACTGCATGTTTTTTTTTTTTTCATCCTTTGGGTGGTAGGTGCATCATCCCCAACTGGACATAAAATACACAATGGTGGAGATTGGCCACTGGGTGGTGATGTGAGCTGAATGATAATGGCGAGCAGGAGATTTGTGGGTTCTCCTCTGGAGCTTCTGATTTGATCCTCACGCGAGCGTCCGCTGCGCGAGCTGTGATCGTCGTGGAGTACAAACGAGGCACTCTGAAGATAAATTAAATCATAGCAAAACTGAAATGCAAAATATATTATCACCTCCTACCGAGGGACTGTCTACAGTTACAGAATATATTGAACATACGGCTAGGACTCAGATAAACTCATGATATACAAATGCACATACATACACATACAGTACAATAACAACTCTTAAAACACATGCAGCGAGTCACGAAAACACATATACAGTACATGGACGAACGTAGACGAGGGCTAAGACATCCAGTTACATACTTTGTGGGGAGAGAACTCTTTCCATGTTCAATGAGACGACTGATCTGATTTTATTGGCAGCACCTGACATGGCCATGAAAAGGTGGATGTGGCAGGGAAAAGATATAGGAGGAATGCAGGAAAGCATTAGAAAAACAGGAAGTAAGTGGGTAGGTTTACATGCACAAGATAACCTGGGTAGTTTGCCAACCTGTAATCTGTTCTGAAACCTGATTTCTACAGATTAAAACAGGTACTGAGCTGTCTATCTGATTGAGGAGATTTACTATCGATCTTTCAAAACTGTGGCTTCTATGACATGTTATGTACTGGCTTTTTTTTTTGTGCATGTCAACATAGCTACTGCTATGTTGACATGCTGCTGCTGACCCTGCTGGCCTGCTGCCATGGACACGCTCCCAAAAAAACTGTCCGAATGTGTTGTCATGCAATCATGGCAACAGTCTGAAAATGGACTCCCGGTCTGAAACCTTCATCCTGTGTGCTAAAGTCTGTAAGTTTTGTTCGTGTCAGGCAGGTATTCAGTCACACCTGTCCTTTAGTCTGCTGGTGGATCCAGTCGGTGAACTTGATCACCTGTGTATAAACACCGGGACGGTTCAGCCTCGCGCAGCCCTCACCCCAGCTCACGATCCCGGCCAGGAACCACCGTCTGCCTCGCTCCAGACACACCAACGGACCTCCTGAGTCACCCTGAGAGATGCAAATTCAGACAAAATAAAGAAATAAACAGAAAACATAAAGTGTAAGCATGTAAATACACCTCCTGCTCAAATTTAGAGGACATAGCAGTTGTCTTCAAGTGCTAGTAGCAACCACTCACTGTTATGCAGTTTGTCAGATTCAAACAATTACTGACATATATTTATCTATTTCACAAATATCCTTGGTGTATTATCTGTAGCTGCTTTGTTAACTAGTTAACCAATGTTTATCTTAACTGGTGATGCTTTATTTCTTCCTGACATGAGTCAGGAATCTGACAGCTAACTAGTCTATACTTGTGATACAGTTTACATTAATTTATTTTGGGTCTTGCAGCCTAACGGTATCTTGTCTTTTTCCTTTAATTTGATTGCTATTAATGATTTTGTTGTGCAGTGTGTTTTCACAGTTTCACAGCTGCTTCCAGTAAAACATTAAAGACACCCATTGCTGTACACCTTCACACACAGTGAGAGCAGAAGAAGTAGAGGACCACAGGAATTTTTTCTTATCGCAGACACAATCTGTTGTGGTTAAGAGAAAAATTCTGGGGAATGTAATAAAACCTAATTCAATTAGGCCACCTTTGTACATTGTGGTTATGAATAAGCTGAGTCTTGGTCATGGGTCCGGTGTCCAGTCATTTTACTGAGAAGTTTCAGACTTGTGCAAAGACGCACCAACACTGATGCACACACACCTGACAGGCATCCACCCCTCCCTGGAGGTTCCCAGCGCATAGCATCCTGGGAGTGACAGCGTCATCATATAGCTTGTTACAAGTGTTCCTGTTGATGATCTTTACTGAGGCCTCTTGCAAGCGAGAGGCCAGTTCACCTATAATGAAAACAAATACAATATAGAAAGATATGCAGCAGAATCTAAACACATTTCAGTAGATACTCTTGAGCAGATCTTACCATCCTCCATGAGGACGCCCCAGCCTGTCACGTAGCAGCTCGTCCCTGTCGTGAAGGTGTGTGATGGCGCGGGGATGCACACAGGCTGCACTAATTCGTTAAAGAAGATGGGAGCACTGAGCTCCAGGAGTGCAATGTCGTAGTCCGATGTGAACTGGTCGTACTGCGGGTGGAGGAGGATCCGCCGGATTGTTCTGGTGGCTGCTCCGTTGTTCCCCGGTGTCATCACGCGCATTCCCATGTAGGCCCGCCACGCGCGAGTATCTGAGTATCTGTAGACACAACACGCATGAACATGAATTGTGATGATGATAATGAGGCTTTCGGGCATCTTTCTTACTTAATGGCGTCCGAGTCTTGGAAGCAGTGAGCCGCAGAGATGAGCCAGCGGCTGGCGACCAGCGTGGCTCCACAGACGTGGCCATAGCGATCCATCTGGAGGCTGACCTGCCATGGCCATGAGCCCGCCCCGGCATCAGAGCCACCCACTATCTTGGTACGCTTCCTGGGTCTGGTGCCACAATCTTGGATGGAGAGACAGAGAATAAAAATCATGATAATTCTCAATCCAAGGAGTGTAAGGCTGAGTTTTGTGAGTGATAACTTACTGCAGCGCATTTCATCAGAGCCGTCATAGCAGTCTTTGACTCCGTCACACTCTGGGTTAACCTTACTTACGCACTTTCCATTGGCACATTTGTATGAGTATGGGGAGCAGCCTTTAATATCTAAGAGAATAAAGACAAAATTAAGCAGAGTGACCTAAAATGGAGAGAAATGTGCTCATAAATACATCTCTAACGCCACAATTACTCACAAGGTCTGCTACAATTGATTTCATCACTGCGGTCTTTGCAGTCAATAATCCCGTCACACACTGCAGACTTCGGCAAGCAGACCTTGTTGGGACACACGTGGTAACATTTACCTGCTGAAAACAAACACTTTAGTTATCAACATACACACACACGAGAACACGCGTGTGTTACCACGGCGACCTACTCACCACAGGCTCCCTCTTCGCTGCTGCTGTCTGAACAGCTGCTCTGGCTCACACACTGGCTGCTTTGAGGCCTACACTGGCCGTTCCCACACAGCACTTCACCAGGCCTGCAGGACGCTACATGTTTTACACATATATGTGCAAACACGCATACAGAAACAATTGAAGTTAAATATTAAGAATAACTAAACTAAGAAAACATGTTTCGTTTTTTCCTCCAGCAACAGACTCACAGCATCTGGCCTCGTCCCGTCCATCTGAGCAGTCTTTCACTCCATCACACACCTTCCTCAGAGGGATACAGCGTCCATCTCCACAGCGAAATTGCCGAGGACAGGCTGGAGATAGACGAGAAGCATGTACTCACTGGTAGTGAAGTACTTTCTTTGGCATAAATGTAACCCCAAGTAGACCTGACATGCTGTAGCAAGCATCAGATTTTACTTACTGCCCTCTGGAGAGAAGGCTCGGTAGAGCAAGTAGAAACCTTTGTGAGTGAGAGATTCATCCGAATGGAAGTGGAGTGACAGAGGAGAGGAGTAGACTCGCTTTTTGCTGCTGTCCGACACTGGATTACAAAGTCTAAGCAGCAAAAAAAGGGAGACATTTTAGCTTTAACTCACAAAACGTGAAATATTTTGAACCTTTGTGGCTGAAACCTTCTCATGGGCACCTTTGGGTGCAACACAGTTCAGCCTTACAACTCACTTGACCCCTCCAATGTCCAGCCAGTCTTTCTCACAGCCATCTGATGACGAGGAATCCTGAATGTCCATCGTCACGATCGTCATGGAGATCAGGTATCCTGGCAACGGCGCCTGATAAAGTAACCAAAGACGACAAAAGAAAGAGTTCACGCACTGGAATGTGGATGGGCTAAATAACAAAGGAATGATTCACTCGTTTCATTCTCTTACTTCCTACTTCTCCCACTGTTTTTTAACATGTATACGTACGGCCATGTGACTCACCCGTAGTGTCCAGGTGCAATCTATATTAGGAGGGTAATAGGAAGGGTAGTAGGGTGAGGAAATGGAGCCGTTCCAGGAGGAAATTGACCCTCCACAAGCTGCAGGAGATGGTGACACAGATAAAAGTCAAAGCAAAGTAATGTTGCTCTACATATGCAAATCAGTGGAAATAAAACACTCCGGTACAAGTCACACATTTGTAGAGCTGAGACAGAACGGTATGCATGATTTGTCTGTTCTCGAACCTGCTTTTGGGATGGCTTGGAAGTAAGCTTTGAAGATAGCTCCATCCCTCTGTCTGCTGAAGGAGAAGGTGACCAACATCACATTCCCAGAGGACGTCAGCTTCATGACAGGGGACGAACCTGAAACAGGCAGCCCGCACCACCTGAGACATCCACGATGAGTTAATACACAATGAACAAGGCTGAGATCAGTGCAGAGACAACAAGACGTCGTTACCTGGCGATTATCTTGTTCTGTAATGGAAGTAAGAAGTCGTAGGCTGAGAGCTTGTGGGCTGTGCAGCTTCCCGGTGTGGCACCGTGCAGGGTGAGGACGACCAGGCGAACCACATGACCCGATGGCACACGGAGGCGCCACTGGTAGTACGGCTTCTTGGGGCTCACGAGGCTCAGGGTGCGGTTGTTGCCATATTTGGCATAGAGGTCAAAGGACATCGCTGGACGGAGGAAATGATAAATAAATTTATAATATTTGTGTTGACCACAGCTCAGCTTTATGAACAGGATGTTAAAGTTTTGTAAAATAAAGTCACCTTGGAAGCCAAGCTGCCACTTCCCACTCTGGATGCTGTTTTGATTCTTACTCTTGTCTGATTTGTCTTCAGATTCGAAGTCATCAGGATCCAAACCTAAACACAAACACAGCAGACGTCAGAACACAATAAAAAAACTTACTTAATTACTTAATTAGCAGTACTAACAAGCTAATATCTTCATCTTACTGAAACTTCAGAGGCCAAAACATTTAGACTAGATGTGCACATCTGTGTGCCTAATGTGCATGTCCTGTAATCAACAGTGAGTGCTCCTACCCAGCAGGTGGAGCATGTTGTCATTTTGCTCCATGTAATAGCGCTGCTCGTTGCGGGTGTCCCGCACCACCTTGTTGGTCCCAGGAAGCCTGCGCTGCAGCCTCTCCGGGCTGGACCTCTGTATTGCCATTGCGACATCATCCGGGGCTGAGAATTTACTCCAGTAGAAGACGGTGAGCCCTTCTGCTCCTTCACTGTCACACAAAAACATTCACAGTGTTGATATTCTGCAGGGGACATACAGCTGAGTGTGTTGTTGTTGTTGTTGTTACCTGAAGGCAGTAATTCCTGAGTGTAGGTGGTAAGAGCTCCACGGTGAGGACTCGTAGAGTTCTGAGAACTGTTTTTAAAAGACAAAACGACAAGCAGGGTTGACCCCATACTCCACACGCTGCAGTACTGTAGGTGTGACATCACAGCGGTGCAAGTGAGGTCACTTTTCTTGTGGAAAAACACACCTGTTTGAACATGCAGCCCGAGTTCAACAAAAGCATTGTTCCCGTGTGTGTGTGTGTGTATGTGTGTGTGTGTGTGTGTGTGTGTGTATCAAACTTTGGATGTGTGTATTTTGACTTTGAGCAGCACAGAGCTCCATTGTGTCTCTACCTGTCGGCCGTGTAGAGGTAGGACCCTGAGTGGTATGGGCTCCTGGCCTTCAGTTCACCTGCTCTTTAATGAACAGATGGCTGCACAGATAATACGGCCACTTACAGTAACAAGGCTGCTAACTCACCCTCACAGCTGAGAAAAGCAGCACTGCACTATGTCACTGCAAATTTCTGTGGATCCACGCCTGTCGGTTTGACAATTTTTCCACAGCTCAGCGAGAATGTGTAGTCGTATGTCTGACCTTTAGCTCCAAGTTTCTCCCTCGCATATCTTTACCCAATCCTTCTGTCATCCCAGCCTGCCCTACTGCCCCGTCTCTCTCAACTCCAGCATCAAACCGAAGTTCACCTACTCTCTGTAGTGTACGGCTGCACAGAGCGGCTGATTGTGTGAAAGCTACACAGACAATGTTTTTATTGAAGGCCTGCTCTTCCTCTCACTCTTGCTGCCTGGGCCTAGCTGGGCTCACAAATGCCGGGCTTGTACTCGGGCCTGAAAGGGCCCTGTCCCAGGAGGTCTAGGGAACTTGCACACACACTGTGACCGGCTCCTGTTTCAGCTTTACATTTAACACCACCAGAGAGAGACAGAGGGACAGAAGAGAGAAAAGTGGTGCACAGAGCGAGGGGGGACGGGGGGGAGCAAAGCCGATGAAGAGAAAACCAAAAGGAATAAGAATGCAAAGAAAGACAACAAGGGAGGAGAAAAGAGGGCAGCAGTGTTTTGAAAGTGCAGCATAAAAGAGACTAGTAGGCTGCTGTAGTGAACCATGTCAAAGATAGAGCGGCAACACATCAGCTTCAGCACTCTAAAGCATCATTCAGAAGGGGGAAGCAGTGACAGACTCACGGTCCAGCGTCCCACTTACATAATGGTTCAAAGCCTGAGCCTGCAGGCGGAACTGAGGAGAGGTGGAGTCAGTCAGCTCTGAGGAGAAGCTCAGGTTTGGGAACTCCATGCTGCCACCAAGGAAGAACACTGAGGAAGGCGGAGCTGCAGAGGAGGAGGAGGAGGTGGAGATTTGAGACAGGTGAAAGTCAAAATAAACACTTTTTTAAAAAAGGACATGAGACGTCTGAGAAAAAAGGTCTGTACTTACATGTTAAGAAGTGGAGAGTCAGTGCAATGGCGGCAGTGAAGGGAAAGAAAGGGAGCAGACCTAACATCCATCTCCTCCAGGAGCCACAGGCCGGAGCTTGCCCCCCCTCCACCTTCTTCTCTGCCTGCTCCTCAGGCTTCGTGGGGGGGCTCAGTGACTGGGTGGGCTCCTTCAACTCCACCTCTCCCTTCCAGAGACAAGGACATGACTCAAATATCATATACCAGCTTTAAATGTCTCTGCTCAAGTTGCCTCTAATTGTTTGTATTTGACCTTTATGTAAGCACAGCACAGGGGCCAATAAAGAAAATTCAGCTTGATGTGCCAAAATCAATGAGACATATAGATTTTTATGGCTTGAGCAGACACTGATTTAGTGGGAGTAACGGTGAACATCTTTGGAGCTGAAAGGATCCCCTTAAACATTTACGGAGTTGGCAGGATTCCCCGGGGGAGCAGACAAAGCGTGGCTGGAGGAGTCTGCTTTCCCACGGCCTGGGCTCTGCGGTGTCAGCACTCAATCAAGTGGCTCACGCCGACACAGACATTCATGAGAAAGAGACCCACTTACCCCTAGAGACGGATTTTACAATTAACACGAACCATGGCTGAGCCCTCTTGATTGGTTCTGATTATTATGCACCAATCTAGGATTTTTAGAAAAGTTCCCAATGGTAAAATAAACTGATTTATTTATAAATGTAGATAGAATATATAAAGAAAATAGTTCTTGCAGTGCGCAAAGTCCCGTTTGGCACCGTCCTTTTACGCGCAATGAAAAGAGCACAGTGCTGGCTTACCTGTGCAGCGGAGCAGCCTGAGAGTCCATGCCCGGAGACGCAGTACACTTCGCAAGTTTTGCTTTTGGGGAGAGTCCTCATGGCACTGTCCCGTTCAGCTCCGGAGAGGCGATATGCAACAATACCTCAGGCATAGAAACGATGGAGAGAGAGGAAACCCCCGTTGTTGCTTCCTTTGAAAAAAGCGCAGAAATCCGACCTGAGCGGCTCGGATGCAGCGGGCATTCACCGCCTCCCGTTTACCTGAACTGGGCGGCAGGTGTCACACGGAGCCCCAGAATGCAGTGCGGGGACAATGAGACCACTATGAAAGGGTACAATCCGCACAGCCATCCGTGCGACAGATATTGTGGGCAAACTTCCTCGCTGTGTATGCGGGAGTAAAACTAAGAAGGACAAAAGGGTGCTTGAGGGAAACGTGTGCGAGGTATTACAATTGGAGCTTGGCTGCTGTGTCCTTGGATGCTCCACAGGGGCGCAAAGCAAGAGAGAAGCTGCGATTACAAAAACCCTGGCACCAAACTTCTCCACTGTGAGGCTGGAACATGGGTTTAGAGTCTCATACTTGGAAGGAGGAATGCAACAAAGATACCTGAAGAGAATTATAATCTTTCAAGGCTCTTTGCCTTTTCCTGTCTGAGTCTCACCATGGCATAAGAGAAAAAAACAAAAACAAAGCACACGCTATCTGATTGATCTTTTATTTGGTGTAGGCAACACAATATTTCAACATCTGCTGGCAGTGGATGAATTACATATCATGTCAGCTGATATGGCTGTAGATCCAGGAGGTGAACTTGTTGACCCTGGTGTAGACCCCAGGCAGGTTTGGTCTTCCACAGCCCGCCCCCCAGCTGACAATACCAATCAGGAACCAGCGAGTCCCTCCAGGTGCCTTACAGGATAGAGGACCCCCTGAATCGCCCTGAGACACAAAGAGTGCAGCTGATTCACAGAGTTTACACCAAAAGTTGAATGCAGGTCGATTCAGTCAGATGTGAACTCACCCTGCAGGCATCCTGCTCTCCCGAGGGGACTCCAGCACACAGCATGCGCGGTGAGATGGGTCCATAGCTTTTCTTACAGTCAGTCTGAGTCAGTAGGGAGACCTCTGCTTTCTGCAGCACTGAGGGTAACACTTTGTCTGCAGGCGGGGGTAAGATGAAGACGAAGATCAGACACACATATCTTCACATTTTGTACAAGTTGCTATAAAAGCCACTGAGCTTTATCCAAGTGGTATAGCTCACCCTCCTCAGACCGGTATCCCCACCCAGTGACCCAGCAGTGGTGGTTTGCGGTGACAGTGTGGGAGGGGGATGGCAGGCACACAGGCTGGACAAGCGGCTTGAGCGAGGAAGGCCAGGGCTTCTTCAGCTGCAGCAGGGCGATGTCATAGTCGAACGTGTACGCGTTGTAATACTCGTGCACCACGATCCGCTGGATGTCCGCCACATGTTTGGCACTGCCCTGCGTCAGCATGCCGAGGTGAGCGCTCCAGTAACGTGGGTCAGAGAGCCTGAGGGAGTCAGAGGTCAAAGGTCAAACACACTGTGTTGTAGATGATGCTGTATCTAACTGAACTTAATAAATAACAGATGAGTTGATATGCACAATAAGTGACAGGTTGACAGTGACAGAAAACAATAAGATACACACTTACACACATTAAATGTCCTATAAATGGGCTGAAACGCAATAAAAACTGTTAATATATATAATATTTTAAGGCGTCACAAGCCAAACAGATGGGAACCACAGCATTATCAGTCACTGTATAGGCCTCATGCTCAGTATGTTACACCTGATCGGTACAGCAATCATATAACAACAACACAATGTCTTGAATCAACAGTCAGAGTCACCCACCTTTCCTTGCTGAAGCAGTGCGCTGCTGAGATGAGCCAATCAGGGGAGAGGATGGAAGCACCGCAGTACAGGGTGCCAGAGAAGTGAAGGCTGACCTGCCACGGCCACTCCCCCTCCACAGAGTTAACTCCACCCACAATACGCTCATTTCCTGTGGATGAATTCACCTTCTTCACCACGTAGGGACGACCACAAGCTGAGGAGGACACAGTGATGGGTGTTGTTGTTATGCTGTGGTTTTATTGTGAAGGAGCACAGTACAAAAAGGCATGCGGGGTGTGTTACATATCTTCACACAGTGGTATTAGTATTATTATGTGCAAACTGTTTATCTATTAGGGATTTATATGTGTAAATATCAGTGTATCAGTGTGTGTTTGTATACCTACTCTCACTCTGAGTCATCACCGTGATGGACAGGTCTGCTGCCGGCTTATTAAAAAGTAAAGCTTTGATGTGTGTGTGTGTGCGCGCACAAACGTGCGTGCGCAGTACAGCACGCCTAGTATCAGTGAGTGATCAAAGACAAGCCGATTCCCATCACCTTGAGACCCCATCATGATAAAATAACAGCAAACAGAGGGAGCTATTACAGGTGGGTCACCTCTGTGCTGCAGGTCAGCAAGTTTGGAGCACACTGCCCAGTGGATTATAAAATAACAACAACTTTCTCATGAAGTCACACAAAGGATTTTGGCAGAGCACTCACAGTATATTGGCAGCATAATCACCACGGACCAAATGCTTCATTAAGAAACAATTCAGGTGGGAACAAGTGTGTTTACTGTGTAGTTTAGCTGAGTTTGTAAATCATTGGTAGGAAGTATCCCACAGTTATGATGGTCGTAAGGCAAAACAATAAAGGTGATGATGAAAGGGTGGAGGAGAGAACAAGCTTATAATTCAGTGTATTTGGTTGGAGCTGGACATTAAAATGTCGAATAATGCAGACCAGAACAGAGAAACAATGGCATCTGAGTCACTTTAAAGATGGCAAGTTGCAAGAATTGTTCAGATAAAAAAGGTTACATGTGGAATTATAAAAAAGAAAACCGCAGGTATATTATGTAAAAATTTCTATGTATTTTTGGCTGTGACTACAAGATGTACACATGGAGCAGATGATGCAGCTCACCACAGTTGGCTTCATCGCTGCGGTCCTGGCAGTCAGTAACGCCATCACACTTTGCGTTCTTCTTCAGGATGCACGAGCCACTGTTGCACCGATACCTGATTGCGGAGCACGTTGTTTCTGATAAAAGCAGAGAGCAATTATTAGTGGTTGAAAAGTGAAAAGGGAATACATATTGCACAAAACAATAAAAAACTTCATACCCTGAGTGCAGTTAATCTCATCTTTTCCATTGGTGCAGTCTCTCTCTCCGTTACATACAAACAAAGGATGCAGAGGACCGTTTCCAGCACAGTTTTTTGTGGGCCTCGCTGTGAAGACATGCAACATTTTTCCTCAGGCCCAAGAAATCCAAATGCAATATTTGTTTTAAATAGTATTAAGTAACTTACAGCAGAAAATCTCATCACTCTCATCCTGGCAGTCGTCCAGGCCGTCACAGCGTCGACTCTTCTCCACGCACAGTCCTGTGGAGCACAGAAAGTGGCTCTCTGGACAGGCTGGCGCACCCATAACGGGCAAAGAGAGGCGATGATAAACAAGAAAAAAAAGAATCAAATGCTTTAAATAATGAAAAAAAAAATAAAGTGCAAAATCAAAAGTTTCTTTTGCGGCTTCATTTTTGGTGTAATGATTCCATGAACTACAAGAAGCTCCTAAGGCGATGCTGTTCAAAACTAGAAAATTGTACACACAAAACTGAAGCAACTACCTATTTTTATCCTTTGTAAAACAGATCCATGTTTACATGCTACACAGTCAAATACAGTGGATTTATGTCTGCTGTTCCAAAGTTTTCTTTTGTTAAAGTATTTAGAATCCGCTTCAAAACAAAGTCATTAACTCACATCCACACTGAAGTACAATGAAACACCTATGATCTGTCATTTCCTACAGCGTATCCTGGCTGTTTTAAGGAGTCACGCTATGGGCCTGCATTGCTTACGTTGGCTGATATTGTAGCTGCTGTATGACGCCTGAAAAGGCTGAACGGAGGTACGTGAGCTGCAGTGAAACTCCACCTCTGGGCTGTGGTCAGCGATCCGAAACACCGTGTGGTGTCCCACGTAGCTGCCACAGAAACTGTGGAAGGAAAGCAACCATCGACAAACAGTCACAGGATGTTGCTGACGAATGAGTAAATGTACTATGTGACTATGTAAAAATAACTTCTAAATAGTCTAAATAGCACTATTTGATAAGATGTATGGAGACTCTATGGTTGGAGATTTGTAAAAACAGGCTAAATTATATGAAATAGTTCAGTGTAAATCTTTATGCATGTAGCTGGACACACATACATGATTTCATTGACCTTCCACCAGCCGTGGTCACAGCCCTTTATGTCCTTTGGTTTCAATACATAGTTCTGAAACTGCAGAGCAACTCCTAATGCACTGTTGGGGGTCTAGAATAAAACAGAAAACACAATCAATAAAAAACTGCCAGAAGAAGAAGAAGAAAAGCTCACCCACAGTTTTACAAATCATTTACTGGATGCATGCGCGCTACCTCAAACTTCCAGCTGCAGAAGCACAGTGGGGGCAGAAGGCTGGGGTGGAAGGGGCTGTAGATCTTACCCGTGATGTGAGGGTCTGAATGAGTCTCAATTTGAGACATACACACTGAGAGAGACAGAGACACATTTAAGGAACATACCCCCAGACGACACTGTAACTTACATAGCACGTTGCATATAGCAGTAGCTCCTAATCTGCGGGGGCTAGGAGATCCAAAGTGGTCTCAAGATAAAGAGGAGGACGATTAAAAACATCTTTTTTATATGTAAAATTATGTTTATTTCTTCTGACTTATACTCGTTCCTCTGTTCTTGTGAAATTTATGTAGTTTTATCCCTTTAGGTTTCTTAAAAATTACATTTGAGAAGGGAACAATCACTTTGAGTGGAGTGTGTGGTGGTGTCACACACAGACATTACTTCATTTTACGTGGACACGATCCACAAAAGGTTGGGAGCCACAGGCATATAAAATAACCATGTAAATAATGTCTTACTTTCCTCAGCGATGGCCTCAAAGTGTCCTCTGAAGCTCTTGTTGCCGTTAGTCATTCTGAAGGACAGCAACATGACATTGGAGGTAGTCACTATGGAGAAGGAGCTGGACACTGGCTCACACAGCCTGCAGCACAGAGATACTCTTTAGTAAATGTTTAGAGGAGACAGTGACATATGGCAAGAAGCCTTTTAAAAACGCCTGCAGCTATAATAAAGTGGAAAAACATAACCTTGTCTTATAGGCCCAGAGAAATCAGCTTTCTCGTGGAGGCTGCAGACTCACCTGTGAAGAATGCGCCCTCTCATGGGCAGCAGAGCGTCGTACACGGTCAGGGCATCATTCACACAGTCGCTGGGCTCAATGAGGAACGAGGTGATGGTCAGACGGATCAAAGAGCTGGGCACGGAGGTGAGTTTAACGTGGCAAATCACACCACCCCACGATGAGAAGACGTTTAAAGGGACCCTCGCCCCAGGAAGGTTGGCATACAGCTTATCTACACACTGCGAGCCTGGGAGGAGAGGAAACAACTCATAGGCACACAACATGACATTAAGTGTACCTATTATGGCAGCTAAACTCAAGTATTATCACCTACCTGATCTTGATGTAAAATCTAATCGATGAACAGCTGCAGGAAGACACAACAATCAATCTCTACGCTGATAAACACACTTGTAACGAACATGCGAACACGCTGACGCACCATTGATGACAATGGAGTCTATGTCCACTGGGAGACCCAGCAGGTAGCCCACAGAGGACCTGTTCTTCATGCTCAGGTGGATCGAGTTTCGGAAAATGGCTCCCACACACTCCTCACACACTGCTGGGCTCTTTAGTCGAGGCACCACAAAAACCATCCAGAAATGAACCAGCACACCGCCCTTGTTATTGTTACTGTGTGAAGAAAGCGAGTTTACATTGGAACAGGGAGATGTGTTATGGGGATAACTGGACTCTGAATACTGAATTATAAATATCATCTTTTTTTTTTACTTTAAGATGATGACGACTAACAGGCCTGATGTACCTGAGGTCTGAAATGACGGTTTGCTTGTAGAGTCTGGCCACCGATGACATCTTGTACACATTGCTCACCTACACCAGCAGACACCAGCAATTAACACCTCTCAGATCTATGTTCAGCACTAACCACCAATCATGCAAATGGCAGGGTTACATTGATACATACCACTTGTTGTATCTTGCTCGCCATGGATAAAAACTCATTTGACTCTTCCTGGCGGTACTCTGGGATAAACTCTACGTTGGCAACACGGAACATCCCGGCAAAATACGCTCCACTGTTGCTTTCCCTGCGAACTTAAGTCACAATTTGCATTGCGTGAAGCAGTTAAACACACTCATGACTTCACGTTGTGGCCTTCAAATATGAGAACCCTTTCACTTACATATAAAGACCCACAACAGCGACCACACGATGACCACCACCACAAACACCACGGCTGTGACGATGAGGGCGAGGTGTGGGATGCTCAACAGACGGGTCCAAAGTCTCTTGAGCCCTTTGGGCTTCCGTCTGGTCTTCCTGTACATCCTGCGGATCTTCTGCAGAGTGTGGTCAACCGTAGCCACCTCCACAGACACATCTGCAATCTACAGACAGAGGGAGGAGGGGGGGAGGAAGGAGGACACATTCATACTCTAATGCCACTGTGGTAGCAGTAAATTTTTACTTGCCCTTTTAATTCGTCACTTCAATCTGCGTGGATTCTAACAGGGAGGTGGTTAATGATGCTGAAATGATATGAAAAGCACAAACAAGTGTCTCTTGATACTGCAGATCTCTCGCCAAGTGCATTAAGAGCCCTTAGGATTCAGTGCTGAGACAAAAGGCCGACGGGTAGGTTAGATTACCGGAGGAACATCAAGAGGGCATAACCCCGCTGATAGTATTCATCTCTTATCACTGTACCTCGTCTAGGTCGGATAGTTTATATTACAGTAAGCCGAACAATATGTTAATCAGGCCTGAGTGAGCAAGTGTTTTTACACAACAGTATAAGGTTTTCATTACATCACAGCGTGCACTGAAAGAACATCAGTGTTCATAAAGTCAAACGAAATGCTCACTTTTGGCTGTTGGGCTGCCACCAGTGATGTAAGCCTGCGTTTACTGGTAATGATGCTCCATTACTGGTTACTTTAGTTTGTAGAAGGGGGGAATCAGTAACCCCATCAGATGCAGCGCTCGGCGCTCATTGAGTTACCCAATGCACATGTATTATTCATTCAGTGTCATCCCATACTGTGCGAGAGGCACTTCATCCATCACAAGTTAGCAGGATATAGATTCTCACAGGGAAAAAAGACAACTATTTTAGACATATTTAATTAAGCAACATGACAAAAGATGGTGACTAATGGTTTGGATGTGTGAACAGACTTGCGTCCACTTGGATCTTCAGGGTATAATCCAGAGATCAAGGGTGACAGAAGGATTTAAAATACTGTTTTTGGTCACAGTGTTTGTAGAAAAATAACAGAACACTATGTTAAGGATTTTTACTCACGCTGGCAACGTCCTGTTGAGATACATCATCATCTCCGCTCGTCTGCTCGTTCTCCTCGTGCTCTGTGCCCATGACACGGACATCCCTTCAGGACTCTATCATCTAATTCCTGATTTCTGGTGGTTTTTGAGGTCCATTCTTTCTCTTTTCTTCCCTTCAGAACAAACACTGCCTGAACAAAAACAGGCAGCAGATGCACAGACTGTGTAGAGCCACACGGCACACTGTTTGGATGCACAGTCGACAGGTGTGTGAAACCAGATCCTTCAGCACAGAAACGCAGAGCTCACTGATGGAAATGTACCTCCTCCAGTCCTATGGCTAATGTTTCATTCATTAACTTCTATCACATGAACTGACAGTCAACAGTATTTGGCCGGCAATAAAATTAACCATCATTTGGTTAGGTCTAATAAGCAAACAAGATTATTTTAGAGTGACAACATTCTCGTTTGGTATGTTTGTACAAGAGTTTTATTTACAGTGTTAACAGGGAAGGTGAATATGTCAGTTAATTTATCCTCTGGCTGTTTTTGTGCTCAGAGTTGACAGACTCGCAGCAAAAAAAGGGTCCAGCCTTTGTGAAATAAACTAAAACCATGTTTGTCAATGTAAAAGCAGAATACACAACACTGTCAACAATCAACATAAAAACAAAAACAGCTGGAATTAATAAGACAAAAAGGTGGGTGGGAGCAGCATCTTTAACACACTGACAAAATGGACAGTCAGTATTTAACACTTGTGATGCCCCTTTTTCCAAATAAGTAGGCACTGTACTTCAACATGTGACAAAAACAAAAAGACACATTGAGAAAGACACACGAGGAACAAAAACTTGACAGTACATTCACAGGCTGGAAAATACAGGAGAAAAAAAATAAAGTGTTCTTTGAGTCTTCAGGACGGTTTGGGCGTGCACTGAACATGCACAGGGAGGGGAAGGGGAAAAAAAAAAAAAAAAAGATGAGGGTGCAAAAGTCTCATTTCCTGAAAAAAGCGTTGCGGGTGATGTTGTACAACAGGTGATAAGGCTTTCGTTTTGGGGGCTCGGCCAGTGAAAAGACCTGCTGCTGAGGCACGCTGGTTGGAATGGTGATGTGACGCTGGTGAAGTGGGTGAAGGTTTTGGTGGTGTGGCGGGACAGAACCAGAGTAACCGATGGCTAAGAGGTGAACAGGCAAAACAAAACGATCAAAATCGAGAATGAAAATCAAAGTAAAATTGACATGAAGAGCGGCTATACAGCATGAACTTACATTTGCTCTTCCCCTGTTTGGCTCTTCTGGCATTAACAATGGCCTGTTTTCTTTGCTCTGCACTGATCTCCATCCCTGCCAAGTAACACACACAAATACACCTTCAGGTCAAAATATTTCCAACCACTCCCTTCTCATCACCTTTTACTTGACATCTCCCAACAGTAGCCGTTTGTGTCACGAATGAAAGGAATTCAGCACAACTCACCCATTTCTTGGTCTTCCTTGACTCTGTATCTCTCCTTGGCAAAGGCCTCCAACCACCTCTGCTTGTCCTGGGGCTTCCTGCAGCACAGCATGCACATAAACTCCAGAGTGGAGGCGTTTCGCAGGCGCAGAGCATTCCTCAGGGTCAGACCCAGGTCCAGGTCCCGCCCGTCAGGCACATCCACCACCTCGGTCTGGTCCATATCCAGCCGGTCCCGGTAGTGGAGCAGGTCTCTTCGCAGGACGTCTTTTTTGCAGAGGACCAACTGGTGGTCAAACAGGAAGAAGCTGCGCTGTTGCATTTTGCCTTGTCGGACGATTCGAGTCATCTCACCGGAGTGGATGAGCTCTGAGCTGCGCTCCAGCACATCAGAGCCCTGCAGCAACACATTTACATACATTTAATACACTTTACATGTGGCTGTTGGTTATTAATTAAAAGTAGCCTGAGTAAACAGTAGAAGAATACTGATTAGTCGTCATCACCTCCCAGTGCAGAATGGCCACCTGCCAGTGAGCGATGGTGTCGACACTCTCGAGTCGTCTCTTCCTCTCATTTATCAGACTGGCCACATTCTTCATAGCCTCGTACGCTTTGCTCACTCCGCTGTAGTCACTGCAATGAATCAACAAGGAACAATGAGGAAATGGTCCACCTTAAACATGGTAGAAATATTTTCTTTTCACTGTCTCTTAAACTATTACTTTGTAATTGTTTCAGCTACACTGAGTAAACCAAACAGGTGTTTTGTTTTTATATTTGCAGATGCTGAATGCAGAAACAAAAAGAGTAGTCCATCCCAAATGAAAGCAAATTTTGTCCCGAATATCGTCACTAATCCTGAATAGATTTTATGCCAGAAAGCATTTACGATTGGACAGGCTCAGAACAGGTGATAGTGGTTTGCTTTTGGGCAGCCACATTTTTTGGCCAACAGCTCAAGGATCCTGAATGATGAGACTGCTGAATGGATGTAATAAAATATCTGCTAAGACTCTTCTGGCCAAATGCTCTCAATGAGGCTGAATTTGATATTTTCCATTGAAATTTCCAATATTTTGTCCAGACTTCATCTGTAATGGCCTTTCCATTGATGGTAAGTAATAGACAACTAAGCAATCAAATCATGAATTCTTTATCTAAGGTAAAATGTGTCTGAACATCATGACGATCACGGAGCTAATGGAAGAATCGACCACTGATGGTTATTAAATTGCTTAACGCTAGCTTTTAAGTCTACTGTATATACAGTTCTGTAAGATATCAGTGTACAGCCAAAGTAATGTAATTTTACAGACACAGCGTCATCAAGTTAACGTATCTTCATTATGTGATTAACAATGTGGTTGTAGAGTTAAATGTATCTATAATAACAACCATCCCTGGACCCCACAGTGACCAACAGAGCCGAAACTGAAGTAGACAGCCCATGACCAAGTAGTTATAGTGTTGAATACTGTAAGTTTTAAGTACCTGTGGTCTTTGGGGGTGTACTTGAGCAGTTCTCCCAGCTGTAAAGGATATTTACAGATCTTCTGGACGGGCGTGAGCAAGAAACCCGCAATGGAAATGTTAATCATCTGCTGGAGGAGGCGGCAGGCCTCAAAGAAATGCTTATATTTGCCTGACTTCATGAGGCGCTGAAGCTCAGCACAGGCTGCTGGATGAGTGTTACAGTAGTCTGAGTAGATAGAGAATCCTTCTCCCTTAGGGGAAAAAAAAGAGAAACACTGAATGAGAATTAAATCTACTGAATCAGGTCAATAAATGAGCTACACAACGTGTGGTCACTACCTGCATAAGAAAACAAGAGCCTATTTCACTGAGATGTGGTTGGTCTTTGTTGTACTTCTTCTCCAGGTCTCTGAGAAACTGCCTCTGAAACTTGTAAATGTCCTCTATGTTACTGAAGATGGTCTTCAACTGCAGCTCAGTGAACATGTCCGGGTGTTTGCGGCACTGACGGATGTAACCCTGAAAGGTAAACAGAATCAGCATGCTGACTACACAGACAGAAGGCATGACAACAGTTCAAATAGTGACCAACAGGAGGTGCTGGATGGTTGAGTCATTTCTGAAACACAAACATGGCTTATTCTAAATATCTTATTTAACAAACTTAACATCTTAGACTGTAGGCATGTTTAAGAGTTTACATAAAGTACAAACATATGCAGCAGCAGCATTGAACTTTAATGTTAAGGCCCGTACCTCACAGATGTCCTTCAGGTGTTTGATGTAAATACGTTCAGTGTTCATGATTTCCTGAACAACGTTGGTTCTCATCTGCTCTTTGTGCTGAGCGCTGTGTGTGTCCCTGGGAGATGGATCTTCCTGGTCTGCCACACTCTCCACACTTTCTGCACTCGAGTCCTCCTGGTTCACTCGGACCTGAAACACCACAGACACAGGAAAAACTTGGACCTCATGAACAGCGTTCAAATTCAGAAATAAGCATCTTTGATAAAAGTTAGCCTCTGAAATATATTTGGTAAGCGTGGGAATCTGAGACAGAGGGCTGCGATGCAATGATAAAACGATTACTGATGCATCTCGATCCATCAAAAGTTTTGATTTTTGTACATTAGTTTTACATTGTATGATGACTTGCTACTTTAAAATGTAACATATTTGTAACAATCCCTAATTTAAACAAACAGATTAATTCTCTTCATTATCTGTTAGTTTAGTTGGACTTGCATTAGGGGTGTAAATGATTACTTTTATTTTGAAAATGTTAAACATTCAAAAACATTGGGCATGATTCTTTCTGTAAGAGTTGTGGCACTCAAATACTAACATACTGTCAGTAAGAAAAAAATAATTAAGATTTAATTAAATTAAATGACAAATGAACATAATTATAAAAGTGTGAACATTAACTACTTAAACTACAAAAGACTCCACATCACTATGGCAACAACATGTGCAAGTTTAACCAGCTCCTGTTCGGCAACATTGATTGAGCTACAGGCAATTACACAGCAGACGCCCATCTGCCAATCAACTAACCTCACCATAGTTACCACAGTCTGCCTAATTAAGACTCAACTGTCTATCAGCTCTGGTCACCACAGAAACCAGCTGAACCTCGGAGGTTTGAACACTTCCACACACACTGCTAAGAGGGCTGATGGGGTCTGTTTTGGAGCTAAGCCAGTTTACAAGTCCTTTCTGTGCTGCTGGAGTGCAAACATGTGTCCGACATGTAGGTCAGGAAGTCCTTACCCTCACAAAGCTGGAGGGGAACCAGGCCTCCCGGTCAGCCCCCCTGCCCCACCACCAGTCCGTATGTGAGGCATCCAGAACGCGGATAACATCCCCAGCTTTGAAGGCCAGCTCCTGCTCCTCCATGGTCACATGGTCCCAGAGAGCCTCAGCATTCACCGCACGGCCAGAGCTTATCCACTGAGTAGCACACACACAGATAAGATAAAGACACAATTACATGCAGCCTAAGCCTGTGTCTAACGTGCAAGATTATGTCTAGATTTGTGGACAGTGCAGTGGTTGTCTGTTCTGCTGAACTGCAGCCAAACATCTTGAAAACACGCATGAGAAACATTTTCACATGGCTGATGATGAGACACGCTTACAACAAGATGAACATTGCATCATAAATCTACATTCTTGGAGAAGATGTTTGTGAGTGTTGCAACATGATGAGTTTCCCCCCCCTCAGACTCACCTCGTTGAGCACGGAGAGCTCCACCCCTGGCTGGAGGTAGGGCGTGACATCAGTGAGCTCATCAAAGCTGCCCTCCTCCTCCTCACTCACGCTGTCATCGAGTGTTGCTGAGCACTCAGACATACCATCTGCAACATATATATACAGAGCTGAAAACTTTCTGACGAGATTTAAACAATCCAGTAAACAAGCCAACTATGCAGGCACACCCACACCTGGCTCCACGACAACATTTTACTCCAACATATTTGTTGACATTCCCAGACTCTACTTTCTCACAGACTTAAGATCCACAACAACCCCAGTTCTCACCGCTGAGCACTCTGTGGAGCTTACGCCGTCCAACGCGGTCCAGTCCGATGGGGGTGCTCTGGGAGAGGGTGGAGGGGCGAAACCTGGCTGACACCGCTTTGTAGGGGGGCACCTGGTGAGAGGGGATGGGCGGCCGCGACAGAGGCTGCAGAGAGGACAAGAAGAAACATCCTGGGATTTAGGACGAGCTCACTTTCTCAGGCATTTGCTACTTTCCTGATGACTCGATGCCACACAGAATTTAACTGACATGATCAATTAATTTTGATTTGCCGGGCTGATCCAAACTTTGGATGTTTTGGTTCATGATTTCACAAATTTAACCCCAGAGCTACAGGGAGGCCCCTGTCTTTTCTTAGTTTAATTAGTGCTCATTATTTTCTTTTTTATGATATATTGTGCTTAAACATTAAAAAGCAAACTTACTAATTGAGAATCTCAGAAACTGCTTTGCATCTTTCCTCATTTCTCCCCTCACTTTCCATAATCGTAAATGATCAGCATGTTTTTTTGCAGCAGGAAACACAAATTGAGTGAACCTGTAAAAGCTAAACTGATCTGCTCGCTTTGAAATATCTTGGTGCTTTTCAGTGAAAAGATGTAAATCATAAACAATGAGTGTTTTGTATAAACATCCACTCATATGGCTAGCATCTGCAGGAAAATTATTATTTTCCTATCCAATAATATAGAGTATTATTTAACAGATCAGAAACAACAAGTTTGAGCTGAGTTTAAACAGAATTATAACTACAAATTTCATTATTTGGATTCTTTGGTGGCGAGATCAGCCTGAAGTTGCCTTTCATTGAACACAATTTTTCTAGTTTATGTACAAATTATGGGAATTCACCTAGCCTCCTCTCTTTTTTCAAAAACTGTACACTTCTGGTAGGTTTCAAACTGTAACTGTAAAAGCTTACAGATGGAAGGCTGTCGTCCTTCTCCTCAGCATCAGGAGAGAACAGATCCACAACTCCTATCACTGAGATTGGTCGCTGCCTCCAGCCCTGAACGTCTCTGTTCATGCTGCAGCTCTCAGGACTTTCCCCATTCCCAAATGAGCCATCACTGCTACAATCTTTATGCAACAATGCGTTTGCTGTCCTTTCTTCAGCTTGCAGTTCTGCCACTTCCTCGGGAATGGAGTGCTTTCTGGAAATGAGCTGGCCATAGTCAGAGATGGGCCGAGGTCTCGGGCGCCCACTCCTTCGTCTGGCCTTGACGGAGGATGTTTCTGTGGAAGAGGCTGGGGATGTATCTGTGGGGGATGAGGTCGCGGTGGGTGGCTCTGGGAGGCACGTTGGGGAGACAGGAGGGGTGCTACTGGTTGTTGGAGAGACGTCTTCTGTTTGGGGAAGTGCCTCTTGCCTTTGTTGGTCTGATGTCACCTAGGGATCAGAGGGAAAAAGTCCAGAACTCAATTAGGACGATGATACTGATGTTCCCCTGTTCAATGTACAGAGATGAAGAACATAATATCTGCTGGGAAGAACATCTGTTAATCAGAAACAGAGCAAAATGGTACTGCAAGTCATAAAAGCTCCAACTAGAAGCAACTGTCTTGGTTGGCTCTCAAAGCAGAACCACAAGAATCAGTGTGAAACTATTTCTATGAACTTTATCAGGATTCTCGTGAGAAACTTTATTATCATGTGAAAGTACTCAGGTTCTCACGGTGATCGGCTCCACATCACGAACACAATAAACCTCCTATGCTTATCAAGCATGAACTGCAACAGAGATATTCCGCAATTAAATGTTATCATATTGCGTATATATCATCAGGTTTTGTATGCACAATGGTCAAATATTGGCTAACGGTTACTCATTTGGAAATCGTCGCTCTAAGCCTGTTAGTCAGCCAGCGATATCAAACCTCACCTCTTGGTTTTCTCGATCTGGGTCCGGTCCCCGGCATATACACTGGAAAGGCACGCAGTGGACTAGCACCATTGTGAAACAAACCCAAACACAGACGGGCCTGTGTCCTGAAGGCCAAGTCTCTGAATTCTTTCTGAGGCCGATAAAAGCCGCTTGATTTCTAAAGTAAACAAATGTGATTTTTCTGGTCCATCTTAAAAAGTAAAATCCTATTCTCAGACAAAAACCTCTGTACTATTGCCACGTTTTAATAGTCCTGTCTACCTGGCGGTGCTGCCGGCTGTCACAGGCCCAGTGTTCATGGTACTGGACTTTGATCCACTGGGCTTCAGCTCAAGCTGAGAAACGTGAAGCGGGGGCCGTACTCACTCATAACTGCCTACCCCTCCCACAGCAACAGGACTATTGAGCCATTTTTGTGCAAAGGCCACTAATCATAAACAAAGCCTAATCATTAACTCCGTCTGCTCCTCCAGTGTGCTCGGTAGCAAAGAACAGCTGGCTTCAGCATGTGACCTTGCTACAGCAGAAGTCAGTATATCAAACACGACTGACAGGAAAAGGACAGCGAGGAGCGGTTACCGTTATGCCTGTGTCATTTATTTGACACCCAAGGGGACTTTGAACACACACGCACGGTGCTCGTATTTTTGCATCCAAGCTCTATGTCAACTTATCTCAGTGTGTTACAATCATTCCAGATTCAAAGATCGCTTCATAAAATCACTTCTTCGATGAGTGATGCCTGATTGACAAGGGTCAAAGCCATTCAACTGGAAGATTGACAGGAAGATCACGCTGTTCTAGATTATTTCCTCTGTCTTTTCAATCTTACTTCCTCTTTGAAACTTTACACAAAGCCCGTAATCTAATGATTTCCAATCCTGTGTTTGTAAGTCAATGATAAAGGTGCTACTAATGTGTGATAGTGTGACTCATTCTGCAGCCTTCTTGTCTTTCAGCTCAAGTACACTGTATTCACCTGTAAGCTGTGGAAAGCTTTGTAACCAAACCCTAACTTGATGACAGAATTTTTTTGTTTTACACGTGTCGGAAAATCTGCATCTCCTGTGCCAATAACAGGGAAAACAGGTAAAGCAATACTAACCGCAAACAGAAAGTTATTTTACTTATTTCATAACACATTCCTGTGTGAACTTGTGTGCACATTTTTACTTCCTTACCTCGTTTGGTATCATCTCAGTCTGCTCTTGTTGTTGTGAAGGCTCTTTATGGTTGAGTGGAGATGAATCGCATTCTGCCGCACTTGTTGTGCCTACAGTCAGCGATTCATAATGAGCAGCGATACCAGGTAAACTCGTCTCTGTTCTCTGTGGGGGCTCCACAACAACCGGGCTGATAAGAACCTGGTGCTGCTGTGGGCCTACGTCGTACGCAGGCTGTGGAAGAACAAGAGGGGTGTGTCCGACGGACATGACCCGGGCTCTGATGGGCGAGGGCCGGCGCTGTCGTTCGCTGGTCGTTAGGCAAGGCACGCGGCGGGAGTAGTCGTCGTGGAGACGGCTCAGGGGTGACATGAGAGATGGAGATGTGGAATTGGGGGAGGGACTTCGCTTGCGTCGGACAGTCAGATCAGTCATGCTGCCTACCAGCTTCAGCATCGGCCCTTTGGTCTTCACAGGGCTCTTCCTGCGGCCCCGGAGGTCCACTGAGGAGGCGCTGGCTGTCCTTTGGATGCTTGGTGTACCGTTTGACATGCCAGTCCTCTGTGGGTCTTCCAAAGGTGAGGAAGGTCCTGGAGATGGGGCTTTGCGTCTGAAAGGTACCTTAAATATATGAAGATTTTCTGCACTTTTGCTCATTCTGCTCAGCACCTTCACATTTGTGTTCTCATTCGCGTTCTCTGGTTGAGTGTTCGAACTGGATGTCTGATCTGGTTTCTGACCACGCGTAGCTTCACTTGCGCTCCTTCCTGTTACTCTCCCATTCACTGTGTCAAGTAAAGAAATTCGTCCTGCTCCGTACGCTCTCCTGATGCTCCTTGAGAATCGAGTGTTGCGTGTGAGACCATCTCCTTCATCATTTTCCTCATCATCGTAGTCCTCAATATCTGATCCATATTGGCTCATCACCAACTTTTGGTTAGTAAGATTTCCATTAGAACAACCGTGTCCCTCTGCAAACTTGAAATGATTTCTTGCATCGTCCGCACCAGTGCCATTAGCCATTTCCTGATTGGATGAAGGGACGTGCTCTCCATCGTTGGGTACTGCCCCTCTGCTCTGTATACCCTGGAGCACAGAGGAGCGGAGTTTTTTGAAAGAGTCCACAACACCCAGTCCTGAAAGTCCTGGCCAGGGCTGGGTGCCGTTGTTGCTGTCGCTGCTCTGATTTGAGGTGGAACAGTCAGTGGTTGGACTGTGAGCAGGGATGGGACCCTTCTTTGAGTTAGAAAAAAGCTTCATAATTCTTGACGAGTAGGGTTTTCCCTCAGGTTGACCTATAACAGGGGCGGACCAGGCAGAGGAGTTAATACCATTCAGTCTGCTTTCATTAGGACCTGCAGTCATCGGCTGTATTTGGGCGCCACACCCAGACAGCAAATAAGGGACTGCACCTCTGTCAGCATGACCGTGGAATGGATATATATCACTGAGGGGTCGGCTTCGAAGCAGCGGGTCAGCTTTAGAGTTGTGGAGGCACTGGAGAGGGTCTTCGCTTGTGGATAAGACCCTGTCTTTTTGTTCTGCCTGCAAAAACAAACAGAGATTCACTTTAGGGATCTTTGTATGTTGCTTTATTGAAGAATTTATGGTCTTATACGAAATTAAATTTGATGATCAGATAAAAGCACATCAGAGAACTTCAGATAACAGAGAGACATACGCTTTTTTTTTTTTTTTAAATGAACTCAATAAAAAAAAGAACATTCGCATGAAAAGGGAGAGAGTGTGCTTAAGGGGATGGGAGCAGCAGATGAACTATTGTGTGTTTACAGTACAGTGTCCTTTGTATCTGTATACAGAGAGGACGAATAAAGGGAGAGACAGATCAACAGAAAGACAAATATCCCTCAGTGTGCAGTCCAGAGGACTAAGACACTACATGCATTTGTTCTTGGTGCTGTATTTCAACGTCCAAGGAGAGCTGAGGCCCAGGTTGGGGTGGTGTTGTGCTAAGTTCAGCTTTATGTGAGTGTGTGTGTGTGTGTGTGTGTGTGCGTGTGCGTGTATGTGTGTGATTCAGGGCAGTGGCTAATGCAGCTGAGCCTTTGAAGTGGGGGGTTTGTGAGCGTGACTAAGCAATGAAACTTGTTAATCCATTGTGATTAATGTAACAAATTGGTCAGTTTTCTCCAGATTCACGGGTGATAAGGTGATAGTGAGGGTGGAGGAGGATCGTGTGGTCTTCCAAACAGTGACACAGTTCAACTCTTCATCATGCGCCCTCACTGTTTGAGCGTAGAGGAGTAACCGACAAAGCACAGGTGTTACTAAAATGCACTAACAATGGCTCTGTTTTGTGTCCCAGTAAGTCGTGACAGTGAGTCAAGATGAGCGATATCAGGACCCTCTGACTGAAGCAGCTAAATGGAATTCATTAATTTTATTATTTCCTCCTGCTGTGACGTGTCATGTGACATGTCTGTGAAAAATGCCTCAAGTTGATTTCTGTCACACTTTCTGCACAGCTGTGAAAATACAGGGGAAACATTATAGATACACCAGAGTCGCATCACGGTCATAGTCCGTCTATAGCTGGTAACAGACTTACAAATATTCTAGAAATAATGACAAGATAACAAAATTTTGTGCATTTAAATGCAAGTTTTCCTGTGAACACATTTCCTTTTTCCAGAATATTTCACTAAATATGACACAATATTTGTGTTTCTGACATGCAGAGTAAGATGATGTGGCTGTAATATAAATATCATGATGTGAGACCAGACATAATCTGATATTTTAACTTAACATTGTATTGCTTACTTTTTTAAACCTATTTATCCAACAAGCAATCCAACAGCAACTGGATGAGTTAATGTGATGTGATTATGTTTATTTTAGTTTACCTTAATCACATTATCGCTGTTAGTTTTACATTTATTGCAGGCAAACTATCTCTTAACAACACAAATAGTCACCCCGCAGTATATTGTTAGTATTATTATGTTCAACAAACAAAGTTGTGAATCTGTCTGCATCGCTCAGTCCTGACACTAACTGTTTTTTTAAGCTATGAAGGCGGTGTTGCTTCCACTGACTGCTATGCACACATGCAGAGAGTTGCAGGGATCCTGGAACTCTCCCATACTTCCCGTCCCCGTGCATGTTCAGCAGCAGATGGGCTTTCTCAGTCGAGCTCTCTGTGGAATCTGCCGTCACTTCAACCAGCTCGCTCCATCACACCGAACACTTATGTAAACACAGAGCCACCGCTGCCAAGCACCGCTGCTGACAGACAGTAAACACCCCCTGTGAACAATGTGCTGCTTTCAAAGCCAAAGCTGAATTGTCTTCTTGTGCTTTCCTCCTCCTCGGCCGCGGAAGAATCATGTTGTAGCAACTGGAAAAATAGATGGGATCGATTATTCCATCTATTTTCCAAGCAGAAAGATAGGAGATAGCGAAAGAATTCCTACAGCTCGAGTAGTTTGTTTTTGTTTTGAATACTCGAGTCATGCTATCAGCCGTTCTTCCAACTGTGCTATCTTTCAACACCGTTCTGCCTGCTCCCTAAACTTGGCGCCAACTGTCACAAGCCAGTTGGTGTCTGCTAATTCTTGGCAGTGCTGCTAGTCAGGACCAAGCTGACGCAGGTGGCGACTATGGTATTTCACAAAAAGACAGAAAAGAAACATCAACAGCTTAAATGCAATATGCCTTATATTCAAATAAATCTACAGTACCTGTATGTTAGTTTCTGTGTCCAACTTTTAATCTAGACTGAAGGCATCAGTGTTAAAGACAATGTTAGATTTAAATTGCACAGTAGACACACTAGGTTTATATCTTGGTAATCCATAATTACCACCTAAATATGAAACATAAAAAAAGTATACTGAACTGCTTTTACATAAGGACCTTTAGTTTATACTGTCCACAATACATACACTGTACAGGAGGATGGAAAAACAATTCTGTAAACATCTTTATCTCAAAAGTCAAGATCAAAAGTTTTAATTTGAAATGACAGAAAGATAATCTATGTAATTAAAACATGTAAATGTCAAAAAAGCATCTATCTACTACAACCATGTCTACAGCTATGCATATGGCAACATCCAGACAAATACTACTTACGTATATGTTATTATCACGCCCTGTCTGTGAATGCAGATCACTTTTACTATGCTGAACTTTCCTATATCATCTCTGCTCTCCCTGCGTACCAGGATCACTGCTGCTCTCCGGCTTCCTCCTGCTAAACTGTGGATGGGAGCGGCGCTCTGGGGCCCTGGTCCAGAGTTAATTAAGTGCTCAGGGAGGAGTCCCCCCCCCCCCCCCCCCCCGCGCACACACACACACACACACACACACACGGCAGCCAGCTGGAGCCAGCCTCAGATTAGACTCCCAGGGACAGCAGGGATGAACGCGCACCCAGATACATAAACATGTATACACAGGCTTAAAGCATGCACTCCAAAAACACATGCACAATTAGTTTGGGCATCCTCTCTTGTGTGCATGTGTGCACAAAGCTGAGTAGGGAGGAAGGCATTTAAATCACTGACTCCCTTCCTGTTTGGCTAGAAAACCCAGGTTATGTAAGGAGTCATAAATGCATAGTGATAAGCGACCTCCTACCCATCTCTGCAGAGGTAGGCCCTGCCTGAGGCTGGGATAAATTCATCAGGTCAAAATGAACTGAGAATTAAACTGAAAGACCAGCAGACAGGGAGTATCAAGAGAAAGTAAGCTTTTCTGTCATTTTACATTCTCCAGCTTAACTCTGAGACAGACACAACCACCCCAGAGCAACACTGCCATTCCTTTGTAAAGCTGTCACTTTACCGGTCGTCTATTTGTCTCGATGAATGAAAGCTGTGAGGAAGACGTACTTCTAAGATGCCCTCAGACAACACCACATAGTGTTTTAAACAGATTGGCTCATTAGCTAAATTAGCGTGCGTAACAGGAGTTCTGTGAAACTTAAGCTGGACATATGTTCAGTACAGGAGAAAAAGTTCACAGGATTTTGTTTCTTCAGGCGAATGAGTTCACATTTGCTGTTGTATAAATGTCAGGTAAGATTTAAAAAAAACACTAGACAATATTCATAATTTTATATTTTCAGCCTTGTTAGCTGATCTTACAGCCTGTTCCCAAGCAAGTATCAGCAAGAAAAGCGCTCTGTGAGGGAACAAACAGTGTATGGGAATGTGTATGTTTGTGTGTATAGCCTATTACTCATACATCCCAGTAATAATCTGATTAGTGGAGCTTTACCAGTCAGTGTTTAGGACTGGTTTCATCTACACATGATATCCTAATCAGGGAGACAACTAAGCTATTCAGCACTGAGTGAGAGTGACACCAAAGCTTGCAAACAGCCCACCAAGACTTAATTGCAGGGGAGCAACTTGACCTGCGTGCACATTTTAAGAGAAAAGCTCCAGTATCCATAAGAAATATGTCACCTCCTTTGTGATCACGTGATTTTGAAATACACAACCTGTCCCATCAGGATAAGGTGAGCATCCATGCTACTTAAGTCAGAGTCTCATATTTAGCCATGACCCAGTTCCTCATTTTTTTGATTTGGCAGGAAGAAGGAGACAGGGAGACGCCACGCCCCTTTATATAGAGCGTGGGAAGTGCACGTACAGGCCGAACCAGGGAGTGTCACCACTTTCACACAGGCAGCCACTTACTCACCTGATCTGCTGTGGAGTGTCACAGAGACAGACAGACGGACAGACAGAAATCTAATACCACACAGTGCATAAGGCTTAGAGAGGACAAAACGCCTCTGAGCCTCGTTGTCAACAGTCAACAGAGTAACCTGACAGCGCTGCAACAATAACCAAAAGGCTGCTCCATCAACATTCAAGAACAATGAAAACAGAAAGCTCCACAAGAGCTCAAATCTACTAATAATATACAAGGATCTGAGTCAGTCTTGATGGCAACATCGGGTCCCATCAGTTTGTGAGCTTGGAAATAGTAAGTCACAGAACTGACAATGGCTGGTTAAGGTTACGTCTTTACTTTATGGACTGAGTCGCAAAAACAAGGAAACTAATGCAGAAAAAGTTCATGAACTCCAGAGTGGATTACAACTGTGTATGAACCAGAGAGTAGCATAGTGGCATAGTTGTTGAGCCCAGTTGTAAAAAAAAAGACTTTATATCTCCTCTATAAAACAAAGTGTCCTTATCTAACCAATGACTAACCTAGACAACACAGCTTACATTCCTTGTATAAAAGTCCATCTGGGAGCCATGAAAACAGGTTAATTAACAGTGACTACACTATAGAGAAGTGTAGCGAAAGTTAGCACATGCTAAGAATGAATCTGAAAAACAAGCAGCTATGAAAGAAAAAAAGGGGGATTATACTGAGTACTTTCCTAAGCTCTGAGCCAAACTGCTTATTTATTTCTGCATTAATTAACTTTCTTTGGCCATAAAGCTCTTTGTAGTTTGTGGCCCCCTACCCCTCCTTCACCAACTCCCTGCACAGCCTGGCATCTCCCACATCACTATAACAACCACGGCTGTAATGCACTACAATAACCCCCTCTGGTCCTATTTCAACCATGAACACAGGATGGGGAGAAAAAAAATCAATGCAACTGTAATGTGATCCAGGAACATTATGAATTATTTAAAGGAATTATTTTATTACTCGTGAGTTGAATGGGCAGCCACTGTGCAGTAGATATATAAAATAAAACCTTTGCTCACCCTGCTCATAGTCGCTGATGGTGTCCTCCTGACCTTTTTTTCTCTCTCTCTCTCTCACATCAACAGGAGCAGCTGTTTCTGTTGTTCAGCCATGGTGAAGTCGCCTGCGTTTCTCTGAGGTCTCGCTGCCTCGCACTCCTCGTCCTCTCGTACAAACATGTCGCGTACAAAAACAGCCACAGGTCCGCTTCCCTTGCTCACTAGCGGTCACCCCGCAACATATTGAGACAAAACGGTTGACTTCTTAACCACCGCACTCAGCTAGCAACTTGAGCTAGCTCACGACCTCACTTGATAAACTTCTTGTAAATTGCGCAAGCTCTGCGGGGCTTTACCCTTCAATTTCGCTTTCACTAACCGGCATAACCTGATAGCAGACAAACAAGAGCACAACATAAATAGTGACTCATGCGATATCTTCCGTAGCAGCTCAAGAAAAGCTCACGTATTCGCAGTTAAAAGAGGTCTTTCTTGGAGGATTGAGCTGGCGAGCATCATCAATGCACTTGTTGCAGTGTTTGCGGGGGGGCGGGGCTTCCAGGAGGTTACGATCGAGGTTACTGGTTGACCAGAGCGTGACCACCGGGTTGACAGCCAATCACGAGTCGGGTTGGTGAAACACTGCCCGTATAGCCACGCCCACCGCAGAGCCGCTCTTCATTGAAAGAAAAAAAAAGAGAGACAATGAAGCTCCACATTTCCTGCGTTTGTTTGAAGACAAAAAAAGACTGGACCTTCCAGTTGCTGTTGGACTGTCTTCCTCATGTCATTACATTACGTCAGGACGATTATTAACGTCTCGGGTATTTCTCTCTCTCTTGTGTGTGTGTGTGTGTGCACACCCATCCCCAAATACCAGAGGAAGAAACTGAGTGAATGCTTTCTCTTTATTATAACACAACAAGCAACCAAGCGTAGAAGACAAACAACAGAGGTGAGTCAATTATAGCTTGTGACAAATTTTTCTCTCATTTATGACCCCTCATTGAACTATAATTACATGTTTTTACCCCACCACAAAACTTGATTGGTTTAACCACACACATACAATGGAAGAAGTAGGAAAGTTACTTTTTTAGAAAGTACAAGCAAAAAAACTGTGACTACTTTTATGTTCCTGAGTTAATCTATAACAATAAACTGAATTTTAGAGGGCTAATGTGTTAATCAGCAAATTATCCACAGTAATCAAATAAGTACAAAGTTTAAGTTGAGTAAAAAGTACTTAAAGTTACATTAGACCACTTTATAATGCATTATAGAATCAAAGATTAAAGTGAGGCTGATCTCTCCTCACTGATTTCTGTTATTTAAAAACATTTTTAACACCAGCATTTTTAAAGTAATCGTGCCTCATTTAAGTGGCAAAGAGCAAGAATCCAGAGAATGTCGTGTCATCATCCTCATCCGCAAAAAGCCCATTGAACAGCTCACCGCCAACCACCTGCAGCCACACCTTGTCCCCCATGTCCAGGTGCAGCACAGCGCCACCTGCTGCCTGATCCTCGCTGCTCTGGTAGTTATCCGTGGTGTGTATGACCTTTGCACCATTCTTCACCAGAGCCACTTTCACGTTTCTTGAGAAGACGGTGATGTGGTAGGTGAAGAAATAGGCTCCTGCTGTAGAGCATGTGAATCTTCCCGTCTGCGGATTGTAGTGATTCTGTTGATTGTAAATAATCTTGTCAAACCGGATCGGCGCATTGGCTGCTGGAAGTTTAGATACTGCGGTGAGTCCCACGGAGAAGGCGCTTTTAGAAAGAACAAATGCATCTCCCTTCTCGCCCCTATCACCTTTCTCTCCTCGACTCCCTCTGTCCCCCCGATAACCAATATTTCCTTTGTGACCCGGAACACCAATCTCTCCCTTAGGTCCAGGCCTGCCAGGGGGTCCCAATGGTCCCTGAATACCTCTATCACCTCGAAGGCCAATTTCCCCCTTCGGACCCTCTGGTCCAGGAGGCCCCAAATCACCTTTAGATCCTTGGGGTCCAGGCAGCCCAAGCTCTCCCTTGTTTCCTTTCAGGCCAATGGGCCCTTGGACACCTTGGGGCCCCATTTTCCCAGGAGGCCCCCGTTCTCCATCATCTCCTCTTTTTCCTTTGAGCCCTGCCGGGCCAACCGCACCTGTAAACATCAAGCACAGAATAAACTTCCCTATCGTTGTATACTCAGTATTTGTTGAGTTTGTAATACAGATAAGGTAGAACAAATATAAGAATCAATTGAGTTAAAAGTATATGAAAATAAAGAGTATACAGCTGGTAAAAATAGATATTTATTGTGAAGATACATACCAGTTTCCCCTTTTTCTCCTCTGTGACCATCCATGCCTGCTCGCCCAATAGGGCCAATTTCACCTTTTAATGGATGATTCATAAAAGAATATTACAAACTGCAAACTTAAAGTTAAGACATATAGAAAAATGGGCATAAAATGAAGTTCTAAATTAAAGGTTTTCACCTCAAAACTTACCCTGATCACCTTTTTCACCTCTGAGTCCATCTCTGCCGTCTCTTCCAGGTGCACCATTGTGTCCAGGGTCCCCTGGGATTCCAGGGTATCCACAAACACAGCCTTTATTTTGGGTTTCTTCCTGTGCAACACACCTGGCCGTCAATAGAAGGAGCAACACAGTGAACGTAAATCTCATCTTCAACGTTGTACCTGATGCACCTGTTCAACAAAACTAATATCCCACTGTGCAAAAATGTCAGTGCATAGTTCGCCTCATAACCACATGTACTACTCAAATGTGAACATGTAGCAATGAATCTCTTTAAATTGTGCTCAAACACCAACCAAAGAAAACACAAGCTGGACAAGAACTTTGGACAAGAGTGACCTCAGTCCTCAAAGTCATTTCATTGGTCTGGCTGTGTTTTTGGCTTACTTATTGAGTGTGTCAGTTACACATCACCTATGCCCCTTTAGAAGCTTTTCCAGTCTAGCTGAAGCTAATAATAAGCATAGAGTCAGAGTGTATGCGAGGGCCAAATAGTTTCTCCTGTGCTACCCTCCTATGCAGTGAAGCAAACAGGATATTAAAGTTAGGCAAATGATTAGATGCTGCCGTTACATATGTGCACGGCAGAATTTTAAATTGGGCAATAAAAAAGATGGCATTAAGAATGGATGCCTTAGAATAATATTAGCTGGGTTTTGTTGTCCAAGATTTAAAGGACAGCACTGTAATGGGCTCTGTTTAGTCATCCAATACTGATAGCAAGCTAAAATGTTAATTCATGCATGCTTTTCTCATATGTACTCTTTAAAATGCCAACAGTCAAGAACAATTTGACCTCATAAACTGGATCATTGACATAAAATGTGACCTTTCGTGGTACAAAGCCCAACCCCACCTCACTAGAAATCCTTAAACAAACGTCTCTGCTTATCTTAATGATAGTGTCCCTCAGATGTTATCTGCCGGTTTAGTTTTAACAATGTTTGGAGTGGACATTTGGTAACTGAATTTACATAGGCTGGTAAAAGTATACAAAGAAATATATATGTATACTCAAATAGCAATACGATATATGTGTTTTAGAAGCACTGTGGTATTAGTGGCATTTTTGGTGACTCTCCTGTTTTTGCTTCACCCTGCACATAGCTAAGCTCAGCTCTTACACAGCATTACTAGACCAGCTAGGGATTTAATATATCACTGAAGGTCACTCAGCAATCCAAAGGTTTTCTGGCACGCAGGGTTGAATCAAGACTAACTGGTAGAGGAGCCGTCATCTTAATCATTATGCCGAGCTCCTGCCTCTTTATTAGATTGCGTACAGTGAGGAGATACAGGAGGGAGGGGCGCAAGGGAGGAGCTGGAACATAAAACCAAGATAAGGAAAAAAACAACCTACAAGACTCTGAGCACACAGCGTACACCCCTGACTTCCGAGCTATTAAGATACCCAGCTCGCGTTACACACACCGACACAAATACATGTTCACATACTTTATTTTTTCAATAATTCTTCTCACAAGCCTCCAGATATAAATATATTTCAAAAATATAAACATGACAATACATACAAGTGCACATTCAAGCAATGTCTTTACCTGGCACCAGAAATGGAGACTGTCATACATGTTGGCTACTGCACATTTACTTGCTTGGGACACAAAATGGACGCATCGAGGACAAAGATGTAATCTAACAAACAAATAACAAGGGCATGGCTCAGAATGAGTGAAACTCATCTATAATTCGAGGCCAATATATCAGGACCCAGTCTCTGTAGTCCCATAACCAGGCACAACGTGAGGTTGATTTGGTTACAGAGGATACTGCAACAAGTCTTCGGACAAGATAGCAGAGACATCGTTAGTCGTTGAGTCCCATTAAGTTTAAGGCTAAATACTTACACAGTTACAGACCATCTGAGAACAATAACCAATAAATGTATACGTAAATACAAGTAAATAGAATACAACATGCTGTAACAGTATTTCAGATCTGAAATGTGTGTAACACTGATGGCTTGTTTTGTACAGAGATTTTAATCTTAAATAAACTCTCTATAAGACTAAATTGATGTTAAGTTCCACATTAATCAGATGGAGATAGAAAGTAAGAAAACAGAGTTAACAAAGCTAGAGAGGGAACAGCACGTGACAAAAGGGAAGAGAGGAACGGGAACAGAGGTCTACAGCATTTGACATCATCATCAAGACAGAACATTGTTTGGGAAAGCAGCAGTTCCAGGGAAATCTGAGGTTAACATGTCAGGTGCTACAAAGGTTATGAACGTTACAACTTTTGTGGTATTAGTAGAAAATACAGTCTGGAAGCAGGGGGGGTGGTGCAGGTTAGCTAGTAAGTGGTCTACATGATCTGACGGTGCATACCGTAGCCCGTCATACCAGATTGGGAAGCTCCGCGGTTGCTGCCCATCTGCAGGCCGATCAAACTCTGGCCTTGGCGGAGCTGCTCTTGACTGAACTCTCGTCGATATCCTTGGGCTTTCCTAGATGTGTACAAGTCACAAGGTGAGGCAGAGGAACACGAGGGATCATGGGCATACACTCGTGAAGATATTACAGTGAGCTCTCTCTTTACCTGTGAAACCAGTCTCGGTCTCCTCTGTAGTGACCATCATCTTTAGTGACTGCCACACTCCCCAGAGACATAAGGGTTCTTTGCACTGCTGCCATGTCCTTTCCTATTGCCAGAGCAGCAACAAAGGATAATGTCGTCATGATGTGTTGAAAACGTGAATGAATATATCACTCCAGCAGTACATAAGTAAGTAATTAGGAGTAAAATCACCTTCCCAGAGGTCCACGGTTTGAAATATATCAGTGGTTGTGACTCCGTAAGCTTCTGCGGCTTGCAGGAACTGAGAGATCTTCTCCATTTGTTTGAAGGCCATCTGTGTCTCTGGAATCTTCTTGATAGGCTCCTTCCCCCTTGGATAAAGGCTGTTGATAAGCCTACAGAGGATCTGGGACAAAAGAGGGCAGAAATGTGGCTTGATCATATCAAACTGACACATTGAACATACCAGAGTGACAGCTGAGAGTCCTATTTGTCATGCTTAAAATACCATAATTATGTTTGCTGAAGCTTGTCCCATCTTCCCATGTCAATTTCTTCATCGGCCAAATAAAACTATCATCCATCAAGGGGCATAAAATGCATTTAGATTTAGCTGTGCAAGCTGATAACATAAATAATTATGGTAGGTGCATTGCATTATTGTCTGGTGAGTTATTTGCTGGTGCAGCAATTGATATATCTGCCTGGTTGAAGATGGATTTCTCTGAGTGATTTCTTTACCATTAGAGTCAGCTGGAGTCTCAAGCAGGAAGATGTTGCAACGCCGTACAGGATGCATCTTATAATTGTTTTTTAATTAGGCGTTATGCTTCACAATTTCAGTGTGGAGACAGAGGGGCTTTCCATCACAGGTTGTCAGAGTGACTCAGTACAAAATTTCACAACAGACCACAGCAGTGCAGTTCACTGGTTGATAAAAATGATTTTTTCAATAAGACAAAACACAGTAAACACAGCCCTTTTCTATCAGTTGGACTCCTTTTGGTCTGTTGCTCAGATTACCAAATACAATGTCTCAAAACTATAAATTCCCACCAGTATTATTGACTGAAGTTTTCAAATATACCCGTGTATATGAATCCGGCTGCTTATTTTAGCCACTCTTCCTCTTTAAATCTGCCAGAGCTGGTATATCTGATTTAAATAATTCAATAGTAACTTCTATTTTGAGTACAGGTACAGCAGCCACTCACTGTCCCATCCATCAGCCATTTCTGGAAGCTCTCTCTGCCAGGCTGTGGCCTGTCCACGTTTCCCCCACACTGTGCAACTATCCAGTCCACCAACCGCAGCTCCAGGTCTGGGTCATACTTCTGCTCGATCTTCTCCTGGACCTCTCGGCTCAGTCCGTAGCTGGGCCCTCTGTTCGCCATGGCAGCTCTGGTATATGTGGTGTGTAGCCTGAAGAAAACAGATGGTACACATGAGGCTGTACTGTAACTACTGCTAAATTATTGTGACAAAAACAACACTGTTGTAGTATATTAGTGACTATTTTGTAGCCTGGTTAAATGAATGCAGAATAACCACATTTTCTTTTTAGTTTTTTCCATGTCCTGGAACAAAAAATCAACATTATATCTTTATCATAAACCATCTGCATGTTTGAAGAAAAGCTTAAAAATAGATTTTAGTCTCCCTTTACAGCTCAGCTCAGCAGTCAGGCGCATCTCTGGAGGACGTAGCAGTGAAGGGTGTGGTCCCTGGCTGCTGTCCCGAGCAGGGGCAAGCCCTCTTATTGCTATGGTAACGGTCAAGCCCGTTTCCGGCACGCTGTGAGCAGTGATGCGCTGGAGGAGACGGTGGTTCAAGTATGACCTCCAGTATTCAGTTATCATGGCACAAATGAAATAACTGTAGTGTATTTTCAGAAAGTTTGGCCTCTTACAACTCATGCATTTATACAATGTACACCAGGTCTATATTTAGTTTAATTAAATGACGTCAGTCCCTTGTGCCGCATATAAAAGATTTAATTCTTCAGTTGATTGGCTTCAATGGATCTTTTGTTGGGAGCAGTTCTGGGTTAAATTCACTAAATTCAAACAAAGTCCCGCCATCGACATCACATTGCTACGCATTCTGCAGCTTTTAAAAAAAAAAAAAAAAAAAAAATTAAATCAACATTTTACAAACCCAAAGGCAACTGCGCAAAGCTCACGAACAAGCTGCGACACTGCATCGCTTTGCACAGACATTACACATAATATGTCATGCAGTCAAAGCGGTTTTATTAAATAAAGATAGGTGCACTTACTAAAAGAGGAGAGAGAGAGAGCGGTCAGATTTTGTCCGTGTCACAGTGTTTTCAGTTCCGCTGAGCTGGGCAGGGCTGAGGATGCTGAACTGCAAAAGCATCCATGAAGCGCAGCACAGGCGCGTCGGGCCAGGCTGAATCGAGTTTGTCCGGGAGGGGCGAGTCACTCGTTTTATATGCCAGCTCGTCCAGGAGGGGTCCCTAGAGACTCTCAACACTGAATGCGACGTGACACCGCTTCCGGACAGTGGTCAGTGCAATGCATGGTCAGCTTTAAGCAGCATGAAGTGACCCTCAGCAAAGCGAGGCACATGACTGTACTGATTTCATTTATTTCTGTAGCCCGAGACTGGAAGTTAATACTGAACATTAAAGCATGCACACGGTGCAAAAAGCTCCCCTTTCCCTCACCAGAACTGGTAGATGCTCAGTGGAAATTTTGTCTTTCCACCCTCTAGATTTATTGTTGTCTGTTTGGGCTATTTGTTACAGTGTCTGTATCTAAGTTTCACTAAAAAGAGCCACTTCTATTCGCTCACTGAGTTATTATTTTTTCTTGGTGGATCATTGTTCGAGTGCTGTGGCTCAAAATGGGAAGTATTCTGCTTTATTTTACACAACTAGAACACAAAACCACTAAAATGTGGATTACTTACAAAGCATTAACGCTAACCAAAGACCTGTGCTGCAAAAATATGCTTTACGTGAAAATACAGACTCATTTCTATGTACAATGCCTTTATGCACCACTGTGTGCTCCCATAAATTGTTTTAGTTTTGACACAAAAAATGACTAGTACATGGCTCAACCATGTGTTAAAGGTCACTGCCACAGTAAAGTGGGCCTGAGACAGTTAAGTGGTTGGCTTCGGCCCATTGAGCATAGTGCAGCTAGTGGCCAATTACATGTTAATAATCAACAGTCCAGTGGCTTCATTCAGCAGGCCTCTCTGTGGCTAAAGGCCAACAGGTACAGAGGAGTCATGTAACAAAATGGTCTGCTCACAAAAATAAACCTCACATGGCTGCAGCCTACAGTGCTTCACGATTTTAAGTCACTACATGGTTTTAAACCTGGAGAAATGTGTTTGTTCAGAGTCTGTTTACTCCATCTGCAGTAAACGCCCTAATTTTGAAATCCTCTTTCTAACCGGTTTAGTAATCGTTGTGAGATTTATAACTTTGATAAGACGTTAAGTACTCTTGAGTGTGTTATAATTTAAAATTGGTGTGTGTAATATAACTCTCAATTGTAAATACGTCTAAAACTTAGTATAATGTGTACATTTCAATATCTACAGCACCCCATCTTAATTCATAAAGACAGTTATTGTTTGTGTGAGCTGAGTATGTTGTGTTAGTGTTAGTTAGTTGTGGTAACAGACTGAGACCTGCACTCTACTGTGCAGAAGTTTTATTGGCCAAAATGGGTGAAAAGTGATTAAAAAAGGCACAGGAAAACTATTTGTCTAAGTAAAGAGGGATGGGAAAACAGTCAAACAATAAGAACAGCGGCAGAGACAGCAGCAACGGCAGACCTAATAAAGGCCAACATAACACTCCATACAACAACCTGGTACACATATAAATGCAACCTGAAGATATAAGGGAACAGCTAGTGAAACAGCTCCCTACCAAAGTAGTTTACACTGTAATGGCATGTTGAATTGAGAGATGAAGTATGGGGAGAATAACAGATGGATAAAAGGTCATATTTGGCAGACAAACATGCCATTGTTTGGTAAATTTCTTGAGGGTTGGCTTCCCAGTAAACAGTCCTTCTTTCGTTATCTCAGCAACCTCTCAAGCTCATTCCCCCATCTCTTACTCAGACCAAAGTCGTCAGCTTGTCTATGAGATCGTCAATAGTGTAGACCATGAGCTTGATGTCGTCCTTTTCGGACATGCGGTGCTGGCCATGCCGCCGAAGGATGACATCCACATCAGGGCTGAGGACGCGTTCTGCAACCTGCATGGAGATGTGCCAGGGGACATCCTCGTCTTTGAGCCCGTGAATGAGCCGTACAGGACAGGTGATGGGGAGGGGACTATGGAGCACACAGTGATTTTCTGCCTCTCGCAGAAAGTCCATGCTAAACTTGTAGTGACCCTCCTCTGAGTGTTTGGTGGGCACTGTCCACTCCCCCTTCTCCTCAAACTCCTTGCGTGTCTGTGCAATCAAACATGGACAACTCAGAAAAAACATTCACATCAAAATGATTGCAAACCTTCAAACGATATATGTGATATGTGTTCCTACCTCCAGAGGAAGAGAGTTGAACGATGTGACAATATAATCAGCAGCAGTAGAGATGCCCACAAGTGCTGCAGTCTTCTCTGGTCTTGCAATGGCTGCCAAGAGCATGAGCCAACCACCTATACTGGAACCCACCAGTATCTGCAAGTAGACAAAAACACCACAAACAGACAGCAAATCAATTGATTAATACAAAAATCGTCACGAAGTACACTCCATAAAAATGATCCCTGCAGTGTAATCATGATGATGGTGCACTGATGGTACCACAAATGTGGTAACACACCACCATCTTCTGGACAAATGGAGGAACATGCAATAAAAACTAGAGGTGGAGATTGAACAGTTTTAATTAACTCCAATTAAATAATTGATTCTGATGTTTGACCTGATTAAAACTTTTTTTTGGTTATTTGTGAAATAGTGAGTCAAAAATCTGGTTCTAAATACAAGTTTTATAGTGTTAATTTCATTGTTTAATCTTTGTAAAGCCATTTTTTATGACCAGATATAATCAAATGACAAACATTTGAAGCCTCCTAGACAGCTATTTTCAGTGTCTCTCTGCTCACCTTAAACCTGTGTTTAACAAGCGGATGTAGCAGCAGGATTTTGTGACATCGCAACTAGTTTGGAGCCAATCATAATCTAATGTACAGCTAACAGACTGAGAATAGACTTCTTGGTGAAGTGGGAGACGTCTTGTGTAGAGTAGTTATTTAAAATGTTTATGTTTGCAAAATAGAAAGGTTAATCTTGAAGGTAACAAAGATAAACAACTGTGAACGATTATATTCTGGTAATAGAACTCACAGTATTGCACAGAAATGAATAAATGATGAGCATCAGAGCAAGACGTTCTCTGATCTAGATTCACGATCCTACTGAGCAAAGATTGATCATTGATGATCACTAACTACCAGTAACTTGCAAAAGAACACAACCCTAAGAAATATTTACCTGTGGCCCCTCTGCTAACTCATCCAGTACGAAAAGGACATCTTTTTTCCAGGTACCAATAGTTCCTTCTGCTAGCACCCCCTCTGAGGCCCCGTGTCCTGTGTAGTCAAACCTGGAAACACATAAATAGAACAGCCCACGGCCATGAGTATCAGAGGGTAACACAAAGGCAAGCCACGAGAGGCCACAGATGTGAAGTTAAATTAAATTTTTCTGAAGACATTGTTAGGACGGTAAATCAGTAATATGCTAAATGGGATTAGGCCTTTGGAGTGTTCAGTATAATGGAGTGATGTCATTTATATCCAATCATCTCAGGAATGGAGACTTTGCAGGATGATGAGAGGTTTGTAACAGATGGAGGTATTTCTAAAATACTGAAATGATTCACTGACAATTGAGAAAAATGTAACGAAAAATTTGATTTAAACAATTAAGTGCTAATTATGTCCCCTCACACGTTCTCAGCTTTTGTGTAGTCCACATAATTGTTATCCTTTATATTATTGATCAGAGCTCTTTCAGGTCTATTGAAATCATTCTCAGTGAAAAAGAACACTGCATATTATGACATATATAAAGTTACATAACAAGACATTTTGTACAAACAAAATCTACCCTGCAAATCCACTATAATTTATTTTGTGTGTACTGTCAGCTTGAGGCACTTGGAAACAAAATCAGACAGCATTCTTTAAAACAAACACAGTTTAATCTATTCATAATAAGACTCATGACATGTTTCCAGTCGTGTCTTTATCTACCAGTGCCGCTGAATGTATTGTTACTTAATTATATAGTGACTAAGTCTCTTCAGTAGCGGTCCCACCAAAATATAACTATTCATTATCTCAGTCAACCATGGACTTTAAAAAACAACTTAAAACCTGTTTTGCTTTGCTTACTTGTGCTTCTCTTCTTGTTATTGCATTAAGGCTGTAGGAGTGTAACTGTTGGTGTGTGATGGGTGCACACATGCATCTTTTCTGTCTATGTATTTTACTTTTGCTCTGTGCAGCCCTGTAAATGATTTGGATCATTTGTATTTTACGAGTTTAATTGGATTTAGTGCAAAAGCTGTATTGTGTTATAGTTATTGCAGGTGTTTTTTTGTCTTTTTTCCTAAAGATGACAACCAAAAGTATGGGCATCCAGGACCAACACAATGCGTATGAGACAATTATCTGATCTATTGTGTGTATGAGATTGTCTAAACATGGTGTGTTTGGGTGACTTACCTAAGGTATGAGTGGCCTAGTGACCTACAGAACTCCTCCAGTGATTCAGCTTTCTGTCCATTCATGTTGGAGCCATACCCAGGGAGGAAGACCACACCTGGACTCTTCCCCTTCACTCTCCTGTAGGCCAGCTTTGGGAGGTCTGGTCTTGAAGCATATTGAACTGTGGACTTGTGTCTCCTGTGTCCTGGTTGTAGCAGAGTACAATGCATTATTATTAAGGCAAAACATGTTATGTATATGATTCAATGCACGGTATATTAGCCTAATTATATAAACAACTTTGCTGAATACAATGTCACACCCTGTTTTATAGGCTAAGCCTTCTCTTGACGCAAATTGGAAATCCGCACGTGTACTAAGGGAAACGGCGTGGGTACTTTTGCATATGTACAAACATACAAAGCATTTAAGCACAGTTAAACATCTGAGTTGGGCTAATTCATGTCGAAGTGATTTAAAAATACAAGGAGAAGCTACGTACATGGCGCAAAATAAGCGTTTACAAGCCCTGCATTTTCAAGACGACGCAGTCTGTGTGCGCCACACCCCCTCCCTCTGCGTTTAAATACCCTTGTATGAAACTCGAGCGTTTTTAAAATTAATTGAGCCCCGAGCAGAGACTTGAACAAACCTTCCAGACTCTTTGAAGACAAAGCTGCAAGCCCTCCATTACTTAATATCTGTGAAAGTCCTCTGCGGCAGGACCTCAGCGCGACGGCAGCCATACTGCTCCGCGACCCACTGAGGATTTTGGAGGAAGTATCGCGAGAGTAGCGCCAGCAACTCTCGTTTACTCACAGAGTACTCCAGTTGTAGTTCATTACAACACGGCTCCAGCACAGCGCAGTGGAGGAAGTACTCAGATACTTTGAATAAAAGTAGAAATACTGTAGTGTAAAAATACTCAGTAACAAGTCAACAACAAGTCCTGCATTCAAACACTAGTTTAACTTAGGAGAAACCTACTAATTATGCACAACAATGGCCTGTGTCAATGTTATTTTATTTAATTACTGAATAAATGTTAACAGATCCATAAATGTGCATGCAATATTTTAATGTTGTAGCTGGTCAAGGAGCTGATTTTATACACTTTTGGGCAGTATAATCGGGACAATTAATCATATATTATACATGTTCATATGTTTTGTTTGCACTATTTAATCTGTAAAATCACTACAGCACACAAAAGTGTAACGTAACAGAAAATGGAAAATTGCTGTACAAAACTGTACTTAAGTGCAGTACTTGACTGAATGTAACAGTCCACCATTGTTGTGGAGTTGCTTGCACATACAAAGTGTACAAGTATACGCTCATTTGTTCTTGCTGAGAAAATAAAATAACAAAATTAAATCTTTGTGCTTCAGTAACATGTTTCAGTTTTCTTCTGGTGGTATGGGGATGAAAATGAACTTTTGGCTAGTTCTCTGTATAATGCCTGTTTATTATACATGGTCCCTGTCAAATAAACCTAATAAAATAAATTGAATCTATAAGGAAACTAAATGTTTGCTGGTTTTGAGTGTTAACATGCACATTTGCCAATATGAAGTTAAAACGCTTTATTGGACTTAGCTACTCTTCAAAAAGTTTTTGTACTTCTTTTTGACATTTTATAGTGATTTAATAAGTATGCCTATACTTTATTTTACAGTAACAATGCCACTCTGTGCTGCTACAAGTGAGAATAAAAACGGCTCCTGGGAATGTTATATTGTACTCCTATATGATATTATTGTTAATAATGTGAATAATTATGTATTAATGTGTAGGTATCATTTAAATGTTGTAGTTGGATGAGGTGGAGCTACGTTTGTGTACTTACTATGGTAATCTTATTCTATAACAAAGCATAATATTTTATAGCTCACCATATGTTTTGATTGAATATTTATTTTTGTCATAAAGTTGAATATGGGTCAAAAGAAGCAAAAATCAAAATCAGAATCACTTTTATTAGACAGGTATGTGTACACACACAAGGAATTTGACTTTGTTTACATGTTACTCTCAATGTACAAACAACAGACAACAAGAGCTTGAAAGGTAAACATAAATATAAAAACTATGTACATATAAAAAGTATATATATACATATGTATATAAACAACAATAGCATTTGTAGACAGCACAAAGATCTGTTGATAGTGCAAAGGTTGCTGAAATAAATATGGTCTGTACAGCAGGTTGTATTATGTACATGAGGTAGCTAGATATTACAGTATATACAGTATAAAAAATGAAAAATACTTAAATATCTTATATAGATAGATAACACAGTAAACATACATTAAAATGAACCTATAACACAGCAAACACACATGAATTTAAATTAATCCTGTGCTAGGAAATTAAACATTTACAGATAAATATATAAAAAGTAAAAAAACAAATAAAATTGTTTATAGAAATAAGAAATAGAACTACAAATAGAGTTTTAAAAAAACTACAATGCTTTAATTTTTAATATATGTACATTTAAAATAGGCTGTAGACAACTGCACAGTGCAATTGTGCATTTATTCATGTTTTTACATGCAGTTTATTTAAATTTAATATCATTTTACAGGCATATAAATCCAGGCGTCCATCCACTGGTGTGTTTGGTGTACCGGCTAAGCTAAAGGAGGCTCTTCAGTAACGCAGAGGCGGCTGTTATTTTGCTACCAGGGGGGGAACAATGTGAAGTTAAAACAGGGCTTAAAATACGCGTGTGTGTGGAGATTATGATGAAAGTATGAAGGAAGTTGCCGCTGTGTTTGTGACTGTCATGTGAAGTGTCAGTTTGTAACATGACTCAGAGCGTCACAGGCGGAAGGTCACGGAGCAGCAGAACGGAACGGAAGCGGGAGTAAAAAGCCTATCCGCCATTGTGGAATATGGTAAGGGATATTCCAGTAAGACACTAGTCCGTTTTTCAGATTTGACTGAATCTGTGGCAGGGTACAAGGACACATTAAAATTGACGCCTTCTCCACAGACACAAAGTCGCCGTTTGTAAGCAGCCAGAAGAAGAAGACGAAGACGAAGGAAGGAGCCGATAGATAGATAGATCGTCGTCGGGGCTCCTTGACCAGACCACGGGGAGGGAAAAACGCCGCCTTGTAACCGTTACAGAGTGATTGGACAAGCGGAGAGACGAGCCAGGAAAGCACCGAAGTGCGGAGAAAGAGAGAGAGAGAGAGAGAGAGGCAGAGAGAGAGAGAGAGAGAGAGAGAGAGGGGGGAAGCCGTGGACAGTCTCACAAACAGCGATCAGTTTCGGTTCCTGGAGGATGTCTGCGACCACAGTCGATCAGGTTCGTGTATTGACAGCTCGGATGTGCTATAAATCATAGCCGTGCGGGCGACGTGAAACTTTGCCGACAACAGTTTGATCTGGTTCGGTTTTGCCGGATCAAACAGGCTAGGGGGGGGAAAAAAAGTCTTTGATATATGATAGCTATTAGCTGTAATGTAGGCCGACTGTATTGCCAAACAACTCTGGCTGTAGCCGGTTGCCAATGCGGCACCGTTTACTGGATGTCACCGCGTTTGACATCCGGTCAATAACGCGTAGCAACCTGTAAATGTTAACATCCCCGGCTGATGGTTTAAGCTCGATCGTCTCTTACATTTCTGCATGTATTAGGATCCAGCCTGCTCTCTGTGTATCAGTGTGTGTGTGTGTGTGTGTGTGTGTGTGTGTGTGTGTGTGTGTGCTGTTTCCTGTCGTGATGTGACAACAGTCTCACCTCTTTTCCCTGTGCTGCCCATTATATTACAGAGACCTAAAGGACAAGGAAATAAAGGTAAGGCTTTAAACACTGCTGGTTAAATGATGCACAAACCCTCGTTTTAATATGTGTTTCAGTTCATTTTAAATGAGCTAACATGCTATCAGGATATTTAGTGATTGTACCATGAAACTGCACCTTATTATTCATGTTATCATTGTGGACGGTCCCTAATTCTTGCCCTCATGTTATAGATTTGACATCTTCAGTCTGAATCTGTAACATATGATGAATTAATCTAGTCACTTTACTCCTGTTTACACTTTGTTTAAATCAACAGTCAATGCACAGTGCAATCTGTGGATATATAGTATGTAATGACTATTTATACAGTGACACTTCAACACATGTATATAAAATACATTTACACACATTTCTCATATTCTATTTTATATTTTTATTCTGTATTTCTATATTGTACTTGTGTTTTTTTTTTTATTTTTTACACCTAACCCTAGTTAGGTAAATTATTTAGATTAACTACATTTTTTTTAACCTAACTACCCTAACTCCCCTTCCCCTCCAATACATTTTGCATTGTACTGTGTTTTCTTACACATGACAAATAAACCTGAATATCGGACTTGATTTAATGTCCTCTCTCTCCATCCTCAGTGCAAAACGGATCAATGCATCAGAAGGATGGAGTGAATGATGATGATTTTGAGCCTTACCTAAGCGGCCAGACAAATCAGGTAACGTCCTACAGTAAAGCATAATATGGTTAATGTGTCACCTCCAACTAGGCCAGTATTTAAGTTATAACCTCATGTTACAGACATATTAGTTGCCAAACACTCCTAAAGAGGACACATGTTCCTATAACTCAAAACACAATCTATCTTTTGTTCTTATTGTGATATTATGTTAAAATATTTGGCTGTTTTTTTATTAAATAGTACATTAATTAACTGTCTCCCTATGTCACACAGAGTAACAGCTATCCACCAATGTCTGACCCCTACATGCCTAGCTACTATGCTCCATCCATTGGTTTCCCTTACTCTCTGGGAGAGGCTGCTTGGTCCACAGCAGGAGACCCTCCTATGCCCTACCTAACTACCTATGGACAGATGAGCAATGGCGAGCCACACTTCATCCCTGACGGTGTGTTCAGCCAGCCAGGTGCCCTGGGAAACACCCCTCCCTTCCTGGGCCAGCATGGCTTCAACTTCTTCCCTGGCAATGCAGACTTTTCCACCTGGGGTACCAGTGTCTCTCAGGGTCAGTCCACGCAAAGCTCAGTCTACAGTAACAGCTACGGTTACGCCCCCAGTTCACTGGGTCGGGCCATCACGGACGGACAGGCAGGTTTTGGAAGCGACAGCCAGCTTAGTAAAGTTCCGGTGCTGAACAGCATTGAACAGGGAATGACAGGGTTAAAACTGGGTACAGACATGGTGGCAGCTGTCACCAAAACCGTGGGCTCACCCCTCGGCGGCACAGCAGGTATGAGCAGTATGGCAGCCAATAGCCTCCCTCCGTCTGTCAGCTCGTCCGCACCTAAACCTGCCTCCTGGGCAGCCATTGCCAAGAAGCCGGCCAAGCCACAGCCCAAGGTCAAACCCAAAGCCAACATGGGGATGGGGGGAGGTGTCACCATTCCCCCACCCCCGATAAAGCACAATATGAACATTGGTACTTGGGATGATAAGGGCTCACTGAACAAGCCCCCATTAGCTCAGACTATGATGCCCCCGCAGCCTCTGGTGCAGCAGCCTCTCCTTGCTCAGCACCAGCCCTTACTACAGAACCCGTTGCCCCCTCAGCCCCAACACCAACACCAACACCAGCCCCAACATCAACATCAACACCAACACCAACACCAGCCCTTCCAACTCCAATCTCTCCAGTCCCCCCAACACCCCCATCCTCTGCCCCCTGGCCCTCCTCACCTCCACCTCTCCTCTCAACCTGGCCCACCACAGGCCCTTCATCAGCAACAGCCCCAGCAGCCTGGTCCACCCCCCAACCGTTGGGTGGCTCCCAGGAACCGGGGTGAGGGCTTTGGTCTGGGTGGGGGAGTCCCACTGAGTGCCTCTCCCTGCTCCGGAGAAGTACATCCTGTGCTGGAGAAACTGCGTGCCCTCAACAACTACAACCCCAAAGACTTTGACTGGAACTTGAAAAATGGACGTGTTTTCATTATCAAGAGCTATTCAGAAGATGACATCCACCGTTCTATCAAGTACTCTATCTGGTGCAGTACAGAACATGGCAACAAGCGCCTGGATGGTGCCTACCGCTCACTGGGCAACAAGGGGCCCCTGTACCTGTTGTTCAGCGTCAACGGCAGTGGGCACTTCTGTGGTGTGGCTGAGATGCGCTCACCGGTGGACTACAATGCCTATGCAGGCGTCTGGTCTCAGGACAAGTGGAAGGGCAAGTTTGAGGTGAAGTGGGTTTTCATCAAAGACGTGCCCAACAACCAGCTGCGACACATCCGGCTGGAGAACAATGACAACAAGCCAGTGACCAACTCCAGGGACACTCAGGAAGTGCCTCTGGAGAAGGCCAAACAAGTGCTTAAAATTATCGCCACTTACAAGCATACCACCTCAATCTTTGATGACTTTGCACATTATGAGAAACGTCAGGAAGAGGAGGAGGCTCTGAGGAAGGTGAGATAAACACACATATAAAGAGCCCTGTAAATAGCTTGTTTGTATGCATGAGACAGCTCAGTTAAGTTACCCTCTAATCCAAAGGGAGGCTAACTTTCACTGAGTCACTGCTACAGGCTGTAGCCAGACTGTAATCAGCTGATCTTGTTCCACCTGCTCTTAGACAGAGGTTGTAACATCCTGCGGCTGAAAGAACAGCCTGGTGTAAATGGAAGTTCCGAGCGGCCTGTCGGCGGATTGACAGGCCATCATTACTCATAAGCAGGTTCAGGAAACGCTGATACCTCATCAGCCATCTTGTGCTGTTGAGATTGCGATGATCTGCCCAAGTGGAATTAGATGCATAGAGGTTTCCTGAAATAGCCCACATTCCTGGCATTCCGTCTTTCAGACAAAGGCAGATGTAGGCTCTGATCTCCCTTTGAACGCCAAGCCTCTGTGCTCTCCACAGGCTCCTCACGCTTTATTAGTCTTTAACAACATAAGCCCTCGGCCTGCAAACTGGCTGCAACGTGCCTCGGAGTTGGTACAGTTTGCCTCAGATGTTCTAAAGGTTTGACAAAAGAAAAGAAAAAAAAGTTTCTCAGCAAAATACACGATTAAAGATTGCACGATTACATTCGTCTGCGCACGGTTCGGCAAAATTACATACAGTGTAACCCTGCGTCCTTTGAGGGGCAACTAAAATATGTTGCAGTGGTAATAACAGTGGTGTGCCAGAAATGTTAGCCTAAGTAGTAAAAACTCGGTGGGGTGCTGCTGTTGTGGAAAAACAGCACCAAAGGAGTCAATAACATGTTATCATTGCTAGCTTTCTGCTTGCATCCATTCTTAGATTCACCAGTATGCTAATCTAATTGCGTTTAGAAACCCCCCCCCCCATGACCCGCTCCCTCCCTTTTTCTCCCTCTCCCCTACTGCTGGTTCTCCATTGATGCTGTATTGACTCCACGCTGCTGACCTTGTTAATATGCACTGGGTTACTTTCTCATAAATATTTCAAGTCAATGTTTTCAGGCTTCTGAAAACAACCTGTCAGTAGAAAGCCTGTTTCATCCTGCGTTGTGCAGGCGTTGCGCTGTGCTGCTTTTGTAGCCCTGACCTCCTACATGACAGGATTGGCCCAGCTGAGGCCTCACCCTCCTTCGCCTGACAAGGTTAATTGTTCTCTATTGTTTGGCCTGTCCTTCCTGAACTTTGAGAGGTGTCAAACCAGCACAGCTACCTGCACTATAACACCATCCCAAAGTGGTGGTGTTGTTTTTTTTTGTAAAGATAACTTTGGATCTAAATGTTGTTGCAGGATTATTAGCATAGCTAATTTGGCAATTACAGGTTAGCGTCTTCCTTCTTCTTGATATACAGCAGTGTTTTTAGGGTCAATACCAGTCTGCTACAACGGTAACAGCTGTACCACACCAGTAAAGATGTTGTTGTTGTTAAACGGGTTGATTTTTGTACCAGGAAGGAGTTGTATTATCTGAAATCAAACCTAGCATCTATCCAGGCAGAAGGTTTTAGGCCAAAAAAAGAAAATGTAAACATCACAGTAGTTTTATGAAGAATTAATTAAACGGTCTAAAAGTATAGAGTGAATTTGGGTAGGTTTCTGTCTCCAGAGCTACAGCCCAGCCCGAGAAGCCCTTCTGGGGATAAAGTTACACTGGGGGGAGCCAGAGTCTCACAGGTCTTTTCCCAGACCACTGACATGGACACCCACTCCTCAAAGAGGACACTGTTCCACCTAAAAAAAAAAAAAGGCACAAAGAGTCCCTGGCTTGTTTTGACTTCCATGTTTTTTTTCCTCTCTCAAGGATTCTACCTGCACTATTGTGTCTTTGATGAGAAACTGACTGCTGAACAGCATTCCTGTGTTTTTGAAATCCACGACACACACTTGAATATTTGATAGGTCAGGTGTGTTGTGATTACTCTTGAAGTATGCGTCGTGTCAGTTTTGTGTTTATCCGCAACACTGGCATCACTTCTACAAGCTGAGTACAGTGGCTGCGGTATATAATATATTATAGTTGGCCTGTTAAACTCATGTTCTCTCTGTTTTTCTTTCTCTCTTGCTCTGCATCGCGCTTATTTTAACACCAACTCTATGTATGCGTACTTGCATGTACTATACTATTACTATAGGCGTGCCTAAAAATAAGATGTGGTTCTCATTTTAGAGGTTGTTTTCATTGGAGGGGCTCTTTAAATACTATTTTTGGCAATCTGAAAATACGTAATCATAATTTTTACCCTTGCATGATTGTATGTGCTGTCTTTAGGTTATTGTTAAATTGTGCTTACATTGGAATATAGTAACGTTCAAGACAAGCTATCAAATATCATTTGGGTTTTCTATGATCTAACCTTCAAAATGTTTCTCTGAAACCAGGTTTGGAAACCGTCACTTTCCACAGAGAACAGGAAGTCAAACTGTACAGTGTCATCATTTAAAAAGGTTTATGCAAAACGGAACAACACGCCATGAAAGAATCATTTGGTTTTAGACTTATGAAAAGACAGCTGTTCTCAGATAGTCAAAATTAACAGAAAAAAAACTTTTATTATTTTAATAATGTTCACCCTTTTTGGTCTCTCCTGAGACACCCACTCGGTTTCGTCACACAGATTAATAAAAGCAATCCCCAGTTGACTGATGCTTTCAACCCATGACTTGTCTTTGAGTTGCCTCAAAATAAAAACATTTAGTAAATCCAATGTGATTAATAACATTTGCCGGATGGTACGAAGGCGGATTGACGCAATAAAGGCATTCATTCGATACATCTCTTCTAAGAAGTGCGATCAATATTGATTGCCTCTATAAATGATTTTTGATCGTCTCTGACAGAAATATAATCGGGAGCTCTTCCTAGTGAGCTCTAAGCTCCAAGTGTTGCATCTTCTAATGAAGTCGCAGCTTGTCAGAGGCCCCAGAATTCCTTGCTGTACCCCTGAGTCATTCCCAACTTCACCTCAGAAATGAAAATGCTAAATCTGTATCTGACAATATGAACTATTAGCAAAAGAAGCTATTTATTCCCTGAATGAAAGGCCAGAGGTGTAGTTCTGATGCTGCACTTTCTTTGCTGCTGTTTATGTTTGTTTGTGTCCCTTGTTGCTCGCATCCACTGATGATCTTTTTTTTTTTTTTCTGTTTTTTCTCTTGCCAGGAGCGCAATAGAAATAAACAGTAACCTTCAAGCAAGCTCTCTGCTAGAACTGCAACACTAATGACGTAGGACCTTAAATAAAAATTTGCCTAACCACAAAGGAGGAAAGGCTCTCACAATCTTTCCGCTGAAGATGACAATGTATCTGAACACTTGAACATGACAATAGATGGACTCATCTGTATCCGTTGACTGGTGCATCAAACCCTGTGTTCCTGTCTCACGAGAAAAAGAACGTAACCCACTTTGAAAACTCTTGTCTTTAAAGCACTTTCAGTCCTTCTAAACAGCCTCTACCAATACCCTTAACTCTCTAACTCTGTGTTCTTCTTCGTTGATTTTGTTTGTGAGCAACTAACTGACTAACCAAAGTAGTCAGAAGATTTCACCAGGCTTATTTGTAATTTTTGTAACGCCTCAAATGTTTGGGATATTGGTGAGCTTCATCAGCTCCCGAAGAGAATTAAAGATGATATGTACGAATTAATCTTATACTTGAATCTGTATTCAGCCGTCTGATCCTCCTCAGACAGAGGTTTGGATGATTGACAGTTGGGACGAAATAATTGGGAAACAGCCACAATCATGCCAATCATAGGATGTATCCTCCCCCTACCTGTTCCCTTCCTTTCTGCATCTGTTTCTGTGTACCAAAAGATAACAATTATGCAGCAGGCTGGCAATCACCGGCCAGTGCACATCTTTGTTTATTTCTCTCTTGTGATTCTGTCATTCTGAAGTGCATTTGTCTGAGGAGAAACCTGCTGCTCTGGTAGAACTAGCGGTGGCCTCCTTGGGCCCTGTGGGTGACTGTCTTTGCTCTGATGTTGATGTACTCTACTGTACCTCAGGCTCAATCAGACTGTCTGTCCTCAACAACTCTTGGCACTTTTGGGAGAATCCCACACATCACCTCTCCTGCTTGGCTTGACTGGGATTCCCCCAAAACTGCAAGACATCAACTCCAAGGATGTGACAGTTTTCTCCTCTAGGTAACTCACTAGCTAAATAAAATTTACCCATGTTTAGCGCAAACCTTGCCTTTGTGTTTTTACTTATCTGACTCGTCACTTCTGTGATTTATGTCACAGTATCACACACACTGACACATAAACTTGTCTCCTGCAGCACAAGTGGATCCTCCGGAAGTTATATTTATATATGTATATATACATATATATAACTTCCATTTCAGCCTATAACTGACAATGGGTGTAAAGTGTGCTGGACCATATAGTCAACATACCAAAGGTGTACCATAAATAGACTTGAAGATGACACTGCAACAATGCAACATGTTTGCTATGTGGGAGGCAGCAGTTCACACATCACTCATGCCTGTATGGAGTATAATGAGGACACGGGGCATACAGACAGTGGTGGAAAGTACATTTACTGTGGTACTGCACATTTTTGAGATACTTGTAGTTGAGTATTTCCATTTAATGTCACTTTATTTTGCAGCTATAGTTACTTTCCAGATTAGCATTTCACATGAAAAACAAACATCCAATAAAAATGTGTAGTTTTGCGCAGTGTTCATCCACCAAAGACATTCCCCCTTTAAATGTCTCACATGGTTTCAACTTAAATAACTGTTAAAAGTAAGCAGTATTTTAGAAAGAATAAAGGTAAAAGTCTAAAAATATGAACACAGATTTGTGTATCAGAGATATATTTTACTGCACTGTAGGTTGGGAACCACTCAACTAGCTGACTAAAGTAGAGCTACACACTAATGCATCAATAGTAACTTCTAATGATGTCATATAGAACAATATATCATATCATATATCATATTTAGCTGATAATACTTCCATACTTTTACCTAAACAGGATTTTGAATGCAGGACTTCACTTGTACTGGAGTATTTTTACTGTACTGGCACTTTTACTTTAGTAAAACTGCATGCAGGGTACTTTTCCTGTCCAAGGTAAACCTTTGAAGTGAGTTAAGAGACAAGAGCACAGGGCTGTCGATGACAGAAGGAAGCTTGTCTGGTCTGATGAACCACAGTTTCAACCAGACAAACATGAGGGCCGACTCAATGTGTGCTATAAAAAATGAGGTAATACACCCATCATGCGTGGTTACTGCACAGGCCAGTGAGGGACACCTTAATGCCACAATGCACCAGAATAACAGCAGGGGATTTGTACTCCTTCTCATCCTGCTAAGATGGTTTAGAAACAGTTGGAGAAACATTCAGGTAAAAGTGACAATCGCCTGGCTGCTACACATCAATCCTCTATGAGCTGCAGGTAGCCATTAACCTAGGGCGGTTGTGTGAAGCAACTTCTGACATTGACCAAGTATAAGAAAATAATAATTGAAAACAAGAGAGCATACAGTGACGATTAATGGAGATTTTTCATGTGTGTCCACCTCTTCAGTTATATATAAATATCATGTATCTGTTTGGACTTTGAACAATGACATAAAGAGTGGCAGCTGTTATCATGGACAAAAGTGTTCCTACATGCAACTTAACAAAGACATATACTTGTTCAATTGTGTTGATTCATTCCATATATTTAAACTTTTAGATTTAGATTTTTTTTACCCACATTTATTTTGAAATATGTAATGACAGAATATGTGTATTTCCTGTATGCTCTTTTTAATTGTGTAGTCTTCTGTCTAAATGTGCTGAGAGCGAAATCCATCAATATTAAAGGTTGTCAGTTGTTAGTTACATATGTTTAATATAAAGGCTGTGGTCAGGGTAGAAAGGCCAGTGAAGGAACTTTGAGTGTGTGATACTAAAAGCCCAAACAGATAAGATTGTTTTAGTTTAGTTGCAAGGCCAGGTAGAGGTGTGGCAGTATGTAAATGTAGGACAGAGTCTGAGACATAGAGTTAATTAGATTGCTGCAAGACAAAATAATGACAAAGCACAGGTACATTAAGCATTATGCACACATTAAGTTCAACGTGAAGATGTGCATGGTACTTTTTTTTAATCCAAAGGAAATAAATGAAGTGATTTAATATTCAAGCACCATGCAATGAGTGTTTTTTTTGCACATAATATCATATTGATCAAGCTCAGAGGGCAACATTTTTATCTGTAACCTTGGCCTGCTTTCATCATCTCACCCTGAAATAAAGAACCTTTCTTTCACCGTCTGTCCACCAGAGTGCGCCATCATATCACGTTCGTTCAAACGTCCTCCGCTCCCCAAGACTCACTACAAAGCCTTTCCTGCAAGCAGCAAAGCCCCCTTTCTTCTCAAGCCCTCCAACTCCTGCAGACACAATTATACCAGGATGAGAAGCACTTGTTGTGCTTCCACGGCTTTTTGGAGCAATTAATGCCAGCTCGCCAAGCTGTGCAGTGAGAGGTGGAAAAGAGAGGGAGAAAGAGGATGTGAGCAGGGAGTGAGATAAAATCCCCCTTTATGTTTGTCAAGGAGGAAGAAAGAGCTGTAATTATAACATTGGAGGCTTTGGATTGCAACTTCTCTCCTCTGTGTGTTAATTTGTGCATCCATCAGGTTTTCGCAGGCGGCCTTTGAAAAGAACCACACTCTTCCTGTCTCCATTTGTCTGTGAACACAACAGACAAACTAAGCGGGGAACTCGCTATTTATTCACCTCACAATGCCCTCACAATTACTAGTTGTGTGTGATGGTGCTGAGATGTACAAATTCCCAAATATGCAAAACACTGATTTAATTAGAGACCTCTGATGTGATGTTGATTTTTACCTCGTTCACCGAATTGATGAAAAAGTGCGGTATGATAGCTGCTGTAGTGCTGCACGCTGCTGTAGTTTTTAAATAATTAGAATTAAACAGGAAAAAAAAAAACATATGCATCCACTTCTTTCATTCAGCTTCCATGGCTTGTCGTGTTTGTTTTTACCATTTAAGGATCAAACTAACTGGTTAATGACTTTAATGCTACCAGCAGTTAATTTGGCCCTATCCACAGTGGTCAAAGCTGTTCCAAGAAAGTGCCAAGCAAAACTTTTTTTTTTTTTTTCCCCAAACCATCAAAATGTCCTTCTGGAGAGAGATTCAGCTGAGTGAAGATGAGAGAGAAGGAGCATCCTCTGCTTAGTGAGCTGAAATGCCTTTGAAGTTTCAGTCACACTCAAGACTCATCAACACATGGCTCAAGGCAAGGTTAGGGCAAGTCTCAGGGTTGGCACTTCCTCGATGTTTTGAAGGATTTCACACTCTGGGCCATGGCGTGTCACTCAATAAGCCCTCACAGAACATTAGTCGTATTGATGACTATGTTAACTGACGTGTGGTTGATCAGAAGAACCTGGAATTATTCTGATATATGTGCGTCTGCTTTGCTGTTTGGAGACTGTGGAAAAGCGTCTACATCAGTGTAAGGTGGGGTAAATGAAAGTGCATCAACAATGATTCATGTAATAGGACTCACAGCTGAGGCCTTTATGCAAAGCTATATTGAAGTTTCAAAGTGTTATTCAGCAGGTCAGGTGAAATAATCAGCTGTTTTATATTTCATTTGAAAACATTGGGTTTTGACTGACAGTAATGTCTAAGTTTTCTTCCTGCCCTTTTCCAAGGTGTCTCTGTTGCCATGGTTATATCATTATCTGTGAACTGAAAGTAGAGGCTGAGCATTTTGCCGAACACAATGATATGATGTAGATCTGAGCTGGAGAGACGTGACTGTTGTGCAAACAATGAAAGAGAAATGAAAATTTGCAATCAAATATTTTTTTGTATTCTGTAAATACAGATGCGGAATAGTAAATAATTATCAGATGAATTACATTTTGATGTTAGGAGATCTGCATTTTGTAATTTTAAATCCCATTTTACACATTGTGTTACATTTTATATATACTTGTATCAGCATTTACAGCAAATAATAAAAAAGAGTCAAAGAGCAGTTATTTAGCACATTTTGGAGTTGTTATTGTTTCTGGTGCCCACAGGGAGGCGCCATCCATAAAAAAAGGAACAGATTTATACCTATATAAAGGCCCAACAGTTAACATCAACTCTCACCTATAACCTGAAACTATGGGAGTTGTGATAGATAGAAGTAATAAAAGATACAAAACATTTAGCTCACACTGACACAGAATTATGCACAACCTTTAATGTTAGAAAGTAACCACATGGCACCAAAAAAGAAAGAAAGAAAAGATCAAATTAAAAGGTCACTTCAGCAGTTTGGTATATCACTTCTGTACTGACTCAGAAGAGACACAGATATCAAAATCAAAGTTCCTAGTAAGGCATCAGCGCGGTTATTTTTTTTTTCAAATGTTGTAAGGTTTGCCCCAGAAACCATAGGAGACACTATATTTACATTTGTTTTCACAACACTGGAGTAAAGCGAACCTCGTGTCTAAAATCAGTGCGGTGACACTTTAAGAAAAGTTCAATCTGAGCTCATGAAGCAAGACCCTTTTTCATTTTCTTTGCCTGGAATAAGTTCAAACAGCATGAATTTATGTCCATATGCTACGACACACCCTGCAACAGCAAATTACTAATGGACACTAATGCAGATACTTAAAATGTACAGCACTTGAATTATTAAACAGCATGCAGAAATAAAACTTACATAACTTGGTGAGGATGTAGTTAAGGACAATTATTATATTATAATAAATATAATTATTACAATTCTGACTGATACAGTAAATACAAGGCAACTGACTTCCTCCATAGACCTTCATACTCAATTGATTTATGAAGCTATGCCAGCAGGAGGAATAACTAATGCAGTGTGTTAGTCAGCAATCTGTAAGAGCACTCTTCACAACTCGGTATTTGTTGGACAAATGAAATGTTGATGTAATGCATATAGGCGGTGTTCAAAGCAACAGGGAATAATTCAAGGCCTGGCGTTATTAATCTGTGCAAATGTTTCCTGGCAACAAGAAGCGCCTATCAAATCGACGCCACAATGTTCGATGCAAATCCTTGAGTAAGAAAAAAAAAAACATTTTTTTCCTGTGTATCACTGATATTAAGTGGAGCTGTGAATAGGTCTCAGTGTAAAGAGGAGTGCCTGTGTGTCCGGCTGACGTTAAGATCCTTGCATTTCCTCCTGTCCTTCGGAGATTTACAATGCACACACAAGAAACATGAACAGAAAAGAGACAGCTTCATAAATCCTATTTTATGGTGCTTTATAATCTTGTGGAGAGCGAGTGCATATGGCTAATGGAGAATGAGAGACTAGAGAGGGCAAACAAAAAAGAACCATACTTTGTCTAGACTGCAAAGGTCTCTTATTTAAGATCATCTGAGCATATCTGGGCCATCGTTATCCTTCTGCTTCTGCCCCGAGGTTTCAGGTTATTGTCAATCCACTCTGACAGCAGTATGGAGGGAAAAAAGTGCAAAATGGAGCTAGAAGGAGTCAGTAAAAGAAAGAACATAAGAGCAAGCTGCTGGGACTTTGAGAGGACTGCTGCTGTGTTAATTTCTATCTCTATGTTTATTATGCTGCACTGCCCTTCTAGGACACTTGGCTACACCCGGCGCAGGGCCTCATAAATATGAATCTTTAATCTATGGAGCAGATGAGTCAAATCTATGAACTGAAGGAATAGGAGAAAGCGCTGCATCCAGAGCTTTGGTACCACATTTATACTTCATAACTAGACTGCAACCTCTCTCCTGTGCTGCAAAGATGATAAGTGGAGACACACTCGCTGTGGTCAGTCTGCTTATTGAATTCAAAGGTTGGAATATGTCCTGTGCTTGGGACGACGTGTTCAAGCCAAGGTTTCGGATCGCGGGGGGTAGCGCAGAATGGAAAGGTCTGAAATGTAATGCATTTGAAATGAAATGAAAAGGTGCCAAGGAATGAAATATGACATGGTGGCTGCTGAGGCCTGGAGTCCAGGGAGTCGCCGGTCGGGACTCTTTGCTCAGCTGTATATGTATGTGTGTGAAAGAGGATCTAAGTGTACGGCGCATTGTTCGAGCGCAGGTTGAGTGTGTAATGTGATGCAGGCTGCCTTTGCTCCTGTGACTTCCTCTTCCACCCTCCTGTTCAGGCCTGATGGAGATTAAGGGCCATTAAAGGCTCTCTGCTGCATGTGCAGTTTCTATTGATCACATCGACTCAACCCACTGTAGCCAATGATCCGATTACAAGTGTTGTACCCCCATCCTTATCCCCTCCCCCTCCATCTTCTCTCCTCCTTGCCCCTCCCTTCTCTTCTTCCTCTCGCCCACCCTTTGTGGTACTTGGTGCTCTGTGGGGGTTGCTCTACCTCTGCTGATGTCAGCACCGGGACATGCCCAGAAGGCCCTGAGCCCCCCCTCTAGACAAGCCTCTGAATATCTGCTTGCGTGTCTGTCTGTATTTTTGTCTTTTGGCCCCGCTGTCCACTCACGCATCTTACCCATTCCTCGCTTCTGTGCTCTCACCATCTCCAGTCATCTCCAAACACAGCAGGGTTATGATGAACCTTATTTCTACATGAGGGAGAAGGTTCGGCCGTGCTCCGAAGAGCTAAATGAGTTGAGACAGTTTGAGAGGCGTCAGCTCAAACCCACCCGACCCCCCACTTCTCCGAACATCACCCCTCCCATTGCCTGCATGGTCAAACAGCCCTGGGGGAGCTTTCTGCAAGACCACTGTGGTTATTAGCATTGACAGAGGCTCACGGAAATCTTCTTAGTTTGTACTGTACAGGAAGTGCCCCACTATGCTGCTAATTCAGGGGGATTCCCACACAACTGGCAACCTATTCCCTATCAGAAGCTCCTTCAACTGACGGTCTATCACTTTTGTCCAGAATGAAATATCTTGACAACTATTGAATGGATTGAAATTGGGTATAAACACTCACGGTTCTCAAATATTGTATCCTAAAGATGTTGGTGATCCACTGACTTCTTCTCTAGTGCCACCAGCGGGTTGCCTTTAGGCATCCTCAGGTCAAAAAATGTACACAGTATTTTGGTTTATGACCAAATACCAGTCCATTCTATTATTCTATTCTATATATATGAGTGTAACTGTACTTATTCATTTAACTGAGATATATATTGAACTGAATTGAATGTGTCAGTATTGTAATTAATGACAACCATATTCAAAGTATAACTCAACTATTTTCTGTGGTTTATATGTTCCCCTGTAGACCACACACACACACTCCCTCACCACATAACCTGCTATTAAACTGGTAAGAGGAAGTTCTTTGTCTCCTGTGTTTGATCAATACACTATGGCCATGTCTACTCTACCTAAACCAGTCAGTCTCACCTTCAACTAGGTTTAATCATATCAAATGTATCATATGCTACTGACCACACCGCTGTCACTTTACCTGTAAATTTGCCTCCAAATGTGCTTTATTATAATTTTGTGTTGTCTTATTTTAGTTTTTATTTATCCTACTTTCTGTACATGTGCTGCTGCAATAACTGGATTTTTTATAAACATTTATCTTATCATATGTTATTAGCCCCAGCTGTATTTTGGGGTTCACTGTAATTAGCAAATGTTAGCATGCTATCATGCTAAACATTACCATGAGAGCATTCATTTTTTGTCACTACACCGCTGTTCAAAACTTATCTGGCACAAATTTATATGCTTAAGTTTCAATCAAACACATTTTGAGTCCAGAGCTGCAGCTGTGTGAGTTCAGTGTTTTGATTGTTTGACATGACGGTCATCAAGTCAAGATTTGGCCTGTTGAGATTATTTGACTGACTGACACTTCAATGTCCCTTTTTAACTGAGACTGACTGAAATCTCTCTGGATACCTCAAGGTTTTCAGAGTTGATTTCATGTTAAATATTATAATGCATAGTTATTTTTTCAGTAAATTTGTATGTGGTGACAGAACTGGGTGTGATAGCAGTCATATCCGTGTGACAGAAGTTGTTCTCTGTCCTGGTTCTATCAGTCAGCTGCATCAGTGAGCGATTCACAAGAGCCAAAACACAAGCAGGAAACAATACTGAGAGAATATCTGAAACTACATCAAGTCACCGCCGCATGAATCGCTCTCTACAAAGGCAACATGTTGGATTTCACTTATAAGGCATATTATTTATTTTATAATGTAGCAAGGGATCTATATTGAAAACATTTTTTCAGTGATTCTCATTAAATATTTGGATGCTTCGCTTTGATATACAGTAAAGTCCCCGGGGCCAGATCAGGGCCAGAGCTGGAACATGAATAAAAAGGAAGGTCCATTATATTCAGAACCAGAAGAGCCTTGAGAATAGGTCCACATGGGTGGGTGGGGAGGCTTGTAAACAGCTTTACTCCCCGGATGAAAGGCTCACTATGATGTGTATCCAAGGAGAGAACATGAGAGCGCAACATTGTAATGTGAGAGTCAGACCCCTGAGAGCGTAAAAAGTTTGGCGATAACACAATTAAAAGCAGATTTTCATCTATTTACACACCCCTATCAGCGGAGTCATCCTCAGCTTCAAAACGCACGGAGATTACCATAAAGAAACCTAAGTGGTGTGTGTACATCTGAGCTTTGATATCGTGCACAGGCTGGGCAAAGGCACTGACCTTCGCCGCTACTGCAATTACATCATAGGGCAGCTCTCGCTCTCATGCATATTAATGCAGGTTCTGGAGGCATCACCCACACCTTTGATTCCCTGGGATCTGAGCCCGCCATTGCATGACAAGTGTATCTGGACACAAAGTGTATGTAATGGTTTTCTGCTTGAGGAGAGATATAGACCGCGAGTAAAAACCAGATCAAAGGTGCACACACACTCTTCTCTGCAAGGGGGATGAGAGGGATACTGTGTGTTTGTGCAAGAGCGTGTGTGAAAATAAGTTAGCGTGTGCAGTTAAGCAGTCTTTAATGTATCAGATTATGATACAGAACCATGTAACTAACATCCAAAGGTTTATTAGAATCCTCTCATTTTGTGGTGCTATTATTGTCCTAATGAGGTCACTATAATTTTAACACAATAGGACGTTTTATTTTGGAGCAGATATATTTAGACTGAAAGACACATTCTGTTGCTAATTGCAACAGTGTCCTGGGTGTATCCCTGTGTTTCCTCTGCATTCATTAAGCAGCAGTGGACCAGCACAGTGAGAATGTAAAATTATCATAACACCAGTATATTCTTTACTCTGCAGTCTGCACTGTTACCATGACTCAGGCTAAAAACGGGGATAAATAAGGAATCCTAACTAAAGAATCCCAAAGGACCAGCACTGAAAAGACAGAGGATCATATCATATTGTAACATGGTGCTGGTGCAGAGACTCTTGATGCCAATAGAGGGCCTCGTTGTTGTAACATAAAGCTCGGTGAACGGTCGGTTCCATTTTCTAGCAGCCACACACAGATTTGATTCCTGAGCAGAGACAATGCTGATTCAATGACTCTGAATTTGTTTAAATGTGGTGCAGAATATTCACATTTTGCAGATTTATCTAATGACAGATTGTCAAAATCATATATGTCAACATAAGATATCATAAGATAATTTCTGCAGTGCCAACAAGCAGCAAGATTTATTTTTTTTACTCTTCCTTTACTCATTCCTCATGTGCCATTTTTGATAAATCTTATTTAAAAATATAATTTGATTTTATATGGTGACATTATGGAACAGTGGAGTGCATTATCTGAAGACTGGCTGAATTTGTAAATGACTCTTTTACATGTATGAAGCCAAACCGCTCTATTTGCTATCAAGCCATAAAAGGCCTGAAGCAGCGTTAACTTCTCAGAGCAGTCAAAGAGGTTTGCTCACCAGGGAGCCAATAGGGGACTAACCATCATATGAATTGGCTCCATTTGCTGCTGCTGCTGCACTGATCGTGTCATGCCTGAGCATTAAAAAAAAAAAAAAAGACCCCCAAACAAATCCGTGCAAATAAAAAAAAAGATTTATTTAATTTTTTTGACATTTATGGCTGGATAAAAATACGCGAAATGCAGCTGAGAGCGAATCGAATGTGAATATGAATAAAGCTCAAATTGAAACACACTCAATGACGATAGTGTGTAATAGTTACATCTGATCTTTGCAGCAGGATTCTCTCATATTAAATCTCCATAATGAGTAAATTAGTGGGTCTCCATCTGTGGTACTGCAAACTTACAGTCGCACATGCTGACTACATTCACAGACTCCTGCTGGGTGTGTTGGTGGAGAATAAACATACACAGATTATTTCACACATGCTACAGCAGCTACAGCACAATGCACAAAAGGGTGCATTATAGCCTGCATATACGCTGTAATTCACACACTCGCTGCTGAGAAAATGTTGGCACAGAGAAGGCTTAATTTACAGTGTGAAGTCAAAAAGGAACAGGTCTTTCTAGCAGTACTATTGATCTGACTGCCAACCCCCACCACCCCCACCCGCCTCTCCCTACTGCCCTCCCTCTGTGGTTAAATTTCTTCCTGTGTCATGGAGTGCACTGTAACATATATCTCTGATTCATTGCACATTCATCATTGATTTACCGTGCCTCTTGCTTCATGCTAAGAAACAGAACACACCAGCTTATGTTTAGGCGTCAAGTGAGCTTGCTCCTCCAAAAAACAAAAACAAAAAAAAATCTCTTTAGACGCTGAGAAGATCCTCTTGAGAAGCCGTCAAACAAAAACAGACTAAAAAACAAATGTCTCAATTGACTTAGTATGGCCTAGATTCAACTCAGTGCTCTGCAGCCTCAGAGCGTATGAATATAGAGCAGATGCTTCCTATAAAAAGACTTGTGCATTATCTTTTATCCGGCCAAAATATGGACCTGAAATAATTAAAATAAATGTACAACACAGTCATTTAAATCAAAGATGAGGAAATAGATTGTTAAACATACATTTGAATAAATAGAAGGCAGCCTAAAGGAGGCAGCGAGTAATTGCAGAAAAATTGCAACCCATAATTATGGTCTCAGTCATGAACACTTTATCTGGGTGGAATAAAACAATCCATATCACATTTTAAATTGAAAAGCGCCTTTGCAGAAATAAAAAGCATCTTTATGACTCCTTATCTGTGTATGTGTGTGTGTGTGAATATACATTTTGGACACACACACACACACACACACACACACACACACACACACACACACACACACACACACACAAGGAAAGATAAAGGGATGTATTGTAAATATGCAAACACATATGCAGCCATATTCACAATGGCATAAACACACAGATACACACGCAGTGTCTCAAACAGACACACACAGTCACGCAGACAACCATTTACATATCATCTGCAGCCATCTGCTCTAAATGATAGGTAATTAACTCAGGCCTGCCTTTGTCTCTCTGGCTGGTCGGCTGACATATAGGAGCTCTTCAGGAGGATATATGTGAATGAAGGACTTGAAAAGAGTGAGAGGACAAGAGAGTGAGTGAGTGAGTGAGTGAGTGAGTGAGTGAGGGGAAGGACGATGAGGAGGACTGGTTGATGTTTGTGAATGATGCTGCGTAAACCCAGAGAGGCATCACAGAGAACCATTACAATGATGGGAGGAAAGAAAAACTGGAGATGATGGAAAGAGGACATGCTGGGTCAAAGAGGATGTATACACACACACACACACGCAGAGTGCATTGTGTGTGTGTTTGTGATGAACCTGCCGTGCGGCTCACCTACAGTTTACAGATCAAGGTCAAGCTGTATTAAACAGAGAAGCTTTGCACTGTGTAGGTTGGAATAGAGAAATGCTGATATTGGCACCACTTCTCCTATCCAAAAAAAAAAAATAAATAAATAATGAGCTCCGGATGCTATTTTAGAAATTTTACTTCACACATTGTGTCTCACATTGTGTTATGAGATTTCAAGGGCTGAGCGTAATTTTATATGAACTTAAAATTAGACACCAAAATATTAAAAAAAACGCAAATACAAAATTTCAAGAATTTCTAAAACTAAATGATGTGTCTATACATTGAAAATGATAATAAAAATAACATTTTTATCGGCAGATTATATTCTGGAGTATATCTTCCCACTCTGATATAGCAGTCAGACACCTTTGTTAATCCTCTCTCTTCCACATCCTTCTTTTCCAGCAATGTCTGCTCCTCCCAGTCACCCTGGTATCCAGGTCTGTCTCTGTTACAGCAGCACGGGGCTATAATTAGCCAGGTATCTCCTGCAGTAATGATGAGTCGGAGAGAAGCCCTGCATCTACCTGCTAGGGCTGGAGATGCTAGACTCTGAAGCCAGAGCAGCAGCAGCAGCAGCAGCAGCAGCAGCAGCAGCTGAGGTAGAGCCCCGTTTCTCATCAAATGGGATAATTAGAGTGTGTATGGAGATGTGATTCCAGGTAAGAGGTGACAGTGAGCATGGGAGAGGACGTTTGTCTACACGCTCACCCCCTCTTCTCAGATAGTGAGAGGAATGGGGCTGGTGTCGGAGGCTGTGCAAGACAAGGGCAGCGGGAGAAGAACAAGATGTCACAAGGCTCAAAAATAGACACGAGGAGAACAAAATTTGAGGTGAGAGGAGAAAGATTTAGTGGCATTATTCAAAGACAGGATGCTTGAATTTATAGTAAAGAAGAGGACTATACAGTAAGGGCATAACCTCAGCAGCTCAATACACTTAAGGCAGCGTCTTTAGTGTATAGGGTGTGGTGCAGTATGGAGACTGACAGATGACCTGATGCAGTAATTCCCCAGTGGTATGTGCTTCACTTTGTGAGAGTGAGGAATACAGAGACAGGCAGAGAAACGCAGAGAGAAAGAGCGAGAGAGAGACATGATCAAGATGATGATGATGATGTTTAAGATGATGATGGTGGCGGCTCCTCTATCTGGATCCTACATCTGCAGTCAGCATAGCCTCTAACCGCAGTGTCCCTCCCCAGACGCCCGCCTGAAACGTCTGCACCGGTCAGCGGGATACAAACACACTAATGCACCATTCCAGCAAACAAACAAACAAGTGTTGCTGTAGTAATTGCAGTGATTAGGAGATAAGCACCGAGAGAAAACCATGCGATATGGAGGAAGCCCCCCGAGTGACCTTTTGCTTGGCTGCAGAACCAGAGCTGCAGTCTGATTCCAGACACGTATGACTAGCGCCACATAGATCCACAGCACAGGTCATAAATATGAAGACAATAAAGCCTCTGCAGGTCACAGAAGGCACCTTGAGCTTGGCTTTCAGAAGGTATTTCCAAGCAGCGGGCTGAGAGTGTGATATTTTCACTATAATAATGGTCACAGGCCAGATATTTTCAAGAATCTCAGGAGAGGGAGGTTCACAACTTTATACACGGGCGCCATCACCCTCCCCGACAATCATTTTCCATAAATCATTTTTGTTCTTTATGGAGACTCTTGGCTGGGATTTTTCACACAACTCCCACAGTCCTCTCCTTGTATACAAATTAATTCACACAATGTCTGCTGGGGAAATATACTTTTTAGTGTTGCATTGTTATTATTTTACATTGAAGTCTCAAGTTAGGCGCTGCCACATGCAGAACAGAGAGCAGGTCTAAATCCTTTTGCATTATAATGGTTCACATTGTTGTATTTGCCATTTACCTTCATTATAATGTAACGGACAGCATGTTCTAGGTGTTAGCTATGAGCCGACAAGTATTGTTTAAACTGAACAGCATTCACTACAGTGGCCTACTGTATTTGTCACAGAGGAAATGAAAGCAGCTAAAGCAAGCATTTCAGCAAAGAACTGAGCTTACAGCCACTAATTAGAGTCTGCACTATCAAAATAAAAGAAATGTTTTATGATTAGTTAATTTTAATGTGTTTCAAAAACCTGTAAAAGAAAACAAGATGGAGAATTTAACTGGTACTGACTTTCATTTACCTATTATCCTGAATATTCAGCAATATTCAAGAAGTTTTGTTGATGATTTATGAATTTTTCTGCAGACATGTTGGTCTAAAATCCAGACTTTGAGATATTTTAATTGGTTTTCATCATTTTTAATCTCTTTTTTTCATCCGTCTGTTGTGCTTGTATTCATTTGTAGCGTCCTATAAGGTGTGGACATAGTAATGTATTCATGTAACTGCACTGTGGTGATGTAAAGTATTCGATGCGCATTGTGTTATTGTGTAGACAGCAGCCTGGTAACAGGTTTTTTTTTGTTTTTTTCAGTCTATGAAAATTTTAATGCACAAGAATAAATCCAGTGAAATTCAATTTTTTTTTTTAGATACTACACTTGACTCTTATAAAACACAGAGGTAGAGAGGTCAGAGTTATCATATGATGAAAGCTCCATACTAACTAACCCATCAAACTAAACATTCAAGCAATCACGTCAGTTCATTTTTAATCAACATGCGCACTGATCTGATGCTAAATCTTTCTAATTGAGGTTCAAAAAGGCTGCACGTCGAGTTCGAATTTAACGCATACAGCGAAGCCAGGGAGAACAAAAGAAAATGTTTATGCTCGTTCCGTTTTTCACAGCAGTGTCACGGCTGGTAAAACTGGCTTAGTCACACATACAGAGCTGAAGGTGTTAAGAGGAAAATCAATGGTTGGATTGCAGTGTAAGGTCCTCTGGGTGAGGTAAACACAGTTTGCTATATATTGTGCCTCAGGAATGTTGCAAAAAAAAGCCTCCAAAGAGGGAAATGTGTGCATTAAGTGCATGAACAAAAGCACAGAAATGCAAGCACATGCATGTACATGACGTAAGATACAAGTTATTAACAGTCACTGTAGTTTTCATAGTTGTAGAAGATGGAGAACAGCATTAGTTCACTGTTTTATATGGTGGGATCGGTTTAAAAGATGTCTCATGTTTGAGTCCACGTGACCTCCATCCCCACTCCTCACACCTCTCTCTCTCTCTCTCTCTCTCTCTCTCACACACACACACACACACACACACACACCCTCCCCATTCCTGCGCAGCTCCCCAACTCTCAGGCTATGAAATGTACATCACACCTCCGATCTAAGGGAATCTCACCCCAAATCCTTCCTTTGAATTATTGAAGAGGACCAAGCCAGCTTGACTCTGATTATCCTCCAATCAATATGCCTTGCTTCTCCTCCTATAACATCAAATGCCTCCGACGATCGATCCAGCCAATCAGAGGAGCCACTGCAGCTAGAAATGCAGAGTGTATTGTTCTGCATTGTTTACACTGACACCGCTTGGCGTGTGTAATAGGTGTGTTTATGGTCAGGACAGGCGTGATTGCTGATTGACTGAGATGCTCCTGTGTGTTTTTGCTGTCTGGTATTTGTCACAGATAATTGTTTGTTTTGCTCTTGTTGTTAGCAGGACAATCAAGTTTAGCAGAGATTTCATGAAGCGCAAGGAGCTTTTTTTTTTTTTTCTCGAGGCGTTCTCTGAAATGGAACAAACTGTGCTCTGCTTTCAAAAAAAGATGCAAGCGTGTATTGAAAAGCCAGAGAGTGCTAAAGTAATTTTACATTTCATAAAACTGTAAAAAGTTTGAACCTGTGAGTTGCACGATGTAGACATTTGTCGGCTGCCAGCACAAAAGCCAGAGAAAGCTGAGTCGAGCATTAATGCAAGTTGGTTTGTTTCACTTTTTTTTTTTCTTGGAGACTGCAAGCGCGAGTGACTTGTAGTGATTTTCTTTTTCAATTACATGCTGAAAGGTAAATCAACACCTCACAACCTTTTTACAATGAGAAGACAACATACAAGGCACACACTCTCCCTCTCGCAGGCCTATATAATGATTGCAGGAGGCGCTGCTCTATTATTTGCCAAATGGAACAGTTGATGTGTGATTGTTGTCTGTCTCTGGTAAAAGCTGTCGGTTCCTCCTTAAGATGCTGTCAGGCTGGTACACCTTTTTTCTCCTGAGCGCACAAGTTCCACACTCAATCTGCACTGATAATTGTGTTATTGCACAGATTACCTAGAATGGGCCTCACGCCAAAAAGCAAACAACAGGGGTATATTCTTTTTTCTTTTTTTTTTTTTTGCACAGCATTGTACACATCCATTACGCATGAGGACTAGATGGATCTATATGTCACAGAAGTTGCCAACAAAGTTGAGCCACTTGTTATTTTATGCCCATACACATTGAAATACACACACTAAAGCCTACACAGATCTTCTGTTGCATCGCTCCACACACAGGCACTCTGCAGAGGGATGGATGTATCAGCGGGGACCAGATGATGGCACTCTTCTCTCTGTACCAGGCTGCTGGATGCCCCCACCGCGTGCACCGACTGCATGATGCAGCTGGCCTCATTTTAATGATTTAAATCACTTGAGGTCCGCCGCCACACATTTTAGAGGCTTGACTGAATTTATCCTCGTTGATAGAGATCAGTGCCCTCAGCCCTGGACGTTGCCAGACTACAGTAGAGGGAGAGACCTCTCCGACTGACACGATTGGATACAGCTCTCCGCTCTGATTTTACTTTTGATCCCGCCGCTCTGACTCTGGCCCTAGGGACAGATGAGTGGAATGGAGCGGTAGAGATAGAGCAGAATGCCACGCGCTCTTCTATCTCACTGGTCAGCCTTTTATACAGATGCAGGTCTAAAATGAATACTGGTAAAATGTAGACTCATGAAATCTTACATTAATCTCTGCAGAACATGCTGCATCCATGGGCATGTGAAGTATGGTTCTGCAATCAAACAAGCATAAAAACAGCAGCTTGATGTGCACATTTAGATGCAATGATGCACCTATAAAAAAAATTATAATGCCTATTTTAATTGCCAGTACAGATGCACATAGTGACAGCGTGCAAGTATGAGCGGGGGTTAATTCTTGCAAAGACAGAAATAAAAGCCAAGCAATGCTGCGTGCAGCTGCCCAGTGTTTTGAGTCACAGAAAGAAAAGGCTGGTTTTGTGTTTCTACAGTTAAGGTAGGTAGGAGCAAACACATGGGTGTTAAGTGCTCCTGTTTGGCAGCAGGGCACAGCGAGGTGGAGGGGGAGGACTAGCAGATACATGAGTAACCTCTATAGAGAAGGTTCAGGAGCCTACATAATGCTAACACACTCAAGCAAACTATACATATGATCAAACAACCCACATGCACAAACTCAGCCCCGTGCAGTGACCAACAGGTCATCGTTGAAATATCGCTTTTAGCCTTTGCGCCCTGCTCATTATTGAAAACACACACAAGCAGATGCAAGCACACACGGAGGCATACATACACACCGCCCTACATGTGTGACCAGTCGCTGCAGAGCCAATGATTTTTCCCAGAGGCCCCCTCCACGTGATTGGGCACGCTCAGTTAATTCCCTCTGTTGACCCGGAGCCCGATGCACTATTGATTAGTGGGATGGCAATACGCGTGCGTTTGAGTGTGTGTCTGTAATGATGCGTCGGCGAGCCACAGGGGGCACAGCGAGGCTAGCAGCATGGCGACAGAGGGCATCGTGGTGCGGCAAGGTCAAATGAAGGACTCCGGCGAGTGCTGCAGAATTAGAGCTGGGAGCCCGAGCCTGCCTGAGCGAGGGCCGTGCTGCAGAGGGAGAGCAGAAAATAGCACAGCTGAGGGAGACAGAGAGACAGAGCACATAAATAACAGGGCTAAGATTTCACTATTCTCTTCATACTCGGTCACCTTTGCTTCACAGGTAGCGCACTGTGACGAGTAACCGCAAATGTGCATTGCCGGAAAGCTTTTCAGCAGCCGTGGCCCAACAGACGAGGGATTTGGAGCACGTTCGGATACAGCTTACACTGATTCCAACACGCAATAACAAGACAGGGAGTTTATATAACTAGCCTTCTATGAGTTGCAGAGCAACATTACATTCAGTTGCATGTCACATCAATAATCACTTGAGGTAACTATTACTGACTAAAAGTCGCAACATGTAATATGCTGAAAGTTGTGTGTGTATTTGTGTGATGAGTCAGAATAATGTACTCATGTCCTACTCAAGTAAAAAAGTAACCATCATAGCAAAAGTACTAATTATGCACAGTGTATTTGCATTTGAATGTTTTATCTGGCGGAGGTGGAGCTAATATTAACATATTTATGCATTACTCGCTAGCTTAAATTATACTAATGCATCGCATTTAATAAGATAATTGTATGTTTTGTATGTAAATTTTTAATCTGCAAAGCTGTCAGATAAATGTAGTGGAGTAAAAACTACATTATTTCCCCTGAAAATGTAGAAGGGTAGAAGTCTAAAATGGAATACTCATGTCAAGTACTTAAAAATTATACTTAAGCACTCAAGTGCATTCCCCCACTCGCGTTTTGTGTATTGCATTAAAATCCCCTCAAGTCTGACATGTTGCCAAGCTCTAATCAAAAATATTCTGACATATGGTTACAAGTAATTTTATTAATTTCATGCAACATTATAATTAATACTCATCTGGTTGTGTGGATGAAACAGTAACCGGTGTGGTCACACATTAGTATACTGTGTGGTTTTTCACTCTTCAACTTTCTCACTTTGCCTCACTCCTTTATTGTTTCCAATCTTTCTTGTTCTACAGTGTCATCTATCATGGGAAATTTGACCCATATTGTGTAATTAAACGATCAATAGCTCTGTAATAGCGTGGGATGTGTCCGGGGCCCAGACTCCAGCTACCATGACTGATTGAGACCTGTTGCCTTAGATGTGTGGATCTGAGTCCGGTCCTCTGTGGACACAGTGTCTTGTGAAGGAATACGTTCGCCTGGGAGTCACATGGTGTGATTACTTTTGCAGAAAGTTGAGAAACACAAGCAATTATTATGTAGAATGTAAGATATATTTCCAATTTGACCATTTAAGTGACTTTTTGCTACTGCAGCAAAAAAAATGCTGTAATTGGAAACAGTTCATTCTATTATAGTTTAATTATTTCAGAAGATATTAAGGCTTGGTGACTTCATGCTGCACTGGCATCATAACTAAAGAAAAGGATACCATTCATTTATGATGCAGCACACAAATATGCTCTTATTTTTCAATTTATACAAAGGTACATTATATATGTTTTTCCCTATTATTAGATCAGTGATATATTCTCTGAATGAAGCTTTGAAATAAAGTTTACATCACAAAGTTACATCAAATCCAGTAAAGCTTACATTCCCCCTGATGCTGCTGCTGCAATAATCATCCTCCGATTCCTCGACAGGTGTGTGGGTGTTACAATGTATACTGAACAAGACTGTGGCCGACACAAAGTGAAACTCCAAGGGAGCTGTTAAAAGCCAATTGTGAGGCAGTTGAAAATGCCACCAGCCATTTCTTATCTCGCATCACAACAATTAAAACTGTCTGGGAGGTAAAACATAATGAATCAAACCTGGACTCGTGGGTTTCCATAGAAACATGTATAATTATGGTAATTAGACCATTGTGAACAATCTATTCCGTTCAAATTAAGTAAATATGCACAGAGACCTAAACGTGTTCTGTCGAGAAAATGCAGAAACAACGGTGCTCTTGACATTAAAAGCGAAAAGAAAAACTTTTGGCCCCTTCAGACATAAATGACATTTACAAGAACATAAAGATGGAGCTCTCTTCATACCTGGTGATCTTAAAGTGGGAGGGAAAGCTATCTATATGCATATACTACATATACACACACATATCTGTGTCTTATTCTTTGTTCTTTTTTAAAACTGTTTGTCTGCATGAAACTAGTTTAGATCTTTATTTTAGATTTTTACAACAGTTTTTCTAAAGCTTCACTTCACACCAAACAATGTTCATTATGTCTGTTTATACAACAGATTATTTGTATGCGTGTATCTTTTGTTAAATGAATACAAACAGATGCAAATTACATCAGTAATATGTTATGGTGGAAAATAAACAATGTAAGATTTATTTTATAGATTACTTTATTTTGTCTCAGGTTTAGTTACATAATTGGCACAATTTAATTAATATCTATTTGTATTCTTTTGCTTCATTTAGATGAGGAACAATATTATATGGTTGCTTGTAATATAATTGATGGCTTGATATCAGGTAGAACACTGAGGTGATGTTTAACATTCGTTGTGAGTGTTGAGTTGTCCTACAGTTGAACCGGACATTAAAGTGACACAGAGGAAGCTGTCCTCATGATTTTGCTTGACCCACAACCTGAAAGTAATTTAATTCATTAAAAGTTAAGCTTGTAGTTAACGCAAAGAGTAACCAGCGTTACAAGTACTATACTTAAGTATAATTCTGAGGTGCTTTACTTGAATATTTCAGTTTTATGCCATGTTATACTATTTTATTACATTCATCTGACAGCTATAATTACTAGTAACTTTTTCAGACTGATATTTAAGATAAAAAATGATGATAATCTTAGAAAAAACAATGCTTTGTTGAAGATTGAACCAGTGCTCCTCAACCCGTTTAGCTTGTCTTTTAAAATCCTATTTGTGGCCCAAAGATGTAAACATATCTAATATTTTAAAAAAACAAATAAAATCAGAGAAAAATCTGAATGCAGTTCTTTTTTTTTTTGCAGCAAAATATTGTTTCTTTTTTATTTCCCCTCCCATTAATAATCTCATGACCCCCTCCTAGATTAATCTAGTAACTCTTTGGGGGGGCCCCAACCCCCTGAAGCTAGCACTGTTTATAAAATAATTAAAACTAGCTCCCCTTCCACCAGCTACAAAAGTAAAATGATAATTACGCATTGATGCATTACCAATAAAATCATGTGATATTTAATATCAGTCACATTTTATACACTTGAAGTACATTTTACTGATAACACAATGACTTTTACTTGCAAGACACTGGAGCTTTTATTTATTTATTGCTTGCGGTGGGTTATCAGGTCAATTACGTTTGAATGGTTTAAATAACTTTTTCATCGCAAGGTCTTTTACTGTATGTAAGAATGAATGCAGCATCTCCTTTAAAGATTTATGCAGCTACTCTGAAAGCCAAGCTTTCAAACAAAATGTCAAAGGTCAGCAGTATAGCGTCAAAGAGAAGCGTCGCCTGTCACACTCGCCCTACACACCCTGACCTCGGGGGTCAGACAACAGCCACGGCAGGTCACTAGGTTCTTGGTCACGTGGTCTTAAGGGGTCTGTGGGGACTCCATACGAGACATGAGCTACAACCGCTGCATGACAGGAAAACATGGCCAGTGTGTAAAGATTAACCTCTGACTTAACATCCTGTCAGATGTTCCACCTGAGCAAAGTATAAGAATTACAGTAGCGGTGATATGGCTGCACAGAAGACACGCAAGGACTTGGTGTGTTACAATCAATGCAGGTCACCCTGGTTTTTAATCTACTATGACACAATTTGTGAGTTGTTGGCGTTACGGCCTCTTTTTAAATTCTTTGTCACAGACATCACACTCCCCTTCACTCTCGCTGCTGATAATATTGATCCCCCTTCATCATACATCTTCAATGTAAATTGTCCGCTGCGACTTTTCAATTGATTGAGCGAGATGATGAAGGAAACGTTAGCACGGTAACAGTGAAGCCATTGATTTGTGAAGTGATATACAAAATGCATTTATCATTTTGGAGTGCCCGTGATAATTAATTGATATTGATTAAAACGGGCCGTGAATGTTGAGACTAAGCAGGCGACCGAGAGGCCGGAGAGAAATGACGATCCAACATTCATGCTGCTCTCATGTTCAGTGTTCTCAGAAGTGTAATACTACTCCTCTTCACGGCATTCAAGATGTAAAGGAGATAGATATGCAGATATCTTGTGTAATTGAAGGCTATTATCATAATGCACTCTACCTTGTGTATTATTCATATTCAAATGGACAGGTTTGAGCTGAAAAAATTTCACAACTCTCAGCCTTGATTGCAGATTGAGAGCTAGAGAATGGCGACCACTGATTTAAATTACACATGTGAAGAGGTAGGATGAGGGCTTGTCTTCTGTCTCCATCTCGAAGTTCATGCAATTTAAACATCAAATGATCAAGTTCAATATTTGATGTTTCCACTATTGCTGTTAAGAGGAGGATATGAGATCCACTTGTGCTTTGTTATAAAATGGAGATTCCGGCGTGCGCCAAACTCCCACATATTATCTGTGAATGCATGGTGCTAACAGGCGAGTGATGAGACTTTGCAAGAACAGCCATTAGCTTCATTGAAGTTGAGAGAATAATGTAGCTCTCAGAGCAAGAAGTCTTCCTTTTAGCGTAGGAGATGTTGTGCTCCACACGTATGTGCTCCACCTAGCTGCTTCAGAGGAAAACCTTTTCTCACCTATTGAGCCACTTTGCCAGCGTTGAGAGAAAAACTCCAGCGCTTCCCGGCTAAGCTTTTTAGCTCCAAACCAATCTGCCCAACTCACCGGCGCTTAGTCGTACAGAAGTTGCAGACGGCGTGGATTAAAGAAGCTCTACCCTTTAATTTCTCTATGATTGTCACTTCCTTTCCGGCACCTCAGAGCTTTCTCAGATCACTAAACCATTTCCTTGACTCTCTGCAGCCAAAGGTGGCTACACAGAGGGGACCTCGGCTTTGTGATCCACAGGAGCCCGGGCACACCTCTTGGTTATATTTATTTCTCTGGGAAATATCAAGAAGCTTGAACCTTGCTCTCGCTGACCCTTGGCGCGCTGCAATCACACTCTGCAAAGCACCCTGTAATTACAAAGCACCATCTCCTATTCATCAGTAGGCAGAATGAAAATGCCTGTGAGTATGATGGACTTATGTATCCTGGTGGATAGCATGATTGTACTGTAAGTAGTAGGTTGATTTCTTTTCCAATTAAATATCAATAAAAAGGTCAGTCCAAGAAAAAAAAAAATTGTTGTTCTGAAATGGATTAAAAAATAAAACGCATCTGAATGAAGATGATGACGGGACGTAATTACCGTTTCAAGACACCCGTTTGACATTTTGGAATTTATTCACCTTCATGCCAAGAATTAAATGAGAACATGATACAGTTGTATGTTAAAGATAATACATGGAGAAACAGCTAACCTAGGTTTGTCCAAAAGGTAAATAAATCTGCCAAGCTCACTAATTAACACATGATATCTTGTTTGTTTATTTGGAAACAAAAAACTTGTGTGACATTACCATGTGGCTGTTTCTTGACCAGGCACCCAAGGCTTCCTGAGTCAAGTTGTCACCATGTGGCTGACGGGCAAACAAAGGAGACCTATAAAAACCATAATTTCTACACTGTGGTTTTGATATGGATTAAACAAATAACATATAATGAGCTTTAAAGGCGGATTTGAACAGAAACAAACTGTTTCCATGGATAAATACCAGAGTTGCATCAATCTTCACACAGTAAATAAACATTATTTGATATAGATTAATTTACTCCTTTAGACAAATGCTCTTACTTTGTTATAAATATTCCAGATTTCATGGAGCTTCTATCTTCAGTGCTTGAAGGGCAAAAACATCAAATTGAGCTTTAGCCATTTGTTCTGATTGCAAAGTCACTCAATCAAGGCCAATGATACAAGAGGGATTGAAGCAGTCTCAGATTATGACGTTTTCTCCATTTTCAAGAACAGATTCATGATTTTTTCTTTTTTTTTTTTTAATGGGAATTAAGAGGTTTGAATAAATACTCCAGCTCCAGCAATGATAATGTCCCAGAGAGGAAGAACTGCTCCTGCAGTTTAAATGTATGAGCAGTTTAGAGAATAAAGAATGGGAACTGCGGACAGCTGAAATGTAGGCAGATGTCAATAGGAAAAACTCGTCTAAAATCCACTATATCAAAGAGAGCGAAGGAGCTCAAGATAGAGACAAAGGAGAGAGGGAGAGAAAATTAAAGAGTGAAAAAGGAAGGAAGAATGGAGAGAGACAAAACAAAGCGACGCTGAGATTTCTCCGCGCTTTTCTCTGATTTGTTGAAATTCATAATCCTCTCTTTTCTTTCCCACACCCGAGATCCTTTCCCAGCATCCATAATTCTAAGCACTGAACCAATCCCCGTGTTCATTTTAAAACTCCATTGTTTCTTATCGGTGTGAAAGTGGTTGCTGCACAGATGCGGTGTGCTTTTTACCCACCAGTAGCAACTGATAAACACCTCAGTTTGCTTCTTCACCATTTTTTTTTTCATCGTTCACCGCTGGTCTGCTCTGATTTGAGCTCCTGTGGTGACCAAAAGATACAAACGACCAGTGTAACACACAACACGGCGTAGCAGGCTCTTTCTCCGCAGCTAAATATACACTGTTACACTCATCTCTTGTTATATTTTTAATGGCTCCAGTGCACTCATGTTGCAAAGTCTCTCCAGGCCAGATTCTTTCTCTTCCCTTCTCCTCTACGGCCCTTATCCCTCTCGCCTCGGGGCACTCGCAGGCCTGCCGAAAGAAATCACCCCTGCATCACTGGAGACATGCAGACACCCCCCCTCTTCACTGCTAAAATAAACTGCTCACCTTCCCCCTGTATTGTTAGCCCATCAGTCTCGCCTTTAGGTGAACGGGCTGCTGCTCTCGTGCAAGCTTCCCGTGTGTGTTATTTAAAATCAGTGCAAGCGAAATGGTGGCTCATGCTTAAGTCGAGCTTCGCGCTAAAACGACTGGGAGGCGATTTTGTTTTTAGCCAAAAGCTGCAGGGTCACATCATGCACCTTGCGATAGTGTGCTCCCTTTCTTTTACCTCATGTAGCAACAAATTCGGCACACAAGGACCTGGAGGGATGAGGAGAGCATTACGTGGTCAGAGACAAGTGCAAGTGGATTTGTTGCAGCCGTTTTGTCCCTGTTGGTGTCCTGGGCAGAGTTCCTCCATTACATGAAGCTCCATGCAGCTGTTCCAAAATGGCTGCCTCTGTGTTTCCGTTCTGTCTGATGTCAAGAGGACTGAGCAAGAGAGGAAATATGTGCTGCTGCGGATGCATACAGATTAGGATTAGAGCGTGAGCTGCAGCGTTGGGGCCTTTGTCATTAACAGGCAGTTTTAATCAGGGTCTGTCCCAGGGCTCCGCTGCTCGCCTCAGGAGCCCTGCAATCCTCTGAGAGCAGGAGAAGCAGAGATAGAGGCAGAGGAAGAAACAAGAAGGAGAGGAGTGTTAAAGAAGCAATACAGGGAGGAGGAGAGGATGAGGAAAAGGGAGAAAAAAAGAAAAAGAAGAAGCCATAGAATTGGGAATAAGGCGGGGGAGGTGGCGCGCACAACAAGGAGCGCTGGATGTGTTTTTGCATCTACATGGTCTCTATATCCTGTAGTAGGCAAGATGGCTGCTGGATGTGCTGTGCTCTTCATTACGCTCTCTCCACGAGCTATTGATTTTGCTCCGGCCCGGTGTCTGTGTATTATTTAAATGTTAAGATGTCGGTGTTGGTAATCGCTGGCTCCATTAAAAGGCTGGCAGTGCGGCTACAGCCACAGACCTGCAGAGAGCCCAGGCAGGCGGATGAATTATTAAGAAGAGGATGAGGTGGTGGGACATTTCCACCGTCGCCCTCGCGAATGTCATCCCACTCAGCCGGGAGACACACAGGCAGAGGCTGGCTTGACAAAAATCGACAGTGACTTCCTCCTCCCCCACCCGGAACCGGTTTGATCCTGATTGCAGATACTGCAGCTGGCAATTTCCAGAATAATCTGCAGCTCCAGCCCTGCCTGCCCTGCCCCCCACAGATCTGCCAGCTCTTCCCACCCCCACCCTGCCTTGTGCCCCGGCATCCTCTACGGCCCTCCAGCAGCATCGATAATATGGACAGGAGGAGAGGCCTTTGATTTGCTGAATCAGAGGATCCTATCTCACCACCACTGTGTGTGTGAGAACATGTAGATGAGAGAGAGACATGCACAATCTAATGGGTGCCTTTATACAGTTTATGTCAATAAAGCTACAACTGTTTTCACATAAACCTGAATAATAGGTAGCTTGTGGTTGAGATAAGAGCAGCTGAATGAAAAATAAAAACAGCACTTACACTGATAAGTGCAGTGTAGATATACGCACATTAATCAAAAAACACGATTAACCAATCACAATTAATAACACCAGATGTCATTAAAACCTTCAAAATGTCAATTTTTTTGCCGTCCTTCCCCCTTTATGTGCTTATGTTTTAATGTTTATGAGTTGATCGTGTTGTCAGAAACAATTACAGCGTCTTCAGCGCCCCTTACTTGTTTTTATGACATGCATCTGAGGTAATGTCAGTAACACTGATTGGGATGTCACTGACAGTCATGTGCACGCGGGACTTTGATGGAAATTGAATTATAACAGAATGTTTCATTGTGCAACTGAAATTAGAGAATAAAACAGAAACGGCCTACAACTTCGGGATGTCACTTAGACAGTGTTTTCCGTCATTCATCAAAGGCCCCCACCCCTCATTACGATGCATTATTTTACAGGCTGCGTAGGGCAGAGGATCGATTGTGAATGCTGGTAAAATTCTTGCTGCCTTAATAGATAGGCTTTGTCACTCACTGCTGGTAAGTGGAAAACCTAGGGAGCGAGGCTGTCCACCCACATGCAGGCTGCTTATAACAAAAATAATTGTCCTATCAGAGGGCTTTTCCTCTTTCAGTCAAGTTTATTAATAACAGCACTTCATCACAAAAGCATGACTTAAACACAGAGCATCGCTAGATCTAACTGTAATCAACAAATATCTAACATCCGTGTGTCCGTCGTTCAGGATGTTTGAAGTGTTTAAATGCATTACAAGATCCCTGTTGAATTAAACAATAATTATCGTGTGTACATTCATCCAACACATCCTATACAAGGCTGATCACATTGATATTTGTGACTCATGCTCAATTCGTCTTGTTTTTCAAATATAATTTAAATGCAAACGCTGGAAGATGTGCAAATAATACAAACGATGTCGGAGATGTGGCACAGAGATAATTGGCATGTAAGTACATTTTAATTTACTTTTTATATAACGAGAGAGAAAGGAAAAATAACTTAAATCGCAATCAAATAGCTTAATATCAGTATCATGTCCTCAAACATACTGCACGAGCAAAGTCAAGTGATTAAAAATGAAACACTGACACTAGCATGACTCTTCTGTATGTAGAATTTTGAACACAGAAGCCAAATTCACCCTCCATCATTCAGTTATTTTTGCACACTAGCCATTTATTTGTGCGGTTCATGATATTTTAATAATGGAGTGACAATATGGAACAATGTCCATACTGCATGGCCAGGATTTCTACCATGTCTTCATGAGCACCCCTGACACAGTGACAGAATGCATCAATGTTGGGGTGACTTAAACGAGTCACTATTTCCCCCAGAAATAGAGAGTAATTTTCTCTCTATTTGAGATACTAGGTCTCAGCACAGATAGACATAATAAGATGTAAATTAGCTGAGGGCTGATATAGGGGAGGGGTGCCTCACTTGGAGTAACATGAACAGCAATTAACCATGGGAGAGACGAGTGCGCATTGTCTCCATGGATGTGAGCTCGAGCTGCTCCACCGACTACCACATTATCGTCAAAATACACCAAAAAACACGACTGGGGCAAGTCCATATTGGTGCTGGTGACTTTTTAGAGCATACTGAATTCAAATGCATTGAAAAGAATGTATAACATGTACATGTACAACACACATCTATAAACACTTTTGAAGAGATAGTCACTTAAATTCAGATATTTTCCTTCCAGAAGAACATAACAGTTCTGCAGACTGCTAAAATTACTGTTTGTCTAGAAAATGACAAGACACGCATACACATAGGCTACTATAATGTCAGACTTGCAGTTCGTCCATCATTCAGGACTGACAAGTTCAGAGCATGACATTGTTTGTGCCTCTGGGGCATCTGCAAATAGGCTACACACTCAATGGGACTGGTGGGAGTCAATTGGCTCTTTGTGCTAACTGCTAAGACCACAGAGAAACAAAGACCAGAGTCGGAAGAGAAAGAAGGTGTGTGCAAATTTGTGTGAGTGTGTACACAATGCATGAATGTGTTAAGTGTTTGTATGTTTGCTTTGCTGCTCTGGTTCAGGGGGTAATTGGCGGCAGGCCTGGCAGCGCCATTCTTGAACTGTGTGGCCCGTTACTAACGGTGGTACCCTATTATCTCCAGAACAGAACTGTGTGCTCTGAGGGATTCAGACAGAGATCAAGGCTAACATTTCACACTCAAAAAGCATTGGTCTATGTTCGGGGCCAAAGAAAATCACAGTGATTAAAAATGCCGTTCATTTTATTTTCTCCTCTAATAGATTGAGTAACTGAAGTTGCCTCTAACTTACGTAACGTCTCTGGTGGATTGGAGCTGCTGTGAGGCCATGTGAGTGGGGGAATTCAATGAGTGAGTCATGTCTAGAGAGCAGTGTCTCTTTAATCCTGGAGGCTGAGAGCAATGGCACAGCAGGACCACCGTGCCAGTCAATAAAACACTAACACCTTTCTGGTTGGCAAGTGATGAGGGTCAGACGTAACACACAGCCCAAAATACACTCGTGCATTCGATTTGTGTTTTATAGTGGTTTCATTTTGAATTTGAAATCAGGAATCTGGGGAAATTTAATGCAGTTTAAAAGAGACATCTACCAAATAAACAGACTAGTTAGATAACTGTTCTTTTTATGTATATACATACACATTTTAAAGGTTCAGTTTGTAAGATTTAGGAGGATCTATTGGCGGAAATGAAATCTAATTTTCTTAAGTATGTTTTCGTTAGTGTATAATCAAAACCTGAAAATAGGAATTGCTGTGTTTCATTACCTTAAAATTAGGCTTTTATACCAAGCAGGTGCTCTTACATGGAGTCTGCTGTGTTGAAAAGCCATGCTTCTACAGTAGCCCAGAACAGATAAACCAAAAAGTGGCTTTAAATACAGCCCTTTGCTTTTTTTTTTGCAGCCACCTTAGGTTCTCCTAAATGCTTGAAAGGGGAGCAAGGTGGTTATCTGCAACCTCACTGCTAGATGCAACTAAATCCTACAGACTGGACCTTCAACTCAGGGTTGCACACGTACAGTATATATTGTGGATATAAGAAGTAGCTTGTGTGAAGTGTTGCCCATCAGAAGAAACAAGCGTTTATAGTTGCTCTGAAAGGCCACTTTGGAAGACGGGTGGAAAGCTAAATGTCATTCAGAGTGAGGGGAAAATTCAGACGGTCTCTACTGAAAGGTGGCGTGTGTACATATTTGTACGCACAAAAAGTGGCAAAAAGACTTCGGATGTAAGTGAAGAATAAAAAAAGAGCTTAAGGGAGAAGTTCAAACCCTGTTAACCATCTAACCTCTGCACAGCCGGCCTGAAGTGGGTGTAAATGTTGGATTGTCAGTTTAGGAAAGTTAGTTTTGAAAGTCGAATGTAGCCTTCACTGTTTGGCCATCTGACAAGCACTTCTCTTGAAGCCAAATTAAAGTCTGTGTAAAGTAAGAATAAATATGTGTTCTGAGTTTGTCAGACCAAAGAAGAACGTGTTATTAACCACCCAGCCAAATTTATTCATGAAATCGGGTAAAAATGAGCAGCATTCTCAGCTCCAGGACTGTTGAGGCATATCTGCTAATGTGAGTAAGCCACGCCCACTCATGGGAGCAGTCAAGCGGCCATTTTGAAGCGACTGACAAGTGTCAGATGAGTTCAGGAAATTACATGACAAACTTTGAAACACTGAGCGAGATGAATTCATCTCCATCTCTCTGCTAGGGGTGCAGGGGTATGCTCAGGGTGGCCTCACTGTGTCATCGAGCCACCCTTTAAGGACCGCCCACAAAATCTGACTGAAAACTGGTGAAAAACTGTTTCTAACTCCACATTTCAGTAATATATTGTTCAAAGTCTTTTCACATGTTTTCAGCAACTATTTTCCAACATATTTAATGTATTTTGTTTAAAAAAAAAAAAAAAAGATCTCAGAATTTTCTTTACTGGGACATTAAGGGGTTACAGCAGAGCTATGAAGCTTATACTACTCACTGTAGCTATATGCACTGGGCTATGTTGATGCACGCTTCCTCAAAAATGCAATTACATGCCAGAGCTATGGAGAAACCAAAGTATCAGTAACATGCATCTATTAAAGTTATCTTCACTGCAAACCCTCTGCTCACTTGATCTAGCAACTACACGTCATGTCTCATGTTGAGTAATAGGACTAGGAAGATATATATATAATATATATATATATATATATATATATATATATATATATATATATATATAATATAAATACATAATTGCTATGTGGAATATACAATAATATAGCCTGATCATGTGCAACAATGCATCAAGTGTTGCAGTGGGTGAAATCCGATGCTGGAGTATTTCGAAAAGCCTCCATAACAAGGTGCAAACAAGTTCAACCCCACCAACAAAAAAAGCACAAATACAAGATAATTAACGACCTCCCCTTGTTTCTCTATCAAGGTTCTTCAACTTCATCTCCATTTCAGATGTTAGCTTGTTTTTCATTTTATTTCAGATACATGGAAATATTGACATCGGAGGAAAGAAGGAGGCATCACAAATGGCATCAAAAAGCCGTGGACTTTGAGCTTTCTTTGGGCCTGAGATGTTTTTATTCATATCATGCACAGAACCTTCTCTACCTGTCCAAAGTTCAAGTTCAGTTGTTTGATGTTGGCTGCTCCTGCATCCCTGGTGTGTGTGTGTGTCTGTGCATGTGAGAGAGACAACCACAGAGGTAGCGCGCGCGTGTGTGTGTGTGTGTGCCTGTGGCTGTATCTCTGATGTGACAGTATGTGTGTACACTAGCTATGTAATTTAGTCCTTGTAAATTTATAATTTGGTTAGCCCAACTGCTCTCAGAGTCTGTTGGAATGCTGCCAACCTCATGCTGAGAGTGTGTGTGTGTGAGTTCATTGCCGTTACTACCGCTCTGAGCCTCTAAAACTCACTCATAGTCTGCTCTCCCTCATCCCGGCTTCGCACATCAGTACACCACAACCTTCAAGCCCAAGGTTGCAGCTAACCGGTCTCCTCTGCCTGCAACATGACAAGATCATAACCAGCCCTTTCTGCAACAGCCTTTCCTGCTCTCAGAGTGACAGTAGTGTATATAGCCCACCATCTGTATCTGCGGGCTCTACAGTAATGTAATTGCGGGCTCTTGGAGTATCTGCACGGAGCTGTGATGGTGCGGTAACCTAGATGGATGGAGAGCAGCTCGCAGCGCTCTGCTTAGGTAATCAGCTGGAGTGCTGGCACGGGCAGAGCAACACCTGCTGCTGAGGGGAGTAGCCAGCGCTAATTGCGGGAGAGTGATGGGGGCCTAGCCGGTGTAGACGCCACCGACAGTTCAGCCTAATGCAATTAGCCGCCATGTTCTCCTCCAGCAAAATTGCATTATGGTTTTTACATTTAATTTAGCCCGCGCAAAATGAAACGGTATCAGAGAAGAGAGATAATGAGAGCAAACTGATATTGAAATCTGCACTGTGTTGGGAGGCTATTAATGAGACAATGAAACACTGTGGCTGACAACATGGTATACTGTGGTAAAACAGTTTAATAGTGTCATTAGGAAGATCTTGTTTTATGTTATTGCTCCAAGCCTACAAGGTGGCAGTGAAAGCTAATATTTCCTCTTTTTCTCTGAGCTTCCTCTGCCTTTTTGCTCCTTTTCCCAATATTGATTGAATATTGATCACCAACTGGTTTTCTTTTCTGCATGTTATTGATGACCCATAAACCCATCTGTTGGAGTGCATGTTTATGAGTGTTTCCTATTGATCCTCCTAGATGGCCTCTTCCTCTTGTCTTGAATGTACTCCCAATCAACAAATACTACTTACACAATAAATGCTAATATATTTCTATTATAAATATTCATTGATGATCTGGGGTTTAACTCTGTGGTCCGACTTGTATTTAACCAGATATCAAAGAGAATATTTGTGGTTTATGGCTGTGTGGTTGTGGAGGTGATAGCAGGGTCTCGGCCCTATTACAGCGAGCTTCTTCCAGGCTCCGTTCATCTAGCTGAGCTAAAGTAAAAGCAGTGCAGAGAGACAAGCTGCTGCAGTGTGACTTTGCTCCTCTCCCATGCTTTGATTCATTATTCAGCACCCGAGAAGTCGTCCTGCAATCCCACAGCAGCACAGAGAAACACGCTTATAGACAAGAAATGAAGACAGACGCGCACACACACAGAAAATACATGCATACAAATCTCCTGTAGGTTAAATGTAGAAAATACAAACAAATATGTATAAACAGACATTAATTCTTCTAATGTGGGTATAAAAATAAACAGATACACTTAAATATAAAGACATACACACACATACACACACACATACACACACACTGCCCCCTTCTGCCAGCATTACTGGCCTGCACGCTGTATGGAAATGCTTCTCCTAATGACTCCGTAATGACAGCGACTTATGTCCTTACCATAGTTGATTTGTTTCCTGGGTTTTAAGAGTAGATTATTTCCATGGTACAGACTTAGCGTAAGCCGTTCAGAAACCACAAGCACTGCACTTCAGCCCCGGTTTGGGATTTTAGCCAGGTCTAATCAGATTAAAGCACTGTTTTTCCCCCCTCTTCTCTTTTTTGAAACAACATGCCACACCGCTCTCTCAGTCCTGCTACATGAGCCTGAAGAAGCGGGCCAAAAACAAATTGCTTTTAGTGGAGGTTGACAAGTAGTTGTGTAGAGAAAATAAAAGGTTGTTTGGAGCAGATTAATTCTCCTTCACAGGAGAGCCCGGCTGCATGGCTGCCGTGTGCATTCTTCCCTCAGTGACGGAGAGAAGATAGCTTCAGTGGGATATTCTAAGACGGGAGCAGCTCATTGTTGTGGACTTAGCCAGGCCGGGGGATACTTTGTGAAAGAGATAAAAGCTTAATAAACTAGCTATATCCATATCTAATATACAGTAATGGCATGCTATGGCTAATTCAGACTCAAGTTGGTATTATCCTCATCCCACAAAAGACAACCGTGTTAGACAAAGTAGCCCAGTGTAGATTCAAAATCATCTCCAACCTGCTCCTCCAGTGAACGCAGTCCAACTAATAACCATGCTTATCCCATCTCATATCAGCTCCCTGTTCTGCAAACCGCGTTGAGCAAATATAATTTCAGAGACATTCTGTTCTCATTAGTTTCACAGTCATATTACAAATAGAAGAGAAACAGCTGTGGAAATATATTTCTAGTGGATAATAATACATCACACCTCTGGACTTAAGTGGTTTTGTTCTTGCCCGTGGTTTATGGGAGAGGAGTCCTGACTTCTAACCTGTGAAGGGTGCTTGCTGGCCTGACCTGGATCCTTCAGCATGAATTAAGTGAACAATGGAAGAGCCGGCTGAATGATGGCTCCACGCGCCTTTGTGCCTCTGTTACAAAACCACTCCTAAAAGGGCGGCCTAGATGACACACTCTCTAGAAATCGATCACATTTACTCAGCCCCCGGGCCTTCCAAAAGCTGGATTTAGAGCAAAAAAAAAGAAGAAAAAAAGAGCTAAAATGGCAAAAGTAGAATGAAATAAAATCCCCTTTGCATTTAAAAACAGAATGGAACAAAAGTGAATAAGGGTGGATGAAGAGAAATGCCTCGGTCCAGGTCTACTTTGCAGACTCCGACGCGCGCTCATGCGTCAAATTTCATCAGCAGTAGCCCTATTGATTTTTAACCCTGGAAATATAAGACCAGGGAAGTCGGGCACAGAGATATCCATGGATATTTGGGTTGGTTATCCGTACCTCTCCCTTGTCTCTGCCTCCTTCCCTGAGAGCGTGAGCAAACCAATGCTCTCTCAATTGTCTGACAATACTCGGCTAACACAGAGGCTGAGCTTTATAGACATGATACCAGATTGAAAAGACAGACCTTGAATCCAGCACTGGGAAAATTCAATATTTCTATTGTATCTACTGATTCCAGTACAATCAAATACAAAGCCAACAAAGTCTACACTGACTTGACTATTGAAACTGATGGTTTAACTTACATTCAAAAGCTTTTTATGTCAAACCTGATCGATGCTCTGGAAACACAAATAAACAAATAAAAGAGTGGAGAAACCTCATACACCTGTCAGGAGCCGCCTCTAAGTGGAGCCTAAATGGAGGTGCAAGCCTTTGGCTCTGCTGTGCACGAACTCGCTGAATTTGCAAGCTGACAGTGTGCACCAGCGCTCAAAAGCTTCAAGGCCCAATCTCTGTGACAGGCCCATCTCCTGCTAATGGGTCACATAGCCATTAAAGTGCAAGGGGACAAGGGTGGCGGATCAGTCGCTCTGCAGGTTGGATTGTTTCACTGTTTGGTTTCTTACCGCCTCTGAGCCTCAGCGGTGTGCAAGCTGAGAGCTGGAGGCGATGAGGTCTGTTTCGCCATGCTACTAAAGAGGACTGAGGAGCAGGACAGAGCTCTATAGTCTCCCAATACAAAGCGCGAGTCGCTGTTCTGAAAAGGACTGAGGACACGCAGAAGCCAGTTAGAGTCCCTTTCTGTCAGGCCTGCAGCTTTTCAGAAATGAGTGTAGCTGCTGCAAGACAGGTCTGCTTAATGGGAGTAGCCCCCTTGTTTCTAATGCTTACTCTGTATTAAAAAAACAGGTGACCTAAAGGCAGTGCAGTGGGTTTATACGGGGTCAAGGTTAAGCAAGGGTGTCCAGTTATACCGTTCAACTTCCAGGCACATTCCCAATCCATCTGCTCCGGGTCAGACCTTGCTTTCCATCACAAGCATGCAGAAGATGACACGTCGAGGGGCGCCTGAGCAATCGCCCCTCCAAATAAAGAGAAGTGATTTCATAATGTTGCCCTATCAGACCTCCACGCGTCGGGGTTATCTGTATGACAAAGCAACTTTCTACCCTATGCATTTTCATGAGTCGGCCAGGAGAGGTGGATGAAAGAGAAGGGTAGCGGTTGGTGACCTCGGGGTCAGGGGGTAGAGGGCTCCAGCTGGTCACACTACCTCCTCATTGACTGATTCCACATCCAGCCTATTGTGTTTGGCGCGTGCCTATTGTTCTGCAGCAGCATTAAAATGCATAGATTCCTGTCAGCCATTTCACTGCTAGTTGACCTTATTAGTTAAGGTGGATACATAAAACATGAAGTTTAGCATCATTAAATATATGCGAGTCACTTAAAGGGATGATCGTCGACGCGGAATACGGCTGTGATATCTAAGGAGATGCTCAGTATTCATAGCTCAATCAATAAAACATACAGTCTGTCGTTATGCCGGCTGATAGCAAACAAATCCTTGTTGTAGGTGAGGAGATATATTCAAACAATAAAGCGAGGTATAAACGCCACTGGAAATTCCTTCTGCTCTATGGAATCTCCAGGCAGCCTATTGTAGGTACTTGCCACCCTGCCCCCACTCTCCTCTCTATTTTTCTTCTCTGCACGCTTCTTGCAGAGCACACACAGGCATACTGCAGCGAGCAGGAGGAAGAGACAAGGGGAAAAAAAAACGAGAGAGAGAGAGAGAGAGAGAGAGAGAGAGGAGGAGAGGAGAGGTGCTGATACTCAGTAATTGAGGGGCAACCCTGTCAGAGTTGACCTGCAGGAGACCAGGGATAAAGTGTATTCCATTTTCTCTCTGCTATCCTGGGACTGACAGCCTGCAGAGTCCCAGGGTCTGACAGACCTAACTGAGGGCTGTCACCCTCTGCCCACCTTTCTCATAGCATATAACACCCATTTCTAGCTTGTCTTCTCACTCGAGTGCACACACATACTGTACACACACAAGTGTTAGGCTGCTATTGACTTCTACCTGCAGATCAAAATTTACACTACACGTACAAATGCACATTGTACTTTTGGGATATATAATCAGCGACACACCTGACAAGATGAAAGGCATGTTCACGACGCCCTGCGTGTTATACTGACTTCAATTTCATCTTCTGCTGAACAAGCCTCAATATATCTGTTTTAAATATCTATTACTTCAATGAGGTCTTCCACTATATCAGGACTAGAATATTTTGCAGGAACAGATTGAAACGGCAGCATTTAGAGATACTCTAATGCTTCTCTAGTAAAAACAAAGTACCAGCGCTCATCATCCAAAAATGGGGCTGATGCAGTGAGGGATAAAGTGAGTATATTTAGATCTCCAGTCCGTGCCCTTTGTGTCTTTCTGATTTGTTCTAATGTGCGAGCCTAATCCAGCAAAAGCAGATTATACACGTATTAAATTCCTTAAAATTGCAGTATTTTTAATACCACATTTGCAGTGGAAATGCAATGGAAGCAGCTTACAAAAACATCTCCAACTGTGTCTCTGCCGCAATAAAAGAGGTTGAGACGCGCGAGCGAAATGGAGAACGCACGGTTTATGATGTTTCAAAAAAAGATATTCAAGCGCCGGTGATGTTTCTTTGTAAGAAAGTGAGTAAGAAGGAAACGCTCCCCCACCCATGAGGTAGAAAAAAAAGTTAGTGATTGCAAAGACTGCTGACATTGGCTATAAGCTTGTGTGTGCAATTGATTGTGCACTGTGACCTAAATAGTTGCGCTGAAAAACAAAAAGGTTTTCCGACTTTACTTATGTTACTTACTAAATCAATATAATATCACTTTGCCACTTTTGCCACTTTAAGGGTTTTATGAGACTCTCCGTCTCATAAAACCCCTCAAGTGGATTAGCTCCAAATGAGAACATGGAAGTGGGCAGAAAGAACAATTCAGCTGACTCTCTGCCTTACAGGCTTCCTGCACATAGTCTAAATCACTTCTTTCTTTCTTTTTTTTTTTTTTGCATTAATGGCTTTTCAAGAAAAAGATCCACAATGACCTACTAAATCAACAGTGTGAAAGACAGGAGACTGCAAATTATTTACATTACATGCACATACAGAAATGAATACGCACTATAAACAAAAAGCCTCCATATAATACACTACATTCAGGGTCCGCCTCTGTTCACCTGACCCAGCGAGTGTCCTCTCAATGTCAACATGGCCACCCCCCACAAGCTGTAGCCCAGCCGCCATAATGACACAATGTACCCATCTGCCCTTCAAACCAGCCCGGCAGCATGAGGCTGACCTGTGTGTGTGTGTGTGTGCGTGTGTGTGTGTGTGTGTGTCCCATCTGCCCTTTCAGCCAGGCGAGCAGCATGAAGCTGACCTCTGACCCTTAGGATTATGGTTCCACCATGTGCCAGTGAGCAGGGTGATGAGATTGACCTATGTGGGGCTTCTGCTGCTGTGTGTGCGTGTGTGTGTGTGTGTGTGTGTGTGTGCGTGCGTGCGTGTGTGTGTGAGACCAATATCTGACAGCTACAATTCACCTACCAACACACACACACACTCACATGCAGGCAAGAAACTAAAATACTGCTTGTCTGCTCACTTTGGGATACATAAATCAATGTCTCTCTGTATCTGTGTGAGTGTGTTGTTAAATTTGTTGGTATGAAGTGTGAAAAGCTTTCAGTTTACATGCATGTTCAACAGTGCGTGTGTGTACGTGGACACGTTAATACAAGTACCTCTCCAGTGAGTGATCTAATGCGGGTCTGAGGACAGCCAGCCATCCTGAGCTCTGACACAACCAATCATCGCAAAGCCAGCGTGATCGCCTTGGCAACCCCTGTCACCACATAGTTTATCCGGAGCGCCCTCCAATCAGGGTGCACCACAGCCTCTCCAAGCTCCTCCCACAGGGGTTGGGGAGGTGGCGCTAGCCGTTGGTGCAGAGCCTGCTGCATGAGCGGATGCTCTAATCTGGATCCAGTGAGGAGAGGATCACTAATCCCAGATTATGGCTCCCTGGGATTAAGACATGCTGATGCACAGGTTTGCACTCACCTCCAATCCCCAAACCTCTCAATCTGGCTCTCCGCTCTGAACCTCAAACCTCACCCAGAGAAGTCTATTAACGTCAACGCTGTGGCAACAGTGTCGGCGCCTGAAATGAGACGTCTTGTTAAAGGCGTTGGCATGTTGGTGTGAACGATTCAGAGCACACCTGCCGTCTGGCTTCAGATGTTTCCCCGTTGTTTGATGTTATAGTACAAGTGTACAGAATGATTTGTAGAGTGTGGATGCTCTGTATCGTCCACACACTGAAGGCGATGGGTGAGTGGAAATGAAACTTTCTCTCTGTCACCGCTATCTGACTGAGCACAAGTGATGGGGACATCAGGGAGGGAGGTAAACAAAGCAAAGCAGACACTCCACCTCTATGGGATAGCAAATCACCATGCTGATACCTACTACATGTCATACAGCATAAAAACTGGGACAGCATAGGAAACAGCCCAGGCGAGACGGAGCACAAAACTTCATGAAAATGTTTTGCCAATCTCTCTGCCAATCATAAGAAATTCAATCTCTACTGACAGCATTTCTCTAAAGCGCTTTTTCAATACCAGAAACGCTTTTGACTGAAGGGAACAAAGCAGAAATCAGAAACTTTTCCCCACAATTCCCTCAGCCAGCAGAGTTTGATTTATATGTGACAGTCGTCAGGATTTAAGCCCCCGCTACATGAGTTTATCATGAGGCCAAATAATTTCTGAAAAATCAGGAGAGAGAGGTGGAGGACAAAGAGAGGAGAGGAGAAGAAAAATGGTGGCAGGAGGAAGAAATAACTGCTCAAATATTGTTCATTACAATAATTCATACATCACACGGTGACGTGTAAATTAGAAGCTCGGAGTCAACACGAGCACAAATAATTAAGTTGAAATATTAATGATGAAATGTCCTCACAAGTGTGCAGCTCATGATCAATTTGGGGTTAATGAGTCGTTTATCTCCGTCCAATCCCTTCTCTTCCTCCTGCCAGCGCAACGCTGCCGGGGAAATACGCATAGTGGGGTCTTCCATATAGCGTGGATAAATGTGCAAATGATCCCCCTAAACAAAATCAATTTATCCTACATGGTGTGGTTTTTTTTTTTCATGGTTGAGGAGAAGGGAGACAGTCAATGTGGAGAGGAAGCCACAGCCAAGTGCTAGCTGTTATAAGTGAGCCAAAATGCTGTCAAAATAAGTCAGCGATGGGCAACCATAGAGGGAAAGTCTGCAGGTTGTCAGTCCGAGCCAAAGCTACAAGAGGTGATTTCACTGAATAGTTCGTCCGCTCTGTTTGAAGTTGTGTTATCAGTGAAATGCCTTGTGTAGACTGGAAACCTGCAAGACGCTGAGGCATTCACAGCGCAGTTGCCCGAATTTCTTACTCCTTTACTGATTTTCAGGAGGTTTTTGGCCCCACTGGCTCTGTCCGAAAGCACAAAACCGGTGCGACTAAAGAGAACAATCAAATATTAGCTGTTTTGTTTTTATTCTCAGTGGTGGATCATCCATCTCCATGCTGACTCAGTAACTGCACTGTGCTTGCCTGGGGCTGTATGAGATTGTTATTGCTTGTGTGTGTGACATGATGCCTGTTTACAGTGGACAGCAGTCGCATCCCTCCGTCTTTCTCTTTTTTACTCGTTAGGGACCTTCCTTCTATTCTGAAGCTGATTAGTCCTGACCTGAGCAACCCAGTGCTGCTATATCCAATCAGCCTAATCACTCAAACTCCTGCCTTCCACCACCTTCTTTGTGCTAATGGGCTTTCCCTGCTCTGGTGACTTAGCACTTAAGAGCCGGGGGGGGTCACTACTTCAAGAAAACCCTGTTAAAACTTCTTAACGGAGCTGATGCTGTCCTTCAATTTGCAGGCAGCTTGGACATTTATGAAGAAATAACCACTGCTGTAGGTAGTTACCCTTATTTACTCATATGAGCTGTGGATAACCCAGTTGCCAGCGTGCCTTTGTATGAATTTGCATCACCTCCCAAAGGGCAAGCAAATTAATGAATATTCACACTTAATCTATAGCCCACGGCAGCCATGCATTATTCATGAGTTGTTGCTGTTTTTGTGGCAGCATGCGCACGTCTCAGTTTTGTCATCGCAAATCATAATTTCATTTTCTCCTCACTTCATTTTCTGCCATGTGCAAGTGAAGGCAGCGCTCGTTAAAAGGCATGCAGCAAATCACTGCATGAAACGAGTCGGACTAACGTCTTTAGCACCCCACCCCACCCACCCCAGTTTTTAATCTAACGACTAATATAGAGCCACGTCCTTAACAGAGAGATTCACGCATCTTACTGCTTGCAACAACAGTCCTAATCTCAAATTCTGCCTCTGGTTCTCACTGGGTTTTCTTGTCAGCGAGGACTCTGGCTGTCACTAAGCTGCAGAAGGCTCAGAGCAGCAGCGGTAAAGATATCAGCGAGACAGGTGCCATCTTGAATTATGGCAGTCTGTCGACATGCAAACTAGACTTGGACTCCTGATATGGTATGTCTGTATGTCGCCAAACCCCTTATGTTTCACAATGTCAGAACCCACCATACTTATGTGCATTCACACACATACATCCTTGAAAACAAATAAGGTCTCTGAGACCTGATCAGACATTAGATCCCCGAATAACTCAGCAGCAAAAAAAAATCAGAATAGGGAAACAGTATTCACACTCCATTGTCCAAGCCAGCAAAGAGGACCTCTAAAAGGTTTCTGTATGAAGGAAGGAGAGAGTGAGGTGACAGTTTAAAAGCCTTCCTTGACACTCAGCGAAATGGGCCTACCTTCTTCCACACAATTGCACCGGCAAGTCAAATTGCATTAGTGATGCACAATGTTTTCACAGAAAAAGGAAAAAAAAAAAAAAAAAATCACAATAGAGCTGAAATATGGTGCATTGTATCGAGTCGATGTTTGGAGGGCGTTCCTTTTTACGGGAAAATACTGCAGGACTTTGACAAAATCTTTCATAACAAAATAAAATCAGCACTACAGCTGCAGGCAAAAAAAAAAAAATCTTGACTGAAAAAAAAAAATCAACCAATTAACTATAATCATGCAGAAAAGCACAGTCTGATAATTTTCTTCCTTTAGTGGTGTAATCAAAATGTTCTTTCAACAATCACTCAGATTTAATCTTCTTTGTAAAACATACACCAACTCTTCTGGAGATGTCAAGAGTTACCTCTTTGTGCTTGAAATCATTTTCTGACTGTCAAATACTTAAAAAAAAATCCCCCTTTCAAAAAAAAAAATACCATGCTCAGTAACATCCAGGCAAAGGAAAAATAATTGCACTGCTTTTTGGTCAAACATGAATATTCAAAATCTCTGAATTTGCTCTGAGAAAATAATTAGGAGTTTATTAGCATTTGTTTATTTGTCCATGCATAAAACCTCTTAATGAGAATGTATTAACAAGCTCTTGACTCTTGGGGGGGTAAATTCTCAGCGTTAAGAACGCCTGCCATCTTTAGAAAGTGTTACAAAAAAAAAAGCGAGAGACTGAGAGAGAGAGACAGAAATTTATTATCCCGCGAACAGCTAAATTAACCACACACGTCTATGTAGTATGACGTGTCCTCAGCAGACCTCAACTAGCGGGATTTGCTCTCCATGCATTGAAACGTAAAGGGGAGGAAAATACCAACTCAGAGTAATTATAACACATACAGTGACTTGACATTTAGGGCACAGTGTAGAGAGGCGAGATAGTTGGCCTTATCAGAAGCTATAATGAAAGGTCAATGGCCTCCTCAGTGTTTACCTCCAATCATGTGGTCCTGAAGAAGCTTCTTCAGTCTCTATTGAAAGAGCAGCGTTCTGGTTGGGAGATAACGTGACATTGTTGGTCACAGGTGAAACAAACACTAACGTTGTTTAAAAATTTTTTCTGGACTGGAGTTTTGACACTGTAGCTGCTACAAAGTTAAAGATTTGAGAGTTTATTATGAAGCCTTGAGAAAAGCTGTACTGTTAATTTAGTAAATAAGCTAAAAAAAACAACAACAGAAAAACAGGGAAACATCAGCACTCACCAAAGCAAACACAGTAAATAAATATATATTGCACTATAGTTACACCTGTTTTATCCACACAACTTATGCCATCGCTGCACTCTGCCTATGTGAAACCTGAGTGAAGTGTATCTCTCTCTCTCTCTCTCTCTCTCTCTCTGTATCTTTTTGGTTCGGTCTCAGTCAGTGGAAGGAAAAAGCTGCATTGATAAATAGGTCAGAGAGCTTTTCCACCCCCCAATGGTTTCAGGCCCAGCTTGGCAAATTGAACATAATTAAGGCCCAAGGCAAAGGTTGCACTTTCCTTGAAATAGCGGGAGGAGTGGTGCAGGAGGTAGCCTGCTACAGGAGGAGACACGCTGCCATGCATGTTCAGTACAGCATGCCTGGGCACAGAGGATCCACGGAGCCGCAGCCGTGAGAGGAGGAGGCGGAGGAGGAGGAGGAGGAGGAGGAGGGGTGTTAGAGAGAGAGGGAGAGAGAGGATGGCAGCCATTACAGAGCCAGGAAAACTCTCTGTACACGTCTCTTTCTATCACACGCACTTCTCTTTGGATCTCCGTTTTCTGCTTGGCACAATTTCTCACGCAATATTAGCACCTTCTTCCTTCCTATGACATGCATGCACACACATTAAAAAGGAACAGTTTGACAATTTGGGAGATGCACTTATTTGCCTTCTTGTCGAGAGTTAGATGAGAAGATCGATACCATGCTCATGTCTCCACAGAAAATATGAAGCCATAACCAGGAGACAGTTAACATAGGTTAGCGTTAAAACTGGAAACAGTCGCCACTAAGCACGATATGCTGTTTTTACATTTCAGATACAGATTAAACATACCATATGATATGTTAGTGAGCTTCAGATGCTGGTAGATCTTTTTGGCAGAGCCAGCTTAGCCAATTTCCCCGGCTCTTGCCTGGCTAAGTTAGAATAAAAGGTTGCTGTAGCTTCACATTTTCTGTACAAATATGAGAACAGTATTGATTTTCTAACTGTCAGCAAGAAAGCAAATAAGCGTATTTCCCAAAATGTTGAACTACTCCTTTAACGCACCATCATTGCTAATGAATCTCAATCTCTAATCATTATTTTTGAAGGATGTGTTTCCTTTACTGCTTCATTCCATGTCAGGTTTGTGTCATTATAGTGTTTCTACTCTTCACATTGGTATCCTCACTAGTCTGGAGGTGCTGTTAGCGAGCAGGGATGCCAAAAACCATTAGTGTCCAAGCAACCTCTGCTCCGAGGGCTTCGCCTTGGCAGGGAGCAGAACCACACGGGGATCGGACAGGTTAAGGACGAGGAGGTACAGGCCTGAGTGGAGGTAAGGTAAGGAGAAGTGCCCAGGTCCACTGTCAGGCTGGTTGGCAGTGTATTAAGGGTCAACCTCCTTTCACACACACCACCATCTCTATTAATGAGAACTGATGTAGAGCGAGCACTCCCTGCAGGAGCTCTACATGGCATTAAATTTAGCTACCGCCGCCATTAGCTTTCTCATTAGCTTTGTCATTAGCTTCCACATTAGCAGAGGGTGTTTGATAACCGCGCGGATACTTTCTTTACGACACCGCGCGATGGCATGAAAGGTGTTACACAAGAACTCAAGTTCCTTCTTTACACTTTGGATTAAATTAATCGTTGGAATAATGGAAGAAATTAAATGGTGGCATGAAAAGAAATGTGTTTGTGATGCGCAGCAGTTAAGGATACACAAAGCAAACAGCGCAAAATTGTGAAAGACATAATTGTAGTAAAAGATCATAATTCAGGGCTAAAAGCTGTGGCTGTGTGCATTAGCAGAATGTTACCTTGGATATTGGAGGCTTTCTTTTTTTCATAAATGATGTAAACGTCGCTCTTCAATGGCCCTGAGTAGTCTGAAATAAAACTCTGGGTGCTTTTTGTGTTGTTAGCAATCATTGTCAAAAAACAAACATGAAAAAATAAAAAGACCTTGTACTTTTAAGCAGATTATTTTGACTTGTTTTAAATTATTCACATATAGCCTTTTCCTAAAAAGAGCATTGCGAATTATGTCAGTAACTAAAAGGGCAAACTAACAACATCCCACATGCTCAATGCAAAATGTCACAGTGTGGACACTTTGCTCATTATCATGATGCGGGCTTTTTATTCATGAATAAATTGTACATTTGAAATTATCTTGGATTGCCTCATATTTATACAAGAAATAACAATTTAGTATAACTACATTTATGGAATAATAATCAATTTTTATAACAGCAGAACTGGATTTTTCATTTTATTTTCCACTGATGCTTTTACAAAAATCTAAATATCTACAGAAATTTCAAATGTGATAGTCAGCTCACGTTGCTTCCTACAATTTACCTGCTTATTTCATAAATGGATGTGCAGCAGCATCACACCAGGCACTCTGCCCGTCACAGACACCCAGCGTGACCGGACGCCATATGGCGAAAGATTTGCCATGGCGACACGGCCAGGAGGCTCCAGCACAAACCTTCATCAGAATGTCAAGGAATGTCAGATAGCGAGAAGGCAGAAGATGACGAGGAGAGGAGGAGGAGGAGAAGGGAAGGAAAGGAGGAGATACAGTAGCATTGTTCCCTCAGCGCAGTAGGCTCAGCTGGCCTAAACAGTCCCAGTCCCCTCAGCCTCGTAAGACTAATGGCGGAAAATCACAACCTGGGGGGTTTGATCCTCTAAAGGGCCTCTGAGACCTGATTAATATGCAGCTTTTTTGTGTGAAACACAGACATAAATATACGCTCTGAAATGTGTGTCACACGCGCTCGGGTTTACACACAAATGTATGAACAAAAGCATTCGGAGAACACACTAGTAAGCATGTAGATATGATATCAGACCGCACGCTGAACACCGTGCAGGGAGGCACAAAGACATGCATGCATATGCTGCAGTCACGCACGCACCAAGGATCCTTGCAAAGGAAGTAAAAGCTATAAAAAAAAAAATATTCAGCTGATTGCTCCCTGACTACACCGTTAGAGGAAGAAAACCAGACAGGTACCATCTCCCTGCTCTGCGTGGTATATCTGAATGTGCTGTGCAGGCATTTTCGCCATCTCTGTTCTCTATGTATGGCTTCCCCTCCCCCCACCCTCTCCATCATACTGTATCCTCCTCACCCACACAGCAGGCTCCCCTCCCCCACCCTGCTCTCACCACCCCCTGGGAGGATGGAGCAACCAGAGAGAAATTAATTGAAATCTAAACCCCGATGCAGGATTAACTAAGTAGGTGAATTCCAGTTGTCACATAATCAGGGCTAGTGTACTATTTGACTTTCATCAAATGGGGCTGACTGAAACAGCGACCAGGGATAATGACAGGAAAAAAAGCAGCCAGCTGCTGTGCACCGCCACCCCCACCACCACCACCACCACCTCTCTTTCGCTCTCCATCCCATCCCTTCCCCCCTCTCCTCTGCATCTCTCTATCCCTCCCTTCCTCCTAACCTCAGACGTAAATTTGGGATCCGACGAGCCATTGGTACGTACAGAAGAGATCTCAGCGGGGGTTAAGTCGCAAAATGTTGCTGTCATATTTTGTGACCTCCTTCCCTCCACATACACACTTCCAATATGCAGACAGATTACCAGTGGTAACCAGGACCTGCTGGAAATGTATCTCCCTTTCTCATCACCATATTTATCACATGCAGGCACATACGTATACGTTTGTGTCCAAGATCCGAGTAAGGAGCTTGAGTTTTCAATTATCGTAGACGACATATCTTTGAATAAGCATACTCTGGGGTTATATTATTTCCCCCACTACTGTAAATGCGCCATGGTATTTGGTTTTCTTTGAAACAACGGAGGATGAAATGTTGAAGTTAAGTGGGTCAAACAGCACGCCGCTCTGATGAAGCATGACTTGCCGCAAAAGAAAAAAATGAGAGCATGTCAGAAGATTTTTCTTTTACTTTAAGAGGATGATGTAGATAGGGCAACGCGATGCCTAAGACTTGCTGCGCTATCAAGCAAAGGCACTTGATCTATTTTGAACACTGAAAATGTCCTCAGTTCAATCTTACTCTGTCATTTGTTTAATAGATATTGATGGAAAAACAAAAATAAACTGTGGATCTTAGTTAGCATAAACTCAAAAAAAAGCTGAATATAAATATTAGACGGTTTATAATATAATATAATGTAGCTGTAAACAGTTATAACTATTTATTTATGTATTTGTCATCATCTCCTGTGGTCACCCATAAGTGGAAGTGGAAGAAAAGTTAGAATTGTGGACAAACACTACATTAATAAACACTTAAAACATCCTTACATCTGCTTACAACTACATTATAGTGCGATATTCATTAAATATCTGCTTATAAATGCTGTACAGGGGGACGTCTGAGTGTTACAGGAGAAAACATAAAGAAGGATGTTGCTTGTGCAGAATAAAAATGCTAAATATAATTTACAATCCTACTATTAAAATGAATACTGCATCTCTTGGCCTTCCTGTATGCATGCAGCTGAAATACAGAGAGAACGTATTGCCATTATTCAAGGAAATTTTCAGTGTTTAAATTGGTGCTACAGTTTGAATGCAATGCTGCTGCAGCAATAAAAGCACTACAATCTTTAGGATTTGTCGGTGTGTGTGTGTGTGTGTGTGTGTGTGTGTGTGTGAATGTGTAGGTGTGGATAGCAGTGGGTGTGGGCAGTAGCGTCAGTACAGCAGAGCAAGCTGCCAGCTACCCAGTTGATAATATAGCTTGGGCGTATGCCCGGTAAGGTTGACCTCAGCCTGTTGGCTCACAATGTCATTTACCACCTGCCACACACGCACACACACGGACAGAGTACAGTCCTATCTCTGACTTCAGCTCCACCTCTACGCCCCTCTGTCTCTCTGTACACACACACACACACACACACACACACACACACACATATATATATACAGGCATATCCCTTGGCAGTGGGCGACCGGTGCATGCTAGAGGGCACCTGTCTGATGAACTAATACATGTTCAACAAGTGTGAAAAAGGAAAGAGTGGATGAAAATGTCGTGGATTGAAGTTCGGGTCGTGAGAGTGTTACTGGCTTATGTTTCTGAGAACAGAGGGTGCAGATACACACACACACACACACACACACACAGAAACACACACATGTACGTGCACAGATTCAGACACTTCTACAGAGCTGTGAGGTGAAGGCATGCGGAGCAGGATTCCTGGACAGATGGCAGGCAGTCATCCCGTTGGACCTGCCATCAGAGCGTTGCCCGAGAGGAAGAGGAGAACAGAAACAGTTTCATCTGCTACACACACACCTACACACACACACACCTATACACCTACACACACACTTAAGATCTGTTTCTACAATAGAAGCACGGCGTACGGACACTGACACAAGCATGTGTGTGCATTCCTGTTTGTGTTGAGTCATTGCATAAATAATATGGAATGTGTGTGTGAAAACAGGATGCACAGCGACTGTAAAATAAACCAGTTCAGACTGTGTAATAACACTGACATATAAAAAATGAGAGAACCCTACACCACGCAGCATTGTTTACACTCAGGAAAAGCTGCAGCATTGTTTTATTTAGTGTCACAGATAAATCATGGTGCAAATCCAGAGAACAGACAGTTTTTTTTTTTATTTGTATCAGCTTGAACTCTGACACCTGGATTCATTTCATCTGATCTAATTACGATTGATTTTCGTCCGGTGCAGATGTTTGACTGTGGGTCAGACAAGAGGCTGTGGTTGTTGCACGAATGCTGCGGTGTATGTCGCTCTGCCTGGTAAAAAAAAAAAAAAAACCTGCCTGTGACTCGGATGCTCTCCATTACGAGGAGGAGCAATAGATGGAGTGGCTAACAGACTACCAAAACCCACTACTCCAGCCTAAATCACATTTCAAAGCATAGAGGAGTCTATTACAGGAAATTAGAAAGGCCTTGGATCCCAACAAGCCTATCCTTCAATTTTATTGAGTCTTCTCAGTAGCCCTTGGTGTATTGTGTATACTTGTCAATAGCAATTCGTCTACATGTGTTGTCTTGACAAACAGCGCCAAGCGTGTATGTGCAGCTCATAAGCTGCACGCACGCCGTTTAGAATAGTCTCCTTCGTCCTACCCTTGGGAACAATAGGAGAAAAATGTATGAAACTGTTTTTAGGGTCACGGTGCCGTGAATCTTCTATACATCGATGCTTTAAATTCAAACCATAAATGTGAAGCGTTACCTTCCTCCGTTTGATGTCCTTTTTTAATACACCGTTTTAAATATATAAAATGGTGACAGTAACAAAGACAGAACACCTGAAACTGACAATCACCAGTTAGAAATGCAGAAAACTAAAAAACAGACTGCACAAGCTTATGCTGATGTGGGGTAATGCGATGGGAGATATGAGCCTCTGTTGTATTATCTACCCTGAGTGAAGTCAAGGGAATTGGATGTATACTTTCTGTCAATTATTGCGTCTTTCATTTGTCACACGTCCTATAAAAGCAGAAATAGTGGTGGCAGAGATTTCTCTCAAACAGCCTTATATATAAATAATTCAAATGCAAACAAAAACATCCTTTTCCCCACAGGCGCTGGCTTCATTCTGAGGATATACAGGCAAAGGCATCCAGCTACACTGATTCTTAACCCCCTTTCCCTGTGTTTCCACTCCAATCTTTAGCCTTTAAACATACCTAGACCCCCTCCAAACATCCATCCATCCTACAATCCACACTCTTGCTGTCTGTCTGCGCCTGCAGAGAGCTACTGCGCACGATCCATGTGCATCGTGTCAGATCATTTTGCGGTGGCAAATCAATAATGCAACCGTAAATTTCATTTAAATAAACATTAGTGGCCTACTTAATTAATGAAACCTCATCTGCAATTTGTCAGTGTCAGGAGTGCTAAATCCTTTGATGTTGGTATGAATATTCCTTTTCAGAAAATGAGGCACTTGCACGATTAGTGCTTATTGTGGCGTTAGCCTCTTCCTACCTCCTGCGCTGCTGCCTGAATTTGTGCAGAGCTTATCAAAAGCATACAGCATCACCAGATTAAAATCATTTACTTTGCAGGGAGGACAATGAGAGGCCGTAAAATGAATGTGGGGAACATCATGAAAAATAGCGGGGGGAATATCTAATGAATCTAATCTACATACAAGCAACCTGATCAAATGCTTGAGCAATTTCAAAGGCCATATATCAAATGGTACATGACATTAACATCGAATCAATATCTAAGAGGTCCACACCCATAAGCAATAACGCTGAGCGTTAATAACCAGCAGGGACATGAGAGATAAATAATAAGGAGAAATATAAAACAACACACTATCATAACGTCAGATGAGTATCTGACCTGTCCTTGCCTGTGTACAGAGAACAGCTGCTCATGACCCAATTTCACATGGATACATAATTCAGCGGCGAGCTATACGACTTTCCGCACCGCTATAAAAATATTCATCAAAACAAGTTAGCGAATCTATTTCAGCGGGCTCCCTTACGATCCCTCGTTTCGACGTTACATCTGCTTCATTAGTTTGGAGAACAACTCATAAAGGCTTCACTGACCTCAATAAGTCAAGTTGATCAACGCATTGCCCAAGTTGATAAGTTTAAAAGATTCAAGATGTTATTAAAAGACTTGTCTCGTTAACCACGCGGCTATAATCTGACTAACAGCAGTTCAAATAATGCAGAAGGTGATGTAACAGCACCTGGGTAGACAGAATGTGTTTGGAGGTGATATGTCACCTACAACATATCAATCAAAGAAGAGTAAATGGTAAAAAAAAGAATAATTTAAATAAAATATATCTAATAATTGAAAGAAAAGTTGAAATATTTCCTACCATACACACGTGCATCTCCTTTTTCCTTTTCCACTTTTGCATGGAACAGAAACACAGAATATTCTGCAGTTAGTCGAGCTGTGGTTCTGTTGTACTCTGATAAAACTGCAATTAAATGTTGACCCAGAACAACAAACAATAATAGATTGTTGGGAGGGCAATGTGACTAAAATACTAATGCATATTGACCTGTGTTTAAATAACTAAAGCACTTGATTCAATATTTTTGAGCACAATATCCAACAAAGTCTCCACACCAACTACCTCCACTAGATTAAATCTATTCGCAGCTCAGACATGATATTTACGAGGCAATGAGAAGCACGTGCTCTCTCCCACAACAGAGCAAGTTTCAATCAGATCTCTTAACAGGAATAAATACTGGACTAAATAAACATATAAACTGGGATCACATTTGTTGAAACGCTTGCACCAACAGACTACATCTGTTAAACGGAAGCAAGCAAACTCAGTTCATTCATTTTTCAGCAAAGAACCAGGTTACAGTACAGAGCCAAAAACTGATTAAAGCTAAAGGTATGAAGGAGACAGAATAAGGAGAGTAAGTGGAAATCACCCCCATCCCTTATTTGGGACACCTGAAATAGGCCAGAGGCTGATTTCCTCCTATCAGAGGAGCCCTGGGAAGCCTGAGAGACTGGAGGGAAAAGAGGAGAGGGAGGAGGTGGAGGGATGATGGCAGTGGTGGGGGGATTCAGCGGGGCCTTAAGTGTGCTATCATAGGCGTCTCTTGTGCCTGCCTGCTTTATTTGCAGTAGTCAGGTTAATGAGTCCACCAGCCCACTTGATGTTGAGAGGCCTGCCACAAAGAGTTGCCTCATTAGAGCTAGCTTGGCACGCTGCTCTGAGACAAAGGGACATTCACGCTACTGAATGCCTTTACGCTCCTCAATGCTGCCAGCCAGCGAGGGCCAACGCCATGGCATAGCCCCCTGCACACGTCCTGGATCCCGGCCAGCCACACCACGACCCTCAGCCTGGTTGGCTGGACTAACAGTGCAGCGTGCAGTGTCGGGCTGAAGGAGCACTTTGCAGCCTGCTGTGTGTTAGTTTAAAGAAAAATGGACATGTGCAAAAGCCACCGCAGGAAGCCCGGCTGACATGCTACATTATCGATGACTGCGATTGGTTCTCCATCTCTCGGGATGTGTGTGACTGAGCTCTTTCCCCTGCTTTCCTCCTTGCTTTATCTTAAATTCCATTACCGCAGCTTCAACAATGAGTAAACACTCACAAATCATCATAAAAGCACAGATGCCGCCCTGACCACAAGTATCCGATTAGTATGACACCATGAATGAAAGTGCAGTTAGGTGGCCACACTGCTTTATCAGCCGAGGTGCAGGTCCGACCTATTTAAGAGCCATTGCAAGGTATTCAAATGTCACTGCTTTGTGTAATTTCATGCTCCACAACTAGAGGCTGCAAGAAGATTGTCACCATAAATAAAGCCATTAAACAATTTGTGTATTTTAGGGGAAAATTTAATGTGGGAATTTTTTTTTATACACCAATAAAACCACATGAAATCTTGTTCACAACAACAATAACTATAAAGTCAATACTGTGATAGAAAAACACCTCAGAATGTTTATTTTAGATCCCATGGCTAACCCTGTTATATCTGAAAAATCAATATATTTAATACAAATTACTCTGTTTAATGTCTCTGTCACATTTCTTGCTACTATGTTTCAAAGCTCAGCCGCTGATCATAAATTCAGATCAGAAGCACAAGATAATACATCACACTTTTACAAAATACTGTGCAAGGACTTAGACGTACAACCAAAAGGTGAGCATGAACAAACAGCCATATTTCATGATTGATGCACTGGCAAAGATCCAGTTCACTACTTCCATACAAGAGGGGGAAAAAAAAATCTATTTCTCTCCAGGCTTGGGGTCAGGAGTTAAATATTTTCTGCATAGGCAATCCGCTCTTTCCACCACACTATTTATAGCGCAGGCAGAAACAGCTGAGCTGACTGCAGTGATGTCACTTGCGCTGATGGAATGCTTTGTTCCACAGCGTGTGCGCATGCCACCTGGGTCTGTGCGAGCTGCGAGGAGAAGCTCGATGCGGGAGCCAAGATGGCTGACAGTTGCCCCAATTTTCAAGAGTAAAAAAAAACAAAAAACAAAAAAAAAACCCGTCACTATCTCCTTGAACCAGGCTGCCCACGCCTCCAAAATACAGTACATAACCTTATAGAAGCATTCACTCCTCTGTCATGCCTCCGGTGTGTTACAGCCATGAAAGGTATCGGTATTTGTGGCTGCCATTTAGAGCTGAGCGCTCATGCCAAAGTAGGGTAACATCAGGGTGACCACACACTGCGGCTGAATAGGAGAAACTAACACACACACACACACACACACACACACACACACACACGGTCTTAAAGCATTTAACTGTTTGTCACTACGTGCATAAGATGCATGCGGCTGAGGCGTTGAAGAAGTACTATACCCATATATATTTTTAGTAAGCCTTTGGGCTTCTTTCAGTGTCCCTAAAAGAGCATGGTTGCCTGGCAACCATTATTGTTGCCATGGAGATTCATGTGTTGGCAGCTGCTGCAATCAGCATTAACTCAAGGCACATATTCTCATTCCGATAGTCAGGCGATGGGAAGGCAACTAGGACACACAGTCAGAGAGGGATAGTAATCAGTGTGAAACATATGCTCATCCATTACTCGCTGCATTAATACAATTATATCAAAAGAAATTTATGGCTGTGCTTTGGTGCAATGATCACATTGCAGGCAGAGGCATAAAATTCCACCTCATAACAGATCCCCACTTTAATTTAATAAATGGCAGCAGGCTGTAACACAATGGAAAACAATGCCATTTAGCCTCTGACGAAAACCTATCTGATAAAGAATGTCTCTATTTAGAGTCACATTAGAGAATGTGTTCTTTGAAAGCATCAAGGTGAAAAGCTGCACACACCATAGCTCGAGTACATGTTAATAATAACAAGACAACAGTGTCCCTGCTGTGGAATGTATAAGCAGCATTTACGAATGGCACATTTGACAATATTGTTTACATATTAAATCATTTCATGAGGAAGCTTATTGCACAGTGAACCGCACTGAGAGACAGTGAGGGTTATGCTTAGTGATAAATTTCAGACTAAACTCAATATTTTCTGTAGCTCTCTGCCAGCTGCTGCTGTTTCATTTCGACCTGTTGGGGGATAAGTGATATTTACCTCTTTCCCTTCTTCATATGGGTACGCGTCCATGCCCACTGGAACAATTGCAGCCCTGTTGAGAGTAGACACGCGCAGAGATCATAATAGCAGTTATTTCCTCTCTGTTTTATTTTTATTTTTTTTTCCAGGACCGAGCTCTCTCTGTCACTTCACTGTTGACATCACAGAGATATGTGGGGATAAAGAGGCAGAGAAAAACAATAACAGACCCACTGACCCCCATTTCACAAACCTTGGGGGTATGGGAGAAATCCACTTACAAGCCTAGAACAGACCTGCTGATTGGGCCTCAACAGGCTTTCTATTAGGGAACAGTGGAAGTGCAGCGGAAGGTCCTGACTGCTGCCATTTCTGAGCGAGGATGCTTCAGCGACTGATAGCGCAGATTTACATCTAACCTCTCGTGCACCTCGGGTGAGACGGCCATGCCGAACTGTATCTCGAATCTGAGAGACAATTGGATAAGTGTGGAATGCAGTTATTGAACTATATATTAATCTACACCACGCCTTGTAAAATCAGTGATCTGATCATATCACTCCTGCTGCATCAATTTAAAAAAAAAAAAAAAAGACTGTGGCTGAGCAATGTGAGGCACTCGCGCTGGAATACAAGCTATTAGAGCAAAATGATTTCCAGAAGCATGAGCACCTGTGTCCAGAATTCATTTGTTTAATTCAATTACTGCTTTATGTTTGCACACATGGAGCGGATTGGAGAGTATTGACTACATTTAAAGAGACTTAGGGCTCTTGATACGCATCTTTCTGCAACAAATCAAGACTTAGCTGCTCATCTTAAATGTATATTAAAGCCAGTTGTTTTCCTTCCAGCACACCAACCCTCAGGCCATCCACTTCACTCCAAAGAAAACCTTAGGTTAATGATTCTGTAAACTTCCCCTCTCTTACAACTTTAATTGCCCAACACAAGAGAAACATGGCTTTGGGAGTCAGACGTGATAATCTCTTGGCATAAGCATTAGAATGGAGGCTCACCTTGCTTTCACTGGATGCTGCTGGTTGACATTTAACATCACAGAGAGAGGGGAGGTGGAGAGCCAGGTGCCCTACATGCACATTTGACCCCCTGCTAATGTCAGAGGGGGAAGGTCCCACACACTCATCCTCGCTTCACTCACAGAAAACACTACAACGGTGCAGAGAACAAAGTATCTGTCTCAGTAATTACAGACAGGATTCAGTTTCCTGTTGTATGTTTAGGTAGTCGGAGGCGCAATTTATGCAAGATATCCTAATTCCAGATAACATGCGTCAGATTGGAATTTAGGTTAAAGTTTCTACTGTATCATGTGGGGTCAATACTGTATGACAGTGTAAAAGTAAGGCTTCAGATGATCATAAATAGCGTTCTACAAGGAAACTTCTTTTGACATCTTGTAAATTCACCTAAACAAAGTCAAATTACAAACCGCCTACACAAACTTTCATCTCAAGAGGCATAATTTCTCTTTATACACCTCCTCACTAATGTCATCTTCTCTGAAATTACAAATAGCGTTAAATTAATTGTGCACATTTAAAAGGCAATTAAAGCAAAAAGTTTTTAAAGAATGATTTTCATACTGAGCGGAAAGCTCCGTAAGAGAAGATGCACATTTTGGAGGACACCACAAACGCAGCCAGCAGGCCTGTAACCCAGTGCAGATGACCTGGTTCTGCTTGCACGCAACCATGAAATAACAACTGCTGTTTGGTGTTTGATGTTAGCTCGGGGAGCATACTGTCCCTGCTCGGGCTAAGCAGGCACACGTTACGGTTAGGATTTGTTTGAAAAAAAAAGAAAGAAAGAGAAAAAAAAAAAAAAAAAACTGCAATGAGGTCATGTCCTGAAACTAAGCGGGATCTACTGGGTTATTATCTAATTCTGTAGTCTGTTCATTGCAGGTCAGGACGGTGGCACATATAATATTGTAGCACACATAATCATTTTTTTAGATTACACAAGAAGTCTTTTTTCATACTGGATGAAATGTAAGGTGTCTGATCAAGCAGAGAAGATATTTTTGTGCCTTTGTATGTAAAAGGCAAAAACGAATAACCTATTGATAAGCGTTATTGATATTGTATCTGCGTGGTTCCCATGGCGACCACACATATGCTTTGTTATAAAGGAAAATTGTGTTTACTCTTTGGAGCGAAACACAAACAGCGCTGAGAGTTTTTGTGGATTATTTTTCACAAACTGATGCACGTTTGAAATTGATTTGCGTGTCCAAAAGCAATTAGAAATAGAAATAGAAAGAATACATTGTATTTTTTAAAATGGATTTAATTATTTTGAAGAATAAATATCAATACATTTGTTCAGTAGCCAGGAGTTCATGTACATGTACACGGTTCTTATGGTCATGATGTAAATTATATTTGAAGAAAATGTCATTATTTAAGCAACATGTTGACCAAATATTCCTCTCATTAAATACTCTAAATATAACTACTCAAACTGTGGAAACACACAGCATGCCCCCTCTCTCTAATGTGGTACTGCAGGTTTGTTTACCTGTCTGTGCTGCTTATGTAACATAAGAATAAGCATCTTTTGATTTCAGGCAGGAAACCAAAACCAGTAACTTTTCCCAACTTCTTTACATGAATATTCACGATTGTAGCAACTTCTTTACAGCAAGGGTGTAGAGACCAAAACAGAAAAATACATTAGAATTTGTTAAAACAATAATACTAATATTTAAGCTGCTGCCTCAGCTATCAGAAACACATTTTCACACTTATAAAGGCAAAAATACTCATCAAAATGTAACATCAGCTGCTATTTTTCATTCAAATCAAATTATGACTTCACAAAAATCTAGGGGAAAAAAACACTAATTACAGAAGGACAAGTGTGCCACAATTAAAATGTTTAACAAATTACTTATGTAGAAGAAATGACGAATAAATGGATCAACGTGTCGAGCCAGCTTTGATGTACATTTTATGGAGAATATTATAGCACAAAGAGCAACATCGTTTAGTCAGTGTGAGGCTGTGGGGGGAGGCCTGATGCATGATGCAAAAAATAAGGGGGGCTGATGGAAGAGCTGCGGTTGTTAAAGCATCTCGTTGCTAAAACTGATGCAACTACGACGTTTACTGCTGCAGAGCACAGAGCCTGCAGCAGCTTGGACACATTTTCCTACAGACAGATACATTTTCGTTTCGATTTGGTTTCCAATTCGTTACACTGCTTCTCGAAAAAGACTAACACCGATGCTTATTAGGCAGCTTTAATGCCCACACGTAGGTTTCAAATGAAATGAACGCAGGTCATTTTGCCCGGTGCTAAATGTTATTTGATCTTGAGTAAAAATTTCTTTTCTTTTTTTCTTTCTTTCTTTTTTTTTTTTTTTAAATAAAGTAAATAAGTACATTTCCTGTGGCCAAGCAGCTGAGGGAGGAGGCCTGTTCAGGATTTTCATGTCCACAAATAACTACATGGCTTCGCTCGAAATTGCACGTAGACGCACAGAGCATTTCGATGTCGCCTTGGTTGTAGTTTTTGCACTAGTTCACACATGGACTCCCGTGTGAAGAAAAAGCTGTGCACACATGTAAGGGCGTTTCGGATCCTGCAGCGTCCGTGTGATTTGATGCAAACTAATGGTATTCACTATGATAATGCGCTGCCACCGACTACATTATTTTATGCAATTTCGTCAGATCGGTTCAATGCTGTGCAGGCGGTTATACCCCCCTTTTGTCCTTGAGTCCTCAGGTGTGGAGAACAACATGTCTCTGCGCGACAGAAATCCCATTCCGGAGATGTTGAACGCATATCCCAACAGAAGAGTGAAACAGATGGACGGGCTACAGTTTAATAATAAGTCCAAATCCAGTCTTACTTGGCCGTGTGTTTCCATCCGCCGGCTGTCTGCTGCACAGAGCCTCAACTTCCACTATTAGGCTGCAACTTTTACAAACTTCCACCTCTGTCCAAATGATGGAATTTGCATCTGCAGCCGCTAGTTATTTCTTTTTTTTCTCTCCCACTTCTTTTGCCCCTTCATGCCACCCCTCTAACACCCCTCCTTTTTTTCTTTCTTTCTTTTTTTTTTTTTTTTAAACAGGGGGCCCAGTGGCTGCCTCTTGATTTATAAATGTTTATGTGTTTTGAAGTGCGGGACAAAAGGGGGTGGCCTGTGACCCCTAGGAGCCCCGACCTTGTGCAGGTTCATTGTGAGGCGCTGGGAAAGGGGCTTTGGGAGTGAGACCCCGGGCCACTGACCCACACACACATCCCAGAGCCCTGCCATTCATGTGCGCACCGCTGCATGTCGCCCCGCAGCTCCCATTGTTTCAGCGGGAACAATAGCTTTACCCCCCTCTCTGCCGGAGAGAAAGCAGCTTTCAAACTTCCCTCTAAATGTAGCCTGACGCAAGCCCTGGCAGACTTTCCCTCTAACCCTTTAAATAAAGAATAAAAATGTTGACAAAACGTTAACGCTGTTAGTGGTATGTTCACCCGTGTTGCATCACGCACCAGCCTTGCATCATTGCACTAACTGGGTTCTTGCTGCCGTCAAAGGCCAACACTGTAACAGAGTGAAACAATAAGCCAGGAACAGAGTGAAACTGAGAAAGAGAGAGATGTGCAGAGGATGGAATGACAGAAGGGGAGAACTCGAAGAAACAGACCGTGAATAACACCTTCGGGCTATTTCTAATGCTGGAATCAGATATATATTAATAGGTTGGAGGTAAGTAGGCATTAGCAGGCCTGTGCGTTCTGCCCTGACTACAGGGTTAGTGAGGTTACTCAAATGACATCATACATGGGGCCCTGGTTTCGATTGGATCTTTGCCTGGGAGTCAATCACGGCAGGAAGTGAAGGGGATACAAACGAGCAGTGCAGGACTGCCACTTGCTTCAATCAATTGCACTGCCTCAGCGTTGAATCTAAACTAGAGAGGAGCCTCTGTCCTACTGGATGTTTAAATTTGTAGAACAGAATATGTTGAACTTGCACTCAAAATTTGCGTTATAGGTCTGTAACACACTGCAGGCACAACAGAAACACATCTTTCCTCATTACTGGTGTAAAATATCCCCCCCAGTTTGTCTGGGCACGGGTTCCACATACAATTAGACTAACACAGCCTATAGAAATTGAGTTGCAATCCAGCGGCCTGATGCGTGAAACTGTAACGCACTAATGGACCTCTCAAGACAAACGGCATTAAACATGATTAATTGTGGCCGACAAGGCGACGATCCGACTACACACACACACACACACTCCTAATGCAGAGCTCCACTAGATTATAGAATAGTTATTACTGCACATATAAACTAAAGCATGCCTTCAGCATGGTGTTACACTGCACACTGAATCGATCAGCCGCAAACGTGCACGAAAACAATCCAGTTAAAGAGAGAAATAATAACATAAAACAGTTAGACGTATGGGGCTTTTTGAGTGCGCGCATAGGATGCATTTGCGTGTCAGTGTGAGCGAGCGCGCATTTGTATGTATAAAAGCGTGTGTGTGCGCCTGTGCATGTGAGGAGAGAGAGAGAGAGAGAGAGAGAGAGAGAGAGAGAGAGAGAGAGAGAGAGAGAGAAAGAGAGAGAGAGATTTTATTGTAATGCACAGAACGACCTGCCCTCTTTTGAAAAAAAAGCGAGAAAGCGCAGCCATGCTTTGCAGAGGCTACAGCATCGCTCTCATTGGTAGTACCAGCCTCTCGACCAAACGGAGTCTTTGCTTGTCCGCCGCTACACCGAAATGAACCCGGGAATACAAGCGACTGCCTCCTTGATGTAAAAGATCTGCAGTGAAGTAATAATGCTTTAACAAAAAAAAAAAAAAATTGAAGTAAAAGATCACGGATAAATATTAGCAGAGCACAGTGTGCTGGGATCCACCATATGGCGTGGACCATATCATGGTGAGTATCTTCTGCTTGCTTTATGCTCGACCCTTTTGATCCATTATTGATAAACTGAATGTGTGTTTCTGCCTCGGCTGTTTGCTAGAGTTTGTATTTGACCAGATTCAAAGCAGAAATATGATTTTATTTTCCATCTGCAGACAGATATTGCTCCTGTAACGCTTTCCCCGTGCACGTTGCACTTGCCATTGTTATTGCGGGCTTTAGGGAATAAACCACTTTAGGAGGAGAGCTGACAAAAAAAAGGAGGAGGGGGGGGGGGGGGGGGGGGGGATAGAAAAACACGAGAAAAACCCGCGCACGGGTGGACAGATCAGTTTTATGTCGACGGTTGCACAGTCAATAAGAAGGATAAAGAGATTTTCCGTGGGCACATCGTTTGTTCGTTGCGCGGTGCTTAAGGACAATAGGGGTCGTGTTCCTGACGGTGGTCAGAGATAGATAGAGGGACCCGAAATATGGAGATGTGCTGACGAGTTGGGATGAAGCTCCAAAAAAAAAACCGAGCTGAGAGTCGCCCCGGTTTTTCCAGGGGATGGGGACGTTTCCGTCTAAAATGGCGTTTCCCTTTGTTTCTGCATCCCTCTCCTCTCTATTCCAGCGAATGGGTAATGCATTGCAATTACCATATCGACGAGCCTGCGCCTCTTCATTTTTTTTCAGCACACTGCTTTAAACGCAGTGGATTTAAGGGCTTTGAATGGTGAAAACAGGAGCTGTCAGTGCCCTCGGTGTGTTAGCTCAGGGGCTCCGTCAGCCCCTCAGATTGGAAAGCAGGTATGCGACTCCTAATTGTGATTAGACAGCAGTGACTTCATCTGAATCTCAGCAGTTTTTAGTCCACGTTATGCAAATCAGCAGGCTCCCTGTAGCCTGCAGATTATTCTGGATTATAATCGCAAGGATCTGCTATCTGTGTCACCCAGTGTGGAAGTCATTTATCCTTGTGCACTTATGCATCGCCCTCATCCTGACAGCCACAACACAGGCTCTGATTTAAATCTTATTGCAGCAAAATACACTCACATCAAACAGCAGGATGACACGAGCATCCCTCCCTCATCCCTGTATGTGTGTGTGTGTGTGTCTAAGTGTGCAGGGAAAGAGTGCATGTGCGCATGCCCGTGCATGAGTGTGAGTGTTTCTGTGTGTGTACGTACACGTGTGTTCTCATTTTTTTTTTTTTTTTTTGAATAGTGCAATGTTGCATAACCGTTCACAGCCAATGCCAGATTTAGGCACAATTTGCGGAGCCATTGTTGGCATTTCCTCTGCCGGCCCGTACACACACACACACACACACACACACACACACACACACAGATCACCAACCAACTGCAGAACTATTAACACATTTCACCGATAAACGTTAATACTCCAAATGGGAAGTCGTCAATTTCCCCCCTAGTTTCAAGGACACAGGGTAGTCATGAGGAGGACGCTGGGTAATATAGAGGAACATCTGTTTGCCCGGTGACGTCAACACCCCCCACCCCCCTCATCCTCATCCTCATCCTCCTCCTCCTCCAACTCCCCCCACCCCCCTCTCATCCCAATCCTCTTGTGCTGAAGGCAGATGCCTCATTTGTTTGGCTGGAGCACCATTAATCCCAAAGTCAGAGGAAAAGACCGGACGGAGAGAGATCAGTCCCATTTAGGCGGTGTCGGTGCTGGGGCTCGGTGTCCCGGTCAGTTTGCTGTCGGGAGAAACGCGTGCGAGGGGACGCATATACATAGAGCACCACTGTGCTCAGGACACCCGCAGTTACCAAGGCTCTTCAGCTGCCCCGTTTGCAATTTGCGGCAGTATTAACGTGTGACCCGCAAGTAGAGATGTGTGTGTGTTTGGAGAAAAAAAATGCGTGCGTTATGTGACTCGGAAAACCAATATTTTGGACGTGGACAGTGACTTTTTTCTGTTTTATGGACGTCAACTGCTTTTTTTTTTTATAAAGAGAAAAAAAACAGGTCAATGTGGAATATGAGGTTTTGTCATCTGCAATTCTCTGTGAAGTTCATGACGCATTTTGTGTTTTCTTTTTTGTAGGTGCATTATGGGATAATGGAGGACTTTTAAGCAGCTTTCTGCAGTTTTGGACAAAGCGTCGACGGGAAAGACATCAAACGGAGTCCTTTTTCGCCTGCAAAAAGCGGCCTGGGACGTATAATCATTTTACCCGCAAACTACCTGCTGGCTGTTTTGCGTTTAAGACATGTAACATAACCTGTTTTTTTCTCCAATTGAATGTTTTTTTTTCTTTTCGCACAAAAAAAGGTAGGCCTGCACAACAACCGGGAGAGGATTTGATCTCTTTGGATCCGTGCTTGGGATTTTTTTTTTTTTTTTTGGTCAAACTTGACATCCTGATACAGTCTTTAGTCAAACAACACAGGCCTCAAAGGCTGCCAAATAATTGGGTTATGTTTGTAATGAGAGGTTTCACGGAAAGGTTCGAGGTGTCTTCAGTAGATGCAGCTGGTGGACAGACAAACATGCATGCAAACACACACATCCACACACACACACAGACGAGCGGGGTTGTGTCTCTCCGTGTTCACAGCGGACCTTGATTTAATGTCTTACAATTAAGGCACGCGGTGAATGCCAAGAGATTATCCTACTTTCTTCGGATGTCTGCAGATCTATGAAACATCTTTTTAGCTATTTACATTTTTTTTAAAAAAGCAGCCTGGTGTCTTCTGCTTCGAACTGTATTATCCATGTACTGCCTCTTCCCTCATTTCGTTCAATAAAGTGAATACACACAATTCTGAATTCTGTTTTTATGTGAACATACATGTGATGGCTCCTATGTGTGTGTGTGTGCGTGTGGGAGCTGTCCATCCATCCATCCATCCATCCATCCATCCACACACACACGCACGCACACACACACACACGCTGGCCGGGAGCGCTGTCCATCTTCTGTGGTGCTGAAATCTGCGCACCAGCGATCAGCCTTTTGTTTCACTCGGCTGCCGGTGCAGAAGCGGAAATGGCTTAACTAGATCACTGTAGTACAGGAATGCAGCCCGACTTCTACACTGCGTACACTGCGTACACACACACACACACACACACACACACACACACACACACACACACACACACACACACACAGATATTAGAAGATATCATAAACATCTTCGGTCGAGCAGCAACTCTCCAGACCTTATTTTTCCTAAATGAAGGATTAAATCTGTAAACTGCTTTCCACTGCGGTTGATGCTGTTTAAGTTTTTTTTCTACAATAACGTAGAACCTTTGAACGAAAGGTTACATTTAAATTTACTGTCGATTATTTGGAGAAAACAGTTGAGCAGATCTGCAGTGGAAACAAGTGAACATCTTGTTCTAGCGACACACTCGCTCGGAGAAACACTGTTCAAATTTTTGGCCGTGAGGCAGCTTCTTTTTCGCCACCCTGCAGTAACCTAGAAAGGCCCTGCATGACAAAGATATTAAACTATGATTTATTTGGATTTGCATATTAAATTGACATACACGCGGTGTTAGTGTGGAGTATAAATGAGGAGCCGGGCTGAGCTCTGCACATATGAACTCAAATGTCGGATTAAATTGTTACTGAAGGGGTTTGGAGACGTTTCCCAACAAGCCAGTCCACAGTCCAGTGGCTGAAAGAGTCTTATGGCATTTGCGGATGAAATAACATCCTCCTGTCTTAGTCTGTCGCCTAGTGGCGTTCAGGGGCGCCGCACTCTGATATATTAAAACATGATGGAGGCTCATGTTTCTTCTCTGCGAGCTAATAATTTGACACACAACAGAAATTGTGATAAGAATCGTGGACCTACACTTGACACCATCTCAGTTATGTTACATTAAAAGAATAAAAAACACAGCATTTGCTCGTGTTGTCACTCAACGCACCACATAGAGTAAAACATTGGTCCCATTTTGACAGCAGACAATAATCAGATGTTGAGTAATGACACGAGTCTTTGCATACCACTGCCGAGAACGACAGAAGGAGTGATGGATGGAAAAAGTGCCTGATGTAGAGGGGAGGTGGTTATCAAATTATTACGCCACTCATAAATGTTTATTTCCTTAAATCCTTCAAATAACAGAGTAGAGAAAACAATTAACGCAACGCTGAACAGGGTGAGAGAAAATGTGACAGTTCACCTTTAACCAAAAATGATTAAACTCTAAATAGAAGCAGAAAACAGCATTAATCTATGATGCTGTATGATGGAGTGCTACATGACTGATGAAGGAGGAACACTGATTCCTAACAATTTAAGAAGTCAGCTCCAGCATTTACCTGGTCGGGGAGGGTTAAAACATTAAGAGAAACTGCAACTTACAGGATAAATAGAGCAGCCTACATGCCATGTCATGAATATGGCACACTAGATGTAGAGGCACCACATGACAAAATTGAAATTTCATATCAGGTCTGTACAGCCCGAGTCTGGCTTCCACTGATAACCAAAATCTTCAAAGTTGAATGAAATCCACCAGGCTGCCATAAAGCATGTTCATCATGCTCCTGCTTTTCCCTCAGCTCCTCCAGCATTAACGGGATTTCCCATTAGAAGTCATTGACTGCCCTCTTGTGGTAGAAATTGGAAACTCATTTGGATTCACAAGAGATTCATTTTAAGTTTGCGTATATGAAAAAAAGCTGAATGATTTAGACTGATTAATTATATTTAGTCTGACTTTGGACAGCCTAAAAATGGACAGATAAAGTTTAAAACATTTAGATTTATAAATTGTTGAATTTAAATGATTTCAAACACTTAATTTTGAAAGTTGTGTGTCCACTTTCAGGGGTGGTAAGATGAAATAACATGCAACAAAGCCTGAAACTATTGTATATGAAGTCGGACAACTCTTAAGCTGACATATAAACGCTGTAGTGTGGTTTGAGTAGTGTGAGGTTTCATTAATGGTTACAACACTTCCTGTGCTCCTCCTGTGTCTAAACTTCTCTTCGTCTCAATCTAAATTGATGCTTGTTCTTTTTTTTCTTACAAGGTTTTGCCTTCAGTGGTCTCTTCATTACCAAAGTGCTGACAGACTGTGGCTGTAATGGCTGTGGCACCGTCCTGGCCCATCTTGTCTCATTAGCCGGACCTGATTGGCCATGAAGGTGTTCTCTTGCTGTCTCAGGATAAAGCGACTGTCTCTGCCACTCGTTAGATCATAATTCCTCAAGTATTCTGCCCCCGATGGCCTCTCATGGAGCCTGAGCGGAGAGACTGAACATACGCTAATTGAAATGTGCTGGAAAAGGGGTAAAACATTGACCTTGAATGTGTTAAGCAAGCATGAATCAATTGTGATTGTGACGCAGCTACAAAGGAACTTCTTTGCCATGAACACTGCACCCCAACAGGGTAAAAATATATATTCAGTCCAGCATGTTTCTTAGCTTACTTTGATTTTGAAGTGCAACTCCTCATTTAAGTCAGTTATTCATATATTTGAGAACACATAACATTTGACATTTAATCAGCAAATATCATGACAAGACGAGAGCAGAGGGTTAAGTATCAGTTATTTTTATATGAAAATATGATTATACTAAATGGCAAAAGATATGTGGCTGGCATTATTGTGGAAACAAGTGGTGGAGAACACCTCCTGTCACTCGACAGAGGATGGCTACTACATCTGTGTGGGTTAGAAATTAGTGCATGTGGGAGTTGGGACTTAATGAGAAACTCATTTATTGTGATGGTTTATTGATGTTTTCATTTTTATAGGCAGGACTTGTCTTTCTCTAAGAAGTGGACTCAAATCACAACAATATTTCTTAAAAAAAAAAAAAGAAAGAGCCTTTTACACTCTGTATCTACATGTTATCCAAGGACACGCGCGGATTGTGAACTTTCTTCTATGACAAACTTTGCCATCTTCAGTGGGTGACATATAGTAGGAGGCAGACGCTTCTATGAAGCTCCATTGTAACTACACAATACCTAGTTGTCATGGTGACATCTCAGACGCTGAAAAACTCCACATTCACTGTGGTTTCAACTGGCAGGTGTCAATTGTAATCGCTGCTAAAGGTACCTGTAATGTAGACAGCACCACATGCCATGGTAACTAGCCATGGTAACTTGGAAGTAGAGGGAGATTTTTTTACCCTTAATGCATTGCAGTTAGTACCTACAAACGGCTTCTAGGGGAGAGTAATTACCCAGATAGCTTTGTGCAAGAGCCAGAAATTTCCACAGTGAAAAGGAATATGAATCACAGTGCACTGTGGGGCCACTGTGAGGAGTTCAGGTATGACCTCTTTCGAAAGGCAAGTTCTGCAGGTGTAAACTGTGCTGCTATTAGCACTACAGACAACTCCACTGCCCACAGACATTCTCGTGGTGGTTGTTATAAACTTTTACGAGGCAAAATTATCCATTTATGATTCTTTTAAAAGTAGAGTACTCCAGTGATTTAAAGTTGAAGGACTTGTGGAACTCAAATTGTCTTTCACTAGGCCCTGCCTGCCTGCAAATTCACTGTTCTGTTATAAATCTGATGCCTTAAAACCAATCTGAGATGTGGCATGTGACACCATAAATCATATTCTGTTTTCACAGTCAGGGCAGCACACGTTTTAACAAGTAAATTGATCATTATTGTGCTCATATTAATTTAAATATTCAATTTTATAACTGTTTATGGCTGCTTCATTACTTAAAATGGGAGATTTAGGCGTTGTTTCCCCCATGATAGTTACTGACACACTCGGCATACTTGAGATGCTGATTATAATTTTTAAAAGTAGTAATCTCTTTGGTTTTTGCTCATGGTGGCATGTGAAAGGGGTCACTGGGTAAAGGAAAAGCTGCAGCCAGAGCTTAGTTGTTGATCCTGATGACGTTTGCCTCTCCATTATGGGTGTACTACACTGAACACCCCAATAGATGGCAGTGTGAGCACAAGTAAATACCGGTAAGAGCTGTGGATCGTGCCATGGGAAAACTGATACTCAAACTGAGATATACACAGTGAAACAGAGAAATCCACGTTCATTATGAGAGACGTTTGACTTGAACTAAAAACCTGTGAGTAAGAAAAATGAAAGAAAATGTATCTGCTGGTTCAGAAACAACACATCATCAATGCAGACTGTAGCAAAGTCTCATGTCAAGTTTGATAATGATAAGCTTGGTCTTTCTTTGATTTGGAGTGAAGGTTTGGTGTCACAATTAAAAAGAAGAGCCAACAAGATAGTGGCAACAGAAAGAAAAACCACAAACACACTAAACAAATCATGAAAATGAGCTGAATTGTGCTAACAAACAAAAATATATAAATATTAACTTGATAAAGATGAACATTAGCTTGGAACTTTTGTCTTGAAACACACGTTTAGCTGGATGTCACACAAGCAAATCACTGAAACAGATCATTTCATGATCAGGGGGCTTGTTAAAGAGACACACAAATATACACACACACACACACACACACACACACACACACACACACACACACAATCAAAGGGACAGTTAGAGCGCACGCGGTATTGTTTGTCATCGTTTAAATGCCATTAATTAAAACGTTAACCTGATTGGGTAGAGAGTGGGCGAGGGGGAGAGGGTGTCTGTATCCCAATAGGCGAATCCTTTTTAATAACCCGCCTCGAGATAATGATGTAAAAAGACTCAGGCGTCTCGTGCGTAACGAGGATCATCGTGGAGATCCGGTGAAGGTGAATCAGAGACACAGAAAGAAAGAAAGAGAGAGAGAGAGAGGGAGAGAGAGAGAGAGAGAGAGAGGCAGGATAGAGCAGCACTTATTACACGAGTCTCCTCCTCGTCTCCACACCTCAGCTGACAAGTCGGGCCAAGCTGCAACTTCACCACTGACACACAACTAAACTCGTAAAGGACAAACACAAGAAGAAACTCATAGAGACGCGTGAAGAGTTCCCAGAAGCGATCGTTGCCTGCAACAACGCGCAGACCACAAGGCTATGGACAGACGGATGAACTTGAACGGCGGCGCAGGGGACATTTTTCACAAAACTCTCAGCGCCGTGTCCACTAAAAAAATGGACCCTTTCAGATCGTCGGCCGGCATTGAACTACCAGCCAGAGATCGTCAGTCACCGATCAGCTGCTTCGACCAGAACGATCCAGACCCGATTCAGCCGGGAGGACTGGCAGGTGGCAGAGGGGGTCCACTGGGTCTGCCGACCGGATCTTTGTGCGTCAATTTCGGCGAGAGCGCCAACAGGACCTCGGTGGCGGAGAGCAGCGGCGGAGAGCAGAGTCCTGACGATGACAGTGACGGCAGGTGTGACATGGTCCTCCTGGCCGACGGGCGGACGCTGCCCACGGGGAAAGGAGAAGGAGGTAAGAAAACCAAAGAGCAGAAAACACTGAGGCTAAACATCAATGCCAGAGAAAGACGAAGGATGCACGATCTGAACGACGCGCTGGATGAGCTCAGAGCGGTCATCCCTTACGCGCACAGCCCGTCAGTGCGGAAACTCTCCAAAATCGCCACTTTGCTGCTCGCAAAAAACTACATCCTCATGCAGGCGCAGGCACTGGAGGAGATGAGGAGGCTAGTGGCGTACCTCAACCAGGGCCAAGCCATCTCTGCCGCGTCGATACCGGCCACCACCGCCCTCGCAGCTCCCGGCTTGAGCGCGTATGAGCAGCCGCCTGGATATTCCCCCTTCCCCACCGGAGTGGCCGCGTCCTCCTGCCCCGATAAATGTGCCATATTCAACAACGCCACCTCCAGCCTCTGCAAACAGTGCACTGACAAGCCTTAACTGCGGCTGACAAAGACTCACGAAGAAGCACACGAGACAACAGACACCACTCTTAAGAACACTTTTGGAGAGGGAAACCTGTGAGGCTACTGTTGTTGAAGTCAGTAGGCTAGAGACAAAGAAGTAATGCCGATGAATACTTTTATAATATTTACTAAATGCATTCAAAACGCGCTTTTTTGTTCAAACAATACTTGATTGTGTATATAAATCATCCTTAAAGTGCTGGTATGAATGGCAGTGAAGACCAAACACAAGTACAGTAGGCCTGTAAGAGTGGCTGCAAGTGTTGAGAGTGAGTTTGTTGATCACTTGCTCTGTTATGGACCCCTTTTGGAGATGTGGGTGACCTGACAACCTGCGACTTTTCTTTCTCCTTTCACTTGAACAGATGGACAACCATCCTGGTGCGTTCATCCATCCTCACTTTCTGCTGCTTCCTCTTTTATTAATTTATTATTTTTCGCGCTTTTTGTTTCCCTTTCGCTCACCTCAGAGACATTTTGCTTGTTTCTGGCTCGAGGCCTGTTTTCATGAACTTTTCTATCGAGCACGTGGAATGTCATGAACAAGGAAAAGTTAAATGAAATAGATGACAAGTGAAGTCGTTTTGATCAGTCAGATGTTTATGTGCTAATCCAGACTCTTGTTAATAGTTGTGCACGCCTATCACGATTCTTTTTGGGGGGCACTGTGATATAATAAAATTTCAGAAAAATTTAGAAAACCCGAGTGAAGGTTTATCAGGTGTTTCGATGTGTCTTTTGTAATTTATTAATTTGGATAATTTTGCTTGCATTGCACATTGTAGTTGCTGTATCTTTTGCGTTCCCCTTTTTCCCCCTTTTTCATAAAAAACGATCGAGGTCTTCAGATGAATCGCGTTGTCAGGTCAAGCTGTGGATTACTGTAGATACCTTAGTTATTATATGAGCAAAGAGGGGCCATTTGTATGTATTTCAGTGTTGAAAAGCTTTATTAAAATATTTTGAACAACAGAAATACTTCTGATTATTCATCTGGTGTGAAGTCAGAGTAAACTGTCTAACTTTTATTTTGGATTTGATGAATACACACTGAAATGTGCAACTAAATTTTGAAATTTTATTGTGTTTAATCGTAAAAGTTCTTTTAAGTGCTTATTATAAAATCAGACTATAGCTTCAAAGGGGGGATGTAGCTCTTATTTGTGAGCCGGGTGTCAAGTTCACAGAGGAGAAATTGTTCAATAATTTTCTGCTCCATCAGAACCGGTAACTTTTATTTTCTGGAGCTTTAAGTGACGCCAAGTGTTGGGAGTGAAGGCCAGACGTGGTGGGCGAATATCGCCTCAAGATAGCAACAAGATGTTTGTGCTCCTCGAACAAATAAAAAAAGAAAGAAAGAAAGAAAAGCAAAGAAACAAACTGGCGACCATTATTGTGACGATTAAAACAATTTCGATGACGGTGTGTGATAATATGTTAATTCGAAAACAAGTGTGTGAGAAAACTGTCGACTGTAATACCTGGCTTCACATAATGAAACACATCGTTAAGGCAATTAGACCTCCAGAATGTGATTAAGGAACGTAATTACGACGCTGTTCATTGCCGTAATTTGGTGTCTTTAATCACAACGCAGCCATCAGCTGCACTCCCATCGACTCGCCCTTTGTCCTCCTCAGTCGTCTGTCCATACCAAAACATTTTGACGAGGGCCAAACAGAAAGTCTGAGAAATACTCTAATATCTTAGACAATCCTAAAAACAGCCACTCTGCGTGGATATCAGTCTTCAAAATGTAGACAGGAAGTAAAGTTCTGAATCAGGTTGAAACACTTAGGCCAAACACTGAGAACAATAATCATAATTACGCACAAAGGCTGAGAGGACGTATTAAAGCAACAATCTAAGTGCTGTAAATAAAAATAACATTTTAATGAAGTGAAAGTTACTAATCTTTAATACTTTGTCACAAAGTGCAAAGCCAGTGTGAGTCCTGAAGACTTCAGCACCATGGACAGAGGCAACAGATTTTAAAGGAAACATACAAGGAAATAATGATTTTCTCACCAGATGAATTCATCTACTGCTATTATTGTAATTATATATATTTGAACAATTAAGCATTTCTTGTAAGACTAGGAGCTTTGATATTAGATTCACAACTGTGGCAACAGTGTTTTTTTTAGTGTTTTAAGTGAGGATTTTTGACTATCTGAGTGGACAATATATGTCTGAATAATTCTTTTAAAATGCATATTATTACATTTTATTGGAAGCAAAAGAATTACCAGCTAATATCTTATTTTGTCAGCATTTCTTTTTCATTAAATGTGAACGAGACAGAGTTTTAGTTTCTTATAACTCAACAAATTACAGCGACTGAGGAACGACAATATATCCAAATATAATTTCAATGCTTCAAACTGACTTTAAGCCAACATAGCACATAAATAAGCAAGCTATTAAAAAAATAATCGTCCGCCTTTGAAGAAATTAAACAGAAAAAGCTAAATCTTTATCTCTTTCCTCAAAGACAACAACATGACATTGTGTTCCCAGTTTACAACAGTGTTTCCTGGTTTTCGCCAGGCTCCGATCTCTCAGCTTTGTGTCTGTATGATGAGCTATTCCGACAACAGGGTCATTACAGTGTCTCATTTAATCCCATCACACCCCTGAATGCTTTGAATCTTCACAGAACAGCCCTTAATCAAGGAGGGAAATAATCAGGAGACATCAAAACAGCTCTGGCATGAAAATCCTGTCAGCAGTTCCTGTTGGGTATCATCTCTTTCAGGACTCAGATATTTTAAGTTTTAACACAGAAATGTGTTTTTTTTTCTCCACTGCTCTTTGGTATCTGAGACCTGAGAAAAAAAAACATTAATTATGCAATATGCATTAATGCACAACTGACTGGAGCATTTAACCCATACTAATATTCACATTAGCCCAGTAGAGGAAATTCCCCAGGGGTGAGACAGAGCCATATGCGTGTGGAAAACAGACCACAGCACAAAAAAATGAGTTCAAAGGCAGAAAAATGTTAAAACTACCAAGGGGATGACAACATTTAGGTGAAGCATCACTTGATTTAAGTCAGACATTCATGTTCTCCTCTTGACGTATGAACTGTTAGACACTCTGCGGTGTTTCAGTCATCGTTACAAGCTGGTGCAATGTTATGTACACACAAGGGTCTCTGAAATGTTATGTTGGTGGGCAGGACTGGGCAATGATACAGCACTCAGAAGTCTCATGGAGAGCGGAAACCAAGAGGGCTCAAGCTTTCTTCACTGGCCACCAACCACAGCCAGTACTCATAATAGGCACCATCGTTTTTATTCATGAGTCTAATAAAGCTGAATCTGTCTTAAAGGCGTTTACAGCGAGATTCAGGGCTCATGAATAAAAGTGGAAGATAAAAAACACCCCTTTTCATAAACCATAAAATGTCCAATTTACCATATCAAGGGCCAGCAGGGTGCCTATTCATAACGCCGATGTGATGTATGCTAAGGATGATAAACATGAAAGTCAAAATATACATAAGAGCATTGAATTGAAATGTCCCCTTCATATCAGTAGCAGGCAAAACTCTGGCAGTGGATTCATCCATGCTGTGTCATACACTGTGTATAAAGATGTATGTGCTGCACTGGCTGAGGCACCAAATCAACTGCTGGGTGGTAATTCACTTTTGTCAGGCTACTGATAGCAATGCATAATGTAGTCTTTGTGTTGTGCACACAAAATGCAGGCTAATAAAACTGCACATCTAACGGGCTCAATCCTGGTTATGTTAAGTATATATATATATGCAGTTTTTTTTTTTTTTTAAAGTATGAGCTATGTAGACGCAGTCGTATTCAAAATATTAAGTCGCTCTTCGTGGATGGATTTTTTCCACATTTGAGCCATTACGTCTTTCTTCAAATTTGTGTTTTTTTTTTCAATCTAAGATCAATGACGAGAGAGAAAAGAAGCAATATCTTCAACTGTATTCATGATTAACTGTTCAACTTATAGTACATATTTTCTAAAATCTGTATGGGAATAGCTTTGGGGCTGATTATAACACAAGCAATGAGAAGAGGCTCTAAAAGGAGTTCAGACAACTTCACTTTGTACTAGACTGATGCAGTTTAAGGCATTTCAATGACTGCATTTCTCTAAAGTTAATTTAAGCATGAGTAAATCTTTCTCTAGCTCTCTTGCTAACATGTTTTGCCGTAATATTAAATTATCCAATTTTTGGATATCTATTTTGAAAACTGTCACATATTTTTGCACACCTGACACAACCTTCTTACTGTATTTGGGATCAATCAGTCGAATTCATGGCTGCAACCTTTGCAACAGTATCAGGTTAATTTTATTGAACTATAAAAGCCCACGATCCTCTCATCATGATCTGTCTGAGAGAAGTGATGCAGTACTCAAATTAGATTCACCTAAAAAAAACTACTAGTTTCAAATTAGTCAGTACTAAGATAAGACAATCTTGATTATGTTTAAAGGCATTAAATATTGAGCCTATGTAAGCCCATGATGGTATGTACGGCTATAATCTGATGAAAAATTCTCTGAACTTAATGTTATGACATTTTAACTATATATCAAGGGTGTGCAGATGATCATTCAGGCCAGTTTCTTGCAATACTAACAATGTTGACAAATGTCCTGTACATTTCTAACTGTATGTTTTCCTGCTCGCCTAATGAGATCCTAATTCATTATAGTGGGAATGTTTTTTCTCTCTGAGGCAGCCTTGAGGTCAGGTAAACATATGGTGGCGTGTTTAGCTCTGAAAGCTCTAACAGGGTACAATAAATGACGTAGTAATGTGTGATTATCCTCTCATCTGGAATACAATTGTTGGGTAACATTTCTAATATTCAAACTGCTTCCATATTAATCAGATTACGGTCCCAATCCTCTAATCCCTGTTTACCGATGGCTCTGTTTTTGGGCCGTAATCTGATGTTCTTTTATTACTTGGGGATTAAAACGTGTCATGGCAGAGGGCAGTAATTTGTGGGGTTGTTTTGGACAGCGTGGGCTCTGTCATTGTTGTTTTTTTCCACAATTCAACAATTCACTTTGGATTAGTTTAAACAAAAACAGGTGCAATGGAGTAAAGCGCTTTCACTGTACAAATATTTGCATGGAACAAATCAAACGCTGTGAGGAGACAATTCATTTAATTGAGTTGATGTTTTATGGTGCTGTTGGTTAAAAGAAACTTTTAGCTTGTTACTTAAAACTGGAAAAACGGCATGACGACACACCATGACGGAAATATATAAAAAAAAAAGATCTTGTTTTTCCATCAGATCTTTAAATTATGATGTTCACTGTGTCACAGCAACTCGATTCTTAGTGAATCATTTTATACACAGTGGTCGTGTAGTACACACAAGACTCGCCAGACAGCTGTGAACTTTCCATTTCTGTGACCTTAACATTCAGATAATGTGCCACTCGGTCACTGAGCTCACAGTGACCGAGCAGCCTCCCAACATCATGTGAACAGGCAAAAACAGTGTGATACTGTGCTGAAATCTCTCTCTCACACACACATTAAACATTAAATTAAAAAGAACACAAAAGAACATGATTTGGGGCAAATTTTACATCAAACTAACATGAGCATGCAGGAATCTCTGTATTTGGTGTGTGTGTGTGTGTGTGTGTTTCTCGTATAGTTTTTGTGTGTGTGAGAGAGGCAGCGATCACTTGTCCTGATCAATATGCAGATCCTGACCCTCTCAGGGTTCATTAAAGCTAAAGCGAGGTGGATTTCATCTCCACTCTCTGATATTCATTAACTCTGGCTTCCAGATTGAAATAAAGACATGAGGATGACACAATAACAGCGTGAATCACTCACTGCTCATTTCATATACACACACACACACACTTTCTCTTTGTTTCCTTCGCACATACACACACTGAAAGATCACAAGACAAATGAAAGACCTGACCAATAGGGAGTTGTGGTTAAAGCTATAAAGAAGCAACTGTCTAATACAGTCTGAATTGTGTATTCCTGTTAGTGACAGCTACTTGTTTACGTGTTGTTCAAACAACTATTCATTACCTGATTGCTGGACAGATTCATGATTAGATTAGATTAGTGTAATCTGAAGATTAAGATAGACTGCAAACAAGGTTAACTATATTATATACAAAGGCAAAAAATAGACTTAGAAAAAGACATAAAAACAACCCAAACACCGAGTGAGACTATTCTTTCTATGAATAATTAAAATTGATTTCTAAATAAAATGTAGGGGGGAAAAAAAACAGACGATCTGCTTTCCTCTGTTGAAAATCTGTCATGTTACTAGAGCATGAAACCTTGGCCGTTAGTGTAACACTTGCTTGGCTGATCTTCCTGATGTGCTGAGTGCTACTCGAGGCTTCAGTGTATCTGTCTGAGCAGAGGTCTTTAACAGCCATGAATGCCAAGCATGGGGGAGGCAGGCCAGGCCAAGCGTAACCACGGCGGCCCAATGTCCTTGGCTCCACGGCGGCCTTCACCTCACACTCCCTGCACAGTGAATTTTATGGCTAATTTCCGGCAATTTATCCTGGCACTTTCAGAAGAGAGATTCCTGCGGGAATAATGTGCATAATTTGCATAAATCATCCTGATAGAATGCATATCAGCATGTAACCCCCTGTCTGATGCTGCAGCGTTTACTTTGTAATCAAAACTGACTCTTTTCCACCGGCGGATGCACAAGAATCATGAGAAGGGGGTCTGAGTTTAGGCGAGTAATTACAAAGGAATGAAACACACATACAGAGGATCATGCACAAAAAGCTAGACCAATAAAAATAACCAGAATCTCTGGAAAAAACATAAACTCTTTATGGAATACATTAAAAAAAAAATCAGCATTAAATATATTAATAAAAAAGTTTTCTCTATCTCTATTGCTTGTTTTTAAAGTGTGATACTGATGCACAAAGAGTGAAATAGTCTTTACTCTGTTTCTCAAGTGCCACATTTTTGCATAGAGCACAAACATAGTAAATCAAATGATTTGGGTCAAACTGACATATTCTCAGATCAAATTCTCTGTTTAATCTGAGCCTCTAATTTCTCCCGGGGATCTTTCTTTGTCCTGTGTGTTGTAGCAGTGAGCCATCAACCACAGTTTGTTCCACAGGCCTGTTTTCAAAGGCTCCCTCTGTGTTAGCGACCGATTGTCTCAGGAGTAAAGACGGGGTCAGTGCTCAGCATCCCCCCACCCCCCTCCCTCTTTGCTGTGATCTAATTTGACATACAGTGGGAACGTGCATATTCTCTTGGACTGCCTTCGTTACTATAATCAGCCGCGGTCAAATCGACTTTGTTGGTCAAGGAAGTGTGAGATGAAGGAGGGAGAACTGCAGAAAGATGAGCTTCTGGATTTCAGTAGCATTTGGAGACATAAAGCATGCGGCCTGATGGAAATGCTGTACAACACGCGAGCTGCAGAAGAGGTAGTGGGTTAACTAATCTGAGCAGACACACAGACAAAACATAGCTGCGCAGGGAAAGAGCGCTGCGCTCGTTACACGCGTTCGATTTTGTGACTGACGGAAAAAGAAGCTGAAGTGTGTGTGTGCGTTTTAAAGAAGCAGTCATCATCAGAGTGAACAGTTTTGTGTTGCCATACTACCAGGTTCTTGCACTGGCCCTCATCCCGGAGTCTCAAGATCTCAGATGGTATCACTGGTGACAACAGGACAGTCGTCCGCCGGGTGGACGTTAATCACAATAATACAGGGCAGGCTAATCACGACTCACTGATCAAGCGCTAAATGACATGCCTGCCGTACCCACTGAAACCAGCCCGCTGCAGAGAGGGATTCACACACCAAGACTAGCTCTTTTTTTGGGGGGGAGGAGGGAGGAGGAGGCGGACAGTGGTTATGAGGCTGGTGCACAGCCATCCAGACAATAATTACTCGATGACTGTGGTCACATTAGGGATCAGTCAAAGCAGATTAATTTCGACTGATAGCATTGGTCCCTCCTAAATGCAGATTTTCTTAATAAGAGTGAAATTGTGCTGCTGAGAGGGTTAGGGACTGTGAGGTTCGCTATATGGGGTACTCCAATTATGTGTAGAGACAATGTCTTCGTTTGTGCATGAATCAAACTATACTTCTGAATGTCAGCGCAAAAATTAGCACGCAAATGTGTTTTTCAAGTAGCCTGGTCTGATGTGTGTGTTTGTATGCACAGCACAAATGAGGCTGTGTGTGCGGTACGGTAGGCCTTTCACTAAATACCCAGAGACCCTGAGAATTACCCAGAGCAGAGGACAGCATCTGTTTGTGTGCTTGTGCCGAGCAAACAAGGCAATTTAGAGAACACCAAGGGAGCAGCTAATAAACACAACCTTATTCCCCTTTCCTCCTACACCTGGCTCTGTATAATGCAGCGCTACAGTACCGACGTCTGTCTATCTTTGTGTAATTGTGTGTGTGTGCAATGCCAAAGACAGGTTGACCTGACCAGGAGGGTTGCCTGTATGTTTCTGCACGTGCCTGTATGTGAGCGAGCGTGTATGTGTGTCATATCTGTGCACGAGCAAATGTGTGGCATGCATGTGTAACCATTCATCATTCTACAGTGAGAGGCATGCCAGAGCTGCTGGGAAATGGCAGGTCTGTGTCCCATCACACCCTGGCGTCTTTGTCTGTACTGCCAAAACTGCGCCAAAATGTCTGCCCTGGATACCTGGCATAGAAACAGCGCTTTACTGTACACAAAGGTGGAATGAATACTAGGCTGGCAGAGACTGCTTCCTCTCGCATGGATGCTAGTCATAAGGTCTAATAAGGGTTTTATTTTAATTTAAAACTGGCAGATAAAATGGATGTTTTGGTGGAATAACCTCTATAAACATGGTTGAACTCCATCTTGTTTCTGTTTTTTTCTACTCATCCTTCAACTGTTGCAGTAAACATGCTTTAATGAGACCTGCAGCTTCACTTGCTGCCACCACTGACTCTGATATGTAGCCAAAGTGACACCCAGTGAAACCATGCATCAGACCAGACACAAAATGGCCGTCCAGTGCCAAACCCCGCCTTGGCTTTCACTTCATATCACACCACAGGGCCTGGCTGGGAACTGAAAGCTTTACAGGGCATTTAGAGAAAAACCCATGGCCCTCCGTCTACATCTGTCACTAACAGGTATATAAAGCGTTTTCATGTTCTCCCAGAGCATTACAAACTGATAACTGTGCACATGCTTAAAAAAATACATGCCTGATGTATTTTTGTGTATAATTTGTTTGATTTAAGTTCACAGAGTGCAGCCAAATTCACGCAGTGCCCTTCAACTATGAGCACTTCAAGGTCTCCTCACCCCTCATGTCACATACCTGGCAGCCTCAGAAAAAAGAAGTCCATGTTCCATCAGCCTTTGAGCCTTCGAGCCAAGAACACCCTGGAATAAAAGAGTGGGAGAAAATAAGTGCAAAAGGGGAGATTATTCTGAGTTATTACATTGATTAGATTTCCAGAATGCTAATTAAAAGATGTTAGAACATGGGCCCAGCCAAGGATCAGTGGGCGCTAATGAGGACCAATAGGCCCCTATAATCTGTGCTGTAATGAGAGTGGTTTAAATGTTAAGTTTGCAGGAAGAAGAGTGGGGAGGTGGATGGAGGTGTGACAGAGCTTAGTTAGAGCAGCAATCCCGGAAAACCAATCCCACATTGTCATTATAACCAGTAGCCTAATGGTGAGGTTTCACAGCCTCAGCAAAAAGATGGAAATAAAAATGAGTGAAACATAGAGTGAAATTCAATTATACTAAAGGGTTTCTGCACAATAAAAACATTTTATTATTAGACAATTAACAGGATGGTTTAATGGCTGAAGGTCACATACCCCCTTGTCTTATATAACGACAAGGCCTTTGTAAAGTTACAGGGCAGTATCTTTTAATGGGAAACCAGTTATCCCACCCTGCTGCTCCGTCTCTTACTGTTCCCTCAGGTTTTATGATTACCACACTTTCCATTTTCAGTGTAAAAGACTGTAAAATTGTGTTCAAATAAGTCTAAGGAGTGCGGTATGTTTTCAGTGTTCCTCTCAAAACTTTCTGACTTTGGACACTGAATATTCGAGGGAGGGACAACGATCTCTATCGTTAACACCGTCACCTGTAGGTCTGAAACTAAAAATCATTATTTGATTAATCATTTTGTCTATAAAGTATCGACAATTGTGAAAAAGAAAGCTCCTAGAACCTAAGGTATTCAGTTCATTCTCATGTGACAAAAAAAGCATCAAACCATTTAAAAAATTGGAACCAATTTCTCTTGAAAATAGAAGACGAATCACTTATTATAACAGTTTCAGATACATATTATGTCCGTCATCTGATCAGTTAGTCAACTAATCATTTGAGCTCCATTCACCTGTTAGACAATGAACTAAATACAGGAGGAAGAATGACTATAAACAAGCTTTGAAAGGACGAATCAATCTGCAGTGAAAGGAAATGGCAGAATAATACAAACCAGACGGTTAAGAAGTCAATTGAAATTAGAACGATCGTTACTTATTCAGTGGATGGTCGTTATTAGCAAATGAGTCTTACTGACAGGTGCACCCCACTCATTTACAAATTAGAACATATCACTATAATCAGCCTGCTAATTTATCACAAATAATGAGTTGTGGTGAAAACAGGCTGATAAATACTCAAGGAGAGGATCACCCTAATGGGTCTCGCCGTTTACGGCTTCTGGTGTGCATGTTGGAGCGAGTTCAAACAAACATGATCTTATTATATGCGGCTTCACACTGCTATGGTCAAATCCCTAGACTTTATTACCTATTTGGCTTGCTTTCCTCGTGCTAACAAGTCTAAGAGTCTTCAGCCATGCTAGCAGAGCATGGCTGTGAGGCTGTGGTGCTTTGAGCTCAATGCCAACATCAACATGCAAACATGGTCCCAATAACAATGCTAACACGCTAATATTAAGCAGGAATGGTTACCATGTTCAGCATCTGAATTTTTTGAGTATTATAGCATGCTACATACAAAGTACAGTTGAGGCTAATGGGAAAGTCATTAGCTCTGCAGGTATTTGACCAAGTTTCTCAAACTATGGCACGTGTACCACTGGCCGTACATGACTTCCCTATAATGATACTATGAACTGTGACATTGCAGGAATGTCTTAAAATAAGTTTTGCATTTCTTGAAATATTTTGTTTTAATCTCAGCTTGAACTATAGTCATATTCAGTGTGAATCAGGAATCTGTCCAGCAATACTATGAAGATTAAACATACCTCGGGTGTGAACTGTAACTGAGTAGCATTGGCTTGCGCAGCTGTATTCTATTTTAATATTTTCTTCACAGTGTGAAAAGTCTGAGAAATACTGCTATAGATTAAAAGTTATTAGAATCAAAAATGTCTGTCCAAAATCTTACAGCGAGCCATCGAATAGTTGAAATATTTGAATCAAAGTGGTGGACAAGCAGTGGATTATTATTATGTTTATTATTAAATTAAAAATAAGTATTAATAAGGTCTAACTTTTATGTGTCAGAGCTTCAATCAACATGTCAGCTTTCTTTACTGCCAGTGACACATGGCATCATGAGGTACCAGGTATGTTGGAGTTGTGTGTTTAACCGAGCTTAGGGCCCAACATCCAAGCCGCCTTATGGTGCAGAAAAAAAAGAGGTTGAAATTACAGCAGGGCTATGACAATGGTGATGGGCTATAAAACCATGTCATTTAATGTCCCCTCTCGCCCCCCTCCTCTGCCTGGCTCTCTGCTCTACTCACCATTAAGCCAATTCATCACCTCTTCAGAGAAGGCCATGAGACAGATCCAGTCTATCAGTCACTCTCTTTAAGGATGTGGTAACTTCTGATCATCAAGGATTTCTGCCATATTAAACATGGACTTGATTGCTGTGGCTAAATCTGAACAATGCCTTTAGAGAGCTGCTCAAAACAAAACAGCTCTTTACTGAAGATGCAAGTTTGGAAAGCCACGGTAATAATATCACAAATTAAAATATGAAAACACTGATGTAGCAGTAATGTAAGATTTTGTCTGCCACTTGAATCCAGTTGTTTGATATGTCACTTTTCTAATGACCTCTTGAGAGAGGATCCCGGATTTGCATTTTTGGTCCCTGTTCCTGTAATGGAAAAAGGTACAGTGGAGCATATTTCACTGGGCCTGTCAAACCCACTCACGCCCCTCTGCAAAGCACTCAGGAACTTCATTCCATCGCCGCCCGTTCTCACGGCCGCGCTATGAAATTGACTATGACAAAATTAGCAAACCTAGACTGTTTGGACACATTCCCAATATAGTGGTTTTCTATTTTTTTCAAAATGCAATCAAGCCCTGGAACATCAAACATGAAGTCTCCTTGAAAGTTGTTCGGTCTCTTCCGTGCAATATCCAGAGCGGCTATAGATTTATGTAATCGCAAGCTTGTTAGGCAGATTTCTCAGGCCTGTTGACAGTGACGTGTACTTGGGTTTGGCAGAGGTGACATCTGGGAAGCACAATTCTGCTGAACCACCACGCGAAAGCAATTAGAGATCTATATTCCCGGACAGGTCCGGGCTTCATTCTATGGTGAAGAGATACACGCAGTTTATTGTCTTTATTAACATGACATCCGTGTCCCCTACACAGTCCCTGAATGACAATCAAAGGGTCATCGTGGAAAAAGGGGGCAGCAATCAGTTAAATCACACTCTGGGGACAAGACTGTGTTGACAAGTCGGAAAATCAGAATGCATTTTGCTAGTGAAGTGTCCCGGGGATAAAAAGTGTCTAAGAAGACGTGGAAAACACCACAAAGGACTTCTTAACAAACAGAGAGTGACTGAAATAACACCAGTTATCAGACAATGTTACGGCTACTCGGGACGGTTAATTAGAAATGGTTCAGTTTCAGTTGGACAAGCTCTGCTCAAACATACACCACTTACTCTTCAGCATTAAATTAATCTCTACTTGCTAAAGTAATTAGTTCAGTCTATTAATTACTATAATCACCCATTATCATGTTGGCCTTCATTTTAACATGTTTCATGGATGTAACGAGCCTGTAGCTAAGCAGTTTCCAGGGGATATTCTCTGTTTGAGTGCTAATTATTTTGTAATTAAAGGATAAGCCCGGTATTAGGCTATATTTCTTATTGTCAACAAATCTCATTAAAAAGGCCAAAGCCAACAGTGTGTTAGTCCATCTTATAATACTTCCAAACTTCTCTACCCTTCCTGTAGCACTAAGCCTCAAGCACATTTGTTCCTACTGAAGATGTAAAACTTTAAAAATGGGTCACAAACAGAATTTCTTTAAAAAAAAAAAAAAAAAAAAAAAAAGGATCAGATTTCCTAAAAAGTTGGATACTGTTGTTTTTAGCAAAAAGTGTGTTTGTCTGGGACTATCTGCAGCTGTGGATTAATAGACATTTGGTGCACTATTTCCAGTGAAAGGACGGTGTATGTGCATTGGGCTCTAAATGAAAAGGAACATGTCACACAGAGCAACGGCGTGGCTAACTGATGATGTCTGATCACAAATAGATAATACATTTGCACAATATATGAGAAAAAAAACTCGATAACATCTCATTTTAGTTGAGTGTGCAAACCGTGTCCAGAGCATCGGGTTTTGCAGGAGCCTCGTATGTTGATATTGGCCCTCTGTGAGCTGCGATGAAATAAGGATGAGGTCTGAGATGGAGGTGGAGTGTGGTAAACAAGGCGGCCCTGCTCCCCAGCTGTGAAGGTGACACAGGGACGCTACACGCAGAACAAGCCCTTTTGATTAATCACAGGATATTTACTAGCTCAGATCTAATCAAGGACCGCAGGATCACAGGCTACATCATACACGGCCCAGGAATTTACACAGCAGAGTTAACCTGTCACCTGCCTCTGTCCTCTTCCTTACATCTATAAACAGTGTGTATAGGTTGGCCAGCAGCACTTACACACTGCAGGCGGGCGCCCCGAAACAGCTCCAGAAGTGATTGTTTTATTTCCGCTGAAACAATATAACCTGCAGTCAGATACTCAACACATGTCGTCTGATATAAAACCTTATGGCAGAGGGGAGAAAGAGCCATTTATCTCAAGGTGGTCGTGGTAATGGGATACAAGAACGTGAGCAGTTTTCTCACAAAGTAAACTACAGCAGCGCGTGCAGTAGCCTGTCCTGCCAGTCTGTAGCAGTGGATAGTTATTTCCTGAGGAGGACATACAAGCCAAGGACTAACCCAAGATTACAAGCAAGAAGGGAGTGAGTGACTGTGATCTCTGATGGCTTATAATATGGCTTTTATAATCGATTCAGCACTCGGAAGAATATTATTTGTCAAGAGAGCAGCTGGTGATTTTAAAAGAAACAGGTCAGGAATTTTACAATTTCTTTGTTCAAAGAGTAAAACCGCCATTTTAACGTCTCTAGTTGAGCTCTGCTCAAGTATGTTCAATCCTTGGCAATTTTTCACAAGCACATTCAATATTCTGACAATTTTTTCCGATAATAATGGACAGGTGGACACCATGTTCTTATGCCCCCCAAAATTACTCACAGTTACAGCTGGTTTCATAGTAAGTTGCAACTCTATAAACATGTTAATTACAATGCTCTGTTGATTTAATTTATCTGTGCATCCTTGAAGACAATAAAAACTACTGCATATTTCCCTATTTTTGCCTGCATCAGCATCCAGACACTAAGTTCAGAAGGACTGCGAGACACTAAACAAACGCATGCAGAGACATAAAGATGCATGAATTAGTCTCACGTGGTTTTGTCTGTCGTTTAATTATGTAGCCAACACATACCAATAATTGTACATTTGTATTTTGCATTTGTCTAAAACTGCACAAAATGGATATAGACGTAACCTTTAGCGTGACCTGTGAGCTGTCTTTTGTTGTTAGCACATCTACAGGAAGAGGCAGAGGCAGTGGACAAAGTGCTGCAGCCCTTCTGTGTTTATGAAGGGGTCGAGATAAAGTGTGGCTGGAAAATGTCACTCCACAGGGGGGGATTGTCTCCATTTGTACAGGTTTAAAGAACCCTGACAGCACTCACATAACAGAAAATTCACAAAGAATGTTAAAAGGACAAAATATGAAGCCCATAGTGGAAGAATGTATTGTATCTATACTTCCTGATTGTTTTAAATTGCTTTTGTCCCTCATCCATGCAAATGTGATGAAGCCCTCAGCAATGATTTGAGATAAAACGCTCTTGTTTGTGTTGAATCACAAGTGATCCGCAGTGTTTAAGCAATAGATCACTTAGCGCTATTGGGCCAGATCTCTGCCGCATGAGCCCTGGACAAATAGTTAGTCTATTAGATGAGAACGTCTTTGTCAGTCTCCCTGTCTCCCAGATATTTCCTCAGAGTGACGAGTCACATTAGACGCCAGGAGGAAGAGTAATTTCTGTGTCACATCCCTTTAGCCCGACCTCGCTGACAATCACCAAGAAGAGGGCGTTCTCACTAAAAATTAATCACATTTGCCTTTTTAATGGCATCCCTCAACCCTCTGCCAAGAATTCACAATCATCTTCCTGCTATTGTGCCGCTCCTGCAGCTTGGTTATCTCTGGCGGTGACAAAGTGATTTCAAGGAGTGTATCAATACTTACATCACCCCTCTGGCCCTCACTCTTCAGTGTTGACACTGCAGCACTCGGAGCCAGGTCTAACTGGCAGAAGGCCATCCACTTCAGAGATAAACAGACAGAGATATGCAGTGGCAGATTTAAGGCTCAAATACATCACGGTTTTAGATAATAAATTGTTAAAAGAAGTGCATTTACCCTGCAGTAATTCTTCCAGTGAGAAAAGATCAGGTTGAGAAAGCCGCTGCGGTAGGCTGATTATATTTTCACTGTGTCCAACTACAGCAAAGAATTGAGACAAAATCACAAATACAAGACAAGATTTTCTATTATTTGCTAAAAGTTCAAGCTAGGGTGGGTGATATGACGATACATACCGTGACATGATACAAATTTGGACTGTTTTTACTGTGGTACCTATCCCTTTTAAAAGCTTTATGTGTCCAAGGGTCAGTATTAGAATTTCGTATCATTTTTGCTCTGATGTGAAGATGTTTTGTGATTTACCAGGTGATTAATTCATTGGATATGACAATGTAATCTCGTTATTTTATCCAAAAACAATTAAAATTCCAGAAAATATAATATTATTCTAGTATTATATCACAGCATGTACTGATATGATACATATACAATGTATTAATATCACACACTGGTTCCAACTACAACAAAGAGGCCAAAATGGATTGATTTTTTTTTTAACAGCTTCATGCAAAAAAAGATTCAAAAGTTTCAAAATTATATGGAATTGCACAAGGTTTCAACAAAATACAGATCCACTAGTTTATTTCACTTATATTGTTTTTAAAGGAATAGGACTAAGGGTACAAATAATATGATTTACCTAATGAAAAGACCTTGAGCTGTCTCTTTCAGTAAAGACAGAAGAGGTTTCTCCTGCCATCAAATATTCAGACAGACTTGTAATTCCTTGTCAGGGAGCAGCCCTGTAAAAATGACTGGGAAACAAAACACTTGTGGTAAAACAATGTTCTGAGGACATTCTGTCAGATTCCTCTCTTTTTTACAGATTTCATCACTGAGCTGCTGTGGCGTAAATGCTTTAAAACACTTTGACATAACATGCTGCGTCCAGAGACCCACTGCTTGTGAATAATGAATATACAGTATGTTCTGAACAGCTGTCTTCTTTTTTTTCTTTAAGCCTTTTGGTCGCATCTCTTAAGTCCTTTTTAAGAAACCAGAACAATCTGAGGTAATTCACCTGGTTCTCGTCACAACAACGACTGACCAATGAGCCGAGCCTTAACTCCTCAACTCCGTAACTGTTATTGGCCAAGAAGCTGAGACAAAGTCACCATCACCCTCCATTCTTGCTGCCCCCGCTCTTCATATTTAATTCAGAGGTTGTGTATTTCTTTATGATTGCAACATCTGTTTGCTCCCAGTGCCAGCTCCCTCTGTCAGCCACCCTCTGTTCAATAATTCCTGTCCTGACCCCTAAGAGCCCCTGACATCACAGCACCGGCTGCTGCTCAAACTTCACTGGGACCAGACACAAAGGGACAGGTGCCTGCTACCAAAATCACCTGGCCTATAAAGCTGCATCACCATAGATCAGTGGGTTTGTTGTTGGGATAAACCAAGTTCACTCTTTTAATCTTCATAAAAAAAAAAAAAACAGGGGTGTGGAGAGGGTGCTAACATGTAATACAAAAATTGTGAAGATATTGTATTGTGATTGTGTTTTTTGTTTACTTCAGCTGAAAGATTACATACTCCTCTATTTCAGTTTGCATGTAGTAGCTAAATTCTGTAGTTTCTGTGAGTACACGTTTTATTCTTGTACATATAAGAGAGGACTAGTAAACAATCCCATACCTCGTGCATCAGATAGATTTTTCTCATAACAAAGTTCCCTTTCTAATGTCTGCTTTTGACTGGTATTGTTTTTTTTTTCTCAGCAGGAGTTTCTCATTTTTTCCCCTTTTTGCACAACAAAGCAAGCATACTATGTATTTTACACGACAGTCATTCGGTGAGCTTCTCCTCTTTAAATCAATAATCTGTTTTCGATTAACTGTTACAACATCAAGCTTTAAATTAACATTAACATGGCTGTTAAATCACAATTTATTCCCCTACATGGGCACTGTATGTTTTTTTAAAGAGGAGGAAATAGTGCAGATGCTGGGGACTATTTTCAACTGTGACTGGGACTGCTGGGACTACGATACATCAGGATTTGGATACACAGACGTGTTAGTAGGATCAGTTCATTACTGTTTTGATGTTTTCTTGTGATTTATTGACAATAATAATAATATTATTTTTGCATTTGACAATGTTTGTGATTATTAATATTTATATAATTTGAAAAAACTACTTCTATACCACGTGTAGAGACACCGTAGTAGGTTTACTTACATCTGATTTACAGCTTGTCAACACTTGTGACTGATCAAAGCATTTTGTCTGATTTTCTCAGCGTGATCCTCGATGTCAGAAACATTGTAGGTGGCGGGGTCCATAAACAGATGCTACCCACTGACCTTAGAAAACATGGCGGAGGGGCCAGATGTTCTGATGACCTCACAACCTTGGGACCAGCTGATGTGGCAGTGATTGAGATGGGTACTGGCAGAAGAAACTGATCTAGTGGCATCAGAGGTTCCCATTTTTCCCGCTTTTTTTCCTGCGTTGGTCGTAACCCCCTCAAACTGGGCAATCCTGGAAGGCACGGAAAGATGGAGGACAGGCGAAAAGAAATACGTAAACACAGATGAGAAAGAGACAGAGAGAGGGAGGGAGGACTGGTCAGTGGTGCTGACAGTTGTCACAGATGTTGAGTTCAGCACAAAACTCTGCCAGAAGCCATCATGTCAGGGCTAAGTTAGCTGAATGAACAAGAACAACTCCAGGCCCTGCCACTTTAAATCTCGCTCAAAACTCAACAGCTGTTTCTTGAACGAATGCAGATGCAAAATAATGATAATAATGCCTACTTACAGCTCCTGCTTAGAAGTAAACAATCCTTCTTGACCACACCCTGTACACATGGTGTCTCATTAGCTCTGCATTGCTGTGGCTCTTGGAGATTTAATTTTAGAGGCAGCAAGGGGTTTTGGCAGGCATTGTCAAGGGAAAAAATAGTGTGAAAAAAGTTTTTGAGCTCTAACAGTATTGTAAGACTGCAACAATTAATGATTTTAATGTTCAATAGATGTTTTTTTCCTTTCCGTTCTTAAAGCCACGGCTAGCGAGTTTATGTAGTTGTCAGAAACGAGCGCAGCGTCTTTGTAAGCCTCCATCTACAGTGTTGCTTCAACATCATTTCTCCTCAAATCAACGCCTGCGCTTGTCTATTCTGGCATCTGAAATCCTTAACATTTTGACTGGGTGCATCTTGGCTCCGAGCATCTTCACTCAGCTCAGAGAATGTCTTTGTGCCAAGGCCACAGCCTGTGGCGGTTTTCCTAGTGACAGATGAGCATGTCAACATGTTTGTGTGCGCACGCGTGTGTGTGGCGAAACAATAGGCCTCGTAAGCTGTGAACTGTGGTGTTATGGACAGAACTGCCATGTTATCCAGTAACCAATACACCAACATATTGATTAGACATGGTGACATGCATATAACTCTGTAAATATTAACACTAAATAAAAGCAAATGCACATATGCGTGTGGGCACACAGTACAGACTTCCGAAATGTTGCTTTTTTTTTTTTACTGATTTTGGTACACAGTACTTCACACAGATTGACTGCTAACGCTCACTTGTTGTAATTACTTGCTGAAAGATAATATTTTTAAATCCCAAGACACATTCATGAGCAAATATACAAGTGAGAATATCCTAAATAATCCTATATGTGTCCTAAAAAAGAATCTAAACTCTAACGGCATAAACGAAGAAAGCAATAAATGGTGAGCAGCACCAAAAGAGAACTGCGACATGTGGATCTAAATCTGTCCATCCTGTCTCCAGGCCTGTTGGCAAAGGGCAGCTCAGCTGTAGCAGGCAGATTGTGTGAACAGCGGACTACGAACATCTCTCCACAGGCCATACCAAGGTGTCTAATCCAGGAAACACTGTGAACATACACCCTGTGGGCTCCCACAGTGCACTGCATAGCCCACATCCCAGTACACACTGCAACAAATCCTCCATCTTATGAAGCCCGTTTGTCTATTGCTGAGTCGTGAAAGCCTAAAATTCTTAAAATGCCTGATTATGCTAATAATAAGCTCATTTGATTGGTTTCCTATACATAACAGTTTGCTTGGAGGCTAAATCTGAGCCCACATTTTTTGTTAAGGAATAATTTTCTAGAATGCATGAAGAAATAGCATGAGTGCGTCATCGTCATGCCTTTCAAACTTGAAATTTTGCTGTATTATTTAGTATACCAATGTTAGCAGCATTAAAGAAGGTCATCAAATCTGCAAAATTCAAAGCCAGTAATAATGTTATGACATCTTTTATCTCTCAGATGATTCCTGCACAGTGTATGCTTGAGATATTTTTGTAGAAATTAAAATAATAATAAAAAAAAAAAAAAAAAAACACTGTGATAAATTTATAGATAATTCCTTTACACATTTCGGCACTTTACCTGAAGAAATATTGCCAGCTCGCCTAGGAGTGCGTCTGCTGTCCAGCACCTGTCATATCGGCTAAGTGTCACGCACGTCACAGGGTGTCGCGAAATGACAGCTCCCAATGTCTGCAAAGATGAAGCCTCAGGATGGAAAAAAAAAAAGAAAAGGAAAAAAAAAAAAAAAAACAGGACGGATCGAAATTTCATACTCCCAAGTATATCAAAGTGACTCCTGTCAGCATTGCATCAAAGCGGAGAAACAGGAACTGTTCATTTTTACAGCTGAGAGTTGGACTGTGCAGGGGGTTTTCTGGGGAAAACAGGGTGGGAAGGTGAGCACCGTAAATTATGTTGGGGGACTTACAGGAAAAATTAAAAGCACCTTGTCAGCCATCACCCATTTGGATTCATGACAGCAAAGTCAAAATAAGGCTGTGACAAAAGGTGAAGTTGAAGGGGGACTTTTGAGACTTTCAGAGATCTCGTTTCCGCACGTCAAAGGCAGCAAGGTTCATGTGAAGCTCATGTGACACTGTGAGTCTACTGTTGCCTGTATGGTGCAACACAGTAGTAACCTGTGATTTCATCGGACGTCTTTTGAGGAGTCATCATTTGCTTTTTTCTGGTGGATAAAGCAAACACTGGTTAAAAATTGTAAACAGACAACTGAGGTTGTCAGCTGCACTGCACATTAAGCGAGGAAGAATGGATTTTATTAGTAAAACAAGTGCCTGAAAACTGTGTCAAAGAAAGGAAAGGAAAAATGGTCAGGGCATAACACAAAATTACATCGACAGTTACCATGGGGCAAGCTTTTTTAAACCGAAGCAGTCTGGATAAACAAGTGTGTGTGTGTCTTTGCTTTTACAGGCCTATAGTACCACAAGACACAGAGACAAGACTTGTGCAGTGACGACAAATATTGTCGAGAGGCTCGAGGCAGCGGACGGAGTCCAAGGCAACCAAAATCTGCTTTTCTCCCAGGGCCAAACCCTGCACTGCACTGTGGGCCACTTTTGATTTCAGCACTAGCTGGTGTAACGCAACCAGCCATGCATTAGCATTGGCCCTCCAGTTAGAGCAGGCTCTTAGGATCCTGTCACCCGAACTTATCATACACTCTCACATGCATACATACACGGCCAGACACAAACATGCAAAAAAAAAAAAAAAAAAGAAGCTTGTTTGCTGCAGTATGCACAGACCTTTATTAGATACACACATTCCTTTCTGTCTCAGCGTCACATAAATACACTACTCACTCACACAGGGGCCATTATTCAACATTATTTAGAACGCTGAAACCTCTCCAGAATCTCCACTGGTCAAACACGCAGTGGCGATTATCACACCGGCAGCAGGGTCGTCGCTCTACACAACATAAAAGACTGAATCTCTCTGTTAAAGCAGCCGGCCCATCTCTCTCACCACTTAGAGGGGGGCCCGAGCTAGCATACAAAGTTCAACAACTGTGAAGAAGGAACTATTAAAGAGGACACACAAAGCAGTGACCTTGACTGACAAGTGCTCTTCATTCAGGCCATAAACAGCAGTGGGGCCTGATAAGTGTTCATCGGTGCGGGGAGTAATGACCTATCCGTCAGCAGCGGTTGGGCTGTGTGAGGTAGTATAAATGGAACATACATAATGTACAGCAATAATACCAGCACGCTCACAGCCTAATGTATTATCATTATTCTTGGGGACCAGGGTTTTTTCCCCCCCCTCCCCTAACCCTGTGTAGTGTGCCTCAACACGGCGGGTAAATGCCTTCCGGCCACGATAATTTCATTCTAATCTTTGTTCCATATTATAATTTTCATGGTCAGAAATACACCAGGAAGCAACGCCACGTTTCTATCAAGAGCTAAACAGAACACAGGCCATAACTGGGGGTTTTATGTGACTGTATAACCTCCGTTCTTAGTGCAGCAGTCAATTTATGATAAGAATGGGGAAAGCTGTAAATTTATGTGTGATGGCCCATCTTAAACAACATCATTACAGGCTGAACCAGCCTCGGATAGGGCAGCTGTATCCATACTCAGAACATGTTTAAAGAGGAGATCAGAAAATTCAATATTCATAATATCACAATATCAAATTTTACTATGAAATTAAACAAAGTTTGTGAAAAAAGAAATCTAGTAAACCGTGTTTGTTGTAATGTATACAGCATTAATTACAAGCTACAATCTCATTGTGCCTGAATGTCATTATTTACAGAAGGGCGGGGAGTCAAAACACAGGACTGTCCCTGTCCGAGAGTATTTGACAGCAGTTTGTTCAATATGTTTGTCTTCACTTCAAGCTAACTAGACATCAACAGTATCAGCCTTGAACAGCTTAGCTCTCTAGTGGATCTCTAGTGGAAGGACTGTACAATCTTATTTTAACACCTTAAAGGAATACTAAACAGTTTGGGAAATAAGCTTGTTTGCTTTCTTGCTTGCTAAATGAGAAGATCAATACCACTCTCGTATCCGTCTGGTAGATATGAGCCTACAGCCAGCATCGCTTGATCACGGTTTCGGTCTAGTGAAATGCCTAGTAGAGTTGTATCACTGCATTATTTCATGTCGTTCATGTGTGCCACAAGCCAACAAGAAGTCAGATGGGCTCGCAATCAAACAACTCTTGCGTGTATGCTCTATGAACCCGAACCCAAAGAAGCCCACAAAAGTTTGAAAAATATTTTTTGATGATATGAACAGAGTGAGAAACTTTTATAGGAATAAATGGTGCACCAATTTGCAATTTTCAGTTTTTCTAAATTATATGATTTTCAAGGCTAACAAGGTGCTCTTAGCTTCATATTTAGCATGAAGACATGAGTGATATCTTCTCACCCGTCTCTTGGTAAAACAGAAGATAACTGTAATGTACTCTGTTGGTATCAGCTAGGTGTCATCAAATCTATACACCACACACACTGCATGGAGATTGTGATCATTTTGAATTATAGCAGAAACACAGAACTATATGACTAGTGACGAAGAAACTGTATCTAAGGCGGTTCAGTAGTGTCTTGACGAAGAGTCAGTATCAGAGGTGATACGACAACCCTTAGTCCAAGTTAAAAAGCATAAAGTAGTCAGTCATAGTTCTTATAGGACCATAGATTTGTGTGTAGATTTGTTTTGTGTCATTTAAAAAAAACAAACTGGAAACTTGCCCCCACATTTTAATGAAAACAATACTAAAAATGTTTTATCGCCAAAAAAAAAAAATACCACATCCTGAAAAAAAATAACTACTAAAAGCTAATTCAGTCTGGAATTATAGTGGTTGAGCTGAGAGTTTCTATCATGCAACACCATTAATTAACAAGCATTTCTGAGGCCTCCCACACACATGCTGCATCAAACTCACAGCCAGTCTCCAGATCTAAATCTCGTCTCTGCCCTACAGAAACATGGATATGCAGTGCTACTACACAACATTCCTGTAACACATACTGGATACTGTGGGAAGGTATTCTTGGAAAGTGAAATAAACATTATACAGGAATAGTTGTGCTGCATTTCCAGGAAAAGTGTTGATTTGCTAATCAGATGTTAAAATAAAAAAGAAAATCCCTCCTCACTGTTTGAACACTGTAGTAGCTAATGTTCAGAGATGAGATTATTTTCAGGATAAATTGATATTTTAGGTAATTTAGGCCTAATCTGAATGTAAACATTGTTTGCATGCCTGTCTAATCTCTCCCAGGTATCTCCACAGAACAGAGGAAAAACATGAAGGATGCCTCCAAAGCTTGGAGACAGTAATCTCCCCCGTGGAGGTCAAATCTAACATGGCAGGTTAGTGTCTGTGGAGATTGACAGCCTGGAGAAATACTGCTGCCAGGCACCCACAATGCACAGTGACAGTAAACACCTCCCAGGAAAAAGGCTGGTTACCAAGCCTTATAGAGCGACTGTCAGAGGGGCCCAGTTGTCAGAGTTGCCGCCAACTGCGCATTGACAGAGTCTGTCGACCTATCTATATCATATCAAAACCATCTCAATAACGTGAGCATCAAACACGCCAGGAAGTGTACAGATACAACCTGTACACACCTTCATCAGAAACATTTGTAGGGAATCATACTGCTGCGACTTCATATGATGAGCCACAAAAATGCAACGCCTGATTTGGAGGATCTAGAAAAGGATTGTTGATAAAAAAAAAAAATCCAAACGTCATAATGACGTGATTTTATGTCATATATGATAGTAGCATCTTAAAATGTCTTACTTTGTCTAACCAACACTCAAATATTCAGTTTGCTGTGTTCTCCGGGAACTTGGCATATTTATTTTTTGAGAGTTAATTCAATCAAGAAATCAGTACATAAAACTATAATGAAAATAATCATTAGAAGCCATAAAGGGAGAAGGATAGTTTGTGTAAAATCATGACAATCTTCTGTATTTGCCACCATTTCATGTTTACACACTGCAGTTTGGCATAAATTCGATGTGGTGGGTAACTGATGTATACTAGATTATCATAAAAGTCCAACAGTTTGTTTAAAGAAGACTTTATTGCTGCATATGTTAAGAAAAAGGACAAATACATAAAGCTGAAAAAAAAAATCCACACTTACATCTATGTTGTTTACTGCGGTTGCACAGAAATTGTAATGCAGTACAGCAGACTACTAATTGCATGAAATATGTTATCTTACAGGCTTGTGCTGTCTGCTTTTCATAAACAAAGGCTGACAGATCATGCCCTCAACCAGTGACCCTGCTGTGAGCATATGCACTAATGCAAGGTCACGCTGGAGACTGGCCACATGAGGAGAAAACAACCATCCAATTTGCCTTGTGAGCCCAACACATACACAAACTACTGATGTAGTCATCATGCCCTACAATAAAATGTCAGTGTGTTAAACGGGACCCTTTTTCATTAGCAGCTCTAATAAATGGGGCTTCTATAAAATAGAGGAAACCCTTTATGTCCACAAGAGGAGAAAATGATAAAGGGACGTCACTGCCAAAAAAAAAAAAATCTGTTGTACGCTCAATGTCAAGGAGGCTCCCACAGAGCTCAGCTGTGTGCAAAAGCATAGCAGCAGCTGATTTTCATAATGGCAGGTGGCCATCTTTAAATCAGACATCTACATATAATATTGGCTATGCGCCACAATGACTGATAACAGAACATTACATCTGTATCCAAAGAGCATGCTCCAAATACTAAAATTTGGTTAAAACCATAAAGAATAAGTAGCCAAAATGTATAATCTGAAGCAAGGGAGTCATATCTAGGCCTCTGATTGGTCTGATTATGAGTGTGGGAGGAGGGTGAGTGTTGATGGGAGCGTGCTACAAGGGGGTGATGGAGGTTCTGAGGGGGTTGTGGGTAGAGGAGGCAGAAAAGACAGGCAGGCAGACAGACAGGCAAACGGACCTATAGCCTGACGCTGTTCCCCCTCATCCTCTGCTTGCCCTTTGTCATGCACCCTCCTCACCTCCAGAGCTGTCACTGGCTTGTCAGAACCAATCACAGGATGCCATGCTGTCTGCCAGCCATGTACCAGTTTGGACAAGATGACATCAAATTTCTGGTGCTACGTGTCAAGGACCATATGAAAACAGATGTCCTCATTACTGGGTCGCCCGTGCTTTAGAAACACTACACGTTCACCTTTTTTTCACAGATCAGGGGATTAAGGAACTTCACAAGGTTTAAATTTTTTTGTAATGTCTGATGTAGGGTAGCAGCTGCTCTGAAAATATCTAAAGAGTAATCAGTAAATTAGGAAAAAATACCATATACTGTATCACAAAACATTTGGTTTCAAACAAACAATGCCATATAAGTGCAGAAAATTACACATCAACCTAAGAAAAAAAAACAATAAACTAAAGCCAGGTCAAAAACAGTGTGATAAAACAGTGACATGTCCAAGCCTGGTGTTATGCATATATGAGGCCCTCTGAGATCCAGCATGACAAAAGTAACTTTATTGAATGGGACAGATCGCTGCTTGTCTGACTGACTTAATCTGTTTGATTGAGCAACGGGACGCCTTCGGCTTCACAAGTCCTTCAAAGGCTGCAGATTCTGCAAGTGTGAAAAAAGAGGGAGGAAAAAAGGAAAAGAAACCCCCCCCTACACACACACACACACACACACTTGCTACTGACACACACACACACACACACACACACTTAGATGGTTTATTTATTAGGTTTAAACATCTTATTCATTGCCCTACCACCCGAGCCCTTTCAGGTCATCAGCCTCCAACAAAGCCTGCAAGCCTGGAAAATCTGTCAACTGTCAGTGTCATTGATTAGGAGCAGAACTCTGGGCAGATGATGAGGCTTCATTGAAGCCAACCCGTTGAAGAGTAATAAAGGGCAGAGTTTGAAGAGTTTGTCCCTGACAATAACACTGCTGCTGCAATTTTACTCCAGGCTCAAAAGCATGCCGCATTACAGAGCCATACATTCATTTGCTCATGCTTCACAACCTTATTATGGGGATCTAACTTTCTACTCCGCCCCCTTTTTTTCCACCACACCGTCCTAACACAAAGCAGACCTCAGCTATCATTGTGCTTGATCTGAATTTTATTTAGAGCTCCATATGCTTCTTCTGCCTACTCTCAAAGCCTGGTGTTGATGCTTGGCCTCACTTGGCCCGTTAACCATTAAAAGAGGGGCCATTCTGTCACCACACTGCCTATTGTGGGCCTTCGAGGTTAAGAGACAAAAGTGTGAGATCATGAATGAGAGCTTGGCAGTCTATTGCAGAGAGTCTGCACCTGATGCAATTCAAGCATCTATTTTGAAAGAGAAAAGGGGTTACTTTGTTTTCTGGAGTGGCCCCATTAGATAAAAGCGGTATGTTTTCATTTTCAACCAATTGTCCTTTGCAGAGTCGTTGAAAATCAGTCTGCCAGAGACCCATCGTGGTGGTGCCATGGGGATGTGGGATATGCATGTGGCTTCTTTCCTACTGTCCAGCTAAATATCTAACCAGACCTCCTGGCTGCTATGAGCACCCAGACATACAGTTAGCTACACATGAGACCACAGAGGAGCTGGATGAAACCCCAGAGATACTCAAGAGGCAGAATTACCCTTCTAGTGTTTCTATGGGCTTCCGCAGGACACACAAATCCCCAACACTTTCTCCTCTAGAAGAAGCCAGAGCTGTGTCTCTCAGTCTCCAGGTCCCCCCTTAGTGACAATTTGTCCACATCAGAGAGCCGTCATCCCTAACGAGATCTGACTCGTGACACACAGATGGGGAGGGGCCGGGCACGGGCAGTGCTAGCGCTGGGTGCCTGCCTGCCCCGGGGCTACAGAAAAACGCCATGCTCAGACTGCCGTGTGAGAGAACACAACTGCTTCCTGCTAAGCTCTGCTTTACCACCATAAGCTCTACCAGCCCACATCGCTGGGCCATTACAAGGGAATGAGACGCAATAAGAACAATAAAAGGAATACTGTTTTATATTTTGTTATATTTGTGTACACACACAAGTGGCTGAAATGTAACACACAGCTTAAAAGTGCAGGAATTTCAATGCTTAGGGATTTTCTTAAAATCATACCATTTAATTTAAAGCCCATAAAACAAAAAAAAAGTTGTTTGCCGTACACCCAAAAACTTCCTGACCATCTGCTGTTACTAATCTAACCAAGTTCTACAAATAATAATAAACTGCAAAGGATAATGCATGCCACTTCATTAAACCATTCACAGCGGGAACAGACACATTCTTAGCACACAGACACAATAAGTCTGTGACCAAACAGCAAATCATGTGAAATGAGCTTTGCATTGTGACACAAAGAACAGACCCTTTCAGCTCCTCTTCTATTCAGCTGTAAAGCCACACATGAGAAGAGTTGGCCATAATTTTCTTTGGAGCCTTCAGGCAACTTCTGTCAGTAACTCTGCCACTGACAATGATCTACAAGTTTGGTAGAGTATCATAAATGATGTCTTTCTAAAACAACAGCTTCTATTTCCACACAAACCTTCATGATAATAGCATTATACTGATGACATATGTTGGCCTAGTGTCAGGTGATATAAGACACACACACTGCACATCCTCTAACCCCCTCCTCTCTCACACACACACACACAGAGTTGACCCCGCATCCTAAAAAATCACAGCCTCTCTGTTCCGGTCAAGTGCATCAGCCAGGCAAATGTATGCAATTAGGTCATGTTGGCCAGTGTGACCCACACAGGGGACAACAGTCACTGTGAATATCTCAATAAAAGTAAAATCCTATCGTGCACAGGGGGTAAAATTGTCTCAGGGAATCACCTTAATAAATAAGACAAGATAAATACACTGCACAGAGCATACAGTGCAAGATAAAAATGAAATTATGCACCAGTACGCTGTGTTTACCCAGTGTTGGCCTTTAATTTGGAAATATAAATAGGCACTGTGGGCAGGAAATTATGTTTTAAATGGGTAATAACCTGGAGGCCCCCTTTAAACACTGGCCCATACAACTACCTCCTTTAACCCCTTTAAACCCTGTTTTTGCCACAACTTTCTTATCATAGAAACCCAATGAGTCATTATCACAAAACCTAAATAAATCTACACATTTCTACTCCTTTGTTTCCTCTCTCTGCTCTCGTTTATTTTTTTCCATGCTTCCACTCTCCTCAGCCCTGCTGGCTACTCTCACCTTTCTCTCTTGGCCCTCTGGCCCTCATCCTTGGCTCTGGCTCCTGACAACCTCACCCACTGAGCTACAGATTGGCCGGCACACAATGCCCCAGATCCTCATTCACCAACACAATGCACTCACCAGCCATACACCTTCCCTTCCCTTTAACTCTCTCACCACATCCCTTCTGTCCATCCCCTCATTTTCCTTCCCTCTCATTCATTCCCTTCGTTCATTAAATTTCCTCAAGCCCTCTCCAAGTCTATCTCTCGCTTCTCTGACTCTGTCTTTCTGGCAACTTGGTGGTGACTGGTGGGCCGACAACAGAAACCATCTCCCGCCTTATTCCGGTGCAGGGCAGCATGAGCGGGACGAGCCAGAGCTCACAAAGCCACTGCCGAGCGAAACAAAGGTTGTGTGCTCCATCATTCAAACCGGGGCCACTCCGACAGCTGCCTCCGCCACGCTCACACTGACAAACGGCCAGAAAAACAGATGGTTTGTGCATTCATGACCAGTTTAGTGGAAGCCCAGGAGTCACCCCCATTCAAGGGGAGGGTTTTTGTCAGCTATTCCATAATAAAGCTTTTCAGTCTGGTAGAAAATTAGAAATGCATTTTAAAATTGTCACTTAATTATTGAGGTCATCCCGGACCCATGGAGGAGAGAGGAAAGAGTTGAGGCTCTGGCTTTGTGACACATGACTGATCTGAAAAGATGGGCTGCCTCATTTCACTTTTTAAATCCTGCCAACACATTAACATACATTTGTCAGTTTGCTTCTGAAAAGCAGATGCATTGAATTTTGGAAGCCAACTATTCTCCAAGGAGACAAAGTTCATCATCTCAACATCTGATCAATATTGGCATTGCAATTGTATACCTCTGACAATGAGTCAAATGGAGATATAGTGTATCTTCTTCGCAAATAAAATTATTAATTTAATTATAGATGCATATTGTGCACATCCTACAGCTGAAATGCATTTGCACTCACGCATTTACGTGCTAAAGCATGTTGTTCTGTTACTGGGACTCTCACATCATGTCAATCAAAGTGCCACACACATGCAGGCACATCTGCGCCATAATTGATAGCAGATGAGTGTGTCCAACCCTCTAAATCTTTTATCACCTCTGCTCTCTCAGACCCATATGGTTAAACCGTGGCCCAGGGAAAGCGGGCACACGGCTCTTCCGCCCAGGGTGTCATTGTCTTGGGCACGTGAAGTTCTGTTTCGCAGCCCTGGAGCCCTTCGTTTGAAGTTCGACAGACTGACAATTGCTGTTGATATGCATTTCAGACCTAAGAGGATTAATCAAGAAATAAACACGTTTAATATTAGGTATTTCCACCAGTTACTATTATTTAATAAGCAAGACGTAATTAAATAAGGCATATACAGGTATATGAGACTAAGTCAACCACAATCATGGTGTGTGTTACATCATTAAAAAGAGCTTAGCAGTTGCTTTGAAGCAGTGAGGCGTGAACCATACTGGGCTTCTGAGCATCATCATCAAGCTCTTGGCAACACACCCCAAAAAGTCATTTCCAATTGTAAGAGAATGCATTCGCCGTGTTGCACTATATCATACACAATACTGTTCATACAGATTAGCTGGGGTGCCAGCCAAAGTGACACTGACTAAAGTTTGTTTGTTCCCCCGTATTAAATTAGTTGTACATCTTCCAGTACCAAAAGACAAGGCCTAACAATGCCGGGAGAACGGCTGAGCAGATATAAATTAAAGATAACGCCAAGCCACCGCACGTCTGTCTCTGCATGGAAACCATCTGGACGTTCAATATTACATCCTTGTCTACACTTTTCTCGCTAATCAGGATCAAAGTTTTTTGACAGGTCTTCATGATGCATCACACCCAGATGTGGTTTGCTGGCTGAACACATTTGTTGAGGTCTCACTCTCATCCCGAGCAGTCATGCAACGGCCTCAAAAAGTTGTCTCTAAGAGAAGTCACAGCTGGAGCAGAGACGAAAACCACTTACTTCTCACCCTAAATGTGACAGAGGCATCATGTCAAGCTCTAATTTAATCAGAGGCAAAGTTTGCTTTGCTTTAGCTTCACTATTTCAATACATTTGTGAATGTGAAGACCTAAAATCCAACTCTACTTAACTTGTAGTCATAAGGAAATCAAAAATCATTTCTGATTTTGCCGTGCACTTTTTGTCACAGACAATTTACATTAAGACAGCAAGCCTATCTCAACTATTATGTGATCTAACATGTTGTGATCCTATTAATAATCATGTAGGCTCAGCATCATTGCGCTGGACTGGTAAAGTCAAATTAACATAATCACTGTCATCATTAACATAATTTCTGTGCTAGTTTGTCCATGTTACTTACTGTAATGTATGGCACAATAGAGACACCCAACAGCATGTTACACACTGCAGATAACAGCAGACTACACTTTCTTATTGACCTGTGATAGACCCACAGAATATAAACAAGGATACACATGACACTACATACACACAGCTTCACACGCACACACACACACATATAGTTTGAAGCTGATTGTTCCCCAACAGCTTCTGCTTTGTTTCCATTTGAGCACTGCCCTCCTCTGACTGTCCAAGGAAGTGCACACAATCAATATGGCAACACAACTACTCCTCATTGCTGCTCCAAGTTATTACATCTCTCCAAAGCAAAGAGGACTTTAAGATTGGTTTTATTACTTGTGGTGAGTGCACAGTCGGTGGATGAGAGACCCCCCCCTCCCCATCCTGCTCCAGCCCCCTATCCAGTGCCATTTGTTGTTGGACTGCACCCCTTTGGCAGCGGATAGGAATCACTTCCTCAGAACATGATGTGGGAGGTGTTCAAAGATAGGCGCTGACAGAAATCTGCTGCCGTTGCCAAAAGCGCTGGCATTTCTACGACACAAACAGTGACTCTGAGACGGATGTGATTTGATCAAATAAATGTGACAAAATGTGTGAATTTGGACAGAAAATAGCAATCGGATTAAATTAATACGAGCTAGATAAAGGTGGGTATAAACAACTTGGAAAATAAGTCACAGTATGTTGCTATGTTAGAAACAAAATTATCTTTCAACAGTAAAAATATATCCTTGTTGCCAATAGGCTTTTGGTTCGATTTTTATTGGTGTTGTTATAATTTTAAGCTCAACCAGCTGGTAACTAGATGCTACTCAAAGTTGTTCTAGCCAAAAAAAGATACATTTTCCATCTTTTTCAAAGACTGCTCAAACTGCTCCTGTGAGATTCAAACCACAAACAGTGACAGCATCTAAGCAGAAAGTAATTAAACCCCCAGTAGACTCTAATCAGCATTCATGAATGGCATCAGCTCCTGCTATGATAATATACAGTACAGGCCCTGTCAAGGTGATTTCTCACCGCTTACCAGCTCCTCTAACAGCTCTCACCATGGCCATCACACACACACGCGCACACACACACAGCTGCTGTGTGCTGGTTCCTCCCAAATTAATACCCACAAGTGAAACCGTGACCTGCAGAAGGCAGCCCCGACCTGCCGTCCCAGAGCTTCTCAGTGGATCCACCCACTGAGCGCGTGGCTCTCTCATCCCCCCCTTCTGTAAAACTGAACAAGGACAAGAGATGTGCATCAAATGAGCAAGATAATCACTGACACAATATGTTAAAGTGTCAGTTTATGTGCAAAAACATCTGTATTTTGTTTGCTTTACAAAAAAAAATAATAATAATAATACATTGTTACACATGCACCGACACATCATCATCAGCTGTGAACATAAAACGAATGTCAAATCACGATTTGAACAAAGCAACACATTATTTCACACATCAGTTATCCTACATTATGTCTGGTTAAATTCTCCTTTATTTCCAGTGACGATTAAAAATTGTTGTGGTCACTGTGAAGGATTGGACAGTGGATGGACCAAAGGGCAAAGCAGGAAGTACAGAAGAGACTCAAGGCCAGAGAGACAATAATGGACCTTGTCTGTACAGTCACCAAATGGCTACTGCTTGGTTAGCTGTAAGCTCCATTTTGGGACCTTTGGTTCCCATATTTAATTAAAAATCCATTATCACCTCTCAGCATAGTGAGCAGCACTTCAGCCCATACTATACAGATCTGCACTCTTAATTGGTCTTAAATGGCTAAATTGCTTTTCATGCAATCCGTCTTCCAGTTCTCCAAAAAGAAGTAAAGAGTTAAGAAACTGTATCTAGTGTAGAGTCTTGAAAAAAAAAGATTCCCCCCATCTGCAATGTGTACACTAATAGTAATCAGTGTCGCAACAAAATTATTCTCAAACATGTAGTGAGTGTATACAAGAACAAACACATACACACACTTCAGACCTTGTGGCAGACCTTGCAGGGAAAACTGTTGTTTAGGTGGTGCATTAATATTCAAAAGGTGATGCTGCCAAAGCACCTTGAGCAGATGCACACTGGCACACATCGATGGCCTGAGTGAGGAGCTGCAGAGAAAACAGCACAAGAGAGAGAGGAGGGATTACACGAAACAAAAATAGAAGGAGAAGATAAAATTAAAAGACTGAGATAAGAAGAAGAGCTACAGGTAAAGAATAAATAAAACAGGAAGGAAAAAAAAAAGGTTGGAGAGAAAGATGAGCTCTCCTTCACATCCCTGAGCCGCTCTCCTTCATTGTTACCTCGTCGAGTGCGGCCAGGCCCCAGCTCCCCTGGCAGAAACTAAGTGGCTTGCTGGCATATGGTGTAACCTCCATTTGAGTGCTAAAAGCTGGATATTGTTTTTGTGGAGCAGATGTTGGCGGGCATGGCAAAAGGCACAGCTGACTAGGCTGCACAGCTGGGAACGGTGTCTGTGACCCACATACAGGGGGAGCAGTAGTCAACTGAGAGCCACAACCTTAATGGAGAATGGAGAGACACGATATGAAGTTTGTCCCTCTATTGTCTTTTCACGCATGAAGTCAAAAATGAAGTCTGTTTAGCTTGTAGTCTATCTCCTTTTCTACTGCTATTCTGATTCTAAGTGAATCGATGATTGTTGTACTCTTTGCTAGCAGCAGCTGTAATAACGCTGATCTGCTGATGAAGGAATATGATTTTACTCTAATCCTTCACTCATGATGTGTTGGAGTGAAGCGCCGGACAGGACATACAGCCCCAAAATATAAATTACAATCAGACTCACAGATTGATTAGGGTTTAATTCTACCACCGTATTAATTTTGAAGAATTTTATTCAGGCTAATCACAGTAGGATTGAAAGCTACCTCAGCTCTCTGTGTGCCTCTGAAAAACACAGAACCATCATGTTTTAAATTGGAATTAAATGAGCTTTCATGCCTAGATTTGAGCTAATGAAAACGAAACGAGGACACTTAAGAGTCCTGACCGATTTCCCAAACCCAGAAGTGTCCTGATGCCAAAAGTGGACAAATGAAGATTATGCTGAGATTATAATAAGGATGCCAAAGCCATTATCCAGTCTACTTTGACAAATGTTGTGCCTTTCTGTGAGCAGATGGGACCTAGAGTTTGGGTGGGGAAACAGGCAGAGTATCCTTCACCCAGTTGGCTAGAAAAGACCAGGATAAACGGCAAGCAGGGACACTGTCAAGACTCCCCAATATTGCATGTAATTATTGTCTGAGTACTTATCTCCGTCAAATACATTAATTTTGCTGTGCTTAACAAAAACTGCCCTGTTAACACAACAAATGCTATGTTATTTACATTTAACACAAACTCAGGTCTGTTCACAGCTATTGTCATCATTTTTATGTGTACATTAAAAAAAAAGAGAAAGAGTTTATAATGTTAGCAGGACTTCCACTGTCCCTCTGTTCATCTGTCAATCAGCGCTGGCCGCCAGCCTCAGATTGGGTAGAACACTCTGGCTTCAGCTACTTAATTATGAGAGTGTTAAATGCCGTATGTTGTGGGCTGCGGCAAAACAAACTGACCAGAGGCTGCAATAAAGGCTGTTTCCCCTGGTGAAAAAGGATTAGAATGGCCTGTCACTCAGTGGGGTCATGCAGAGCAGAGGCACTACTTAAAAAGTCATTTAGAGAATTAAGATGCCCCCAGTTGGGCCTGCGATCAGGAAAAAAAAACCCACATGCTAAATAAAACACCAAATAAATACTCTGCATAGCCTTGAGGTGACCACTGTTGACCAAACTATTTTGTTTTCAAGTTCTGAATCTGCAAGGCTTGGACGCCGTTTAATACTGAGCTCTCATGGAGGTATCATTAATTAACGAGTGGCTTTCATGACTGCACACTGATTAAATCCACCCCTCAGAGGGAAAGGTAAAATGTGGGCAGCACCTTTATGTTTACTTCACTAGTGGGAATCAACCTTCCTGTGGCAAGGCTTAGCCAAATGTACCAAGGGGCTGCTGCAGACATTAGAAAAACATAAATCTCCCGACAAAAATCTAATAAATATCTCCGTTTTTACAATGCAGATGTCCTGATTGAAGTTCACCTGGAGCAATGCATGGTGATGCAGAAAAACAAAGTGAACCAGACACTCTGCTGTAACTGCCACACAATTTTCTTTGATGACCGCTATATTTAGTTACTACTGCATATATTATTATTATTCCACCAGGAGCCGTCAAGACAAAATACTCGTCGAGTACCAGTAAAAAATATCACATTATCTATCATAATGTCGCCCAGTGTTTCCTCTATCAGCATTACACCCTACCTAGCTCTACAATTCATAGTGAAACACTACATGATTCATAAGTTGAATGAATTACATGAGGGAGGGTCTGAGGTTAGGTCCACAGCTTGAGGGGACTTCCGTGACTCAGGACCTTTGAGACCGCCTGACAACGTTCAGGTCAAGCGGTAACACTGAAATGGTATACCTCTGTATCTGACCATGAAGTCGCATAATCTCAGCAGGTTAGAGAGATTATATCCAGGTTACTGAGCATTGCTGCTGCTGCTGTTCTTCACAGAGGCTGGGAGGGCAGCCTAAACAGCGCCGCTCTGACAGAAGTTATGAATACAGATCGGACCTCATAACTGACAGGCCTTAGTGATGGACGCTCTGGGCCTTTGGGACTGAGCAGATGATTTGACAGGGAGATATAGAAACCTGCTACTACGGAGTAGGTGAACGGCAAACAGGTGAGCACCAGCTGGTGAGTGTGTGCACAGTATGTGTGCATGCAATGGAAAAATGTCCCTATGATGGTTACCATCAAAAATTATCTAAAAAAATTTAAAAAGCTCATACACCCACCCAAGGAAAAACACACCTCTAGAGTTTTAGCTCTGTCAATTACCCATTAACTGTTAATTGGGCAATTAAAGTCTTCTTATTATATATATAAAAAATTAGGTTAGGCATTCAGGCGAACTTTTATATAAAATACCACTACATGTTTTAACTATATATGCTTTCCCTCTATAGCAGACCAAATTATTTCTGGGATCAAGAGAGTGAATATAAGTTTTAACTGAGACACATGGGAGTGGGAGTATGTGTGAGTAAATACATACAAGTACATCTTTTTAAGGTATTTATGTGCATTTTAATGTCTTTGTAGCGTCATGTTTATGTATGAGTTTTATCATTTCCTTTAAATGTTTAGATGACGTGTAGATGTGCCGATAATGTTTGAGTAATTCACCATATTGTAGCACATAATAATACCATCTGATGCACATTAACTGATTTTTCTGCCTTACATCAACACTAACACACTGTTTTGAGAAGATCAAATGAGAAAAGATGCACAAAAATGCCAGTTTATTGTGGTTTGGTTCGCTGAATAAACTTTGACACTACTCGTTGTTCTTTATATTTTTCCTGCTTATCATTTGATGCCGTTACATATTGTATTTGAATGCGGTTCAGAAGTTTCTCCATGGAGTCAGTGTATGTTGATGCACTGTGGCAGGGTGCTGTGCTGAGAGTGACATGCTGATTCCCGAGCTTCTGTATGAGTCAGTCCAACCCTTCCATCTCATGAGCAGGCCTCAGCCCTCATGCCTCATATCAGCCTGACTTTGATGGACACATGCTCCCTCTGTGCTTGGCAGGACGGTCTTTTGAAGAAACTTAACAAAAACGGCAACAGTGATTGGGTGGACACATACGTGCCTCTCAGACCACAACTCCAAAGAAAAATCACATTCATGCACTAATATGATCAAACACAAACCTTTATTTCATCGTCTGATGTTCTCCATGTCATCTAGATGAGACACACACTACAAAGTCTCTTCATCTTTAAAACTTGTAAAGAAGTAGGACCAGATGTGGATAATGTCTGAAGCTGAATAGGAGTCAGTTTTCTCAGACAATAGTGTGTTGTACGTCTAAGTTATCTCAGAAGATGCAACAACCGTCCAAATGTTACGAGATGTGAATTGCCAAACACACTTGTTTCGGTTGCATGTATAAAATTAGTTTTATGATCCTACATTCATAATCTTGCAACCATTATTACTTATGAGTATGCAACTAGCTAAATGACTGTATGGTTATTCAGTAAGTGCTGCTATTAAGTGACTATAAACACTTGACATAAGACCGAACATTATTTGGATCAATTGTGTGCTCCGAACATAAATGCCAGCACATCACCCACAGTGCTAAAACTCTTTATAGTCTTTATTCAGCGTGGAGGCACACTTGACTGAAGCAAGGTCTACTCTTTTGCCCACAGACAAAGCGAGGCCTGCACTACGTCTGTGTCAGTCTGCTCATCCCATTATATCCACTCTGCTGCTCCCAGTCATCAGCTATGACGAGCCTTCACCTGAGTTGACAGGTGACTGTCCTGAGGCAGCACAGCACCCAACAGGGGAGCCTTAACCTGCCAACTATCTGTCAGTCCCCCAAAACCAGCTCTGTCATGTCATCTCCTCCATGCCAATCACGGTGACACATCAAGTTTGTGTCAGGAAACAGTGTTGGAGATTACAATCTAATACAACATTGCCCTGAGCCAATGGGAAGAACCAGGCAATTATTATGAGACAGCAATGATAATGTAAATGTTGGCAGGCCACATGCAAATAATTATAAATAGGATATTTTTTCCTAAAGCTTTAACTTGGTATAATTGCTTGTGCAATTTGAAGGAGGGGTAAGGACTCAAGAGGGCACATTTATGAAATGATGACAGAATCTAGAACAAGGCCAAAAAGGATTTCATTAATAAACTATCATGTAAAGTTGTCCGTTAATACCCTCACTGAGAAACAGGACATGGAGATAATTGTCGGTCTACTTTCATCAGAAAATACTCAATACAAGGTAATTAAATGTGTAATATTAAATATTATAGCACAGTACTTTTCACATCTTAGTTAAGGGTTCATAAAGTGTTTGTAAAACTAAGGTTTCTTCTGGCCAAACTATCTTAATAAAGAACATTATTTTAAAAGTGCTTAAAGCCATTTTTCTGGTCCAATAATTTACTGTTTTAGTTCACTCTCACAGCATTAATTTCAGACAAAAGCAGGCAGCTGTTTTCAGCAAAAAGGCTCAAAAACGAGACAGTAGATTAACCAGTTAAACTTTTGACTTTTGAAAGTAGTAAATACAGAAATCTGGAACTGAACATCAAATTAACAGTAGAAAAATCACGATGGGAACAGTCAATACTTTTTTGAGCCATTATTTGAGCTTGTTGAAAAGCCTGATGCAAACTACAGTAGTGGTTTGACTAGGAGCTGGGGTGCCAGTCCGAGTACAAGTCTGATACATATTTTAGTATCGATCAACCCTACAAAGGACAATCACTAACAAACAAGTATTTCAAAAGGCATCAGCAGAGAAGCTCAAAATAGACAAGAAGAAGTTTACAACAGAGTATTACACAACCAGTGCTCAATACAAAAATCCACAGTTCAGCTAACAATGAATGAGTCCTTCGGGATCTCAGGAGGCAAACAAAAACAAACAGTTTGAGACTCAGTACAACCAAACGCAATAGCAACAAAAATATACCCAAGTGAAGAGTCTTGCATCTAAAAGACAAGATTAGTGATTCTCTAATAACTCCCTAGTTTTACCACCCGTTGTCTGGTCAGTGCAGTGCTGTCGGCTCAAAGGAATGGCCAGCCTGGGAGCCTTGCAATTAAGTTTCAGGATGGAGTTGGTGAATTCAGCAAATTATGAATTATGGACTACGCAGCCATTGGCGACTATCTGATGCCAATTTTTTTTTTTTTTTATGCAGACAAATCAGTTGATCTCTGCTAAAAAAAAACCCACTGTAAACCAGACCAAGTTAGTGAGTAGCTGATGAATATAGTGGAGCTAAAGAACCCAATATTTCCCTCAGCAGTTGGTGAAGACCAAAAATGGAGCTAAAAGGCAAGCAAATACTGAACTTTAATTCATTAGATGGACAGAAATCCAAATGAACCCTAATGTTGCTGTGTGTTTGCATATTAAAAGATCTTAAAGCTAAATGAACCCTGAAGTGAGATTATTCTGTCGACTGCTGTTTCCAAAGTCCAAAGTGTTTTCAATATTTTTTCCTCCTAAATATACTCAGATGGAAATTTTAACATCTTCATACTTTTGAGTGACTTGGTAAGTTCCATCTACCGAGGAAGATGGTGTGATGTGATCAGAAGCTCCATAGATGGTACTAAATAAGGACACTGGTCAGAGTTTGTTTTGTATTTATACCCTCCACTGTTTTATTGTGGATGCAGCTTTAAGAAATACAAGTTAATGTTGTCCTTCCCTTCTGACTAGACTGAGATTCATCTGTGCAATGGTAAAGGTTGCCCTGACCTAGCCCTGTAATCGCACATTTTTGAATGTTAGGAGGGGGGAAAGCAGCCTGTGCCATATGGCTAACGATCACAATAATAAATCAATTTCAGGCACCCCGTCATAATTTATCCGAGGAATTATGAATATTTCCATTCGGTTGTTTCCAGATAGTTGTCGTCGCATTCCAGGACCTCATTTGAAAAGTGGCAACCAGGCAAGCAGGCAGAGTTTTAACCAACTGCTGGGATTTTACATGGGACTAATCATGAAGCACTGATTGATTGAGACGCTGTTATCAGTGGACGCTCCCCCCCTCCATATGTAAATGAGTAACCTTTAGGAGGGCTCCGAGTGGCAGCAGTGGCAGATGGGCAGTAACTGTAATGGGGTGGAGGTTGGCTTGAATAAATATCCCATGGCCTGGAACTTACCTAGTCTCTACAGCGTCCAACTAGGCTGCATAACACCACAAAAGAAAGACTCCAGGAACCAAAGTCATGAAACACCTGAACAAAGAAGCCAATTACTTGATTGGTGAAAAATTAATCCAAACAATTTTTGATAATTCCAGTTTCATGAGTATGATGAATTACTGATTTTCTTAATGTTCTACTGTAGAAAACTGAATATCTTTGGCAAGTGACTATTAAAATTTGTCAGTTTAGCATCTAGATAATTGTGACAGGCATTTTTTTAAAAGATTTTCGGACATATTATTGACAAGATTAAAAAATGCCAAATTAATTTAATAACATTAGTTGCAGCACTAAAAAACAGGTTCTTGTACTATGTATTGGATTAAGCCTGTATTATACAATGTACTGCATGTTACTGGAAAATAAAACAATATTTTAACGTTTCCTCCGCAAAACCACAAAAATTCATGGCTGCACTGACAACCTTGAGCTACACCCCAAAGCCAACAACAACCATTACAGCTAATTTCCTCTTTTACGTGCCTGTGATTATGCATTTAAATTTATTATACTCAAACTATAAAGGATTTTGAAACTGAAGTGATTGGCATTCAAAAATAATCCACAGACACTTAACAGGGAAAGGCTCCAGCAGTGAGGCCCTTTAGTCTTTATAGCCAAACTACAGGGAGTACACACGCACAGTCAAAGGCAACAGTGATGTCTAATTGAAATCCTTCAGAGAGAGTAAAGAGGGAGAGGAGGAGAGAAATTGAATGGGTGAGAAGAACAAACACAAACAAACAGAGAAGGTGATGTTGGACTAAAATAGGCAAAAACTGTAGAGACAGTTAAGTCACCCTGTTCCCGATCTGGGAAAGTGGTGGCACACAGAGCAAATTAAAACAGGGAAGCAGAGACTCGGGTCCTACTGTGAAGCAGAGGTGGAAACGTCCATTTTCCCCCACAGCCTTAAATTAACATGACAGCCAGTAGCTTCTTGCTACCGCAAAAGTGAGTGATTAGTATTATCGTTTAAATTGTAATTTGGCAGTTAATTAAAGTGACCTTGGTTTCTATTGCTGCATCTGTAAACGGGCAACCAGAGTGCCGTTCTGTCTCTCAGCCGTCTGTGAGGCCGCTGTCACTGGGGCCCGTTACAGGATTAAGTCACCCCGGTGACAAAACCAAATTAAGCAGCTGTCACCGCCTACCTGCAGCTCGGAGCTTAAGATGATCAACTTATGACCGGTCGGGGAGCAGAGCCTCCTCTCTGTCTCCCTCCTCCCATTATCGTTTTGTAATTTATGATTAGTTTTAATGTTTTTTTTTCAGAGTGTCATTAAAAGCGAGATGTTAAGAGCAAACTGCATGAAATCATTGGTACCACGCGTTAACGTTTGATGAAAAGTCTGTGACAACATCTTTAAAACCCAGTGGAGTATGTTTAACAATTAGTTGTGTAGTTCTGAGTGTGGAAAATTGTTCACTGCATTCTCTGAGTCAGATTAAAGCGTGCAAAATGAATAATTTAACAGAAATGCTAATGTTTGCGTTTCCCTGTGTATAACGTTCTCTAAACATTCTGATCCTCAGGGAGAAATTGGATGTGACTGAGGTAAGCTGAGGTAACATTCATAAACACCAGAAGGGGACTCTGCTCAGTCAACACCACAATGTGATGATACATATTTCATTTGGCGATGTGGCATATCGACTAAAAATACACATAAACTAGATATGAATTATACACATCACACGCCCACCATCAAACACTGCTAACAATGTTTAAATTGATATAATCCTGCATACTAAATTACTTGACTTTAAATGACCTATAGCATGTGAATGTTTCATGCCCTGAGAACACTTAAGTGGGTTTGTGATAAAAACAATAAAATACACTACACTAAATACACTATCAAATTTTTTATATCACTAATTAGTGGTTGTCAGTTGTTCTGCAGTATCAGATAAAGGGGGTGTTGTCACTTCCAGCCAGCTTCATCCACATCATCATCACCACGCAGCGAACGACATAGAAGCGTTTTCTGATCCAAAGCCACATCATCAATTGTCTGTGCCTTCCAAAACCCCACTACAAATCACTGTGGAAAAATAAATGTTTAAAAAAATGGCTTAGTTAGGTAAAGACTGTGAACTGGGTTAAAATGACCTCTCCAGTTTGCTGCCATGGCTACAATAATAAACACGTGGGGTTAAGGTTCAAGCATTCAAGGATTGATTCACGTTCACAAAATGGGAAACCAACAGTTGTTGCCCATGTTAAAGTCTGATGTTGTGTTGACCCACCCATCCACTCCGACCTACAGGTGGATGTAGAGTTTGGTTCTATAATTAACCTCTTGATTTTCATCCTCTGGATATCCTGGGTCTCCTGTTTGTGTTTGTACAGTTTTGTGAAGCTGTGATTATGCTCACGGTCACAATAGGTCATTTTATACAGTGAGGTCAAGTTAAAATACAGTCTCACTACAATGAAATGGCTACGATTGGGACTAACATCATCACACATAAATACAATCGGACTCATTGAACCCACAAGAGTCTCGTCTTTCCAGTCCTACCCAATTTATGCAATTCCAGTACTGCTTTGGGTCCCCAGTATGCAGAAGCATTCAAATACACTAGGTGGAAACAGGACACCTATCTTCATTCAGGTATCTTGAGCTGAGAGGTCAAGCATGTTTGCATACATCCATAATTAGTAACAAGCTAAAATGTGGCAGTACGATCATAAGAGGAGATAAAATGGAGCCACAATTTTTTGAACCATTCAAACAAAAAATATCAGGAAGAGATCAGGATCAGCTCTTTTCCACCAAATTAGATTTGGTTCTTGAACCGGTTCAACAACAGTCAACAATAAATATTAATCTCATTAGCAACAAACCTGCCTGTGTAAACTGCTGAATAAGCAGTAGCTACTGTTTTTTTATCCTGTCATAAGGGTAAATATTTAGAAAGATTTTATGAGGTGGTACATTGTGTTATTTGAGAGTTTGAGAAACACTAAGTTAGACATTTTCTCAGTAACCCCCCCAAAGCCACTTTTTTAAATCTTGGGTGCACAACTTATGATCTTAAATAGTACACACAAATGATTTTATTTAAGTGCATGCAGGTTATTGCTCCAACTATCTTCAGTCTGAGCACACGTCTAATCAGTTGCATAACTGGGTAAGTGTTCAGTGCCTTAAAAATATATACTATATATGAATATATACTATTTTATATATATATATATATATATATATATATATATATATATATATATATATATATATATTATATACTATCTCACAATTTAAAAGTAATCTAGGTTTTTCATCATATAGCTGATGTTCAAACAGGTGGCAGAAGCTGTGAAGGGGAGGGAAGGCTGTGTCAGGCTTCAGTAGTGGTGGTGCTGATGGTGGTGGGGAGACATCACAACAAGCACTCATGATAAAACAGGCCCATACAGACTGACAGCAGGTAAATTATATGTCAGTGAGGTCTGCATTTCAATCCTTGCATATTTTCAATGGGCACCAATGAAAAGCCTCCCTGCATCTCTGCCTGCAACCAGACGGATTCAGTGCTAACTGTTTTTGATTAAAACGTCAGTAAGGCTGTGGGCTCCTTTCATCTCGTGGGCCCCAAGCTGTCTGTCTACTCACCCCCACCCACCTACCCCCACGAGTGGGGTCCTGCTTGTGACATGGACCACCATTTATCTACTCTGAGGATCGTGTCATGTAATAAGCCCCGTCTCCAGAGAGCATTTAGCCTGATAGGAAAAGCTGATTGGGACAAAAGGCCGCTGAATCTCATTCTGGCTCCCGCAGCGGCAGGTGACTGCTGAGGTAAACACATTTCTCTGGGGACGAGGAGGCAGGCGCGAGAAGAGACGGAGTAAGAGACAGACCAGGCATGCAAGTGTGTATTGTATGTGTATTTCATCATCAGCATGACGGCCTCTGCTAAAGTTGTGCTTCACTGTAAACGAAGCAAATGCCCAGGAGAGCCATTTGTCACCATCATTACGAAAGGATACGCTACTTCAGCCTGCCACACTTTCGCCCCCATTTCCTGCACACTGTACTAGTGCCGGTTCATTGTTTCAGTGTTCGACAAATAAAAACAAACTCATAAAAAAGGAGACTCTCCATGGAGTAACATCATAATAGGGTAGATAGATGTGGCTCCTGACTGCTTGCAAAAAAAAAAAGAGCCATGAACTGGTGTCATAAACAACTGGGCCTGTAGATTATAACACTTACCCAAAGCAGGCACATGAGGCTGCTGTCTTGTTTGTCTTTGTTTGTTTGAGCCTGAGAAAAACAGAGAGGAGAAGGCAGGATGGTCAGAGCGAGCAGCAGCTGTATCCACAGATGCTCATGTAAAAACATCCTTATTCACATGTTCCCCTCCACTTGTTTGTTTCCTGGTAATTTAGCCCTTCAGCACAAGAAAAAAAAAAAAAAAAAAAAAAAAACACGCTGCTTTGTTTTCATACTAACAAGCCAATTAGCAATCATTACACATTTCTACTCTGGGTTTGCCTACAGGTGGATATTGGTAATGATTTAACCAACTGAGCTAATCTCTATTTCATGCGTGTGTGTGTTTGCCTGTGTAAGTGCAAGAGCATCTGTATGTTTGTTTAAAAGAGCACAACCCACATAAAAGGTTAAAATCCAGGCTACCAGTACATATATCTACCAACTCTGACCCATCTCCCCCTGTGTGTAATAGTGTATAATAGATATGCACGTCCTGAGTAGGGACGACTGTGGGGTAAGAGTGGGTGGTACAGTAATAAGGGGGAAATTGGAGCAGACAGGACGCATTGACACCAAAAGAGTTGTAAACGGTGCTTCTGGCTCCCCAAGGACGGTCTGTCACGCTGTGATCACCGGTAATGCCGCCAGGAGAGCGAGACCAGTAGCAGGGGACAGGAGGGGAGGAAGGCGGAGAAAGGGTCCAGAAAAAATAAATTAAATAACATGACTGCAACTAAAACACCTCTGGGAGTAAGATCCAAGGTGCGGAAATGGTGTGGATACAGCGTTAGAACGTAGTCAGACCAAAACTCGAGCAAAGTGAACTCTTGCAGTATGGCAAAAAGCAGGAGGGGAGAGGAAAGCATGGGATTGCAAACATAAACAGGAAGTGTAGCCGCTAGTATGGCTAGCAGGCTAATAACAGCAGTGCACAAAGTTGTTAATTACACAGCTTCAATGCTTCCCCGTCATTAACCTCTGTCACTGTCCTTGCTCTCACTGCAGCACAAGCAGCAACATTTATTCTCCGCTGCTATTTTATACAGTTAAAAGATATTCCAAACTAGCTGGACAGTGTTCAGTCTTAGAAATTCATGTGTAATCTGACAGGATGTTCCACATGGAAATGAAAAGCTAGATCCTGAGCCGGCCAATCAATTCAAAATTAAGGAAAGTGGCATTAGAAGGTTTTAACTGAAGAACCTTTACAAATGAAGCTTCAGGTTACCCCCGAAAAGGTTTTAATTAATGTTCTGAGCCAGACTGTCTCACAACCAAATGTGTCAATTTTTTAAATTAACATTCCATTGTCAATGTTATAAACATTAACCACTGCCATGGGTGGTTCTTTCTCAGAAGAAAACCACAAAACCTGTAAATATGTCAGTGGAGACAGATATGCAGACACCCACACAAACACTACACTTTCCAGACTTGTTCTGTTTACCTCCGTGCAGTAGTTTACAAGAATAAAAAGTTATAAAATGCTCACAATGTTGGAAAAGAGCCTCTGAATTCACATTATCCCTTGACTGAACCAAAATCCAGCAGGATAAGATTGAGACATCCTGCAAACTAACAGAACGACAGGAGCAAACATGACCTCGATGTTAGAGGTAATAAGAACTCTGATCTATTCCCTTCTGTCTCAGCACATCATCCAGTTGCTGAGTTTTAGAAACTCAAACAACCTTGTGTGAAAAAGATCGCATGGGGCAACGTAAACAAAAATGCTTTGCTTTTTATTATTTTTTATTCATCACAACACAACATCTTGAGTAAACATCTTTGTTGCTACAACTATTAACCAAAATCAGCCCATTTTCAATAAGTGTTTGCATTTTTCTGCGACAACTGATGTACATCCTCTATCTTCCTCCATGTTCAAGGTCTCTCTGCTCTGTGGCCTCATTTCATATGCAGGTTCATCTGGCTCGGGACAGCGTGGCCCTCACTGCAGAGTGGCCCAACAGAGTCCCCAGGGCCAGGCCCTCTGTTCAAGGTCCCCAGAGGCCAACCCCCTACCCTGCATACCTGCTTCAGTTCATATGAGCATCTATGGCTGCCATATGTGAAGCTGTAGGAAAGCAGATGCTGTTTTTCCATTTGTGAAATCAAGTTTTTGGAAAGCAGTCAGCATTTTGATGGCCAGAGTCGAGTCACTGAGTGTAAAAGGGGAGAGGGCAGTGAAGAGGCAGCAGGCTCAGTTGTACTGTGCTGAATGGTAACACTGCAACGTCTGATCATCACTGTGAGGATATGCTGATGTAGCGAAGCGGTGGCATGGCATTATCTTATGTGTTAACACTTGTGCAAGCCATTCTAGTACATAAAGACACACACACACTGAGTTTTGATGTGGACCTGTCTGTAGCTGAGCAGTTCCTTTGTCAGTCATCTGCTGATGCTGATAGACAATACGGGGGTGAGGATGCGTGTCAGAAACAGAAAAGCCTGAATGAAATGACAGACTCTCTCGCCGTCCCACTCCTCCTCCACCACCACCTCCGTCTCTCCCTGTCCCCACACATCTCACCCACAGCAGCCCGGGACGCCATGACAAGCCTGACACCTGTCAGTCATACACTCACGGACAGGACGGAGAGGACAGCAGCATACACAGCTCCACATGCTACTGCAGCACAGCTTTGAACTCACTTTAGCAGTCATCCACAAACACAGCAGGTACAGTAGTGTTGCTGGATGATGACACTGCTGATGTGACCCGTGTAAATCAAATTGTTTTTCTTCCATGCTCGTGTGACAGTTACAGCAACTGAGGAGACAATATTAAACATTAAACAAAACTCTAACCCAAATTCATAATTTCGTATAGTTTATCAACAGTCTGAGAGCAATAATCCATAAATAAACCTGACATATTATGTTTTGATGTGGGGGATAATAATATTACAATTAAAGTAGTGCTGACTTGAAGTTTAAAAAGGTTAAATTTCACACAGTTAGGTGTCAAGGCGCTGAACGACCGCAGCCACCGACTCCCTCCTGGCGACAAATTTCATTAACAAACCTGATGTATACAGCACACACAGCCACAGTTCAAATGGAGGACATAAATTTCAGCCCGTGGGGTACTGCAGTCACATTACAACTAATCAACCGCTCTCCTTATACCCTTCTGGAAAAATCTTCTTCTGTTCAGATAGGTGGGGGCAGATAAAGGAAAATATGATGCTTTATTTCTAATCAGCATAAATTACCAGCATCCATCAGGTGAGGCTCAAATTAAAACCCTCATCTGACAAAGCAATGGGAACTGTGTGAGCTCATTCATGAATCAGTATGATTTAATCCAATCATATCAGACCCCAAAGCCAAAATTTCCACTCAGGATCAACCCAATCGCCCTTTTTCACATTTTCTTCATTACGTCTTAAAGGGAACATTTGGTTCTGAGGGTCAACCGGGTTCAAACTTGCTATCACATTCTCTCCCTTCAGGACATTTTGATCCATTTGATGCATCATGTCGTCCAACCCAAACACCTGATCTTCACTTCAGCATTTTTCACACATTTTTCACCACATGCATGCACCAGCTGCACTGTAGTGCAAAATGCTGGAACTAATTCAAAAAGTTGCATTCCTCAGGACCATTTACAGAACACTTTTTTTTCTTACTTTATTATTTTGTTGTCTAGACAGAGACAATGTGTCTCTGATTACCATTTTCCCCAACCAGACAAATGTACAGTACCCTCATCAGGCTGCAGAATTAAACGCCACTTAAATGCTCAGAACAATGAAATGAGTGTGTTGTGGTCTTTGTAAACCACCAAATGCTCACACAGGTATAATAAATAATGCTTGCCAACAATAAGGGCTGGAGTTTCTTTATATATGGTGGGAAAAGCATATTTAAGAGGTCATATTGGAGCTACAACTACAACCATCAACTAGTCAATCTACAAAAAAAAAATGAAACAGAAACTATTGTTATTAATTGATCTGATAAATTGTTTGAGTTACGTCTCAAGCAAAAACATTCTCCAACTTCCTAAATGTGAGCATTTGCTGCTTTTTCTGTTTTATATTATTGCAAATTAATGTCTTTGGTTTTTTTGGACTGTTCACAGGACAAACAAGCAATCTAAATATGCCACTTTGTGCTCTGGCAAAATGTGCTGGCCATTTTTCACCATGCTCTAAGATTGTATAGCCAAAATGATTAACCAAGAAATCATCAGATTAATACAATAAATAATAAATAGCTGCGGCTCTAGCTGAATGATCATCATGGAGGAGTAAGCCACCAGTCTAAATGAGCATTTCCGTGTTGTCATACTTTCTTTAACTACATATTGGAGGTAAATATCGTATTTTTACTCCACTACATTTATCCAGTTGCTTCAGTTACTAGTTATTTTACAGATTTAGATTATTAATATAAAATATAAATCAACTAATGCACTATAATACATTAAAGGTTAAGATACCCAGCATATTCATTAAAATTTCCCCCACCTTTACCAGCTGCAATATTAAAACAAAGTACATATTAATGCAGTAATTATAATGATACTGTGCATAATGAGTAGTTGTAGCTTTAGTACTCTAAGTATATTTTGATACTTTTGTACTTATTGCGTTATTTTTACTTGTACCAGAGTATTTTTACACTGTGATATTTTTACTTATAAAAATATGTCAACACTTCTTCCACCACTGCTCATTAAATGTGGCTAGGCTCACTACATAAGATGAAAAACTCTCCATAGCACTTTTTGCTAACTGGTAAAACTTCACACTTTCTCTGAACAAATCACTCAAAGTCTGTAGTTACATTTCAGATAATCTGCGTTTAGCTCTGCCAAACATGTGACGGTGTTTTTTTGGACGCAATTCGTTACAACGCAAAATTAGAAAGACAGAGAGGGACTTTGTTTGTTGGAAGCTTACCTGAAGTTTGTCACAGCTACCCTAACATAAGCAGGGCTCCTGCTCCTTCATGTTAAAATTGGTCGGTATAAATCAGGCTTAACAGTTTTACACCAAGGACAGACAGACGATTAGTGCTGCCTCCCAAATTCCCTCCAAACAGCGATCCAAAATGTCTTCCAAACACCTCCACACATCGACACACCTGTGAGTTGACAAGCCCCGCCCACTGAGCCACTTAAAATGATAACGAAGAAGAAAAAAAAGAAAGTCCTGTGGGAGCTAAAACCTCACTTCATGGCTAGATTATCCTGCAAGTACAAAAAATATAACAAATCATATCTTTTCCAATGACTTGTTTATACTGATACTATACTGGAATACTATTAAACACCAGGTTTGCTGTTTAGTCATTTAATTAAACACATTCATTTAAGAATATGCAACATAAAATCATAGTATTAACTGAAATCTTATGTATTTTGGCCTTGAGTTTCATGAGTGAGTGATTAAATATGACCCATCGCATCATGTAATTTATAAAATGAATACAAAACTACAGCACAATAAACCTGGGACCTCTCTAGCTGACAGGATTTGTGCACTTTGTGACTTAGATATTTATGCATTTAAAATATATATACAATTCTTCTTATTATAATATATGTTTCTTCACTATTTGGACTAATATTGAGCCCTAAAACTGAGACAAGACAGCTGTATATGAGAGTGATATCTGAGTCACAGTGTTACTTCTTAGTGGGTTATTTCTTCCTGATGATTTGTCCTTCAAAGATGGAGATCAAAAGAAACACGTCAATAAATGTTTCACAGCTAATCTCAAATATTAAGCACTTGTAATATTAACCACTTAAAGATAACTGTGATATGAGTGTCAAGTTTCTACATTTCATAAAACTCAATCTCAATTACAGCTTTGCAATTTTATTTGTATTTTCTGAGACAAATACACACAGTAACAGTAACAAAATAACAAGAATGAAATGTCTCCGGTTTTACAGCTCATATATTTCTTGGCAAAATAAAGCCAATTCAATTTGGGTGAATTTTTAATCATTATTATTTTAACCTTAAGTGGGATGACCAGAGCCCCGATGTCCTTGCAGTACATTTCACCAGCCTCTGGTCACAGATTTAAGACTGGAGTCAAAAAGACAGCACACTATGGATATGAAACCTGAAAGCCTCTTTACTGTTTTCACTTCAACTTATGATACTAATTAGTGTAATTGATCTAATTATTAGTTAAAGTGCACATATTTAACATTTGTAAAAATGTTTAAAAGTGGATGATTAAGAGCACTCCAGGACACCTCTATAAAACATGCGAGGTAAAGAGAGAGACTACAATGGAACTTGTCCAATTAATCAAATAAGTGTGGCAATTAACTAAGTGAGTGTTTAAGGGCTGCAGCAGAGAGGACAATTGATTTTCTCTGAAAGTACTTACGGCCCCTCATTTCATTAGAACTAAAGAGTGAAGATGGTGAAGAGTCTAAATCCAGATATACAATGTGTAATAAAAGTGCCTGCAGTTGAATTAAACATAGAGGAAGTATGGACATAGAGGAATGTTAAATATGAACAAAAGCACACCTTAAAAGCAAAGGTAATATACAAAAATAATAATTTACAACTTCTGGAAAGACTTTGAGTGGGCTTGCTTTTGCCCAACATCAACATAAATGCATCCCCCTTTGAGAAATGACAATATCCTGGGTTGATTGTGAACCTTGTGGCAGGGAGTTCAAAGACAAGAAATACATCCAATCAGAACAGCCTTGGAAGCGGCTCTCCCTGCCTAGATTAGTTTTATTGAACAGATGGCGTTTCAATTTTGAACTTTTGCACTGGTGCAAAAAAAAGCTTGGAGAGTCAGGCTGTTTTTCTCACATCACTGACAGAAGCTGCGCATCAGATGAAGGGGATGTGTGAAATAGCATTCCCAAGCATTTCTGTCTCCATGCTCAAGACACAGACACTCAGATACAGACACGGTGCGGAGGATGGACCATGCTGCTCCATCAGATGTTAAAACAAAAAAATATCAAAGGATAGGAATTCAGTATGAGCTCTCCACTGATTGTACAGCTATTTTATGTTTATGAGTTGTATTATATGCTGTATAATGATAGTGGTTTGGGGCGCTTACATGTGTATGTGTGTGTGTGTGTGTGTGTGTGTGTGTAGATGTGTAATTAAATAAACAAAGAAAGGCAAATCACGGGGGTCCTGTCATATCAAAAATAGAGCACCAGTCGGTTATTTAATGTCTCTCTGCCACCATCGGCTCCTATTGCCCCACATTAACAGCATCATGTTCTCAATTTTCCCCCAGTAGCATTGCTAGTCCTGGCAGCCAGCTCGCCCACGCCGGCACGAGTCGAGAGGACAACTGGAGAAAGATCACAGTTCAGGCTCAGTCAGACGGAAAATATGGAAATCAGGCGGTGGACGGACGGACCGCTGTGTGTTCCCCCTGTTTCAGCAAGCTGCCACAGTTTGACTGACAAACTGACTTTTTGAGGGGCCTGTGCCCATTCCAGTCAGAGTTTATTGAAGGTGATTTTGATCTCCTCCATGAGGCCACAGCAGTGGTGCTGCCATCTGTCACCTTGATTGCATGGCGGCCTCTCTAGGGGGAGCGCCATGGCTCCTGATCGTTTACAGATTGCGCTGCTTTCGCCTCCATAAGGGCCACATGCACAGGGCCAGATGGTGAGCATACACGCTTATTATGAGTCTTTATCTCTGTGCAGGAAGGAGTGGAACCATTAGGCCTCCCTCAGGATCTCCACTCCTCTCTGCAGCCATGCTGTTCCTCCACAAATACAGTCCTCTTCTTCAGCTGTCACTGGCCTACGACAATACGCACACACACACACGCGCGCACGCACGCCTAGCACACAGAACCACTTGTCAAAAAAACAAACACAGATCTACTCAGGGCATGTGATGGTTGTGTTAATACATCTGCATACACACACAGACACACACTAACACCTGTTTCTAATCCTGAATAATGGGAAAATATGGCATGTGGCAAAATGTTGGGTGGAGATGGGTGTTGGTGACATTCGTTGTCCTGGTAACACACTGTCGTGTACAAGATATTGTGATTTGATGTGTGACATCTATACTCTGTTAACGTCACACCGTCACATAATACGCTGACAGTATCCTGCAGGATCATGGCAAAGGCTACGTGAGACCACATGGGCCAATTGATCAACACTAATAAATGCTTCTAAAGAGGCATCAGTGTGTGTGCCTGGAAAACGTCATAATAAAATAATCAGAGCACTATGCCGTGCAGCAGAGCCTGTGTGCACAAATGTCCATTCATGCATGAGTCTGATTCAAGCAGATCCAGCCTGGTATGAGACATTGGCAGGAGGCTGTTGTCCCTATCCCTGACATATGTACTGCATGACCAGGAGGGTGAAAAGTATGTTCAGGATTAAAAACTGACATGTGTAACGTCACCACACATTTGTCATGCCCCTTTAGAACCCTAAAGTTCGTTCACTTTAATGCCGCTTCGCTGTTTGGTAAACTATGTGATTTTTATAGGGAGGCGAAATGGAATTCATAATTATTCAGGCATTTACGGTGTAATGCTTTAATGAGCATTTACTAAGCTCTTCATGAGAGGTAATATCCCACTTGATCAGAGATTAACAAAGAGCATTTCAGTGCACGCTTTAATGCAAAAGGCTTAACTGCTTGAAGCATGGCTTCATTTCTCTCAATTACATCTAATCTAATGTTTGGATTCCCTCAGCAAAGATGCACTATTCAAGCGCATAGCTGACCTAATGAGTGAAGAAACACTTCCTTGCATAAATAATGTTTCAGAATTATCACCGTGGCATATCCATTGAATAAAAATGAACACAATTCCTTTGTGTGAGCACTAGAAACACACAAAATCGCTGCTTGTTTGTCAAGAGTTGATATCTGTAGAACATACAGCATGTACTCTATTGTCCTTTGCTGTCCCTGATTTTCTGTCCTGGGGCGATACTGCAATGTGCTGCACTTTTAGGACAACAGCCGGTTATCTGCGAGGGTAAGCCCCCTCGTCAGTCTCCAGCACGGTGCACAAACTGACATACTCTATGCCAGCCTGTGGTCACATTTCAGCTCAGGGCAAAGCGGAAACGTTCTGTGGACACAGTCTGTAGCATCACTTCGGTCAAATTAAGGCAAGACAACCTGAAAAAACACTGTTAGTATACATTATTTTGGAACAAACAACCATCCCAGTGACGTTTAACCTGAAAATGCGCTCCTCGTCTGAGAGCATTTGTCTATAGAACCATTACACCTCAGTCTATCGCTACGTTATCTGCAATTTCATGTGAAAAATTATTCCAACATTGACTGCTACAATTACCTGCCACAAGTTCATCACAGAGACAGAGTATGTGACCAGCTAAATGACTACACGGCGCCGCAATGTCACCACACTAAACATGAAAATAATCGCTCATGAAAGAAGGTCAAAGGGGCCTTCGGGGGGTGTACTGTACTGAGCAGCACCTGAACTGGACCCAAGTACAGATCGGTGGGGTATCATGGAAAGTGCCACAAGCACCCAGCCCTCACAGGCCTGTCACAGACTGAAGGTGTCACCCAGAAAACAGCAGTTAGATTAACCTCAGTGGGCTCTAACCAAACACAGCCTGCAGCATGCCAGCACAGTCCAACCGAGCCCTTTTCATTCTCTGCCTGGTCCTCTAAAGCTGTGGTGAAACTATGCTGGGATGGTATTAGTAGACTGAGGTGAGTATGATATAAAAATCAATCAGGAGATATCTTAATTGTTCTGCCGTCCTGCAGTCATTTAAAGAAGGAAAAATATTGCACTACTGATTGCATTTGGTCATGCTTATGGACTTCTGTTTCCATATTACACACATTTAATGAAATAAATACACTGCAGCAGCATTGCTGAAGTAGTAACAGTATTAGTCAGTGTATTGCTCAAGAGAACTTTAACACAGGCAGCTGCCAAGGTCATCTACAAGCAATGGTGCAGCATTTTTAACCTCCAGGCCCTGCTGAGGTGAAAATTCAAACATAAAACCATTTTGAGACAGATAAAATTCAATCAATGTTAAAACGATGAAATTCACATTCCCCACAATGCATCAACTATCTGTTTTAGAGGGGATTTGGTGGCCAAACTTCCATATAATTGAAGAGGCTATGCTAGACCCCACTGGAGACATACCATCGGAGCACACCAGAGCCGAGTTACTTAGAAGAATCTTCCTCTTGTTTGCCTTGGAATTAGCTCTGAGATCACATACACACATACACACCCATTTCAGCACACACATACACTCACTCTCAGCCTTTTTCACCCTTCTGCATCAATCTGTTCCCAAGCTGTTCCCACATTTTGGTGAATTTCCCAGGCTTATTCCTTGGCACAAGTGGATACTGGGGCTGATTACTTTAGCGTGAACCCATCAAGTCTGTCCAGTGCCTGCAAAGCGTGCGCACTCAAAAACCAGCTACCTTCCTCTTCTTGTAGTGAAATCGAAATGTTGTGGGTGCAAGGCTGCAAGATACAACATGCAGATTAGTTTAGTGAACACACACATAGAAGCAATGATGGTCTCCTCCCAGATACACCAAGACACCACCGCATCTACATCGATCTTTAATACGGAACAACCAGCAGCAACAAATCCAAACCTCATTAAAGAATATAAATTCAAAATCTATTCTGGCACTCAATCCAATGCAGATTTTCTCCCTCTTTCTGTCTCATAAATTACAGTTCTGGTGCACTGTGCAAATATTACCAAGCTGTAAGACAGCTGTGCCCCATTAAAATGTGTTATGGTTGCTGATTTCCTACAGCACATGGTCATCTTGCCAAATCTACAGCCAGTAATTAGCGGAGATGAAATGTTTAATTGTGCCTTAATTTTGATAAAATTTATCTGTCACCCATCCTATAATCAGGCATTATGCTCACAAATCAACGTCAGCAGATTTAGGCAGGGAGACATCTACTAACCTGACAGACATGTTGAGATGTCACTGCCCTGCTCTCCCTGCTCAGAGCCCAGGAAACAGGATACGATATGTTAATACTGATGAGAGTACTGAGAAGGTTTGATTACTGTCACAGATATTACAGAGTGTGTGCTATTACTGTACAGGCTGGAGATGATACAGTTTGATTATGTATGTGTGTGCAAATATGTGATATGTTTCAGTTTACTACATGTGCAGGAAACAACGGCTGTGTGTGCAGTTTGTCCCTCTGTGAACAGACAACAAGATAGGAGCATGTGGGTGATCTTGTCAGAATCACAGGACAACAGGAAGAAAGCATTCTCCGACAGATGGGTGACAGGAGCGCGGGAGTGGGAGAAGGTCAAGATGGGAGAGACACAAAGCTTTCCACGCTGACTGGGAGAGTGTGCGGTTTCTCGGGGTGCTAAACTGTGTAGTCCTGCCAAAGCACGGCCTCGGCAGGCTGAGAGGGGCCGCTTGTGGTTCTCCTGGGAGACGCCGAGACTCAAGATGAGGCAGTGAAGGGGACCTCTTATTAGCTCTGGCAACAAGAGAACGACTGAGGCTGAGAGTGATGGGTAATGGTGGTGCTGGATATTTGGTTAAAATGCTCAGCCATGTTAACTTTCTGCTTTTTTAATCTGTGTATCCTTGTGTAAGATCCTGATTTCCAATACAAGATTACACGCAGGAGGCTCCTTTGATATCAAATATATCAACTTCTGCAAATGACTACTCGTTTTTAAATAACATATTTTTAACTATACAGTGAGAGCAACCTTGAACTGAAACAAAGCATGATTTTGAAAGAGCATGCAGTAAGGACAGCAGCCGTTTTGCATATTTATGACTAATGTTGTCCCTGAGAGAGGCCGCCCCCTCCCTAGGGGCATTATGGGTGATTATTGTCATCTCAGTGCAGCCAGTTATTCACCAACATGCACCGCATAAAACACATCATTACAAAGGGCCACGACAGGAAATGAGATGTGGGGCAGGGCTCCAGGAGCAGCCCTTTCTAATCACAATGGCCAACTGTCACCCTCTGCATCCGTTCGTCTGCCACAGCTTTAAGCAGTGTGGAAGGATTTCACTGCAAACTTTTGAGTGGATCTGCAGTGGTAGGACATCCTGCATAACATGTGGCACCCATGATAATTACGGCAGAATTAACACAGGCGGGTTTATGGCCCTTCTGCCGCCAGGAGATGGCTGCCAGATAGACACAGGCCTCGTGTTTGATCAGCATACTTGGGTCCAGACGCCCACCCGTCTCTAACACTTCTCACTACAACAACTGTTCTGGAGGAGAGGACCACTTTCAGCAGAGCTGCCTGTCACAAACCCTCTCATCCTCACAGCAGAGTCTGAATAAATTGAGGACAGTTCTTGGAAACTGGCAAATTACAAACACTGAGCGGCCAAATGAATATTGTTAGTGCTAGACTTATAGGCTACATTTCAACTCAATATTGAACCATAAAGGCAATGAGGAGGTGATCCTGTTCAGTGTTTTGTCACGGTGCCAAAGCATATCAGGAGCTATCTAAAAATCTCATTACAGATAAAATTTTAGACTAGTTTTATTTTGAGATTTCACTAAAGAGACAACCTGTGAGATAATATGCAAAGCAACCCGGTCCTCTGTACAATGAACAGAGGAGTTTCTGCTACAGATAAGAAAGCATCACCAGTTTCATGTATATACGGTGACTGAACTCCATAACAAGGCCCATCAAAGCGTTTCTGTCCCCCGCATACGGAAACTCCATCTATGAAGCGCCACAACAAGGGAGGGGACATCAATAAGGAAAAGCCAGCCACCCTCTCGTCCTTGATTTCTTGAGTTTTTGTTCTTGGATTAAAGAAGAACGTTTGCGATTTGCATTTTAAAACATCATGATCAAAAACAATTACCCTCCTCCTTCTGTATTTTTCTCACAATAAATGAATCAGATTACAGGCCTTGGTGAGCACCAGCTTCTCATGGCCTTGTTGCACTGACAATATTTGAAGTTTCCTGCAGTAACTTCATTAGGCGTATTTTGTCCAGAATTAGTGGAGCGTGCTGAAAATTGCTAATGACAGATGTTTCTCCACACTGTCACACTCCTTGTATCATTTGATTTGGAAAGCAACATACGGTGTTCTGCTCCATCAGTATGTCACAGACTGTCTGCAAACAGCTGGTCATAACTCAGTTCAGTGAAAACCATTACTTTCCAATGAAGTGCTGGACACGTTCCAAATTGGGTTTTGGCATGGCCTCAGCTGCACCCATGATGCAGTGCAGCCCAGTGTTGCAGGTACACATGGAGGAGAGGAGGAGGGGTGAAGGGAGCAGGTGAAGAGGTTTTCTATGAGCCCTCTGTCTCTCTGCTCTCCAGCCGGGCAGAGCACTCTCATAGAGGATGAATAGTGGGAGAGCAGATACAGAGCATGAACAAAGAGGAGACTAAAGCTTAATTATTAGCTTAATGCTGTGAGGTTATAACATCCTGTGTCTTCTTCTCCCTAAGAGCAAGCAAAGATTTTGGCTGTAATGGGGCGTGAGTGATGTTTTTATTAAAATTTTAACTACTTTACTTTAAATTTTAAACCTGCTGTTTGCTAAATGAACATACTTGTAATCATTATCAAATTAAAACAAATTCAAATAACTTTAAAGCCACACATATTTTCCTTTCACATTGCATTGTCACATTTTATGTAATAACATCTTTCAGTTACTTTAATCGCTGTAAATGGTTTGTAGTAGACTGTTCTTCATCTGGGTGTGTTTAAAAGCCTTTGAACTCTAGTGTGTGTCTTCATGTGCTTTTAATGACCAGTGTGTGGGATTTAGCGCCATCTAGCGGTGAGGTTGCAGATCGCAACCAACTGAATAATACTCACCTCACCTTCCCCTTCCATGCATGTAGGAGAAACTATGGCGGCTGAGAAACTTGTGATAAAGCCCTCTCTAGAGCCAGTGTTTGTTTTGTCCATCCTGGGCTACTGTAAAAAGTGATTATACACTAACAACTAATAATACTCATATTCATATATCTGCCATATTCTTCTCACAGATCCTGCTAAATTTAACACACTGGTCCTTTAATGAATTTGCCTCAAAAATGATTAAAAAAAAAAAGGAGTGAGACTGAAGGGAAATACAAGAAAAAACAGAGCCTGAGATCTCTCAGAGACCGAGCTGAACATAAACACACAGGAGGAGGACATATACACAGTTGGTAGCTAGCTGCAACATTCCAGCGAATAACACAAGGCAGAAGATTTGTTGCTGAATACACCTTGGGAGTTTGATAAGAAGATACCACTCTCATATCTGTGCATATAAAGCTACTATCAGTAGTGAGTTAGCCTAACTTGAAGTATGAAGAATGGAAACAAGGGGAAATGGCAAGCCTGATCTTGTCAAAAGAGCACACTCACTCTTGTCAGAGCTAACTATTTCCTTGTGTTTCATATCTTTATGCAAGCCTAACTACCTGTCTCCTGGGCTAAGCTTCATATCTATTGTAGCACTCTGTAAGCATACCTCCGTAAATGTTGAACAATTCCTTTAAAGATTATTTTAAGTTCTTCTTTAAGAAATAAGAAGTGCTTTGATGCTAAACTCTCAATAATTTAATTAGTTATATATAAAAAAAACAAACAAATTTGTTCCAAATTTGTATCATATGTAGACTCTATATAGTGATGAATATTCCTGTAATTAAAAGGTAAAGATTCTGGGTGTTTGGCTACCAAGCTCTGGCCAGGAAGACTGTGCTGTGTGCCAGGACATCTCACAGCTCAGCTGCTGCCTGCATGCAGCAGAAGTGTCATTGACACCTCGCTCCATCTCTAAAGATAAGGCAGTAATGACGTTCTGTATTCCTGGGCCTGTCGAGTTTGGGTGTTAGTCACTATTTGGCCCGAGTGGTAAAGATCTCAACAGCAAAATAGCATGCCGACAACATATGGTAAACTAATCTAAAATCGTTCATTTCCGACTCATCTTCCTGTCTTTAAAAAGACAGTTTGAAAGTCAAAAGGAAACTAGATGGATGATTTAACCCGTGACGACAGCGCTGTGTCAAAAAAAAAAACAAAAAACAAAAATGTGGACTTTGGAAAAACTGTTTTCTAAATCAATCCCTTCAGCGATCAGTCAATCAGTGATTCATTACATTAAATGTCACCATCATCACACTCTTAGTGTTAAAAGGGTCAAAAAAACCAGCACCCGAGGGACCTTTCAGCTAACAAGACCCACTGCAACACAAAGCACTCCGATTTAACTGTATCAATTCTGTGACCTCTGGCAATATCTGGTCCTTTTATCTCTCCACTGACTGTATAACTGTGTAACTGTTTGGTAGTAAAACTGACAAAACAGAAGAGAATCGGATTAATGAAGACAAATGTGTGAACTCGGTTGTATGAATGTGGCCTTTCTAGTCCCTTTGGATGGTATTTTTGCTGCAAAGGCCTGTTCCCTCAATCATTGTAATAAGGCTGATCCCAGTCAGAGCTTTGACAGCTCGGAGATGAGGCTGCTCTCTCGTTCTACGCGGCGCTCAGTTCAGCACAAGAGGAGACAAAATGACTGGACTAACAAACACAGATCTGCACTTGCCAACAAATGCAGCCCAAGCAGTTTCCGCGTTTAATTTGATCTCAGGTTCAGCTCAGGAGCGGCATCGAACAAAGTCTTGGATTTTTGTCTTTTCTGAACAATATTACGGATATCTAAATGAATAATTTGTTGAGATTAAAAGTTGAAAGAATGAACATTATTTTTATTTATTAGGAGTGTATTGTGTCCTCATAGAGAGCACACATGATTCACGTAGTTTCAAGGATGAGAAGCTGCCCTGATTTACACAGCAGTGTATTCTCATTATCTCCACTCACATTGTTATCACACTATAAGCAGTACAGTGGAAGTACACACAGAGAGCATCTTTAAGGAATATTGTCCCATTAAGCTGCTCAGACGTCTCTCCCACGAGGATAAAACCTTTCTTTATTTCGTGTATTAATGTTAGCTTCTGTGGGGTGCAGTAATGTGTCGTTCTTTAGCCACAAAGAAGTGAAAAATGAAACCTCATTGTGTTTTCATGGTCGTGTAAGCATTGAGCACACTATCCGCTAAGCATGTTATGTCCCTGCCTTTAATGGGATGTTGTTTATTTGAATGGTAAGGAGTCATGTCTAATCGAGCTTCACCTCGTGTTGCATCGGTGCAGAGATACAGTACTTTTTTTTTTTTTTATAGCTTCTATGTTAATGCACAAGTGACAGCACTAATATTGCTAACATAACTAATTGCCTTTAATAAATGAGATATTTTACCATTTTAGTATGCCGATCCTCCCTGACCCAAAACTGACAATTGTGTTAATTGGATCTGATGAGGTTAGTTGACACAAATTTACGTTTAACTACATTAAAGTGAAGAAGTAGAAGACATCGCCCTCAGAGTCATCAACTCAATCAACACTAATGACTCTAATGCTTCTTTGAATTTAATACTTATCACACATTTAATTGAAGCTCAGAGGAAGGAAAGGTGAAGCGGCAGGACCGTGTGGACATGCTGTGTCGTTTTAAAAGTTCATATTTAACGCAGCCCTAGAATAAAATCCTTTCAGAGTGAGTAAAAGAGCAAGAAAAGAGAGAGTTTATCTTTCCCCTCTTTTTCTGTGTTTGCCTCTTGACCTTCGCATTGTCGCTGCTGTTGCCTCTCGTGCTTTAAGACATCAGATTTCCATGTGTAGCATCTCTCCAGTCACTTTAGTACGCTCTGAGCCTCTCCTCACCACAAGGATCCCTCGCAAAACAAAAAGTCACATTTATCTCTGTAATTGGCCCCAGCGTTTAAGTGGATGATGTGGTTATTACTGCATTCTTTGTTTCATTTCTTCCCCTTCACCGCTTCTTCCTTTCTTTCCCCTATTCTCTCCTCTCTTTTTTTTTTCCCTCTGGGTTTTTTTTCTGAAACTGTTGAGCTGGTAAGTTCAATGCAGAGGCACGTATGCACTCTGGAAAGGTAATCTAGAAGCCAGTTGAGCCATGACAAATAGGGACAGCTGGCCTAATTGAATCATTTGAGCTAAGACAGCTCAACTTGGTTATCCCCTCTGCAGCCCACACTGATATTAGTGCGGGAATCATTAGCCATGAAATCATGTCTGCTCTCTCTGACTGCATCTTTTATGACATGACAGCCAGCCCAGCCTGTCTCTTTCACTCTCACACCAAAAAGAGTCCTTCATCATAAACAGGCAGCGGTGGAGGCAACCAGGACTGAGTGGGATGTCCTTTTTCTGGACACTTGTTCTTGTGAAACTATTTCATTAAATGACGTGTACAGAGTTTTGTAGTTACATGAAAGCATTGCTGTACGGCTAAATCACAAACATGAAGACTACATTCATCCTATTTTGCTCCATCAGACTTCTTATCCTGTCCTCTAACTATGCTTCTAAATATAGATTTATGTTTTTTTGTATGTCTTTGTCTTTATATGTGACTGTGGCTCCAGACTGTGCTACATATGTTCCTTTTTGAAGACATTTTCCTGTCCTCTTTTGGTAAAACTCAAACATTTTCAATCCCCTCCTGTCACACTTCATGGCCCTTAATGAGACACAATTACATTCATTCCTGAAGATCATTTGCGAATAATGCAATCAGGTGGTCATGATGGGCTCCACCGAAGGATCAGGAGGCCCTTTTGGTGGAAGAAGAGAACGGTGCCACATGGTCTGAGACCCCTCCTGCCTCGCAGCCTGTTTTCTCTGGTTCCTCTCTGCAGGACACCCCGTCATGCCAGGCGGTGCCACGGGCATCGACAGAACTGAGAGAGATGGAGCAGCCAGGCACTGAAAGTGATATTGGTTTAGAAAGAATTAGGGTATCATTTGTCCTAAATATTTTAATCACACAAGTGTTCCAGTTTCATTTGATTAAAATATACCAAAGAATGGAAAAGTACTCATTTCATGACCCCTGTTGGCTCTTAATTTTCTTCTCCAGCCTTCGTGTGGTGATGTAGGACATGAAGCACAATGACTATGAGCTCAATGGATGATCCTTGTGCTCTGCGTAATAATGGACATCCATCCCAGAGTGAGGATGCCTAGCTTAATGGAGCTCAGACTGGGGATACTGCGCAATGTTCAGGCCCATTTCCTTTTGACTCACATTCCACTGGGGTGGCATGACCCCAATGAGACGCCTGCTTTCCCCAGGTGGCAGTGAGCGATGCTCCTCCACAGTGTCAGGGCAGGGGAGCGAGGAGACCCTTCTTTGCCCAATGGGCTGAGCTGGAAAAACAGACGCCCACACAGACTTTTACACATCTCTCACGCACACATACACTCAGTTGCACCCTTCACACCCCTGGGGCCCTCAGCCCACTTTCAAGGAAATTTTCGACGTGAGCAATTATTGAGGGTTAGGGAGTGACAGGTCTATTCCAGGTCTCAACAGAGAGGCGGACTGACAATCGTCTGGAATCACCACTCGAGTTGAGGCAGCGTGCCGGACTAAGTGAACTGCATGTCTGTCTGCCTTTCTCTTTCTCCCCTCAGGGTTTTCTTATACGAGCGCTCTGCCTCTCCCTGGGTGTTTACACATCATTAAGGTTCCCCCTGTCTCATCTCTGCTCTGTCCTTTACAGAACAGAGCTGCATTGGTCTGAGGTGGAGGAAAAGACAGTTTCTGTTCAAGCGTGAGAGGGAAAAAAAAAAGCAGGGCTGCAGAGGAGGCAGCAGAATCCTACACAGTGAGAAAACACTTCAGTCATGAATGTCAAGAGGAGCTGGGTTTTTTTTTTTTTTTTTAGAAAAATTTGATGCCCAGACTTCCAAACAATCCTGTTTGTGAGCAACATTTTTGTGTAATAATATTTTACGACTCAAACTTTTGTTTGGGCATCATTGTATTACATATATTTATTGCATCATGCACAATCATATCATTTGCAGTTTTGTCAAATGTGCATATTAAACACAAATCTACAATTATTATCCAAAGCAAAGTAATCAGCGATTGTTTGCACACATCATCAACAGAGCTTTAAAAAGAACTTTAGAAATCTGACTTCTGAAAGAAAAAAAACAGGAGCAGGAAAGTCTGGTGTGTGGCAGACACGTTAGACAACACTGGTAATGAAGCATTGGCAGAAAGTGATAATTATTTTAATTAATGATAATGGTTTTAATGATTCAACATTTTGGCTAATTGATTATGATTGATTGCACATTACTAAACAAGGAAAGTGAATCAGGGAGGTAATCAGGGAGATGACAGCACAGGTCAACACTACAGCGTGACGGAACATACACTACACATGCTAATCAGACCCAGAGAGACGGAGAGAGGGAGAGGCAGAGGGAGAGAGATGGGCAGATGGAGTAAAAAAAAAAAAGAAAAAAAAGGAGTGGATGGGTTCTCGAGTAAAGAAATGCAGAAAGAGAAAATAAAGAAATGAAATAGATTGTGCAGTCACAAAAAGAACAAGCTGTTGTCGAGACAGAGCTGAAAAAGCCAGACACCATTCACCCCACTGGTGCATTTATATAAAGTAAAAATAAGCAAATTTAAGATGACTTTCATCAAGTAGCGTGCTTTTTATTTAGAAAACTATTTTGACTGATGTAAATACAGGATGATAGCTCGACAGAGCAATCACACTGGCTGAAGCTGCGGCTTCTTTTCCATTTTAAAATATTATCTTGTCACATACATCAGTTTTTAAATATGCATAACTCAGTTTAACTTGAGAGATCTCTGTGTACTCACTTGCTTTAAGGTACATTGTCATCACTTAAAGGAACGGCATGGTCTTCCTGATGATGAAAGATGTTGAGATTAAAGATGAAGTTCATTTTTTTTTTTTTTATTGTCTTTTTATGAACCAAACCATTAACGTGGATTTTTTTTTGTGGCAGATTTTACTTTTTAATTTTGGACACAAGATCTTTGTTTGCAATGTTATGTTCTTTGTAAGAAGTGTCTGCCAGAATGGTATTTTTGCTGTCTTATAAATCCCTGTGGACTACATGGGCCCTTGCATGTGAATAACACAATAAATGGCATAATTAAAGTGTTTCTCTCATTGCCTTTATTCGTCTGGATTTTATTGTGTAGGTAAAAATCAATGAGCTAATTTCAGAGGATGAGAGATGATATTAAACCGGGCCTCAGGCTGCATTCCAGGCATGAACAAGCGCACATTTCCTTGTCCAAGAGGTATCACTCACACTAGAGTCTCCTGAAAGCCACTTGAAGTGTGTTTGTGTCAGGGAGGAGGAAATGCTTATACCATACAGTATCACCCTGTGACCAGGCCAGTGATTAACATTTAAGGAGGGAGTCACTCCTTCCTCTCCTCCTCTTGCTCTCCACTGTGCGGACACTTGTCAGAAGGATTGTTTTTTTGTTTCCCAGACTCCCACTCCACCTCCATCATCACTTGCTATTGTCTAACCCTCTAGCATCAAGCCCCATGCCCATGACATGCAAATCTGTCCCCTTGATTTCACTTTGGAGAGATGGTGAGTGGAGTGGTGAAGCGTCCTGGCCTCTGCCACCTTCCTCCCCCCTCTCCTCCTCCGTCCTAGCCCCATCTCTGTCTCCTGCTCTTACCCTCTGGATGGGGTGCTCCTCAGAGTGGATGGACTGGGTTCGAGTTTAATTAATGAAATGTATGATAATGTGATTTCTTTAATAGAATGACATAGTCTAATGGTGTTGTGTGATTATGATTAATATAGTACTTTGGTGGGAGAGAACATCAGCCAAAGGCTAAATGAGGACCTTCTCTCTCCAGTTCCAGTCCTGGACATGTTTCAGCTCTGCCTTGGAACCCTGAACAGCGCTTGTGTTTGTCTCTTAGCTTAGATCATGACTGTGGTGTTCCATTTTGGGAAACGCACTTATTAATTTTTTTTGGAAAGAGTTAGATGAGGAAATCAGTACCCTCTTTCTGTATGTCTGCATGGTAAATATGAAGCTGCAGCCAGTAGCTAATTAGCGTAGCTTAGCATAAAAAGTAGAAACACAAGGAAATTGCTCCTCTTGCTCAGGGACTGCCCATTGTTCTGATTGATCATTAGTTTTAAAAAAAAACATTTGTCTGACATACTGTTGACAGTCTGAAGGACAAACCCCTGCTGATTCAGGACCATGGACAGGGCCTTTACACGTGGACAGAGTCAGGCTAACGATCTCACTTCTTTCCAGTGTTTATGCTAAGCTAAGCTAAGCTGCTGGCTATAGCTTCATATCTACTGTTCAGATATGAGAGTTGTCTCTATGTTTTCATCTAACTCACAGCAAAAAAAAAATCAAATAAGTGTTTAAATTCTAAACATATAGCTCAAATTTGTCTATGTTTATTCTCTTTATGAAATTACAATGACTAAATCCAACCCCAAAAGCTGCTCCTATTTTCACAACTGCTTTGTGAACTATAATGTGGAGCACATATGAAAACGCAGAAGATGAATGTTTTAAACTGATTCTTCTATATATCTTATGTTTGTAATGATCCCATGGGTCAAAGGTCGGTATTTCCTCTATCACATATAGAGTGGTGAAGTGGCAGTCAAGCGTGAATCATATTATCCTTGAAGAGATTAATGTAGCTGACTGAATGAAGAGGGTAATGGTGTGAACAAAGACCACTTATTCTCCCTTTATAATGGGAGTAACTGTTTTGATTTCTGTGAGGTGTTTTCTTCATTTTCCAGATATTCTGCCTAATTTTACCATATGGCAGGAAAACTTTTCATTAGACCTTGTTCTGTGTGGAAACATGCAATGTCAAAACCCATAACATTTTTAGTTTTGAGCCAGAAGCCACACATTTGGCAGTCAGTGGGAAGTGATGAATCAAGGTAGATGCTTCTCCTTCAGAAACAAAGCCTTCCATCATATCCACCTGCCTGAAGGTTGCTTGAAGGACAGAAGTGAAGCCATCGTCTGGAGAAACAGGAGGTTTGAGGGAAGCGCTTCTCCACAACCGTTTGTCACTCTGATATTTGGTAAATGTGATAATTAATACTGTAATTTAACTAAACCCACTCCGCGAGGTCTGTAATTAAAACTGATGTACCTACTTAGCACACCAAGCATCACAGGTGGGCCCAAATTAATCTGCAAATAGAGCTAAATTGCCTGTGCTTAGCGTTTTCGTCAACGTCACTCACTTTGGGGGGAAATATCTGTAATTAATTCTGATATAACAAAGTCATAAATTTGAGGTTAAATGCAGCCTTGACAACAGACGCGATGACAGCAAGAGACCTCATCTCAGCCGTCCCAGATGGGATCCAAGACTCTGCTTTCTCCCAAGAACTTGGCTGAGACTTCCTCTGACAACTGTTTGCTGCTATTAAGACAAGAGGAGATATTCAAAGATAGACTCATCTATTCTTGCATACACTCTCAATCTTTCGTCAATTTTGAGTGAATCGAAATGAACTGGAGTGAAAGCCGACTTCCAGGATACAGAACGGAAAATGAAATGATTAGTTCTGGGTGGAAGCCAAATGAATGAATGCATTTTTGATTTTGACTTGCAATGAAATGAAGCTGCAGCCGCACGATTTACAAGCTTGTACAGTCTGAGTTCATTTCTGCGCTACTCTAGATCCTAAACTTAACAGTTTAATATATGTTTTATATATTCTGTATTCTCTTTACTCATGCAGTTTTGTAAGTATCAGTTTTTTTTTCTTTCTCCCAAACAAGGAGCATTTAAATCATTAAAAAAAAGTATATTTCATTCACACCAGAATAGATCAAGATTTATTTTGCACATTCAATACTCAAAGATGTTTCCTCATATAAAAAGAGCAATCACAAAGACACCAAATTAGCATATAGATAATGTAAAATAGAGGTGCATTGAAATTAAAGAATGAAAAAAGGCCCCTACTGAATGCACAAGATTGTTCATTGTTCTCTTCTGGAATTTTGTTTTGGTTCATGTACACAGGACAAGCTGGCACGCTGCTATTGTTGAGCAAAAATAGTAGATTAAACTAAATGACAGTCAAATCAAAGAAATAATCACATATTTATGAATATTTAATATGGTCGTGGCAAATAAGGCAAGTAATTAGGAGTTTCCATAAATTAGCAAATTGTTATTTTATGTTAATGAGAGATCTTCAGCTTTTCCTCATGAATAATTTATGAATCAACAAAAAAAAAAAGTTTAGCAGGGAAGGAATGAGAAAGTCTGAGTGCACATGTGCCGAGACGCACAAACACACAGCTTTCCTCCAGTTCCTTTTGTTTTCTTCACTTTGTCACTTGATATTTATTAGGACGGAGATGGCAGGTTTTATCAGTTGCACGTACAATGCAGCCGGGTGTGGAGTTGTTTTGGAAGAAGAGGTGATACTGGCATCACAAACACCCGTTCACAAAGCCGATTACAGAGTAGCTTCTATCTCAAAGGTGCAGAACAAAAAGACTATCAGCTGTCAAACATTACCAGAATCTAAGGATTTGAACAATTACAGAGGAGTTAGAGGAAATACGAGAATGAGCAGCGAAGACCCGGGCATACTGGAGAGCTGGGAGAGGTCTCACTAAAGGGGTTAATATGAAGGCGGAGGGGGAGGAGTGGGTGAGGCAGGAAGGGCAGTGAGTCAGAAAACAAGAGCAAAACAAATCTGTGATCTGGAACTCGGAGAGCAGCCACTCAGGAGGGATTAATGAGAAGTAGGAGGCTGTGAAATTATGTGGCCTTTGAGTGGGGAGAATGGCCCTAGCAGAGCATGGCCCTGAAATGAGGTGAGACAAACTTCACCTGATCCACAATTAACGGCATCATGCGGATGGGTGACACAGGGTCACAGCAGGGGAGGGTGGGCGGAGGGGGAGGAAGAAGAAGAAGAAAAAAAAAATCACAATTCACTTTGTGGCAAATTATCACCCCTCCAAAAAGGGCAGCCATCAGAAACCGGGAGTCAATGAGGAGAGAAGAGGATTTTACACACCTGTCTTTTTAAAAAGACAGCGATGGGGATGAGAGGAAAGCTTGTTAGAAAGATTTATGCTTAATAAGGACAGACAGTAGCAGGGGCTGGAGACAATTAACAGTATGGAAAAACATAAATAAAGAGTGAAAGAGTGAGGGCCAGAGGAGGAAAATGGGGTAGAGTTGATTGCACAGGGGGGTGGGGGGTGAGGAGCAATAACAGGAGCACAAATGATTAAGTGGTGTTAGGGACTAAGAACACTTGTTTGCAAGGACAATCTTTGTGTGCTTTTGTTGTCTGCCGGCCGCCTTTATCTTTGTGTAATTCTCCGTCTGATGAAATGTGTTTAAAGAGATGAATTGGGATCGGAGGAGCCGTCCTGACATGATTATGAGGGATTCATCTGCAGCCATCTGCCACCGTTATGAAAGGGGGGGGGGGGTGGGGGTGGTAGTGGGGGTAGTGAGGGAGGGCTAGCAGAGAGAGAGAGAGAGAGAGAGAGAGAGAGAGAGAGAGATATGGAGTGAGGGAGGGAGGGAAGTGCAGACCTTCTGTTCAGCAACCCTGCCACAAACCCACCATTACACAGGCCTCTGGCCTACAGTTTAACATAAAGACTTGCGTTGCCTCAGTATGTGAAGGTGAGCTTTGGGCCCATTTAAATAAGCAGAAGTGGGTCATAAAACTTGTGCACTTGTTATTGTTTTACATGAGTCAAAAGCCCGTTAAAACATTATCTTAAGGAGAGAAAAGCTTGCTTTGATGCTATACGCAGAGACATGTTTGAGTACCATAACGTGAAACTTGAAATCTTTTTTTTTTTTTTTTTTTTAATAAATCTTCCAGGTACCACTGGTATTATACTCCGACTTGGAAATGGCACCTACAGACTACATCATATTCACACACCAGTTGGAGGAGAGGGCACAGCAGATGGGTCCATTGCTCATCACAACGTCCACTTGTTCTAAAGGGGAAAGCGGGGGCCTCATGTCTTAAGTTGTGTAATAGGCTTTTAGTGTCACAAATGAAAGTCACACGTTCATTTATTTTTCTCAGGTTGTTTGTTTTTCTCTCTCTTTCTCTTTATTTATTTCATTTTTTCTTTTCTTTTTTTTTTTTTTGGGTGGGGGGGTGAAAGATTTGTTCAAACAGCTTAACATCACCGTGGATGAAACTGGAGCATGAGTAAATTGTTTAGAGCATAAACCGACATCTTATAGAGCAACAGAACTTACGCAAAAACATTCACATTTATCACTTCTGGTGATATTGAACTGTATTGATGAGTCTAATCTCACTCTCTAATCTGTCAGCTGTTGCCATGGCAGCTGGCATGCAGGGTTTTTTTTCGGTTATAAAATCACAGTCTGGGTTATTTGCCTCTATAAGTTTGAATTTTACATTGACATCTGTCTGATTCTTTATGATCACTTTGTTCCATGTGTGAAAAATCCTCCAGTTCTCCTGTGTTTTTTAACAAAGCACCTATTTCTTTTTTTTTTTTTTTTTTTTTTGCCCACTATACGACTGAGCCATCACTTCATATTACAGGTCAACGTTACGGTGCTTAATTATGTGCCGGCTGCTTGGGGCTCCTAATAACCTGTCATTGAGGGGAATTTGAATGTCACACCATATTGTTGGGCCCTAATGGCAGAAGGCAGATCCACTGATGAGCCGTTTTGGGACAATTACAGCGGATATTCAAATCACAGGTCTGGGTGTGTGTGTGTGTGTGTGTGTGTGTGTGTGTGTGTGTGTGTGTGTGGTGAACTGCACCGCACACAACCTGACAGCGCACGCACGCACCTACCCACCCACGCACACACACTTGTTGTATCTTGACCCTGCGAGCTCACCTCTCTTGACACATAAAGAAGATGCCTCCCCACCCCTGCTGCTGCTGAAACAGTTTAACTGTAGCCTGATCGCTTTTATTATCCGCCTAATCCAGATATCAGCGATTTCATCAAGCCGGGAAGATATGCATATCATGAATTATTTTGACACTGGGACCTTTTAATTTTCGCCGGCAATATTTCATCCCACCAATCAGTGCCTGGAGTGGTTGTCGGACGTGGCGGTGTCAGAGGACGAGACTCCCCCCGGCGGATCCAAATCATCCGGGGGACAATAATGAGCTATGGCCACAATTATGATCTGTCTGTGTGTGCATGCATCTCATCAAGGCCCCCATGCAAGCTGCTGCAGGAGGAGGCGAACAATGCAATACATACATACAAGATCTTTCTCCATAATATGCAGTATATTGTACTTTTTTTCTCCACTACATTAATGTGATACTTGCTGCAGTAACTTTACAGTAGTAACGTAGTAACTAAGTACGAGTTACTTGCACTTCACTTGAGTATTTTATACTGCTTTATATTTCTGCAACACTACACTACTATTTAAAATGGAAACATTTTGTTCTGCTACATTTTTTTTCACAGCTGTAGTTAGATTTTAGATTTTAAAAACTTATTTTTAAATATTTTTTTATAGTATTTGCTATAGTAGTGGACTTCTTATTGACCAGTTAATGCATTACTCATAATATTCAGATATTTTAATGCATATGACTACAGCACTGACAGTGGCCCTTCTGCTTTTGCTCCATAATGAATAGTTTTACTCATGAGTATAGTTCTAATATTACTGCAGATGTGTATCTTATGTAGCTGCAATGCATATCAGCTTACAAAATGAGATCCATTGTTAGAGAGTATATCATTATGGTCAAGGTTAAAATTCACCTTGACCTCCTACAACACCATATGGTGCACACAGTCATCAGAAATAATTACACAGTATAAAAATATATATTACTGACAGTACTTTTACTTTAAGTACATTTTTAAAACAGAAAATGGATTTACCTTATGATACCGAATACTTACCTAGGGCACCATTCCTGAAGAATTACATAAACAGTTAATAAATCTTTCACTAAAGTGTTATACATCAGTTATAACAACATTTGGGTTGCCAGGTTGTGATGATTAAAACCCTTTATTAACGACATATTTATAATGCACACTTAATAACCTTTTAGAAGGCAAGAAAGAGCATTTATTAATTGTTACAACTGTATTATTAACAAATAAAATGTGAGTACCATTTTCACCTAAAACACTTCTTATTACTGGCTTATAACTGATTTATTTAAACAGATTTTTTTTTTACTAGTTTCAACCTTTCAGCAGCACGTGACATCTTTGTTCTCTCACACATATGAAAATCATAAGGACACGTTATATTCCTCCATGTGTATCTGTGATATGTGGACTGTGTAACTTAATACTCTGTGTCTTTACCCAGCTCCCCGTGGAGCTGGTATTACGTGGGCAAATTGGATGCTCAAACAGTCAGTCCGTGACCTTCCCTCATCCTGGATGTTGACCCCCGTATAAAGAGAGACATTACATCTCGTTACACAACAACACGGCTCTGGCGCTTCGCTCCAGATAAAGAAAAATGTCTCAATTAAATCTTCACCGGGGCCCCCCTGCAGAAGAGTTATCGCTGCCCCGGTAGCGCTGATCGCTACACTCACACATCCTCAAAAGTTATTTGACATAAATTGCCGGAGTCACATCATTTCCTGCCACACTCTGAGCGGGATTTACGGCTGATCCCATTGACTGGGAGCTGAACCTCCAATAAAATTCCTCAAGAGCCCATGGGGCCGTGAGACGCACCTATCTACCCTCCATCAGGCCTTCTCCTCCCCATCCCTCCCCGCCCCCCACCCCGTGCGCGCAGATTAACCATGCAAATACACACAGGTGGGAGGGTGACTCCGACAACACATTTATGCACATGTATGCAACTGGGCTGATATGGCCGTGGGGGGGATGAGGACTGTGGACAAGACAGGCTGATTGTGTTTTATCTGATGGGGGAGGAGGGGGGGATGAAATAGGAAGGTGTCTTATCCACAGAACTCAAGGAGGAGTGAAAGTGAAATTATCTGTGGCTTTAATTTGAAAATGAGAGGTGAGTACTACTGTTATGTTCTCTGGAGGATATCCTCTTATGTGTAAAAAAAAAAAAACCTTGTGAGGAGTAATATCATTATAAGGCGGCATGTGAACCCTTGAGGAAAATCGTTTAAAACTGGAAATTGCTTTTTTCATTAGTGCCCAGGCATTGTGGAGAAAGGTGCACACTGTATTAACTACTAAAAACAACCTTATGGCTGCATTAGTCTGCAGATATTACAGTCTGAGGTGAGCAAAGCATGTTAATGGCTGCGGCGTGTGTTAATGGTGATGGTGATTCTTGCTCAAGCTCAAACTGACCAGATGGAAATGCAGTTTGAGCGTGGCTCTGTGTGGCATTAGGAATCTTGGGGTCATCTAATTACAAACAAGTGTTTTAATCGGATGTTTTCAGATTATACTGTGGACCCCCCAATTTGTTTTTCCTTGTCAGGTTTACTGTCTCTCTCTAGTGGCGATAAGTGAGAAGTCTTCTACTGCAAATCATACACTCATTTAGTCAACGTGAATTGGTTGGTATTTATACATGCCGTCTGCGGTACTGCAAGGGCTCACATGGGAGTCGTTTTTAGATTTTTAGTAACATTGCCTATTGCACATGAATGAATCAGAGTGTGGAAAGGTGATATTTGAAACCATCCTTGGAAACAAATGGAAATTTCAGCATCTTAAGTTTGTTGTCCTTCCATATACTGATGAAAAATCATGTGATATGATCAAAAAGCTCCAAAACTGCTACCAAATGAGCCTTGGGGTGAGATTATATTGTCATAAATGAGATGGTTAACCCTCTAAAGAGGATTTCTGGTTGTTTATGCAGGTCTCCTGAACACATTATGTATATTTCACTGATTTATGTACCTGAGTTACATAAATAAGAATAATTAAGAGTTTATTTTACTTCCAGTTGATGTAAAAGACTTTTCTCAAAGATTTGTCACTACTAAAGTTTTCATTGAAAACAAACTGAACTGATCGTCATTAAACGTGCTCTCTAGTCACCTTCCATCCAGATGATACAGCAGGGCAGTGAAGGCCTCCCCCTCCAGCTTGGCACAGCGTTTCATCGGAGGCTCAGCAGAAGCATCAGCATCAGCATCAGCAGTGGCTCCAGGGCCTCCAGCTGGGGCTGGCTGCTGCCTCTGCCTGCCTACCAGCACGAGGCTGGGGGAGGTGGTGGGCAGACCACTGGATTGCCCTGGGCCATCTTGCTTATGCACCAGTAAAGAAAACTGAATTTCTCCCCTCTCTCTGCTAAGAATGGTTGCTGCCTTCAGCAAAAAATAATGTCTGGGGCACTGGTGTGACCACTGCACATGCTATGCGGAGTATAATACCGGAAACTGATAGGTTAACACCATCAAATCAGCCACAAAAAAAAGAAAAAAAAACACCAGACAAATTTTGATTTTAAGTTTATCATCATTTGCATTAACAGTGAATGTGAATCTACAGTTTTAAGATTTGCATTACATTATATTACATCTGATGACAGACACATGAAGTCTGTACGCATGGAAGTTACATTTTTGAGTTTGTGGGGTTTTTGTCAACCTAACAGACGTGGTTAGTCTAACAGTTAAGGGAAATTTACACTTTAATCAATGCATGATGACACTTCTAAGAAATGTTCAAGTATTTCTTTGCAATATGAGCTGAGACACCAAATATTAAAAATGAAAATACACAATGCAATTACAGAGATTGACCCTGTGCAAAATGGACTAAATAAAGAATATGTTTTAATACTGATGATGATGCTAACTTTGAACTAATAACTTTTACTCAAAGACATTATTTTGAAGGATGATGGTGATCTATAATCACGACATTTAATGCAAAAAATTATTGCTTTTCCAGAGAAGAGCCACCATCAATTCAGATTATTCAGGTCATTCTGTACTATTCCTTTATCCGTTTGACCTAAACCAACTGTGACGTCTCCGCATCATTTGAACGATATAAGTCGCCTGCTCAGCATTGTATATAATAATTGCTAATGACACTCAAGACAAGTCAGAGGAGTTAGTAATTGAACCTGGTGTGAGCCATGGGGTTGTACAGGCTAAAGAAAAGCTGCTAAGAGCGTTAGCATTAGCTGCTACAACCTCTGGTTGTGACGTTAAAAATGCAAATCAGTTTTTACAAAAACAGAACAAAAATCTGAGATTTTAGGGAATCAGGCACAATTTACAAAATGTACATACCTTGTTCCTGTATACCACTACTGCTCACATGACAGCATTAGTGAGTCCTTAGTGTGTGAGTGAGCGTGCACCGACATGATCTCTGCTTTAAGGACACTGCTGGCTAAACTGAAAATCCAACTGAACAGGTGGGAGCTACAATACTGTAAAAATGTCAGTGGGAAATTTCTGACAAGCAGGCAGCTAACGCGTTTGACTTCAACATGCTGATGTAGGGTTTTTACTAAAACTACATAAGACCGTAATGCCGATGTGAGATAGAGGGCTGAAAGCAGAGGTAGCCTAAAGTCTGTGCAAATAACACAAGGAGCTGTCAGACAAGTCGCCGCCACTGCAGAACTCACGTTTGATTTTTTTTTTTCCCTGCATAACAGCATCATCAGAGGAGTCCTGATTTGTGACTGAAAAAAAACTAAAAAGCAGTGAGGGTGGTACATTAAATCAGCCATCTAGCTTTCTTTCAGTATACAACAGTCGAATGCGTGTGAGCCAGCGGCTGTATGGGCTGCGGCCTCTTGCTGGTGTCTAAGTTTACCATTTCTACTGAGGTGACGTCCCTCCGTGAGCTAAAAGCTGGGGGGAAGCCGGGCTGATGCTGCTGCTGCTGCTGCTGCTGCTGCTAAGGCCCGCCTGGGAAGCACAAACGTTACATCTGACATGCTTGGAGCTCTCGAATAATTTCACTGAATGCGGAAAAAAATAATATTAAAGTAAAATGTCAAAAAAGGCACGCACAATAATCACAGATCTAGGCATCAGGCAAGATTGGCACAAAAAGACTGCATGCTAATAAAACTGAAAAAAAAAATCTGCTTAATTAGAAATTAAAGAATGAAAAAAATATAGAGTAAAAGGACAATGATGCCAGGAAAATAGACATCAGGAGGAAAACAACCGAAAATCAAAGAAGCACAAAAAAAAAAAAGGAACTCCCAATTTTCTACGGATTCAAAATCAGCCTTATCATGCCTGCCACAAGTCAACTCTGTCAACACTGCGGTACACATTTCCAGAACGTCATTTGGTTTTCGGCTGATTTAAAGTCCTCTGGCTATGCTTTGTGAGATACATATGCAGCTAGTATATAGTTTTGCGCACACACACAGCCAGGAGTGGGATTTGTGGCTCAATATATACACAAGTTAAAGTTATTGCAGGTTCCACTTGGCAGTCCAGCACTTGTTGCACACTCATGGCTGGGGGTCTGTGTGCTTTGCAGAGGGGAAGTCTAGACTAGAGTAGGGCTTGTGAGGCAGGGCTTAGTCCGGGGCGAGGCTGAGACGCTAAGGCTGCAGCTGGGTGGTACTTTAGAGGAAATGGGGAGCAGAGAGGGAAACACAGGAAGTGGTCACCAGTAAAAGGAGCGTGTTAGGAAATTGGCGGCCGTGCTGAGCCAGCCCATGCCGTCTGTGATGGAGCCTACGCGTGTGACGGCCTTGTCCTGCTCCTGGGACGGACTCTCCTCCTCAGGCAGGTAGTCCGGGATGTCCGTGTTCTCTTCTACCAGCACCGCCGAGTCCTCCTGGAACGGCACCATCAGCTGCAGACAATGACGAGGGAAAATAGTACAAAAACGGCAAAGATAATTATGTGTTTGTACCATGAAGCGTGCAATTTGTCCACACAGCTAATTTATTCCAGGATTAACATAAAGCACAGTTGTTTGACTACAGAGGCAGGTTCATCTGGATTCCATGACTGAGGCAGGTCTGACCCCTGCTGGCCACAATATGTATGACTATTAATGAAACCTTATTTCCAGTTATTTGAAAAACAACATTGGAATTCTTTGCAGACTATTGATAAACAAAATGTTGGAATTTTTAAGTAAGGAATTTTTACAGTTTGGGTAGAAACTCCAAACTGGGAATACACTGCTGTAAATGGTGCAACTAGGACTGGTCGTGTTTTGGCAAAAAAGCAACTAGCCTACAGGCTGAGGCAGAGATGTGACTAGCTAATCACGTCAGAGTGAATAAGTCTCAGCCACAGGCAAGGGCGGCTACACTCCCTGTACAGAGATACACACAACATACAGTGAGCATACTGCTCTATCAGACGACTCGCTCTTCCTCTAGGTCTTGTAGCAATTTAAAAAAGGTAAACAACGGCGATCTTAACAGGTCTCACATCTTACCTCGCCTCCGTCATCTGTCTTCACCACCTGCTGAGCCGTCATTACTTTGGTGGAGTTGATTGCTGTGCCCAGTGCCTGAGAAGATAAACCATTTGGATCTTGATAAATACAGCTGTTAATCACAAGAGCACGGACAATCACATGGCTTATGATATCCTTGTCGGTTTTTTGAATTTAAATGTATATTCCATAAATTGAAACTGGACAGATGGTAAAATTTACAAATGTATCATTGATAATTATTTGTTATCAGACATTAGCAAAAATACTTTACATCCTGGATGATTCTCTGCATCTGGACAACACTTACCTCAGCTTTAAGGTCGGAACGGATCCTGACAACACATCTCTTGACAGCCATCTGGAAGGTGAAGCTGATGACCCCCCGAATCTTCAGCAACGCCTCCTCGCAAAGGCTCCTTCGAGTCTGACAACAGACAGGAAACAGACGAAAGATATAAGGAGACATACGAAGCAAGGCCAACGTTGTCATGAGTTAAGAAATGATTGTGATTTCAAGGCACATTATACAGAACTGAATGATTCAGAATAAGCTGCAGTTTAATCAGGTCAAATGTGGGCATAAAAATATGAAACACGTTAGAGGAGTATGGTTTCCAGCTGCCCGTGTTGTATGTTTCTGCTGCAGAGATAGCGATGCAGCCCACCAGAGGCCGTCTGTCTGCTGTAATGTAATCTGGCTAGGTGCAAGCTTCCTGCAGAGCAGCATTCAGGTTCAATCTCAACGTCCTGCTGTTCAATGGCTGACATTTACAACCTGACCCCTCCACCCCTTCCATCCTGTGCCAGATAGACACTGCTAAGCCGCACTGACAACACTGTGATAATGACAGCAGTGAGCATGATGACCCCAAAATGAGATTTTTCTTCTTTTTTTTTTGCGTCAACAGACGTTTTGGTGTGTCGGAGTATGATAGATGCGTGCCAGTACGTCGTGTTGAGTCTTGGATGAGCTCTGCGAACACTTACGGGGTCATCCAGTCCATCAATGTGCAGCACCACGGTTTTGGCCCTCTTGTTGTTGGAGCCCAGAAAGAAGTGGGCCTTACGCTGGCAGGAGGCAGCTGCTGCCTCGGCCTGTTCGGCCTCTTCTTTACCGGCCGCTTGCAAAATCTCATAGATCTCAGAGGCCAGCAGTTTGGTCTCCCCTGGCGACGTACTCCTTTAGTTGAAGAGATTAAAAAAAAAGGGGGAAAGAGGGAGATAATTATACAAGATAAATATGTTGTCAAAGAGTTTAAATGATCTGTTGGGTTGTTTGTAAGAGTGAATGTAGACTGATGTCAAGAATATGTAAACTGAATCATGTGCTCTTTTAAATGGCCGTATTACGGTGCCAAGATATTTCTGTTGAGAGACAAGATAGAAATAGCCATGCAAAGGCAGACAAACCATGATGTCTGTGTGCCTCTGTGGGAGAGGAGACGTGTGAATAATGCTTAAAACTGAAATAAAGTCATAAAGCTCCCATTTTTATGAATCTGAAGTCTTCAAACTCAGCTGTGGCCACAGGGGAACAAAGTGACAGCCGTATCACCACCCAACCTTTCGATAAATTTACAAATACTGTCAATCTTTGAGTCTGTTTATTGCAATATTCTGTGTGCAACCATTTAGTGCACCAAACCACAACGCAACCCATCACACAACATTCAGACTTGTGCTAATTAAACCTATTCTACACTTGAGTCATTTCTTTCCTGCACCATTACCAAAAACTCCGTAGCAGAAATTATAATATTTTAGTGTGCAGCACCTTGACGAAGCCACATGAGGTCAGTTGCAGTTGCTGAAATTTCGCGATAGATCCTGAGATACCCCCGCAGGCTGCTTCATATGTCACCAAGTCATCACTCCTTCTGTGGTAACTACATACGACATCAGCTGTCTGGCGTAGCTGCCCTCTGGGTGCCTGGCGCTGCACAACATATTCCTACTCCAGCGCCATCGAAACCTGCCAGCCTTTCGGCAAGTCAAACACTCTCTTCAATTGATTTACTTATCTATTCATCACTTTTATGCACTGAATAAGAGCCAACGTAGTCTGGAGCTTGAGATCTTAATGTGTTGAAGGACAAAAATGGTATTCACACCTGTTTGGTGCAACTACGCTTGACGCTCCCCCCTCAGCCATGTGTTCCCACTCTGTCCAGCTACGATCGACCTCTACCCAAAGTCAGATCGACTGGACTGCAAGCAGGGAAAGCTGCTGCCGTTACTGCAGGGCTCCTCTTGATGCCATCCCTGTCTAGCTGAAGTGACTGGCTTACTCCAGGGCAAGCGAGAGCTTTGCCGCAGGAAGAGAAGGGAGGGGCGGCAGGGCGACAGAAATCATACAAGCTACAGCCACTTGAACATGGGTCTATTCCTATCAGGGTGCTAATGATGAACAGCAGTCACTTAGCAAAACTGCCACACACCCTCTGGTAAGACTAGCTATGTGGAGCACAACACCTCCTCAAACTGGACCAGTGTGTGTTCATCATGCTCTTTTAGAAATGCTTCTACAAAAGCAGAGAGATTATACAAGATTAAAAACAAGCAACAAAGAAATTTAGGGTTTGGTGGCACCTAGTGGTGAGATTACACACTGCAACCAAAGTAACACCCCTCACCTCACCCTCTTCTTCCTAGTATTAAGGAGAACCTGCTGTAGTAACATGGATTTCATGGAGTTCAACATAGTGGGCACCTTGGAAGAGAACCCTCTCCCTCTGTGGATATAAAGCAGCAAACTCAAAAAGCAGAAGTCCCAAAACATCAGTTCCTTGACAACAAGATGAGTCAAAAATGCCATCATACATCATAAATGGCTTGTCTGAGCAACCAGGCTTCAAATAGCCCGCCTCAGCTCCATCCATGCTCCATGTCTTTGGCCATTTTTGGATTAGCCGGGAGCGAGCGGAGGCAGGACTGCCAGTATGGCGATGACCAGAGCCACCACACACTGAGTTTCACAACGGCTCTTCAGAGAACACACGGAAACATTACACATGAATGAAAACATACATATGGATTTTATATTCCATTTCTGACATATACTGTCAACAGATCCAGCTAGGTCTGACACACTGAACCTTTAAAAGATACCATGTGTGCCAAATGAGCCACGACTGCGAAATAACCTGCTAATTCCACAACAAAACAAGAGCAAACACAGGCTCACATCAGTAAAAATATGCAAGTGGGCTCATCATAAAATTGTAGGTGGCAAGATGCATTAAAATCTCTGCCATGCAGAAACAGCAATTTAACTGTTCACCAAATCAACTTTAATCACATTCATCCTGACATGGCAAATGGAAGAACATCATCCTGTCTGGAAAATTTGCAGACTGGCACACACTGTCCACACAAAACAAAAGAAATCCTAGGTTATGGTTTTAAATAAAAAGTGCACGGTGAGCGTGTGTGTGTGTGTGTGTGTGTGTGTGTGTGTGTGTGTGTGTGGTGAGAGATGTGGTGATGACAGGGACTTGCTTCTGCATGACATTCTGCAAACTCAGCATCATGCCCAGCTCGCCCTTCATCTTCTCCCTGTTGGCTCGACATTCTGCCAGGTAGCGCACGGCCTGCAAGGACAAGGGCAAGTGTTATCTATCCAGCGCTAACAGACCCTTTGTGATATCAGAAGAGAGAGTGAGCTTTTAAAATGGGCGAGCGTGTGCAATGGCAACATGTTACATAACCAATATAAATACACATGCACTGACTCCGTGTTTACACTTCACAGGTTACCGTCAAGGAGCAACTGTTACATAAAACAACTCAAATGTTTACTTACAATACAACAAGTCGTGTACTGTAGAAAAGGATGGTGGCGTTGAAGGCGGGGAGAGGCCGCCATTTCAAGACTCTGTATTGTGTTTACATCACCAAACAGACAGCAGATGTCATCATTGTACAGTGTTTTTAAATATGTAGGCGTTTAAATGCCACCACACGTCAGCTTGTGACGCTGACTGGGACACAGTGGTGGGAGAAATGGCCTTTAGGCGGTCACTGAAACCTGCTCTGACAGTGCCAGACAGCAGGGGGGGTCAGAATATGACGTGAGTAGGAAACTTGTAAATTACCGAACCAGTAGGGGACTCCACTGATTATTCAACCAGGACTAATTTAATTTATAACAACTAGAATGTTTGAATATTTATTCGTCTCCTTCCATTGTGGTACTGAATCATCAGCTTTGTGTATTCAAAACCTATCGTTAGTTCCTTAATGGAACAGTAACTATCTGTTATGTAAAGAGTCTAATGTGTGTGAACAGAAAGAAAATCTAAATAAACGAACGCTTGCTTACCAATAGTGCAGAGTAGACGACTTGTGGGTTGGGATGGTCCAAAAAGAGGATGAGACCTGGCAGACAGCCTTGGTCTTCTACTATGGCTCTTCGGTTCAGGGGGTCTGCAGCAAGATCTCGCAGCTGGTTGACCACAGCCAGTGCATCCATCTCCGCACTCATGGTGCCTCTCGCCTTGACGCCACGCACATCAAACCAACGTCTTTGCTCTACTGAGAGGAAGAAGAAAAATAAGACAGAGCAATGTTAGGTCATCAAGGAGCTTACAATATACAAAGAGAGAGCTGCAGCCAATTGTTATTTAATCGATTAACCTGTAGATTTGATCAATTAATTGGACCACAAAATGTCCAAATGTCAATCACCAACAGTAAAAAGCCGAACGATATATAATTTGCAATAATATCTTCACATTTGAGAATCTGAAGGCAGGAAATGTTTGGACTTTTATCTCCTTAAATGATTTAATGACAATTTATTGATTGTCCGAATGGTTGACAAATCATTTTCTGTGAATCAACCAATCCTGCAACACCAATACAAATGCAATAATAACAAAGCACATACTAATCTGGTGGCTAATAATGTCACACCAAGCCTAATTAAATGTCTATGGCGTGTAACTAACTATCAGACTTTTACAACTACCCCCACTGACCACGTTTTGCTGACATGTTGGGAGTCTGTGGAGATTTAAATCAGCAATAACCTCTGAAATGTGTTGTTGATTAGTGGCTCTGTCAGGCTAACACTGTAGTTATCACGTGAAAGGACAAATAGCTCGCTAGCATGCTTCAGTAGCATTTTTTTTAAATAATCCGGCTTAGTGACACGGTGCCCCTCATACACAATTAATTCATTTTCGTTAGATAAAACATAAATACTCGTTTTTGGACAAAGACACTTTCTACGACCCCCAATCTCACCTCAAATCACGCCCTGTGCCACAGAGGCGAGTCGGCAGCTAAGCTAGGCTAGCTGACGTTACTTGACAATTGTGGCATACCTTTGTGACAGTTTTCAGTAAAATCATGAGACAACCGCAGCTGGCTTCAGGTACAACAGGTGTAAGAACGAGGAAACAAACGAGAGACAGCTACGTTCCGATGTCACCTTAAAAACGACAGTAACAAAACAGTTTCACTGACGCTAAGGCCTGCGCCTCTTTCTTTACTATGCTGCTTCAAGCTAGCAGCTGTGCACTGTTTGGGTTTTGTGGCACATCAGTGGGTACATCTGATTTGTCGCACGGCACGTCCCATCTTTCCATTAAAAATCCAATGCACTTAAGCCGGACACAGCTCCGCCGGGGAATGTAGTGACACATAACGAGCATCCATAGAATTCCTGGTATATTATTGGACAGTATAATTTGATCGACAGCTCAAAAGGTCCAATCATCTGACAAAATTTATTTAAAGCTCAAATTTAGTTGGTCGCCTTGCCCGTCAATCAAAATAAATAACCAATGGCCACATCGCGTAGTCACAACCTATTGTAATCCGTGTAATCCAATTGGCTCAAACTGTATTCCATGAGTCTTTCCACCTCCTGCATTAGATGCCCGTCGGAAAGACAAGTTGGAAAAATTTACTAAGTTGTCAGCCAGCTTCAGACTCGGTAAGTCTCAAAGTCACACACAGACAAGCCTTGAATATGAATATATTGTTTACATATGTAGTTGACTACCACGCGTTGGGGGTGACTGTAACTGTGCGTGTCTTCGACATATCCCTAAACATTTGTCAGCGGTCGGTGAAGTTGTCTTGAGTTAGCTCGGTGTCGTTGTTAGCACCAGTTAGCCACTCTGCCCGCTAAAAGTTAAGATTCCCACGTTAAACGTAGCTTAGCCCAGCTTTAGCCTGCCGTAAACATAAGATGAGCTAACATCTGTCCCAGAGCGGCATAAGACTCACTTTTACACGTTGTTTAGGGTCCGTACCTCGGTTGTGACCTCTTAACAATAGTCGCTCTTAATACTGAAACACGCTGTGCCGCTGTAAGGTTGGTAGGTCAATTAATTAAATAACGGTAAATAGAGAAAGTGAAAGTAGCGTTACATTATTCATTTCACTGATACAAGCCAAGTCATTGGTCAAAACAAACAACACAAAGGGCAACGACAATGGTAGCATTATATGTTAAGTATGCCTAACATATTTTGGACTACCTCATGTTGATAAAATATCTGCTCATTTATTAATATATTAAATGTATATGTTAAATATTCTGTATATTTTACCTGGTAAATACGTGCACATTCCTGCACAAACTGTACGGCTGTACTTTTCATTTTATATGACACATATTGTGTATTTATTTATATTGTTTATATTTTGTAATACGTTTTTTTATCTGTGCCTTGCACTTTTACTTAATGTTTGTTATGCACCTATTACACTAAGACAAACACCTACTTGGCAATAAAGCTGATTCTAGTTCATAAGTATAATATCTCTGGCTGTCATACTTTTGTTTTTGCATTTTAGGTAACTTTACGTATAACTACCTAGCCTCGCTGCTGCATCCTATTGAGTGTTTTAATACAATTTTAAAGTAAGTCTTCTAAAGCTTGAGATATATTTTATTAACTTTCTTACTACTCTGACAGTAATATTAGATGCCTCACATGCTTGGGAAATGGATGGAGAAATTCCAGTCATTAAATAGGATAAATTACATTATGTTGCTTTTCAAAGTTAAGATCTCTCAACACCACTACAAGCCTATGCAGTATGTATGTTGATGTATTGTACTGGAGCATCAGGTACAGAAGTTATTGTTGGTTTTAAGTTTTGTGATTCAACTTGAAATTCTCACGCTTTCTTTGTGCTTCTTCTAGATGATCGTTTGGTGATGATGCCCTTGGTGTCGGGGCATGTGTCTATCTGCCCTTGGGAAACACAAAAACAGAAATGAGTAAAGACGATGCAAGGATCGAAATGGACCTGGTATGTGAAAGTCCGTGTTGATATCTGATTAAACAAGTGACTGCTAAATATACTATTTCCAAATATTTCAATTCAGTTTGATTTCATAGTCTTGCACAGACTATTGTGCCTTTGTCTGGGTCTAATCTGAAAAGGCCCATTGTTAAAGTCCCACAGTTTCTGATCTGAGAAATGCTAGTCCTGGCCTGAGTTTGAATTTCCTGAAGTTTTTGAATGACTCAGCTATGATAAGGGTTGAATGAATTCTCAAATAGCTAAGAAAAAGTACCTCAGTGCTCCCTTTCTTATTTTCTTTAGCATAAGATACACTGGGCCTTCCTTTACCAAAGGAAAGGTGATAATGCAACCCACAATTCCTTGCCACAGCAACACACTTCTGTAGTTTCTCCATGGCAGACCCACATAAATGTAAAAACAACACAGCACCTGCATATGTAGATATTGTTTCACTAAATCCCTTAGTTGTAGAATGCACTAAAATCTAATTTTCTCAAACAAATGTATGAAAAAAATGTCAAAGTGCCCATGCCATCAAACTCTATGCACCTGTACTGTAACTTTATTTCAATATCTATCTATTCTTTTGTTACTTTTTGTGAGTAATTGATGGTTTCATGTACCCTTGGTGAATCAATTGAGAATATTCTTTTAGCAACAGTTGGCATATTCATTTGTTATTTCATTTGTGTTATCTTTTGCTCTGCAGGCTTTTGGATCAGCCAAGCCCTACGGGTCCTCGAGAAGCATTGTAAGAAGAATAGCCACCAGTCTTCCACTTAAACCTTGCCCCAGGGTGCATTTTCAGGTGAGGCACAGTTATCAGGATCATCTTTTTATAATGTGTTATAATGTTTAACAGCTCAATGTGCCTGTCTTTAAAAAAATGTAGTATGTATATCTTGTATTTTAAGATAAGGTGTTGCCTTTCTTATGTTTTTGTCACATACAGTATAATATAACTCTTTCTCTTCTCCTGTCTTTCTGCCTGTCGTTCTGTCCTGTCACAGTCATGTGACGATAAGTCACACACCCTCTTCAACTTTTGTTTACCTCTGCTTGTCTGACTGTTTACATTTATGAACCATAAACAGAGTGGATTTAGTCATTATAACAGATATATCTTCTTATCCTCAGAGCACTGACTGTGTGTTCAGATATTTTTTACTTGTTAACAAATCAACTTTTACGAGATTTTACTTTACTTTAGCATGCCACTTTAAAAACTGAGTTGCTTTTCTTGACTCGTCTGTCTCTTTCAACACTGTGCCTTCTCTTTTCTTCTTTTCTTCTTTCTCCAGCTACCCTCCCTAGCTATGAGGAATGCAGTTTGTCTGCTTTAGGTCAGTTTGTTCAGCAACCTTCAATAACCTTGAGCTGATTAAAGACCTACTGAGCGACATGCTCGCCTACCTGAACTTTTATTAACAGTGTAAAGATCTGTCCTCACCTCCTCTCACTGAACTTCCCCAATTTCCTCATTACTTTTATTACTTTATGATTGTTGAGTGTTGTAATGTTTTCTGGTGTGTGTGTGTGTGTGTGTGTGTGTGTGTGTGTGCGCGCTCTTCTCTGGCATGTATTTGATTATTACTGAGTGTCCTTTGTTTAAATGTTAAACATGGCTGTTCTCTCTCTCTCAGCTTTATCCTTACTCTGACGACGCTGGGATCCTGATTAGTTCCAGGAGGCCAAACGGTTTGGTGGCGTCTCTGGCTGATATTGCCTGGATTGACAGGGATGAGGAGGACGATGAAGACTTCTTTGACGGCCCCAGGTAAGAGCAGGATAGGGATCTGTCAGCTAACGTCTTCTAGAGGAGAATTGCAGGTTCATGTGTGAGCAGTGTCTAAAAAAAAAAAGTGTATCGCCTTGAAACAGGTCAGGGGTCCCACCAGGATTTGTGTTTCGAGCCCGGGAGCCTCATCCTCAGAGACAATCCTTAACCCGCCAGAGATCACTGCCAAGCCTGCATGAGGAGACTCCAGATCCTGAGGAGACTCCGGATCCAAAGGGGCCAACAATCGCCAACGATGAGGCCATTCAGAAGATCAGTGCACTGGAGACAGAACTTGCCAAACTCCGAGCTCAGATAGCCCAAATCGTACTGGCTCAGGAAAAGAGCGCACAGCCAGGTATCTCATACACAACCTTTAAAAATATAGACTTACCTCTCTGTGTGTGGTGTGAATGCTGTAATTGTTTTCTCTTTGCTTCACTGCAGTAACACACATTTTCCTCTAGATGGCAGCAGAATTTCATGTTCATGTGGCTCTAAGCTCTTTCTTTTCTTTTGTTTCATCCCAGCTGCTACCACAGGGATATCTCCACCTCCCCCTCCACCCTCTGGCACCCTGCCTCCCCCACCACCACCACCACCTCCCCCACCACCACCGCCACCCCCAGGTCTCGAGCGGACATTTTCTGCCATTGACTTGATAAAGGAACGCAGAGGGAAGAAGACAGACGGACAGACCCTTTTAAATACAAAGCAAGCAGAAATGCCCAGCATGCTCGACGTCCTGAAAGACATGAACAAAGTCAAGTTGCGATCAGTCAAAAGGTTGGCCTCTACTCATCTTGTAGTATATTATAGCTCAGTCCACCTCTTTCTTCCTGAGCAGCTGTTATACATGGAAAGAAGTGGTTGTAAAGTGTACAAATAATAAAATTCTAATGAGGTGAACTGTTCTTTTCGTAGTCGTCCAGCAGAAGATGATGCCAAAGTGAAGTCCAGTGAGCCGCCTGACGCTGCATCACTCATCGCAGAGGCCCTGAAACGCAAGTTTGCCCACCGTTATCGACACGACAGCGAACAAGAAGAAAGGGAGGAATTCAAAATTCCTGTTCGAGATGTGAAACCTCAAAGCAATACTCCTCTGGTGAGAGACGTTACTGGATTCAACCCTGTTGTCTAAAACAAGTGGTAGATCAGCAGCCAGCCATTAATTCATCGTTAATGGTCCAATTGCAAAAATCTCTGCTTAGGTTGAACTCCTAACTTTTGTTATCGGACTGGTTTGCAGGGTGTCATGTACTCTAATCTGTCCTCTGTTTGCTTTCACAGTTTGGGCAGCACATGTTGAAACAAACTGGAAAAAGGAAGTTGATCTGAACGGATTATCCTGAACTCCAGATGTATCGTGGACACTTTGAAGTGCCTTATGAACACCAGCAGTTTCTGAGGAAATACAAGGAATTATGCTTGAGCTAGATGACAGAGTCATCTCATAGTGTTGCATCCGATGATCATCTCGACCGTCTGTTTTTGCACTTTTATAACTTATATTAGCTTCCTGTTTTACAAATTATTCTTTATTTTCGTTTAACTGAATGTCTTGTCTCGTGTTTTTGTGTCGAATAGTTTATATTTCTGCTCATCGCTGTCTGGAGTTAGACAGAGCTTGTTGAAACAACACTACAGCATCGTTAAATAAAAATATGGTTTTATTGTTCGATCATTACTTAGGTTTTTGTTAAACATGTTGCACATAACATCGTTGGTCGTTCACGTTTTTAAGGGTTCTGTGAAAGCTGGAGAGTTCTGCCACAGAAGAAAGGGAGCACTTTCTTACTCATGGAATATTGTGCCGTGTTGTTTATATGTGTATGATGACCTGTAGACTAATTTATGTTTGGGAATCATCTATTTATGTTAAAGTAGATAATTAAGAGTTTAACAGAGGTAATTATGCAGTAGGATTTTTAATTATTAATTAATTCCATGTGGGTTTCAAACATATCTACTTTATTTGTTAAGTCTGTGCAAGTTGTGTCTCAGCTGCCAGTCTTGCAACAGGGCCTGTTTGTATTTTGCTGGTTCAAATATATATCCCAGTTTTATTTGACGTTATTTATCCCTTTACTACAATCCGTGTTTTAAAGCCAAAGACATTCCAGTGATGCTCTGTGAAATGATGTCTTTCACTGCCAAATATTTGCCTTTTCACATTTAGGATGTTTAAATAAGGAGAACCAAATTCACACATAAATTCATGTTTCTAGATGGACGGTACAGCAGGTACATGTGCAGTGTTTTGTTGCTTAATCAGTACATCTTTTGATAATTTGCTCTTCTCAAATCACGTAGAACTCACACCACTAAAGAAATACTGCACACACACTACACATACTGTATGGACAACATATTTTAGTCATGGGTCCTAAGGCACCCGCTGTTATCAGTATCCCAAAGGTTAATAAATTGTTATTTTTTGCCAGTAATGATCACATTTCATGCCTCAGTTTGAACATGTGTCAGAACATGCAGACTTCTCGGGTGTCATGTAACGTTTTTAGGCAGTATTTCTGTTCAAATTGAAAGTTTCTGTTTCTGTTCACTATGCCAGTGCAGTTGCTGCTTCAAGACAACTCTAGTATTACCTCCTAAGTGAACAGGTGTGTCTAGTAATTGATTTAAATTTATTATTCCTAGATTTTGTACAAGAAGTTGTCTTCCATAAGAATTGTCAAATCTTTAAATAAAAGTTTAGTCTGCCTGACTTCCTCTGGTGTTGCTCTCTGATTGTTGATCGTGAACCTGATGAAGGATGCCTTCACCACTGACATAAGAGATGCTGGAGTATCAGGTTACATGCTTTAAGCATGTGAAAGTCAAAGAAACATTTGTCAACAACAGGTTTTATTATTCAAATTGTAACTGCAACAGGCATGTATCAAAAAGGTCAATACAGCAAAGCCTTTACAAAATCTGGCTCGACACTTAAGTCTTCCCAAAAATGGCTGTCGCAACAAATTGTAAACAGTTTTATCAACAGTCTTACAGCACTTACAGCAAAATACAAATCAGCTAAAGTAAGAAAAGCACCTGTTATCTTTCAAAATGTTTAAACACAAACACAATTTGTGCCACTATACAGAATCAAAGTAGACAAACCAAACACAAAGAAATGGAATGTTCAAAGTCACTCGACCATTTTGTTTCCGTACAAAAGGGGAAAAAAAACAACAAAAAAACAAAGGACAGCTGGAGTTGTTCCTCACAACAAAAAGGCAAAGGGATTGGACAGTGCATTCAAAGACAAGCACACCATGCACCTGATGGGAACAGGAGCTGGTTTGGTCACTTAGCATAGTTTGTGCATAGTTATAAGGCATCAATCGAGCAGTCCTTTAGGTTGCATGTGGCTGAGAGAGACATTCTGCGGAGAGGGAGAGTCTCCTTCAGTAGATCCTAGCCAGGGAGGGGAAAAAAAAAAGACCCCAAACAACCTTGCGTCGCCCATGATCACCTCCTCCCCCTCTCCCTCTTGATAACAGACTGGCAAAACCCTGAGCGAGTCGAGTTGCGTGGAGTGGAGTTCCAGGTGAGATGCATGTGCAGTGAGTAACTGATCTCCAGTCTGGGAGGGAAGCTACCCCGAGTTCAACCAGCACTGGAAGAGTCGGAAACATCATCGGAAAAGGACTAATTTCTACAATACCTTCGCAAGGTCTCTTGGAGATGTCACGGAGACGAAGCTGCACATCCAACACCATTTGTTTATTTGGGAGTGCAAGAACACACTGTAGCACAGGTGGAGTTACTTATGGCATCTGGTGTGTTTGAATAAGGTTCTGCTCATGGCTTCAACAGTGGGATGACAGTTTAAACGAGTGGTTCTTCACATCTGTGCTTCGAAGGCAAACCGTGGAGCCGACATGATTTCAACTTCAGTTCGAGGGAAAGAGACAACAAACAAGGAGATGCGTAAACAGTCTTCGTAGAGGCAGCAAAAGGACTGGGCTTGTCACATTTTTTTTTTTTTTTTGTTACGTTTTCGTTTTTTTACATGAGGAAGAATCTTCAATACAAATGCAATACGGCTTTACTTTAAAGTCTTAGGGAGGGTCATCGGGTCTGAATACTCCAGTTGTCTCAGTCAATTCAGTTCAGGTCATTCTTCAAATCTTTGTTTTCAAATGGCACTTCAAAATACCAGGAAAAAAAAATGTCTTCTTCAGTTCTTATACTGCTTTCCCCTTAATTAAGGTCAACAAACACAAAAAAAGTGGTGTGTTCAGTCAGTAATGCCAAAAACTACAGTGGACAAATAAATAAAACAAAGCAAATAAAAGAAAAATACAGCAGTAGCCAAATGAGGTATCTATGTATTGCTCTATGCCAAAAAAGAGGAATTAAAAATTAAATAAATTAAATAAAAATCAGTGGTTTTATCAAGATGGGAGGCAAAAGCAACACAACATAAACAAGGTGTTGGGATCAGGTGGGGCAGCGGCAGGGATGCAGGCCATCGCATGCCCCACCCGGCCCCCAGTGTGTGGTGAGGCCCTGAGGCCAGGGTCAGGGGTCTGGAGGTTGAGGTGAAAGAGCACACGAGGAGTGTCAGGATTCTCTGCTTCCCTGAGGTATTTCTTTGGAGCTGGTTCCTCCTGCTGTTGTGGCGGTGTTACTGTCCCTTCGGGCAGCGGCGGCAGCGGCAGGGTCTTTTGCGTCGCTGCTGGCTGTGCTGGGCTCCGCCTCCTCGGTGACGGAGGTTTGTTCCTGCTGTAGGCCGCCCCAGCTGGCCTTGTTCAGCCCCATGTGGCCCAGCATGGTCTGGGACAGACGTGTGTCGGAGAAACGGGCCCACTCTGCAAACAGCGGCTCCGCCACGTATGTCATGAAACCTGAAGGGGGAGAAGAAGATTCGGGATCAGAAACAAGCTGAATAACGCTGAATATAACAAATATAACAGCTACTTACCTATTTGAATGTTGCCAACTGTGTTGGCCTGTCTGTCACAAAGTGGGCTGACTTCAAGTTTGTGCTTCTTCTCAATGTCTCCTGAAAGAGCACAACAAAATATAATTAATATATGAGCTATTATATGTTCTATTATTATAGAATTAATTGGTTACAGAGAAAAAAGAACAAAGGAACTCAATGAGATTAATGAAATAAAGTAACTGAAGGATAACCTTGTTGGAAGAACTCCTCGGTCACTTTCTCACTCCACTGTTTGCTCAGCTCCCAGGGTCTGCATGGATTACAGATGTCCGCACACTTCAGAGCCATCTGTACGGTTTGGGAACAAAAACAAAGCAAGTTTTTAATCACAGTTTTCCTGCGATGAATAAGTCATGTGTGTGAGAGAGAGACAAGGGAGGTAACCGACCTGCAGGATGAAGTGACGGTGGCTGGCATTGCTCAAACACAAGTTATCCTGGTCCAGGTGCACGCGAAACCTTGTCAGGTACTCGTTCTGTCTGCTGATGTCCGTGGCCAGGATTAAGGAGCCCAACTCCCTCTCCATGTTCAGGCTGAGGAAAGACAAAATGAGCAGACTATTTAGAGCTGACTGTGGCATCTGATGGCGTTTTTTCCCCATAAACTAAACAGACTTTTGAAACAGCAACATGTATAACCTTTTAACCAGTGCTATCTAATGTGTGTAGCATTTAGCATCACTTCAGTGTCAGACTGACCTGTCCTCAGCAGGCAGATGAGAGAACAGCCCAGTTTCTCTGAGCAGACCCACTGCCGACTTCCAGTGGTGGTTTTCCAGAACTGAGGTATTCTGAACATTAAAAAGAAGAAGCAATGCGTGAATTTAATAAATTATTTCTACTTCCACTACAGTCTTAAGTAGATTCTGGCAGGCTATAGAGCAACTATTACATGTTTTTACCCTATAGAGTGTAGCTAGATAGTGGTCAGTCTTGATGAGGAAAGGCTGGTTGACCCCAGGATGGTCCAGGTCATGTGTGGCGGCTGCTAGGAGTCCCAGTAGGATGTCACAGGAGGTCAGAGACTTGGCAAGCTGCAACCACAACAAGACAGTGTCATGAAGATTATAACAACCGATCATTAACATACAAATACTCAATGCATCTTCAGATCTGGAACCGAATGAGTTCAAGTCTCACCATGGGTTCCCTCATATAGCAGTACATAGCCTGTGTGACATCTGCAGCGTGCACCGCGTTGTGGTAGGGGTTGTCGCTGTGGTAGTCCTCTTGGACCATGACCAGGAATCTCCAGAGTTTGACCATGTCCAGTTGGAAGAGCTCCACCAGACCATACTGGTTCAGCAGGTGGAAGGTCAGGGTGATCAGGCTGTTTCCTGAACAAGGGGACAATCAGAGTGAGTGTCTGTGTATCTCTTTTCACCTGTCTTAGAGAAACTGCACCGTTAGATATTGTTGCAATATCATCAATCTGCGCGATGAAAGAGCGCCTTTCTGTTCTGTAATCTGTTTTATTGGTGCGTCCACTTTCTCTAACCCCTTTTTCACTTAACTTAATTTCCCATAATTACTTCTTTCTTCTTTCCCAAAGGACTGAATATTGCATCTGTTATCTCTTGCCATCCCTTTTCCTGTCTTTAATCGAGTTACACAGTATACATCAAGACAGATGTATGACGAGAACGTATAATAACCGAGAACTTTATGGTCAGGTCCCCATTCGTAATACAACATATCTTGTGTCTGCACCACACTCTTATCAACTAAGGCTGCTGTCGGTACAGGAATATTTTTTAGTTTCAATAGGCTCCTTGTATGTATATATATATATATATATATATATATATATATGACAAAATGAAGAGCTGCTGTTCTTCTTTGAGCCCCGTAACCATTACAGCTCGAAAATTAAATATATTCTTGTGTCCTCTTCAACAAGCAAATGGCAACAAAACAGTCTTTTGCCTGAACATAAGATAGGGTTTCCCCCATTACAAAATAAAATTCAATTAGAGAGTTAATCTTAATACAGGAAATCCTCTGAGTCCGCCGTCTTCCAATAGATGGCACCATTGGTAACGCATTGAATATGAGGCTTGTTTAATGCTGCATACCCCTGTCAGCGTTGCATCACTTCTGTTACCATGACTTTTAAAACTGCCTCTGTACCAGTATGTCATGATCACATTTTACCTACCATTTGTCAGCCTGTCGAAGAGGAAAATGTCAAAATTCCAATTCCCGACTTTTTCCAGCATACACTACAAGAGAGGGAGAAGAGGCACAAGATTAGTTCACGCGGAGTCTGAACAAAGCAAGTCTTCTTGTGGTGTTGTTTTGTAAAAGGTGGCTGTCATACTCTGGCCTGTCCAGTGTAGTCTTCATCCAGGATGTGCAGCGGGATCTGCTGGGGGACTCCTCGCAATAGGCGGGACGAATGCAGGTACCTCTGGAAGCTGAGCAGTCTGTGGACCCTCCTCTCCGGAGCCGAGCTCGCCGACGTAGACCCGCAGCCCAGCCGCGCTGCACACACAGACGCGCGCGCGTTTACAGAAGATGTAATAATTAAAATGTGTAACAATGCTTTTTGGTTAATGTTTACTTTACGTGCTCATTAGGCTCAGAGAAGCATTTGGGGTTGCACAAACTCGGTGGGGATCTGACACCAACACAGAGATATACAAACAGTCGCTGCTGACACAGCCGCCCACTCGTAAGCCTTTCGTCTGGGATCACACAGCAGACATGCTTTGTCAGTGGTCTCTCTCTCTTTCTCTCTCTCTCTCTCTCTCTCCCTCTCTCTCTCTCTCTCTAACACACACACACACACACACACACAGACACACAAGCACAAGCACTGTGTCTGAATAAACCATGGCTGCAATCCGGAAACACGTCAGCATGAGGTAGGATTACTTTTGGGTCAAAATGGCAACACACATACGCACACACAAACACACACACACACACAAACACTACTTCTTTGTAACTGTTTGATGTTTTCTAAAAGGCTTTCGATGAGTACGAGAGTGCTTATTTTATCACACACCTATTCACAAAGCTTTGATAAAAAAAAAGAAAAAAAAAAGGTGTACACTTAAGACACACCTCGGTCTTTATTGTCATGTGAAACACTATGAAAGCAGCACACAAACTGCAGAGGGACAAACTGTGTGTGGAGCTACAGTTTGATAATGTCTCTTGTTATCAGAGAGGCTGGCGAGTCAAGGTAATTGGCTGTGATTCATACTCACTGTGAAGAGTTCGGAAGTCGATGCACATGTACGGGTGGGAGCTTCTTCGTTCCGGTTCAAATCCAACCTGACTTCTTACTCTCACATCTCCTAGAAGAAATCAGCACTTATTTCCTCAAGATTCATGCTGCTTGAATAAAAGGTGTCTGAGTGTGCTAGGCCGAGTAGTATTTACAAATGTTTCTGATTATATACTGGAATTTATCTTGCGCAAGTGCCACAAGGATGGGCTTTACCACAGAACAATGAACAGAGCGCTGCAGGAAGACAATCGCAAATGTATGTTAAGTTACCAACGCGTCTGGAATCCTGCCATCTTTGGAGCAAACCTCTGCTCCACTAGCCACAGTCCCACAGTGTATTTTTCATCACAACAGATTCTGAAACAGATTCTGGTTTTCTGGGAATAATCTGAGATAGATGAGAATTTACTCTCTTATATTCCCTTCTATTTTTTTTTGCCTATGTTACTTCTGTTTTGTAAAATATATTTAGTTGCTGTTGTGTTTGTTACCATCCGCCTGCCCATGTTTTGTGCGAAATGCTTTTAATTTGAAAAATAAACTGTGCTAGATGAACTAACCCTTCCTTACTTACAGCTAAGTAAAATTTGAGTAACTCAACTGTAGCCAGGAAAATCGCTGACAAAGCCTCATGGGAGCTGTAGTTGTTGAGTGCTAACAAAATAATCAATCTTTTTTTTTGGTTAAAATGGCGACACATCACTTTCGCTAGTCAATATGATGGTGGACGCGCTCATGGCGTCATAACAGTTAGGAAATATTACAGCTTATACAAAGCAAATAAATGTGGTACAGCCCATCATTTTGGTACTCCAACTAAAACAAGCAAAAGATGTGATTTTGTAAATACTATTTGACCCAAGTCTGGTGTATACTATCCATGTGCGGGCACAGTCACGCACAAACACATACTCACATGTCCCAGAAAAGAAAATTCAATGGACAGACAGGTCAATCAAACAGCTGAGCATGCAATGCCATGTCAGGACAATCTGCTCTACTATTAGTACTCAGAGCCACTGAGAGTGACCGGTAGCCCATCTACGACTGTGTTTAGTAGTCAGGCAGAGGAACAGGAACAGGCTCCAGACTCTGACCAAACAGACGGCGGCCGGCCTGCTTGTAGACTGCAGTCAGGAGCAGTGAGAGCGTAGTGAGGTGACAGGATGGTGCTATGACACTGATGCAGTAAAATGCTTTTGTGTCGTTCCAGGCAACACTCTATATGCGGCAAGACTTTATGTGGCAGTAAACTCGTCATGGTGCTAAACGGTGCAATGGTATGTTTTCCAGCATGGCACGTCTGATTGTGTTGTATGTGCATTAGAATTAAAAGCAGTCACACAAGTGTGTTCCCCCAACCAGCATGTTACTTACTTGCAAACAGCTGTTTGAATACTACACAAGCTCCTATCAAGATACCAAAAACTAAGAATTACAATTCAAGGCATAACGGTGCTCAACATTATTTTGAAACGCTGTTTGTGAAGTTGTGGGTATGAGTGTTGGAGAGTGAAACGGTCATCAGTGGCACGTGCAAAACATAAATTATGACCAAAAGACACTACAATTCATGCACTCTTAGGCTGTGTGTGTGTGTGTGTGCCAACATATACATCTGTCACATCTGCAGATGCATGTGCTAGGGCTCAGCGTGTGTGTGTGTGTGTGTGTGTGTGTGTGTGTGTGTGTGTGTGTGTGTGTGTGTGTGTGTGTGTGCACGCTTGTGTGATTAGTGTGTTTTGAGAGTCACAGGGTCCATGTTTCCCCTGCGGTGCATTAGTGCTGGCGCTCTGGGGTGGATGTAGGTCATGTCATTATAACTGATGCGGCGAAAGCTCTGAGTCCTGCTATTTGAAAGCACATCAGCATTAACTTGGCAGACTGAACCCTGGCCCAGGCAAACACTAGTCTGCATTAGTGTGCCTCTCCTCACACTCAATTTAATATAAAATCTACAGACACAGATGCTTTATGCCTTGTGACGTACGAGACTTCCATCATACTTAGCCAAGTAAAATGATTAAAAAGCTAAAGCTCCTTCGGTCGGCTCAATAAATCATTGCTACTGCGGCGAGACGCACGTGACAGCGGTCGACTCACGGGCATTATCAGGCCGGAGAGAAACGAAGTATAGCAATATTATGTGAAAGCTACAATAAACGGGATTTCAGCAAAGACATTCGGTAATCTCTAAACTGCCCCTGCTGTTTAATGCTCCCTGCCTACTCACTATGCTTCACAGCAGCAATCTAATATCTATGAACGACGCTGACAGGATAACACTAAGCAATTCTTTCTTTCTGCTCACTGGCAGCCAAGCACCATCCGATCTATGAATTGAGGTGGAAAAGTTGCACGCGAGGGCACATCTGCGCGCGGCAGACTGATGTCAGGGGTACACCCGGGCTTTAATCGCACCATTATCCCCAATAACCTTATTGATTAGAAAGTCAAGGCTGATGTGGCTGCTTCCTAGATGCATTTGACTCCATCTGCCTGGCAGAGCTATGAGCCCTCTATCCTCTCATCCATTTTCTAAACTGCTTATCCTGTTTAGAGTCGCTGAGGGCAGCAGTGGGCAAATGGACACACACATACACACACACACACACACGCACGCACACACACACACACACACAAACACATTCCCACAAAACACAAAAAACACACTCCGTCAATGAACCCGTAGTCCGTTAGGGGACACAAACCTGATCGGACTTTTTTACTCAGCATTACAGATACACACAAGCTAAATCTGATTGAGAGATTACTAAAAAAAAAAAAAAAAAAAAGGCCAGGGATTGAGTGGACATGCACTCTAGTGCATCTCTTTTCATAATCTCCACATCCCTCTCTCCATTTCTGATCCATCTATTTCCCATCTCGCTGCTTTTTAAGCCATCACGTATTTAAAAAATGAACATGATCACGGGGAGTGTCTGGAAAACATGTGTTTATGTGTGTGTCTGCATGTGCTTGCACTGAGAGTGGGGAAACACTTACCTAGCATACGGATGTACAGCGCTGTCTGGTCGGAGCTGTCATAGGAGATGGCCCCTCGTCTCTAAACAAACAAAAAGAAACACTGTCAACAAAGGTTTTGTCAATATAATGTTGCAAATATATTATTATGACAACGTAATAGTAGTTGTTATGCCCCCCAAAACATGAGGTGTGGCATAATATAGCCATTTATTTTATGTATTCACACAGCTAAACAAGTGAAGGGTGGTGAAATGTTGCTACTGCTGCTTCTAATCTGCTGTGTGTGTGTGTGTGTGTGTGTGCGTATGTGCACAAACTGTTACACTGATAAACATGTCCCAGCTCCATATCATCAGCCCGATACAGCACTTACACCACTGCTATCAGTCATGTGAGAAATACACGTGTTATGTCCACACACATGCACATGCACACCCACACCCACACCCACACCCACACACACTGTTTCCCATAAATAGAAATTATTTTGGGTCCGTCCAAATAGATATGCCCCCACCCCCCCAATGTTTTCTGTGATATTTTGACTTCTCTCTAAAAGTCCACCTCAAAATAGAGTTGAAATGGCACAGAGGCTCTAAAGTATATATTGAAAAAATGTACTTCCCTAATCTGACGTCAGCCAGTGCATGTAATTTGAATTAATTTGAATCTGTATTTGAATTGGTTTTAGGGGAATATATGATATGTGATGATCAGAAGAGATGCAGCCCACCAACCCTTGACAAATTTATACCGTTCCCCAATAGCAGAATATTTGATAAGTTATTATCACATTTAATTATTTTAAAATATTCTGGATGACATCTTTAAATTCAAACTGCCAAGATCAGGCTTGTCTACCGAGTTTGGCGACCATCTGCTAACTGTTTGCTCAATAAAAGTTGATCTACATCTAAATTTGGACATTCGATTATGACCTTTTCTTGACAATTTGTGCTGAAGAAATACAAAAAGACAAAGAATTGCCTGTATGTGAGGCAAAGACAGGGTAAGCCTTGTGGCATCTCAGAGAGGTGAGTAACTCTGTAGTTTGTCAGCAGCCTGCTAATTTTCATGTGAGCAATAACTGCTGAAAAATGTAAATTATCACCACAAGTAATATCATAAACCACCTCATCTACTTTGTATATGGTGCAGTTGGGTTGTGATTCAGTCAATACCTTCAATAGTCTGTCCATAATCCTGAAAACACACATTTGGTCAACGGAGGCCCACCTAGCTATGATTACAGATACGAGGTCAGGCAGGTTGCTGCCACTTCTGTTTGACAGGCTATTGTGCAGCCTGATGGAAGTTTGCCATCCAGTACAAGTCCAAACCATACAGCGAAGATCAGAGCTTCTATTCTGATAACGCTATATCTACTTTTAAATACTTGCCTACAGATACATCAAGTCAGATCAGTTCTAGAGCCAGAGTTATATTTAGTTTAAATATAAGTGCATCTGTTGACCTCAGAAGGGTCAGATAGCAGCAAATGAAGTTGATAAATTGTCTGTTTTATCATTACTTGTGTTTGCAACACCATCCTGTGCCAACAGGATCCCTTGGCAGAAGGCAGCTGTAGCGGTAGAGTCTCAAGCACAGTGGTAGTTGTAGCAGGTATGACTGTGGTAACTGCATATTTGCTCTGTCGACAGACAGCTGCTCCGGGCTGCGCTGAGGTGTTGGCTCACCTCTCCGTGCACTCCACACCTCCCAGCCCCCCGGCCCAGACCAACTTTCCCTTCTGGGGCTACCCTCGTCTTAGGTTACCCATTCCAAAGGGAGTCTGCATGACTGGCCGCTTTGCTCACTTACGGACTTGGTCTATATTCTGGGACCATTTAATGACAACCATCAACTGGACACACCGCAAACACAAACATGTGCAAACACAAATGCACATGCTCATACACTCATTACTTCGTATACTTAGGCTTATTGTCAATCTCCTTCACACACACATACACACCTGACACTGTCTGTCTGCTAAGCTCATGACAGCCGCCAATCCAAAGCTAATATTTTACCGGCTAGCAAACAGCTTGACTCAGGGTGGGTAATCTGCAAAGCTGTATTTTAGTGTCAACAGGCCTCTGTGTTTACACACAGCACCAGTGGTTAGTGTGAATATTATAGATTGTGTATCTAGCATGGGCTAGGTGTGTGTCTGTGTGTGGAAGGGGGGTGGTATCGGCTGTAACATGCGTGGGAACTGTAGAATGCTGGCTCTAGAGCTGGGAATGAGGAGTGACCAGCGCTGCCAACACTTGCCCAAACAAACCTTTTGGCCAGAGCTCACAAACACACACGTACACAAACACACATACAGGGCCAGCCACCAGTTGGCACTTAAGTGGACGCTGGCATGTGCTCCCTTGTGAGCTGGTAAGAAGGAGGCGGTAGTGCAAACACTTTTCCAATGTCACATTCCCATTGTGAACAGAGGGTAAAGTCATGTTTTACCCTTGAAATAGCCAGCCCCGCAACACACGCCGCAGCCACACCTTGCACTGCCAAGTGCCAACACGTGTAAAACCGTAGTGATCCTGTCATGGTCAGATATGAACTCAAAGCCCATTTGAAAGTACTGTGTTTTGGGTATTTATGCTTCACGGCTGAGGGTGATGGGAAATAAGGGAGCGACAAATGCAGGATGTCAAACTTATTGACACGGACACACAATGAATTCATTAAAAGTTTACTTCCCACTTTGTGCCTCTTTGCGGACACTTATCACAAATTTCAATCATGTAAAACAATAGGAATGTAGTCCAGCAGTGCTTAATCTCTTTTTTTTTTTTTAAATGCCTGTTCGCGTCACTAGAAACAGCACGATTGCGTCTTTGCATTTCTGTTGCATCCTCAGAGGACAATATGACAATTGTATGCAACAGTTTGAGCATAAACTGAAAAGGACAAAACCTACGCGTGCTAAGCGAACTACACGGCTGAATTTACATCCTTCATATAAGAAATTACAAAGTTCTCAACAGCTTGTATCGTCACTTCACATGAAGAGCCTTCTGTAGGCCAGACAGCTATTGGAAAGGTTCAACTATTAACTTACTCTTTGAAAACAGTAACCCAGCTGGTAACTCTTTTGTTCAATAAAACTGCTGTGCACCTACAGTAGACTTTTACAGTAGATTTTTTGGTGTGCGGTTCACTTCCCACTTACATTTTTTTTTCAAACTAAGTGAACTGTGATTAGACAAAGATACTGTAGGTCTAAACACTGACACTAAGCACAGCTGAGTTGAATCTCAGCCCTGCAAGTGGAAACATGGGTGGTACAGTGCCTATATCATGGCTTCTGATCATGCTTGCTCACAGCAAAGGTATCCAAGCTCAGTGGAAATCTGCCAGTTGTTCATCGGCTGAATGAAGACAAACACAGATAAAACATCTGAAGGATATTTGAAGCTTAGATTTGGGCGTACGCGTCGTCACCAACACTGTCAGTTATAAGAGCGACAGCCTAAAAAGAAATGTAATAACTGTAGAACAGCTGCATCTCTATCCATGAGCAGGGATGAGAAAGGGATACAACATCTGTTAGTCAAGCAAATACGCTCTAAATCAAGCCTTAAAAATCAGGAAAAACTAGTAAGCAGTGCATTGCATTTCAAGATAGAAACTGATGGATATTTCCAGTGACATTAAAAGGTCCAGCGTTCAGGATTTAGTAGCATCTAGCGGTGAGGCTAGAGACTAAATCCCGATCATTTCAACCTCCCGTCCAAGTGTGTAGGATAAACTACGGTGGCTGCAAAAACCTCTGGAAAATGTGAAAGACCCTTTCTAGAGCAAGTGTTTGTTTGTCCATTCTGGGCTACTGTAGAAACATTCCAGTTCAAAGTGGCAGTGGAAGAGCACCCACTCTCTCTGTAAATAATTCATTTTAAGGTAACAAAAACACAACAATTATTATTTTTAGGTGGTTATACACTAATGAAAACACACCTATGAATATTCTATTGAATTTCTGCCAATTGATCTTTCGAAATGTTACACATTGGACCTTTAATCCGGTCAGACTTCTTGGCACCAGCGTCTAGTGGCCATTGGAGGAACTGCAGGTTTAGGGACTCTCTGCTGAACTGTGCTGGTTGCCACTTTGCATTTGACCCACAACAAGGGAAGGTTAGGGTTAAAATCTTTATCAATCTGTCTGCATGAGCCATTTTGTTTTTCATTTTAGGCTCATGCAAAACTGTGTGTGAAGGGGGGATTTGACTCAGTGGGCTGTTAAAGAATAAAGTCTGACAAATGTAGAGTTGTAGCTAGTACATAGCTTGTTACACAAATCCTAGCTTACCTGGGTTTTGATTATTAATAAACAAACCAGACCATAACTTTAATTAAATTACCAATAGAATATTTTTACTGCAAAAATATTGGATTTACAACCAGCAAGAAGTTATATTAATGGTTCAACAATGTCCACAATCAGTTGCTGGCCACAGATTTGTTTACTTCCACAAAGCTTCCCAAATTGAACTAAAACTCAATTCTTATTTTTGGAGGCCATACGAAAACATGTTATGCACTTCTGGTGCCTTTAACCAAACACCTGGAATTGAAGCCAGTTGTTATTGAAAGCAAGCCAAATTAAGTTTTGTTTGGAGTTTACTGCTAACATAACAGTCGGCCCATTGTGCTGCCTGCAATTCCACGTGAGCTCGTTTACATACGGCTCTGTTTCTTATCACAACTTAGTCTCATTCCCTGGGGTCACGGCACTCAGGTTTCTAAAGGTCAGGCAGGGTCACGTGATGTCAAAACTTTGGCCTGGAAGAGATACCCTCGCGACCTCAGTGTTTGTGATGTTGTTAGCATCTGTTTAATTGTAGAAGTCAGAAAGTGACAAAAGTTGAGAAATGTGAACTGGCCTCACTGGAATCTGGTCAAATTCTGTAGGTAAAGGTGCGTTGAATAACTGCTTTTTGTCCCCATTAACAGCTACCTTATTGTCATGGTGATGTTTGCTCAAAGCAAACAGACTTATGTACTGTGTGTGTTTGAATCAAAAAAAGGCGCCGGCTAAGTCACAAGAACTCAAACAGCCCGGTGGCTTTTTCAAATATGCACTCTTGTCATCATAGCATTGTGATTGAGCTGATATTATAGCCCAACGCCCTTTGAATGGCATTCAACGGTTCAGTGCGCAGTGCAGCATTCTCACACTTCCTTGTTTCAAACAGTCCCATTAAAACCTGCTTTTATTAGGTTATTTAGCTTAAAAATTGGGTGTTTGGCTGAGGATGGGCCTATTGCATAGTCAGTAAGTCAGCTGGGGCCAAGAAAATGAGGAAGCCAGCAGTATTCCTATAAACTGACATATTAGAAACAAAGAAGTGTGTGCGCACACACACACACACACACACACAGACATGCAAATTCCCGTGATAAAAGCCGCTGGACTCAGCACGGTTTCATAAACTGAAAGCTTCCTTCTGAGTTATGACCTCTTGCAGCGCTCTGCTGTGTGGGACGGTACATTCCAGTAACAGAGTGCTAGGCCATAAACGCGGACAGGTTTGGATTGAGTGAGTATGTGTGTGTGTGTGTCTGTGTGTGTTTGTGCACCAGCCGTTGCATACACAAAAGCCCTAGATGGAGTCTACCTGTTGTAAGTGTTTTATGAGAACACTGTCCACTCTGACACACTCCAGCTGCAGTGAGTTTTTTTTTTTTTTTTGGAGAGAGGGCTTGTGGCTTGAGGGGAGGCCTTGGGTGAATTGGCCCGATGCCTTAGCCGAAAAGCGAATGACAGGGCAGTGTTGTCGCCAAAGAACAAAAGCAGCGTGCTTGTCAAGCTGTAATATATCTGCGACCAATGTTTTTTTTCCCTTTGTTTTTACTGGCGGGTAAAGTGTCTTAAAATGATTTAAGCCCGCGTTACGCGGAGTGCTTTAAGGGGCCTTGTATAAATGTGCTTTTAGTGGTGCTCTATGAAACAAGTAGAGTTAAGGGATGGGGGAAGGGGGAGACTTGCTTCATATTCTCACAGGCAGTCTACCCTGCACAGGAATTTCATTCATTTTTAAACATCATCCCCAGGCTCTAATTGCTTCTCTGGGCCAGTTTAATGCCCCCCTCCTCACCCCCCTGGAGGTCTTAACCTTCCAAGAAGGGCAAACAAAACACAAGTCGCCAACCAATTGGGCAACAATTTGGTGTTTGCAACTATTTCCACTGGAAAATAAACTCTCCTTTCCAGTACAGGACTACAGTAAATATGATTAACATTCAGCAGGAGCAGGTGGCCCCTGACATTGCGTCGGTTAGTGTGTTGATGTGTGGAACCACATTCTCACGGCCAATTGCGCTCGACACTGCGGCACAAAAACATGGTCATGTGATAAGAGGGGCCACTTATAGAGAGACACAGACAGAGAAACAGTGAGAGTGTGTACGTTTAAATGAAGGTTGGATGATCCGTCCATCTAGCAAATAATACACATCCCCGCTTGACAATAAACAGTGCTGTTCAATCCAGCTCATTCATGAAAAAAAGAAGAAAAAAATCTGCAGACAACCTAACTTTGGCAGGGAGAGAGTTAAAGTTTTTGTGAAAGGTTGTGAAACACCAAGCTCAGAGTCTGAACGGCTCCTTCAGCATTCTTACCACATCCTGAAACTACGTCAATCCGACGGCGCTGCACAGAAAAAAAAAAGCCTTATCGGTTCAGTTAAAATCAACAAAGTAACTCCCTTAGAAAGAAGCACTGTAGTGTATTCTCTTATCATGCTCAGCACAGAAACATCCATGGTGTGGATGAAACAAGCAGTGCTATCTCCCACTCTTACGCACAGGCCTATCACCATCATCTCCTGTCCCTGAACATCTAAAACGAGAAGGAGACGATCTAGGGTCAGGGGCCGACATGCTCGTGATGATATCTCAGTCTGTGATATGATGGACCCGAGCTGACAGCGGATCAGTGTTTCCCGTCTAAGCTGCTATCCTCCCATTATCGCCAACAGCCATGTGACTGCTCAGACCCCATCAATACTGTGCATCTGTTTATTGATTCTTGCATCTCAGCTGGATTTTTTTCCCCCTCTTCTTCTTCTTCTTCTTCTTTGAAAAAGTTGTCAATTTCACAGCTTCAGAATCATGTGACGGCGAGTAAATGTGTCGCTGGTACCAAATCATCCTCGACAGCCAGCCCACATGGCAAAGAAACTCAGTCCCAGTCCATCTCCGAGATGTGCGATACCAAACTAACTCGATGTGCAAATGCATGTGTGTTTTGACGTTTAAATGGGAACCACATGTGTCTTCGCTGCGTCCCGACTCCTTGACTCGCACTCCCGGTCTTTTCATTCTGCACCAATCTAATCTCCCTCAGTCCTGTGTTTACCCTTCACTCCAGAGAAGCCAGAGGGGACCGGTATGCATCACTATATACAAGCATATTCAAATCATGTTTCACATCACTTTCAGGAATTGTCCAACACGTATTGTCATAAAAACAATGCAGGCATTGTAATGGACAAATGAGCCCATTTATTTAATGCCGTTGCTGTTTTCAACGCCTCTTCAACAGCATATTTACACCCATTATAAACATTCCACGACCACAGAGTGACATATTCTTCTGAGGCTCTGTCGTGTCTTCAGCCCTACTCTTTCGTCCTCTGTTTACAAGAGGAAATGTCTTCATCGGAGAGGGAAGGGGAGGGGAGAGGGGGGGGGGGGGGGTAGAGGAGAAAGAGAAAGAAAAGAGAGGGAGCTTGTGAGTGAGCGGAACAAGATAGCCAGAGAAAGAAAAGAGACTGAGACTCCGGCCATCTGTGAGTCTGGCAGCGAGCCAAACCACTGCCCACAGAGCCCAGGCACATGCCTAACTGCCTCTTTCTGCAATGGTAGTCCAGAACTGCTTCCACAAACAACAGGCCTGTGGAACCACACACAAAAACACAGCAGCCACCAAGGACAAATGCACCCTTATGGTCATAAATAGGGCCCGAAACACAATATTTGTAGAAGTGTAATTGCTCTGTGACAAAAGGCTGGAGTGACACTGCTGTATGGGTGCGTGCATGTTCACCCAATTCTGCCAGTGTTCGGGAAGAAAAGTGACTATTTCAGCAGATATTCATGTTGAATTTCTGAATGCCTCGCTGTCGCCTTCTCGTTTTTGCACAAAGTGAATAAAAAGTGTTTGTGAACCTTGTGCGATTTAAACAATGTCTACACAAAAATGACATGTAGATCGTCATTGTTTCACGAGAAACTCACTCAACACTGGAAAGTGCGCCGCTTGCTTGCGAATGACCCCATTTTTTTTTTTTTTTTCACAACAAAGCAGCACAATAACAGCGCACCTCACATCTGCCGTTTGAAGATGAACTCTGGCCCACTTGAGAAATCAACTGGTGAACCCGACCAAGAAACACAATGGCTTTACACTTTGTGTTTGTATGCAATGGATGAGCAATCTAGCATTACGCCGAGATGGGTTTTCTCCTGAGGTTTTGGACGTCTTCGGGGATCTCTCCTGTGGGGCTGCGGTCTGTCAAGCAAGGTCCAAGAACCTTCAAGGCACAGGACAGCTACAGGCTCTCGGATTAGTTCTATAAGTCTTCCTAACTAAGCCGGAGAGTGATGATTGGGCAGGAGGATAATAAGTGTAAGTATGGAATGTACGGATGGTAGAAAGATGAGTGGACGGCAAGGTTATCCAACATTTCACACCAGTGACCCAGCAGATGAAAAGAAAGAGAGAGACCACTGACGATGAGGCCTTTGATAGCCAAGGCTATGCATTAGTCTTTGAGGGAGCTGCCCGGGATGGTGTGGTAGGTTCAAAGCAGGCACACATGAGTGGTTATGTGGAGCAGCGTCTTTCACAAAGCACCAATGGACGGCCCATTGAAGAGGACCCTCACACAGTCAAAGATAGTGACTTAATGCTTAGTTAATGTGTTGGGAGATGCCATGCAACGCTATGGAAGCTTCTGTTCATGACTAACTAGGCAGGACGAGACCCAAAGGGATGAGAATACACCCTGCTGCTTTTGTGCAAAACTAGTGAAGCAATAGTGGGGATGTTTTTTCATCGGGTTGGGGTTAGGACTTCCTTGACGTTGACTTATGACTTGATGTGCAATTGAGGTTTCAGCCACATGTTACAGTTAGTTAAGCAAGTGTACTACACAAAGGCCTAATGGACAGTACATCATCTATACACAATGGTGACTCAGTGCTTGGTTAATGTGTCGGTGAAGCTTCATACTGCTGTGGCAGTATTTCTGTGTACATGAAAGTTGAAGCACAACGTGACCCCACAGCATGAAGGCTGTTGTTGTGACCTACCTTTTCTTTCACCGCAGAGAAGAAATATAGAGGCAGGCATACCAGAGGCGCATTTTCAAGAATTCAAGACTCCGAGAAAGCAGGAAGTTCAAGTATGACTCAATGATTTATGTTTCTTCTGTCAATGTGTCAAGGGATGCTAACATAAATAACAGTGTGGCACGTTCCTCCTGACAAATGTAGCAAGTCCCAGGAGTAAACTGGTGTACTTGAAGCGCTGGCTAAAGTGTAAGCCAAGCTGGCCTTTATCTGTGGGCAACATGCACGATTGCAAAGTGGTTTTTGGAGATGACTGGTTAACTGGATAACAAAAATGTGTGTGTGTGTGTGTGTGTGTGTGTGTGTGTGTGTGTGTGTGTGTGTGCGCATATGCATGTGCAAGTGAGTGTTTAGTGTGTGTGTGCAAGTGAGTGTTCATTGGTGTGTTTTAGGGCCTAGATATCCAACAACCACCTGCAAGATTCCTGTGGATTATTCATGTATTTGTTTTAAAAGGTGCTGATTTTAAAGGCCTGTGTGATTCCCACAGCCAAACCCATTGTGACTGAATAATAATAATAATAATAATAATAATAATAATAATAATAATAATAATAATAATAATAAAAACATGATATATGTGGAAGGATTTTTAATTTATTTACCTGTGACAGCTGTCTCGGATCTGGAGCCCCGAAGAGAGAAGAGCTGGAGCTGAAACTAATGGCTCCCCTCCGGCTGAGAACATGCTTGGGAACCGGCCTGTCAAGAGGCAAAACCGGCAGCTGATAACATACTTCCATTGAATAGTCAGGGCTGGATCCGGATCAAAAATATAAAAGAAAAAAAAAATCAAATATATAATGAAAAAAAAAAGATAACAAATGCAATGCGAAATAAGATGATTGGTGACTTTAAAAAAAAAAAATCTCCCAAAGCCGAAAAAAAATCTTTCAATATTGTGGAAACGATCTGCTATCGAGCTGCAAAGTATTTCTGTTCATTATGAGCGACTCATAACTTGTCCAGATCGCCTTCATTGATGCTGTGTCTTATCTACCTCCACCGTTTTACCTCCTTTGGTGTCATTCTTTAGTGGGGGGAAAGAAAAAAATCATGCTGCTGTTGCATTTGCTCCTTTCCTTCTCATTTTACTCAAATCCGGGCCCACGGACGACGAGACCTTCTTGCCATTTTCTGGGTCTTTATGAAAACGCTTCCTCATTTTCAAAGCAGAAAAAAACGTCCGCTCATTTGCGTTTGCGTTGCGTCCGCACAGATCCGCATATCACATATCCCGAAATGAAAACAAAAGGCACGACCACTTCCAAAAAATGTCATCAACATATCATATCGTATGCAACACCGGCGGATGAGGTGAGGCAGCTCCAGGATGTGAGACCTTGTCAGCCGTGGCCGTGGAGGTTTTCTCCCATTCACGTTTACACCGGTGGCGAAATATAATCAACATGTAGGGCTTTTCCGTCTTTTTTCATGAGCTGCATGATGAAGAAGCAGTTGTCTAATTCACCGCTGACCGTAAAGCACCAAGTGTCTGGCTCAGAGAGGGAAACCCCGACGTTCATCTCATTCACTGCGATTCCGGCCGCTTTAAAGGAGACGTAATGGCACGTAGCGCGAAACTATCAACCAAAAAACGACAAATTAATAACCTAAAAGGTGTTTATACCCCTACGACTACCTACCTATCGTCCTAAACATTAGCTTACTGTATGGTTTCAAAGCACACACCACCTGCCAGAGATGGTGCTGTTGGAGCGAGCAAAAAACGCCCTTGTCTAACTTCGACCAATCCCGTCAAGGCAGCTCTTGTAACCCCGATTCTGATTGGTTCAAAGTGCCCGTAGCGCATAAACCGAACTCCGTGATTGGTTACGCGGCCAGGGCGATCCCAAGACCTATATGAGCAGTCGTTTGCAGACGGCGTGGACTTTCTCAAGGGTATTCCTCCACAACGGGGCTTGCCCTGCAGCGGTCCACATCATTGCCTGTGATTACCTTCCTCTCATGACTCATACTACTTGGGAGCTGAGACTCACCGGGAGTTTGAAAAACAGCCTAGGAAATACAGCTAAATGTTGCAGCTCTGTTAAGGATGAGGCATTTGCTCCATATGACTGCTTGTGGTGACTCAAGACACATGCAGATTGTATTGAAAAGTAGGCCTAGATTTACTCATTTTATTTGTCCGCATGGATTACTGGGGGGGGGG